>JAEIFR010000122.1:150000-750000 GCA_018904105.1 Zaprionus tsacasi
ATCACATTCAAAAATATTCATGGAAAAACATGTCGGTGGCTTTGATAATTTAATTTTTATTTTTATTATATTATTTCTGATATTTATCATGATATTATTTGTTTTTCTCTGGTTTTTTGTTTCTATCTGCATAGAAGTAGTTTTAGGCTTACGACTAGAGGGTTTTAAGTAATCGTTTTGATTTCACTAAATTTAGTTATTTGCATTGTATATGTATGTATGCTATGCTTAGTATGTATGCTATGTATTCTTGTGACAGATCCCATTCGATGCAGTCCAAAAATGTGTGTGTTCCGTGTTCTTGTTCTCGTTTATAATCTAAAATAATAGACTTATTAATTAGTACAATTACAGTTAATTACATTACAAATTTTCGTCTGGAAATGCATTGAGTAAATGCAAAAGAAATGACATATGCATATAGTACTATATATACATATCTGATATATATGTGTTGTATATATGCTGGTTGGTGTGTACGTTATAACTAACTAGGCTGGTACAAGTACAACTGATAAGTATATTCGTTCTAGAATTACAATAAGTTACATTACATACATATACATACGCAGTATATATATATTCACATACTGGTATAATTAATTGTTATTGCAATTACTGCTATAATTACTTTATTCTCTTGCGCTCATATAAAAAAGATTTCTTTTTTCTTTGCTATAACGAGTATTCAATGTAGAAAATCTGGCTACATAATAATATTAGGTATAATAGAAAATTGGCATAAAACATAATGCACATTGGATCTCTGTTGCATGCGGTAGTTCGTAGTTAAAACGGTTGGGGCTTAAAACGGTTTGTTCCATCTTCTTTTTTGTATTTTTTTTTTTTTGTTTTTGGGTTCGATCTTAAACATTTACACATATAGAAGTCTTTGACAAAATACATTTATACACGTATACAGCCATGTGAAATGTATAGTATGTACGCGGTATCGTAATCGTAATCGTTATCGTTATCGCTTTCGGTATTGGTAACTCGGTTTCTAGGCGTGAATTCCACATGGGAAATAGGATACTAATTTGGCCAGTTGTTGTTGTTGTTGTTGTAGGTTTGCTGTCAGTTGTAAGTGCGACTACCCTAGACCCTAGACCCATATTCGCTGTGACTTAATTACAAAAATGAGCTTAGACTTAACCATTAGGCTAGATACGAATACAAAAGTTGCTTCTTTGCGAACGTAAAATATTACAAATCGTTACAAATTAGATTACTTTCCTAACGTATTTTATGTGTATTTCTCTTCTTTATTTATTTTATGTATTTTCACTATGTAATTGTTAATCCGTCGCTTACTTGAGTATTTTTTGGTTTTGGTTTGGAATTCGCTGATTATATGCATGGCCATGATTTACGTTCACAATGTCTGCGTGTCACGGTGTGAGTGTCTTTCCGTCTCTGTCTGTTTAGCTGTCTCTGTCTGCCTTAGTGAGTGTGTGAGTGTTTGTGTGTGAGTTTATGAGAATGGCATTGGTAATGGTGTTCGTATTCGTATTCGTTTGTATTGTATTGGTATTTATATGATACTCGTTTCAGTTACAGTTACCGTTCCCCTTCCCGTTCCAGTTCCCATTCCTGCACCATCTTGATGGGGTGATGGGTTGATGGGGTGTTCGAGGGGGGTGGTGGGTGTCGCCTTACAGCAGTAAATTGTCTAAATGCTCGGCATACTCCTCGGCCGTGTGGAACTCCAATTCACTGTCGCCGTTGCTGCTGCTGTGACTGTGACTGTAACTGCGACTGCGACTATGACTGTAATGAGGAAAGTTCGCATGGTGCGAGTGTTGAGCACCATAAAAAGTTAATGCCAAATCGATACTACACGTGTAAGCACTTCAGCGCCATGTCAACTGTCCCCTACCCATCCCCAGCCTGATTTCCCCCTTTCCCATCTCCCACTTACCTGCTGATGTCACGCTTTTTCCGTCGATCCTGTGACAACGCCTCCACGCAGAGCACAATCAGTTTGCCATTGCAGGACTGACGCTCCTGATCGAGCAGCTTGTTGCCCAGCAGGTTGCTGGCATAGCCGAACTTCTCGGACGAACTCGAGTGCCAGGCATCGCAGTAGGTGTCCATGGAGCGTTCCCCGTTGGGCAGGGAGCCGTGCCAGACTAGCTTGAGTGGCCTGTGGGGCAGCAGAGAAGTAATTGAATTATATCAGGTTCTCAGATAATGATATTTCTCTTTATCTACCATAGTGGATCTGTGAGCACATTCTTGCCGCTAAAGCTGTAGATACGCGGCGCCTGGGAGAAGAAGCCGCCTTGTCCATTGAAGATGCCCTTCCAGGAGTTAAAGAGCACATCGCCACGTGTATTGACAACCGGTAGCTCTCGGTCAGCAGCACGTACTATGGAGTCCAGATTCTGTACCCTGTATGAAAGATATATTTGTATTAATATTCGCATTCCGGGAACGAATTAAAAGCGGACAAACAAACGATCAAGGTAATGCCTGAACCACCTACGTAAATGAATAATATATGTATTTTCTTGTTCGTTTTTATGTACATATTTTTGCGTTATTTATTTACGCTTTTCCCCCCGCTACACTCCCTCTTTTATCCTCCTTCCATTCAGCGCTTTGTGTAAATAAATTGCACAAGATTGTTTTCCGAGGCTTTTGTTTTCATCGCATTCTGCGCTCTGCGCTTTTCCTGCTTCGCTTCAAATATCTAGATTATATTCCAGTTAATGAGTTCCAAAAACGCCACCGGGTGGTGTCACTGCCACTGCCATGGCCAGAATGAATCTGTCGAGTGCCGTGTACAGACAGTGGCAAACTAAACATAAAAAACATGCCTAATACGCGTAAAAAATCTAAGGGCAGATAAGACACACCCGGACTGCCTGCCTGGCTGCCTGCCTGCTGTCACTATCCCATCCACTCCGTACTTACCTGGAGGAGAGGAACGCCTTGAATGTTCCCAGCAGACCCGCTCGCCGGCCTTGACGATAGCAGGCAAAGTCCGCGCCCCGTATGCCCTGCAAGTCACCGACATCGGGCTCATTGAGGGCCGCCACGCGAAGCTACAGTCGCATGAGGGAGGGGGGAAGGAGACGGAAGCAGAGAGAGAGAGAAAATATGACAGAAAATTAATTTAGAATTTATGTCAAGCATTTTAAGATCTAATTAATATAGAATTTAATAGCTGCGAATTGTTTATATAGCAAATTTCAAGATGGCGAACATTCAACTTGTTCTTCTTCTTGTTGCTGTGGGGGTCATAAAAATGATAAGAGAGTGTAATAGATAGCAAGGCATTTAGGAGATATTTCAATTTTGAGGAATTCGGGCAATCACTGCAAACACAAAAACCTGCGGGGGAGAGAAGAGGAGAAGGGGAAGGAGACTCACCATACGCGGATACCACTGCAAAGAGTATTTAAATTCGACGATTTCCAAATGACGACGACGGCAAGCGTGGTAGAAGAGAAATTGTAAGGTTAGGGAGAAATTCTTTTTGACTATCGATAACAGAGCAACAGAAAGGAAACGGAAGGAAGCGCTCAAGTTTGAGTTGTGTGAGTTTTGAAATAACTCAAAGCACGCATAAGAGAAGCCAACAACAAGCTACACAAACACATAGAAAACAAATAGCTGACACACATACATATATCTCTGTATATAGTAAATAATGTCTGACAACAATGGAAATTGGCAAAAGAAAAATCGCTCTGCACGAGACTGCAGAACTCAAAATGTAATTTGCACTAATTAGAAACGTTTTCACTGAACAAACCAAACCAAAATCTGATTATTTATTGTGTGTATGTGCGTTAATTCGATTTAGTGTGTGTGTATATGTATGTTTGGATATTTTATTTAATTACCGTTTCGTATTCGGGCGCGGTTGTAAACTGCATTTAATAACAATTAATAATAAATGGTTTTAGTAGTGTTTATTAACTGAATTGCTTAATTTCTTGCTGGGTATTAATTATAAAATTAGCGACTATCGAGTGAGTATGTGTGTGTAGAGTTATTGTGAGTCAGTGTCAATGAATGCGCGCACTCGTATCGTTATTCAAACTCATTTGTGGTTAAAAGCGGCTCTCATGCAACACCACAATCGGTTATCGAATTACCAGAGTCACTTGTCAGTGCGGGGCTATCGATTATTGAGGCGAGTTTATTGCTTTTTAGCCAGGGATGTGAAATGTGCATATGTGTGTGTGTGGGAGAGTGTGTGTGTGGTCGCTTATAGTCGGAATTTATTAGATTCGATTGCACTTACCGTCGGCGTATTGACCAGGGGGGGTGGACTGTTGAGCAGGTTCTTCGATTGCAGGTCAAAGCGCAGCGAGGGCGCCACTGTGGTGGGCGGTGCGGGCGTTGCGATTGGCACCAGTGTGCCCAGCTGTCGAATGGAAAGTTATACGGGTTAGCCAAAGTTCGCAAGTTTTCAATTATTCAATTAAGAGCAGCGAGAGAGTTACAGAGAGAGAGGGGGGTGAGGTATCTCTGAGATACACGTATTCCCCAGTGTAAGCTAAGCTAATTAAAATTTACGATTGAGCCTCGAAATTATTGTTAATTAGGGCTGCAGTTCCCGAGCGTATAACACGTTCCGGAACCTCCAAAAAACCCCTGCACAGTGGTCTAAAATACTATATATTTGTTTAATTTTATTAGGCACAAACTTTGGCTTGATTTTCAGTTAACACTTCAGCTGTGGCAAAGGGGCAGGCGGCAGGCAGGCAGGCAGGCAGCTTCCTTGTTAATTACACAATTTTTGATAGACGCTCGAACAGAGACGAATCACTGTGCGACCGTCTACTCCGCCGTCGCCTTCGCCGTCTGACAAAAGTTTTAATTACTATTTTGAACTTAAAGAAGTCGAGAAGACTCGTGTACTGGAATCTAATTAGGACGAGAATGTCACCACGCCTGCTGCTCCTGCTGCTCCCGCTGCTGCTGCAAGTGGCTCAGCCAGCCGGATGCAGCCTCCCCCCCCGCACTCCCTTGCTTTCGTATTGCCCAAGCTGACTCTGGTGACAATGAGCTTTCGCTTGATTTAGCCAAATTATTGAGGGGTAAACCCTACGCACGTTCTGTTGCCAAAAGTATTTAAATGTTGCCCTTCAAAGGCAAGAGGGATTCCTCTACCCCTCCCCTCTTTACCACCCTCCCCTCTCTTGCTTTTCGCATAAATAGCAGTACATTTCCATTTTCATTTCATGCTGCCAAGCACAGTTGGCAGTTGCCAGTTGCTAGTCGACTGTTGCCAAGCAGCTGGAGCAATGGCAACGGCAACGGCAACAGCCACGCCCTCAGCTCATGCTGTGCCTCTGCTGCCGTCGGTATTGGCTTTGTGCTGCTTGCAACAACGGAAGCGGAAATCGAATCTTGAGCAGTTTTGAGCATATGTATGTATTGTGCACGAGCATTTGGTATAATCGCTCGCTCCTCCTGCCCCGAAAATCATGTAATACTCTTTCTTTTTTTTTAATAAAGCTCCCCAGCTTGGCTTCCTCCCTCGACACACATGTGGCTGGCTGGCTTGCTGGCTCACAAATTGTGACCACTTTAATGGGTAACAAGCTCTGCGAAAATGGTTCAATTTTGCGTGTAATTTGTGGACGCTTCAAGCGTTTTGCTGACCGTGGCAAATTGCCAGAATTCGTTCAGTTGCAGTCGGAGCAGGCAGGCAGGGAGGGATTGGCAAGATTAATTGGCACTGGTGACGGATGCAGTGCAGAAAATTGAAGCTTTACTCGAAGTAGGTGTAGATGCCATTGGGGGATTACGGAGCAGAGACAGAGAGAGAGAGAGAGAGAGAGGGAGGTAGTGCGAGTGAGAGCGCATCCGTCTTGGACTGCAGCTGCCATTTGAGCCAAAATAAAATATTCCATTTCCGTTTGATATTATTTTTAATCTCCTGTTACAGTTTATAGCCCACACGAGCAGACTCACACACACACAGGCACACACACACACAATCGCACGGGTTGTGCATGTTTTATTCTTTGTCAATAAAGGTTTTTTAGCTGTGCAGCTGCTGACTGTTTGATTGACTGATTGACTGACTGACTGACTGGCAGACAGATTGACAGTCTAAGGGAATGTCTGCTAGGGCAGTCTAAAGGCGTCTTGGGCGTGGCAATGCCTTTTGTATCGTTAACTTGGCCCAATGAAAAGCGCCAGGCGCGAGTCAATATAATTGAATAACGGCTGTCACACACACACACACACATACACCCAGTGGGGGTACGGGCAATGTTGCCGATCTATTGGCAATCAGTCAGAACGTCTGCAACATTTAATGTGCAAATAAAAAACACAGCAACACGAGCGGGCAAGGACAATGCCAAACAAACCTTATTTTATGGCCAAAAACAAAAGGCAAGCGCCGAGCAAAACAAACATACAAACAGCAAAAATAACAAAAATAACAAAAACAACACATACAACACATACACAACATATGTAAGTCGAAAACGTCTTCAGGCCTGGCCTCACCCAGCCTTCTGCTATTTTTATATGCATTTCATTTCGTCTTGCGTTGCCTTTTGTTTTGTTTTGCTTTCTGTTCTGTTTTCTTGTGTTTTCTTTGGTATTTCTGTTTTGTTTTGCCAAGGCATATTTTTATAATACATAGCAAACTGTATAGGGTAGCTGGGGGTGGGGTGTTTCCATAAAATAATAGCGTCCGCCAACGACTTTCTGTCGTTCAACATATTTTTGGCATTCGAAAACGCACGCACAGCCCTCGCTTGTTTGCTTGGGCAACCGCAGAAGCGCCCTTAACCCCATCTAGAGACCCCTCTAGATATACCCCTATTCTCCCTCTATATACCCTCTCTGCCTTAGCCGATCTCCGCTGATTCCTCAGCCTACTTACCGCTATATACTGCCAGCCCTTGTTGACGCGCACCAGCAGCGCCTCCTCCTCGGTGATGTATGCCAGTGTGCCGGGTCGACTGAGCGCCGATTTCTGTTATAGAATTTTTAAAGAAATATATAGTAGTATATATATATACAACCAACTTAGTTCGGTACACGCATTCAACGCACCTTTGTCATTTCATCGATGTTCTGAAAGGTGATTGCACCTGGCACAATATTCATGTTCATGTTCGATGATGATGCAGAAAAGTAGGGCTCATTCTCGCGCTCTCCGGGACTCTCCTCGTGCTTGAACGAATGTGCGGTCTGGCGTGGTGGCTCTGCAAAATGGATGGCAGCGGCAGATGCCGTGGGATGCGTGTTAGAAATCAATTTGGCTGTGCCCCTTTGGCATCTCTGCTGCACTCAAATCTGTGCACAGAGGGCGCAACAACTACAACTACAACAAATACTTGAGCAATATCAGGGAGATAATTCGATTTGGCAAGCACACACTAGTTAAATAATCGAAATATGTAAGCGAAACTTGTGTGCGAATAAAGGAAAATACAAAGCAAATAAAACGTAGCATACTTATTGGGGCAGTCAAGGGAAACACGGCATAATGCGAGGTAAACATATTCATACTGCACAAATATACCAAACAATCGATATATAAATATAGCTAGCTATACTATCGATGAGAAATCGATAAATCGCTAATCGAATATCGATATTTTTGCACTAAATAATAAAATGAATGTGTGATAAATGAAAAGAAAGTAATTGTGGTTTCTTTTATAGGGTATCTCTTAGTGTATAAGGCACAATGTGCTGCTACTTTATGAGGTTGAATGCATGACTAAGTAAAAACGGTAAACACAGTGTTTACAGGTACTTCATTAACGGTAAATGAGATGACGACGCTCACAATGATGATGTGCAAATAAGCCCAGCCAGTTCCCAGGACGATGCATGCCAAGGATAATCGGAGTGCGTGTAGTATATGTAAATATGCTCTATATGATATGAGACTATGATACCATGTGCTTAAGAAACAAAGGCAAACAGTACAGGGTGTGTTTGTGTGTGTGTGCATGCAACAAGAACTACTACGGAATCGGTGGAGAATTCGAGTTGATTTGATTGGAATTTTAGTTTGATGGTTTACCAGCTGTGCCATCGGGTCTATCGCGCAGATCTTGCAGCTCTCGCAGTGCTTTAAGTTCGTCTAAAGATGAGCGCGCACCTTGATTACGGGTACAATACAGAATGATTTGGAATTGATTCGGTTACGATACGAGATTGACAGGGGGGATTATGCTAGTATATATAGGTATGTGAAGGAGTGAGTGAGAGAGAGAGGTGTCTGTGTGGTGTCTTTGTACAGGTATGATTCATGGCAGAGAGAGGTACGAGCACCTATCTAGCTATACACATGTGTGTTTATATACAGTAGGGCAGACTGTGCTCCTCGACTCACCTGGTCGATTATAATAGGAGGCATCGCCAAAGAAGCTGCGCGAATCCATGCCCGCCTCGCCCTTTGGTCCTGTTATCGATAGTCCCGGCAATCCGGGAGGACCCGGTGGTCCAGGTGGTCCTGGCATTGGTATATACTGCACCCCACTGCTGTCACCGCCTTCGCCACCAGTTGTCGCCGGTAATCCTGGCGGACCCGGCAGCCCGTCACGTCCATCCGTGCCCCGATCACCCTTTTCACCTTTGACCTGAGCAGGAAGAAATTCTTGAGACATTGCCTGACTGAGTAATTAACTGAATGGCACACTTACTCCTTCACGTCCACCTGCATCACCTTTGGCACCTTTGGCTCCCGTGTCACCTTTGGGTCCCGTCAGCCCGGGACGTCCCTGAAAGACACAAGGCAAAATCTCATAAGCGCTGGCAGAAAGTGCAGGAATGCGGGTTTGCCTAAGCAAAGGCGTCTGTCTGTCTGCGGGGGAATTAAGGAGTAGTAGAGGAGGAGGAGGAGCAGCAGTAAAGGAGGAGTAACTGCAAAACAAAACCAAATTGAACTATGGCCAAAAAACGGCGCAAACTTTTGCAGTTTTAGAGTGCAGCAACAAGAACAACGTTGGTTTTCGTTAGTCTCATCGCTTTTGTTGCCTGTGCCTGGCCAGAAATTGAGTGAAACTTTCGTTTGGCTTCATTTCGGTATATGGAACGTTGCTTGACTTTGATTTCGAGAGGCGGTAAACGATGCCAGTTGGCAGAGAGAGAGAGAGAGAGAGAGCGCAGACAGCCGGGCCAAAGTTTGTCCATGCACATGGTCGCCATTGTTGCAGCTGCTGTGCTCCGTTATTGCGGAATAATGGCGGCATACAAAGCGAGAGAGAGAGAGGGAGAGATAAAGAGAGTGCGCGGTAGATAGTGCAATTGGAATCGTGAGCTGCTTCAGCGCCCTGAATAACCGTGATGAAAATACACTTAAAATACTTTTCGTTTGAGTTTATTTCGCCAAGTTGTGTGTTTGCGCTTTCGCTTTGCATCTCTGTCTGGGTCGCGATGCTGGCTAAAACGCTGTCTGTCTATATATGGTATATAGAGCAGGAGGGGGAGGATGGGGGGTAGTGCTAGGGGCGCCTGAATATGCATGCAAAAGTTACGAGTGCCTTACCGAGTGTCCAATATCGCCAGTGGGTCCCGGCTTGCCAGGCGGCCCAATTGGTCCTGCTGCTCCAGTGCCGCCGCGTCGTCCACGCATACCCTTTTCACCTTTTTCGCCACGTTCGCCCTTGGTGCCATTGCCATCGCCCGGCTGTCCCGCCAGCCCCGGCAGTCCTGGTGCTCCGGGCTCACCCTTGGGTCCAGCCGGACCGTGTGCACCTTTGTGACCCTGGCAGGGAGAGAGAGCGGAAGAGAGAGTGTGAGACGTGTGTAAAATGATTTACGGTATTAAATATACGCTTCATGCCCCCAAGGGGGCATGCCTCACTCACTCACGCCTAATTTGGCCGTAAAACTCAATTTCAAACGTTTTGTCGTCGGCAAAAATTCAATTCAAACTCATTTTGAAATCAAATCAATTCTAAAATCCACAATCCCCACAATCAAACGAGCGCACACTAGCACACTCATACGCACTCACACGCACTCACACACACTCACACATATATATATATATATACATAAATTTATGCAACGCTGGTGACAAGCCCGAAAACACAAAACGATTGCCGCAACCCTGCTCCTTCCTGCGCAGATAAATGTAGAAAGGAAAAGGCAGCCATTTTGTTGAAGAAGTTGGTAGCAGCCTTTTTAGGACGCATTTCCCACAGCTAATCCAGTTTAGTAATAATTGAAATCCCTCAAAATGTTATCATTATATCATTGTCTTTAGCTTCAGATTCAAATCATAGTTTAAAATTCTTGAAAATTCTATAATACTCTATAGTCTGTGCTGCTCTACTCCAACAAGGATATATAGATATTAAGGATGCCATGTTGTACATTGTCTATCTTTAGTCTTGGGGATTGCTGCTTGGTGGACATGTGTACCAGGTTGTTTGTCCTTGCAGGCTGCTCCTGCTGCAGCCCCGATATGGATTCGGATTTCGAGGAGGGCTAGCTATGGCGATATACTATATCATCGATGCCTTAGATCGTTGCTGGATATGGAACTGGCTTTAATTGACCCTGCTGCCTGGGGCTGCCTGGCTCCATTTGGCGTATCTGCAACTTAATGCCAACTAATGAATAATTAATAAGCCCACAACACACACACACACACGCATGCACTCTCATGTGCGCTTACAAAGTACGCGCGACTGCTTACGGCATATTTCACCCTCAGAGGGGGCATAGAGGGGGCGTGTCAGGGGGCTGTCTTTTGAGTTAAATGAAATGTGGCTAATTGTGCGTGTATTCATACGTTTAAAATGCTAATTTCAATATTAGTTTCCAAAATTCAAATGCAATAACAAAATTTCGGTTAGCCTCAGTGTGTGTGGGGTAGGGTGTGTGTCGTAAATTGGGCGTAAATTCATCAGAAAATCTAAATCGATTTTTTATTATAGCACACACACACACACACAGACGCGCACACTCAGCTTTACGAGACTCAGGAAGAAGCTTGAAGCTTTTGCATAATTTCTTTTTATTTCACGCCCGATTAAATACGGTTTGCCTGCTCCCTTGCCTCTTGGGGGCGTGTCACACACACACACACACACATAGAGAGGGGGGCAACTACTCACTTGGAACCGTGCTCTGACCGGGGGAAATGCCTACAAAAACTTTGCCACAAACCAAATAACACACACGGTTACATAATTTATCAAAGGTCAAATAAATCTTGACACACACACCTACACACACTTATACACACGCACGAGGCAGAGGTGTAACAGCAGCAGCAGTGGCAGAATTAAGTGTTGCAGAATTCGTGAGTTATATATTATACCCGGAAGTTGCCTGACAATCCGTGAAACGCCCCCAACTCCAGGCCAAGTCGCAGTCTCAGCTTCAGTTTCAACTGCTGCTCAATTTCGTATCCCGTTTAAAGTCGCCTTCCAAGCACCACGTGCGACACACATCCAATCTTCCAAAGAATGGCTACGCACACTCACACACACACACTCGTAACTGTGTGTGAGTTTGGGCAGCTTAAAGTTTTGAGGTTAGACATAAAAGAAATATGCACGCCACTTTTTCCAGCTCGCCAGCCCTCGCTAACGAGGGGTCCAGCCACACACACACACACACACAAACACACACAGACAGACAGTCGGACACGGACACCAGCAGCACCCTAAGCTGCTAAATAGCATGAAGCGTAATGGCAGGGAACTAAGCGCCTCCCCTAAGCAGGATGAGCTGCAGAAATGGCCAAAACTTATTACGAAAATAATACGGAATACAAGTGAAGGACGGCCGGAATACGGCGGAGTGTGGCTTCCGGAGAAACGTTTACTAATAAAGCACATGATCATATCTACTCTACTCCTGGCAAGCAAATGAGCTATAAATGCTAACAAATTGCCTGGGTCAATGGAGAAATCATATGACATCAGCCAGATGGATATTTATGCTTCGAATCATGTATTGCCTGCGCCGAGTAATAAATCTGAAGATGCCCAGTTAAGTATGCTACATTTGGCAGGAAATTGAAGAGAGAGAGAGAGAGAGAGGAGATGGGGGTGTAGTCCCAGAGCAGCGAAAGGATTTAGGCTTTGATTATAGCACATTGTTGAAGACAAACACACACACACACACCCCCCCCCCCTTGCCTTGCGTGCACAGCCCACGCGGCGGCTACTTAATCTGTACTTCCTTTTGTTCTTGCTGCCTTTTTTGGCTGGAAATCAATTGAGTAATCAATAGAGCAGAAGTTATTATTGTGTGCCCCTACACACACACACACAAGTGCACAATTTATAATGCACACACACATATGGGCTGCTGCCCTTTGACTCACCTTTTCACCGCGTTCTCCTGGTCGTCCGGCTTCACCTTTATCCCCGCTGGCTCCTTTGGCTCCTGCCTGTGTGCCCGTCGAGCTGCGTAGACTGCCCATAGAGTTGCCCATTAAGGATTCCTGTGTGTGATTGGGATTGTGTGTGTTTAGGAGAGAGGGGTGTGTATGGGGGGAGGGGGAGTAGGTAAGCACAGTAATTTGTTAAATATTTGCTTGTTGTACAATTTATTTTCGATACATGTATTTTTCGGGGCCATTTTTTAAACGGCGGGCGACCTTTGACCGCCCCCAAAGAAAAGGCTACCAACACACACATGTATCTGCAGCTACTACAGGAAATTTGATTAATGATCTAAGGCGCCCCTTTTTGCGCGCTGTGGCATCTCTCTCTCTCTCTTGCCCCAGCGCGCAAAGGGTGCGGGGGGACTAATGACTCCGAGGGGTTCTAGTCCATTAGGTTCTTGCGGCCATTGCTTACCCGACGGGCGGGGCAAACTTGTGTTTTTGTTTTTGTTCGCCTTGTTTTCTTAGGTTTTTACTCATATTTCTCTTTATTTTTTTTTTATCGGTAAGTTCTCTTTTTGTTGGTAGGGGGGAACGAACATACATGTTAAATGGAAATTGTTAAATGTTTATACCTTGAAAGTCCTGGTAGGATTCCAATTTATCTGTTATTTATGTGTGTTAGGTATTATATAAACATTTTGTGTGTGTGTGGTTCGATTGAGATTCGATTATAATATGTATGGTATAGTAAGAACAATGAATGTGGAAATTAGAGCATATTAATATAAATGATTTCAAGTTGAGCGACCTTATATAAACGACTGGCAAATTGCAACTTTTACACGCTCAAGTCTGTCTCTTGTTTTTTCCTCCTTCCCCCTCTTGCAGGCTCTCGATTGTTATCACTTTTTCAGCTTATGTCATGAACATTAAAATAAATTTCATAGACATATCTCAACGGGAACCCATAATCATCGTAGGCACATGAAAATTCCTAATTGGCCCGTCTAAAACATTTGCAAAAGTTGCTGCCGTTGCTGTTGCTGTTGTTGTTGTTGTTCTTGCTCTCGTGTCAACAATCAAAAGTCGTTCCAATAAACGTAAAAGCTTTTTAGCCCTCTCCCCCTTTGGGGCACAGACGCAGGCAGGCAAGGTCAAAGTGTTTGACAACATCAGCAGTGGCAGCAGCAACAACAATTGGAAACGCCTTTAAATGACGCTCAGCTTCTTCCCCCTCCCCCCTGTTTTCCCAGGCAGCTCCTTCCCTTCCCCCCTGCTGCGATAATGATAATAAAGCCAGGACGAGCGCATAAAACAATGGGAGGCTGACTAAGCGAGCGTCTGATTTAACTGGCGCGTTAGCCATAAGTAGCTTGACACTCTCATAACCGTAACAGCGCGATAATGATTACAACCACAACCACACACACTGACACACACACACTGGCACACACACACTGACACACGCACATGCTGCCAGGGAGATACTGACGCCCAAGCAGGCGGCAACATACGGCGTTGAAATGCGATGATAAAGCCAGGAAAAAATAAAAGTTTCGCTTGCATAAAAGGGTTAAAAGCCTCGCCAGCTGTGTATCAGTGTGTGTGTGTGTGCGGCAGTATCTCTGTGTATGCGTGTTAGCGCGTTTAACCGCGTGAACTGCGCGCCATGCGCTGATAACAGTAATTGCCACAAGCTGGCAGCGCACTCCGCGAGAGACCTGAATCACAAAACCCGCAGGCAACAACAGCAGCAGCAGCAGAGGAGAAGGCAAAGGCTACAGTGGAGTCAGCTGCACGTCCCCACATGGAGTTGCTGGTAAGGAGGAGGAGCAGGAGTGGCAACTGGGCTTGGCTTGCGTGCTTAGGACACTTACGTTTCGGCATTTCTGCGAGATGTTCATGTTGGCCTAGGCAAGCCAGCCTGACACCCACTCCTGCTGCTCCTCCACCTGTCTCCTGCCCTGCCTCCTGTTGTTGTTGCCGTGTTATACCTTTGTGGTTTCAAGATTATTAGCGCAGATAACCCATTTGTGGCAAACGACGTCGTGGTCGTGCTCGCGGTCGTGCCCGAAATCTGCTCGGCAATTTTTCACACACAGTCACTGTGCAGGTGCAGTCACTTTTGGAGCTCGCCCAGCGTGCGTCCAGCAACGTGCCCGGAAATTGGTTTAGGCAAATTGTGTGGCTAGTAAAACATGACGGACGTTTACCCTGTACCGCAGCCCAGGACTCTCCTCCTCCACAATCTGGAAGTGACTTCGCGGGCGACACCGAAATTGTGCGTGATTGAAAGAATTCGACGGATAAGCAGAAACGGAAAGTAGGGGGGGTTTCCTATTAAAGGCGGGAAACGTGGGGTAAAAGTTGCAATTTGTTGCCGTTTTCAATGAAATAAAGTAATAATATTATAGTCGATTCGACTCGACTAAGCTACACCCTGTAACCAGAGCTTATATTAGATATACAAATAATTTAAAGTTAGTTATCGATATAAATTTGCAATTAAATCAATATATATCGGGGTACAGGGTATTTCGGGTAACAAAAACATATTTCTTGGCTTCGTTTATTTCCAAAACTTTAAGCTTATATAATATTTGCAAATTAAAACGCTTTAAAGTAAAATTAAATTGATTTCACTGTTTTTCGACATTAAATCACAGAAGACAACAAAAAGCAAAGGTGAATACGATTATTTGATAACCTTGTTAGAGATTTTACAAAATAATTTAACAAATGCAACGATTGTGTAATTAAATATGCTTGAAATGTTAAATGAAAAGTATTTTGAGTATTTAAAAAATAAATCTTTAGAAAATTTGCAAATTCAGTTGAAAAAATGATATCCAAATAAAATACATCGATAACAGCAGCGTTTATCGATAGTTAAACTACGCATAATTAAATATGGTAACAAATTTAAAGGTATACTCACATCGTAACTCTCCGGCAAGCCAGGCGGGCCCGGTGGTCCCGGTGGACCCATGACTCCGGGCATTCCGTCGACGCCTGGCTCACCCTTCTCCCCCTGTAGACCTTCCGGGCCGCGTGCACCAGTCACACCAGTGGCACCCTGTGTGTGTTTGTGTGTGTATCCACAAAAGGAAGACGTGGAAAAACGACGCCGCCGGCGAACAAGAAATAAATCACATTAGTGGGCGTATTATGTATAGAACGGACGTCTATGTCTACGTCTACATCTATGTCTCTAGCTGGGACTGTAACTGTGTGTCAGTGTCTGTGTGTTTCCTTGTCTACAGCTCGGGGAATCTACATAGAACTCTACAAACTATTCAAGTTCCGTTGCCGGGCTCGGGGCTGTGGTCGATTTACATAATCGTTGCGTTTTAGCCCAAGCTCATTAATCTACGCGGCGGCCCAGCTGCCCAGGCCGCTGGGATTCGGAGCTATACGGTTTCGGGGGAATTGGAATTGTGGGATTGGGATTGGGATTGGGGTTTCCTTTGCACACACACAAAAAGAATTTGTATGTGTTGTGTCTCGCAGTGTCCTTAATCTTATGCAAAATGGTCACGCTGTGCGCCATTTGCGTGTTCTGTTCGTGTTTCACTCTTGTCCTTTGTTTACTTCCCTCCCCGCAAACCTGCCACCCTTCCCCTCTAGCAGTAGCTACTGTTGTTGTTGTTGTTGCTTGTTCTGTTGCTTATCGTCGTCTTTTAAATTAATTGCTATTAGTTAAGGGATTAGCAGTGGAGCAACAACATTGTCGCTGGAATTTCCGGTATGCGCGCCTGTTTGCCATATTTTACTCAAGCATTTGGATTGCCCAGCGGAGAGGAGATTGGGAGAGAGAGATTCTGGCTGGGAATAGCTGCAAGCTACTGGCACGAGCTCGTGCTGGGTCAGTAAGCTCTGGCCACACTGCCTTAACCATTGGGTAGCAACATATTTTCATAGCCACAGAATGTTTCGCATACCGCTTTTCGTTTGATGTACTGCAGGGTATTGAAGAGGCTGCGTTCCACAGGTTGCTAAGAGCACATCACGAGGAGGAGGGGCAAGGCAAGGGGATGGATAGATGGTTTGGGTAACAAGGAAATAAAATGCATTTGCAGAGCTTTCAGTCCGAGATCTCCATGTGATTTGATATACATTTTTTTTTTCTTCTTTTAGCTTTTTTCGGTTAGCTTCAGCTACGATTCGAGTAGCGTGACAGGCACTTTCGGAGCACTCGAGTGCGATGTTGAGGCCAACATCTCGTTGTATCATTGTGGATTTAGCCTTTGACCCAGGCGCACACACACACACATACATACAGGCATACAGCAAGTGCTTTGCCGGCTTACGAGGCTACCAGGCTACAGATACAATTGTAGCTACAAAGAGACTTCTTTCTCTCTCCGTGTGTGTGTGTGTTTGTGTGTCTGTGTGCGTAAGACTCTTGTGAGACTCTGGCAGCACCGATGAGATAATAGAACGAGTGCCGTGTGTGCAGTGACGCCCCCAGAGTGGATAAGTGTTTAAGCGTGAGTTCCTTGCCGGCTGCCGCTCAAAGTCATAAAGAAATTTTCGTTTCCTTCATGACGTTTTTCTTCGTTTCCGCTCACACGCACACAGCAAGCATTCGCACACACACACACACGCACGCACACGCTACACAGAAAGTATAGCATACTTTTGCGCGCACAGCAAATTATGATGTTTGACCTAGGAAAACAGGGCAGCTCGCTTGAGTGCGTGTGTGTGTGCGTGCCCCCCCCTCCGCCCAGCTGCTTCCTTGACACTGTCCCTGGCTCTGAACCGGCTCTGTCCCTGTCTCTATCCCTGTATCTCTGTCTCTGTTCCTTTTCCTGTTCCAGCTTCGTTCTCTATCTCTTTCTTTGCTCTTGTATCTACCCCTGCCTCAATCCCTGCCCCGTCTCTGCCCATCTCCCTGTCCTGGCTAACACCTCCTCTTCAAGATTAGACGTTGTGTGTAATGAAATTGAAAATGCGTTAGATCCATGTCAAATATTGCCTTTTAGCCAACCCGTTGCCACCCCAACCCACTCCTCCCCCACCCCCTCTATACTTGTTACGTAACAATCGTTACGTACGCTCGTCTACTTACGGTAAGTCCAGGGGCTCCAGTCTTGCCATCCCTGCCCTGCTGTCCAGGTGGGCCGCGTAACGTTTCACGAAGGCTTTCATTGTCCTTGATGGCCTCCAGGATATCAGACGCATTACAAGTACATTCGCCAGTGTATTTCTGCAAGAGATTGACACATTTCATTCCCAGTCAGATCTTAGACCTCTTCCAATACTCCATCTAATTGACAAACTCATTGGGCAAGTGCACTCACGCTTGCTCCAGAGAAGCTTTTCTGGCATTTGCATTAGCCAGGTGGCATTTTTTCTCACTTGCCCAATGAGCTGTGTGTCTCTCCGATTGGAGGATTCAATTGCAGCTCCAATACTTACAGCCGCCGGACTCGGTGTCTCCACAAAGGGCGGATACGCGGGCGTTTCTCCCTTCGGCCCCGGCGGCCCAGGAGGTCCCGGTGGGCCGCGTATACTATCGCCCTTGGGTCCCCGATCGCCCTTTTCGCCCTTGATGCCGCGGTAGGCTACAGAGAGAGAGAGAGAGCAAAAGTCATTCCATTAGCAGGCTGCCTAATTAGAATCCGGCCGGGGTCCACCTCCGGCTACGGCTTCAGGTCGCACTACTTACGTCTCTCGTGCATGTACTGCGTTTGTCCGGGGGGCTGAATTTCACTGGGGTCATAGTTGTCAGTTGCCTGTGGAAAGACGCAGAGAGATAGAGAGGAAAAGAGAGGGAAAAGGGAGGGAGAGAGAGAGAGAAAACGTAAGTGACATTGGCTTATTAAAAACTCATTAAAGCGAGAGTGCAAATCGTTGTTATTGTTATTTTAGTTGCCATGTTTATTGACACAGCTGCACAGTGTGGCAAAATATTTAATTAAGCTGAGTTGAAACGACAATGCAAACCTCGGCAGCTGCAGAAGCCCACGCACTGTCGTTGCTCAAATCATCAAGATCTACGGGAGGCTCATCGGGCGGGGCACTTTGATTCTAGCGCAAGGATAAATATAAATAAAAATCAAAAAGGAAACGCAATAAATAAAAACAAACCAAATCTTCCTCTAGCTCCGACATACTGTCTGAGTCCGGACCCAAGGGTATTTCATTGTCCAGTTCCTTAATGAATGCGAAACCAAAAAGGGTATCAATAATAAATTATAAACAAATTAAACAATGATTAAAATTAAACTAAGGAATTTAAATATTCTCTGGCCTAACTAATAAATGAAAATTAAATTAAATAACGAATAAAAAGATAGGAAATTATATCATATATATGCTACGTTTGCGCGGAGTTGCCACCTTATTTAAATGAGTTAAGTTGGCTGCGCCTCTTCAATTCGTAAAGTGATTGAAATGAACGTAATAAATATTAGCTGGCATATGTTTTGAGTTATCTAACACACAACAGTTCGCTGTTATTTCATTTTCCTAGCTTAGTATAATTCGACTCTTCTCTTTTATCTATGGTAACTATGCAATTCATTCCGCAAAGCTTTCAATTAATTCTACATAATTTAATAACCGAATTTGTACATTAAGACTGCTGTCACTCCATAATTGATTTCGATTTGGGAATATACTATACCATATACCATATATACGTATAACGATGAGACTTACCGTTGCCACTGCCACCGTTGGCTTTGGGGGCGGCATACATTGGAGCTCAATGGCGTCCGGATTGCCGTAAACATAGATTTTTTCTAAATAACCCTGTGTGCAAGTGTGGTATATATATGAAATATTTATATGCGTAAATGGGGCAGACTCATTTCCATATTTATATTAATAATGTGTCCGAAATGATGATTGCAACATTGCCATGCGGGCAGCACACACACCCCTGATACATATCCCCCCCTAATGCATCAATAGAGATATGCCAGTTGGTATATGCATAATAAATCAATCAATTTGCGAGAGGCATTTGAATAAATGCAAACATAAATCTATTGCCAAATGCAGCGTACTCCCCCTTCTCCCCCATCTGTTGCTAATTGCTGCAAATCGAAATTAATAATTGATGTTAATTTGCAACTGCACTTGCCGCTTGCCACTTGCCACTTGCCACCAATGCAACTAGTACTAATGTGCTCGGGTTTTGCTTTCTCATAGAGCAAGTCAGACTCACACACAACAGGCAAACAAACAGACTTACCTGCCAAGAGGGAGGGGGGCAGGTGAAAAGTCTGTCGAAATGCTAACCGCAGACGCTAACGGTTCCAGTTACGAAACAATGGACCACGGACAATGGCAGGCACTGCCAGACAGAGTGAGACAGACTGAGATAGAGAGAGAGAGAGAGAGCACACTGCATGCACATCAGCCATAAACCCTATGCCGGATTCTTTCAAATAAAAATGGCAGCAAACACTCACACAGGCAGGCAAGGCAGGGCGGCCATTGTTGTTTCTCTCGTTGTTGTTGTTGTTGCTGTTGCTTTGCAAAGACTGTAACTGATAGTAATGGGCATTCATTGCTTTTATGCATCCCAGTTAAAAGTTTTCTCTGAGACGTCGAGCCGTTGAGTTTCGGGTTAAAAGCGTGCAAGCGGCGTTCCGAATAGCTTAATATGCACTCACACAGGCCGCAGGGGGAGGGGAGGGGAGGGAGCGTAGGGTGAAGCGATTGGACTGTAAAAGCCGAAGCAGCCATTGAAGCAGCGACACGAGCAGCAGCATGTCTGCTGCAGTAGCACTACAACTGCGCAACAGTACCACGACTCACACACACAAAGGCACACACTCCCACACATACACACAACAGCACAGTGCATTAAATGGCCGCCAATAAACATCGAAGAGTTCGCCCTCGACTCGCATCCATTTAGGTTTTGTCCAGCACCTACGGGATGCCCGATTGACAGGCAGCTGAGTGCGGATATTGCAGCTTACTCTTTGAGGATAAAATATGCAGAAAGAGGCACTTCCCAACTCTATAGAGTACACCAGGCACAGGTAAGTTCATATATGCGTATCCGAGGGAATCTTGCAAGGGATGCGAGAAATTTTAAAGCAGAGCAACCATTTTAGCACACTAAATGTAGAGAAGAGAACAGTTATATGCAGTGTAGGGATCTTATATACAAACTACTTCAATTCATACATTAATCTATCAATAATCTCATATATAAATTGATTAGGCAACGATTGTTAGGAAATTTAATGTGCATACAGGCTAGATATCGACCAACAACTGTTTTTTCTACCCCAAAACATTCAGAAAAATTCTCTAGCGCTTTAACAGATGTGCTCACAGTTCAGATATATACTATATCGTATATAACTGACTCACACAAAGCTAACGAATATTCGTATAAATCTAATTAAGCACGCTTTTGTCTGCTTCTCGCATACGAAGCTGAAACAGATGCAGTGATGGAATATTGAAGAAAGCTGAGCGAATTCAATAGTGAGATACCCTATAGTAAATTTAAGTGAATGTGTATACCAAGTTTGAGATGCCTAGCTCTTTCTGTTACTAAGATTACCGCGTTCACACAAACAATACACAGAAAAGTGCCTAAATAAACTTATCATACTCTTTTTCACTATTATAGGGTATAAAAAGTGTCTATGGAGTATCTGCTATTCAAAAGACAGACTGATGAATCCGATTCTAGAGAATTTATTTGTTTTCCTCTGCTTTGTTTAGTTTGGGATCAGTTGAAGAAAACTACGCCAAAGCGAAGTCATCGAACACACACACACACACACACACACATCAGCACATCTGCAGCTGTCTGCGGCCCAGTTTTCTTTTCTGTCAGTGTGTGTGTGCAACAAAATTAGCAACAAGCAAAGTTTATTTGAAACGGAAATTAAGTAACAGGATGTGGCCGACGAGGTCGAGGAGGAGGAGGAGGAAAAGGAAGCCGCCTAGTCCATTCATGCGAGCATTACCATCGTTATTACCTGCAGACATTCCCAGACAAGTTTCGGGCAAGTGAATTGACAACTGTAACCATTTCCATTCTCCATTCTCATTCCCAGCCCAATCTTGCCCTGCTTCACCTTCACCTCGCAGCTTATTGTACATACTTAATATAGATGTTTTTCTTACGAAAAAGAAGAATTCCCCGAAAAATATCTCAGCTGGGGCATCTGAATAAAAATCAAAGCCGGACAAAGAGCAATGCCAGCAGAAAGAGAGAGAGAGAGAGAGGGGGAAAAAGGTTCAGGCATTGTGTAATTTCGAACGAGTACTCGCAATGCTAACCCTTTCTCTGGAGTGGCTCGTGAGTGTTCGGAACGATGAACTGTTAGAGATAAGAAGAGCACATCAAAGCCGGAGCTCTTTGCAAGATTGTGCATGACAGTAGGACATGGGTTGCATGGGCAAATAAATAGGTAGGCAGGCGGGCAGGCGAGGGAGGGCAGACAATGGCCAGCGAGTCTCTTAAAATAATCAAAAGTGGCCCCGAGAGCAGGAGAAAGAGGGAAGGGGGAGTTGTCTCCCTTGTCCGTTGTAGGTGCTGCTGTTTTTAAGCTGTCAGCCTAAACGGAACCAGGCAGCGGCATCCTGCAGAGCAACACTGAGTGCGACACTGTGCGACAGTGTGCAGCAGAGCTCGGTCAAGTGGCGCCACGAGCAATTAACTGAGGCACAGACGGGGGCGGAGGCTGCGACTGTGCTGCGTTGCTGCGTGTTTCATGTGTGCATTTGTTATACTACTTGGCCCGCACACACACACACGCATACACACATATAATTAAGGCCAACGGAGCAAGGACAGTCAGAAATGCACGTCAGACGCCCGACAGCGTTTTGCGGTAATACGCAGAAAAAGAAGAAGAAGTAGGCCCAGAGAGAGAGAGAGGATGGAGCAGGAGAGGAGGAGGACCGCACTTGACAAGGGTTCACATCGAAAGTAAAACAAACAAATAAAACCCATAAACCGTTGACCTGCTTTGCCGTCGAGCCGCCCTCGCAGACAGAGCGAGAGAGGGAGAGAGGGAGAGAGAGAGACAGAGAGGCAGGAACGCCAAAAGGTATGCAACCTTTTGTGAGCGAGCTGCTCTCTAGCATGCCAAACACGTCGCTGATATAAATACGAAAAAAAAGGACACTGCCCGCAAACGGAATCCATGCAGTCAGCCCGTCAGCCTGGCAATTTGTCAAAAATGTGTCAATAATGTGGATCGATTGAGGACGATTGCCTGGACCCTTTGAAAAAATTAAGCGAGAGAGGGTATCAAATTGATTAGAGGAATGGTTGGAGGACTTGGACAGATATAGACACAGCTCGGTAAATACTTGAAAATGCGCTTTAAATCTGACAGATCAACGAGGGAATTTCTAGGATTACATTATATTATTTGGCTATTGAAATACTACTTTTTTATTTCAATTTCAATGAGTTATCTCACTAATTGAAACTTGCTCGATATCGATAACTAAACAGTGTTGGTTAACGAAAAAGTTCACGCTCTCTATCTGCATTAAGTATTCATTGCAGACAAAGTTTGTATAATCTCCTATGCTTTATAGCACTTTAGCATATTCTTATTGATTTTAAACTTGCAAAACAATATGCATATTTAAACTGTGTGCACTTGCACATCCAGCAATGGATTCTAAATATAATAGAAGCCAAAACACAGCAGGGAAAACTCGACGACCTTGACCTCACAGTCAGTTGACCTGCGGCATTTTTGGCATTTGTTGTCGACTGTTTTGTAGTTAAAATTAAACTTTAATTTGTTACAAATATTTCATAAGCAGAGGAGCACGCAAGAGAGAAGAAGAGAATGATAGAGAGAGAGAGAAAAAAGGCAGAGAGATGGAACTGAAAATGGCGTCGCATTAAGATTAGCATAACTTGCTTTTATAACCGTTCTGCTCTGCTCATTTCTCATAGCGGTCTCTTTCTTCCCCCCTCTCTCTCTCTCTCTCCCTGTCTTCCTCCCACTGCTGTTGTTCTTTACTTGCTGTTAATATCTGCGGTGCGTTTTACCTTTATATAACAACAATGAAAGCGACTGCGATGGCGACAACGCACTCAGCGGAAACGGATATACCTTTACGTGTGTGTGTGTGCGTTATAACAGTCATTGGGATTAGCTGTAAGCAGAGCCGCATTTAACCCGCCCCCCTCCTACCTACCCCCCTATCCTGGCTGTATAAAAGTTATGCGCAAGTTAATAGATAATTAACCATGCAAATTGCGGCGCAACAGTTTACAAATATCTTCTGCGTCATCGTCGACGTGGCGCCTCTGCGCGTATGTTTGTGTGTGTGCGTATGTGTGTGTGTGGCAGACAGGTAGACAGCCAGTTGTTTGCCTTCCCACTCGCTCAGGCACAAAAGAATTAACTCTAATTACTTTGTAATGCTGATTAAGCCTGTTAGAGAGCGCGCTTTAAATATGTAAACGCCATTCCGACATTTTGAGCATATTTAGCATGCGCAAGGTAACTGTAAATTGTGCCAGAGTGCCATGGTATGCCAGGCAGCTGGAGAATTAGTCAGTGCCCCGTCCTGGGCAAGCTGCCCCCCAATTTGTCCTGCTGCAGTTCAAGCACATTCCCATTCGATTTCAACTTCAATTTCAGTTTCAATTTTGCAAGATTTCAATTCATTTGAATGGCATATTTTAACTGTGTGTGTGTATGTGTGTGTGAGTGTGTGTGTGGGGCATTACAAATGAAAATGCGAGTACCCAGAAATACCAAATTTAAATTCACCTTTATGGCTGCCAACGAGTCGACAAACAAACTGCCTCCCCCACTCCACACACACACACACACACAATGCTCTCCCCCTGCCCCCCTAACTGGCATAGTTTCTAAATCACTTTCTGTCAGCCGTTTACAGCAGCCGCAGCAGCAGTTGAAGTCGGTGCAGGATCAGGAACTGGAGCCGGGGGCAAGGATAACAATCGCAACGTCAGAAAGTTGCCCACTTTTTGTAATTTTATTTTATTTCCGTTTAAATGCGTGAGCCAACACAAGCACAGACAGGCCGGGGCAGGTGTGAGGAGTTGGCTTGGTAAGGCGCGAGTTTAAAGCTAAATTATGGCTACATAAAATTTTACGGCCAACTTGAAGAAGCTGCCGTCGTGCTGGCGACGATGAGGCGGATGAGGCGGAGCATCCGGCAGGTGCAGAGCTTAATTTCGTGCACTTGACTTTGGACACTTTGGCGGCCGTTTGAAAAGGGCTTCATCTTCATTTCACTCGTAGGAGGTAGCGATGCTGCTGCTCTCTCTCCCCCTCTCTCTCTCTCTCTCTCTCTTGCATATAATCTGAATAAATTACTTTGCACATTTTGCGGCGCATAAATAATTTAAGACAGCCATCATGCCCCAGCCCACTGCTTCCTGTTGCTGCCCCCTGCCCCCTGCTCCAGGTCTCACGCCTCCTCCTCCTCCACTTCCTGCACCCACACTCACATTCCACTCTTAGTTCCACTTTGGCAGCACACACATTTGTGAGTACATAAAGACAACTGTTTGGCAGAGCAGAGTGGAAAAGGAAGGGGAGGGAAGGGAAGGCAGTGGGACAGTGGGTCGGCACAACAATGAAACGGCAAATGGCAACCACACACACATACTCACACACACATACATAGTGACAGATTTTTTTTAATTTTGCTAAAAACCTACGACTAATTCTCAAACGAGCTGACACAAATCTCGAAAGTTGTTACGCCAACATATTTGCAGGCTGGCTGGCTGGCTGGGTCCAGCCCCCTCCCCGGATACCCTACTCACCCTGGTCACCCTACTGCCTGGGCCACCCCACTCCCCGGCTGCACCCACACTCAGACTGCCTCCACTCGCTGCCAGAACTGTCATCAAGTTCTGTCGCAGCGTCTGTTCTGTCTCACGCTCTGTCTGTTTGTGTCTGCTCTGTCTGTTTGTCGCTCTTTCTCTCCTTCTCTCGCTCACTGTGGCTCTCTGCAACTCTGTCTCTTTCTCAGTCGCTCTTACTATCATTCCTGCTGCATTGCCCTATTCCTCCTGCTGCCAGTTCCTCTGTCTGCCTGCCTGTCTGTCTCTCTATTTGTCTGTCTGTTTGTCTGTCGCCTGCATCTGCTCCTCCTGCCGCCACAACTGCCAAGCTTTTGTTGGTTTTAATATCCTGCGACTATTGAATATGGTCAAAAAAGGGTATACTAACTTTGTGCAAATTAAGACATGTTACACACTCAACAGGCCAGTTACCCTCATTTTACACCGATCGTAACTTCCTTAATAATTAAACGATTTTCACGCGAAAAGACATTTTGTTTATGGTTTAACAAGCTGCATGATTCTACATTTAAAAAATAGCATGAACGATGTTTTGAAATTTTTCGATATTTTGGAAATTTAGGTAAGGGTCCCCCCTATGAAATTCCAACAATTTTTTTTTTTTAAATTTTAAGTCGCGAGTTTTTACTTTTAATCGATTGCGGAGGTCAACATTAGTACAAAACAATCGTTTAAATCGATTTTAAACAACACTTAATTTTCGCCCAAAAATCATGTCGAAATGATCAAAAAATTAGACATGTAACACACTGGACCGGCCTGGTACCCTCATTTTACACCGATCGTAACTTCGTTAATAATCAAACGATTTTCACGTGGAAAGACATTTTGTTTATGGTTTGACAAGCTGCGCGATTCTACATTTAAAAAAAAACATGAACGCTGTTTTGAAATTTTTCGATATTTTGGAAATTTAGGTAAGGGTCCCCCCTATGAAATTCCAACAAAATTTTTTTTTTTCAAAATTTTATATCGCGATTTTTAGTTTTAATCGATTGCGGAGGTCAAAATTAGTACTAAACAATTGTTTAAATCGATTTTAAGTGATACTTATTTTTGGCCCAAAAATCATGTCGAAATGGTCAAAACATTAGACATGCAACACACTCGACCGGCCTGGTACCCTCAGTTTCTATCGATCATAACTTTCTTAAAAATCAAACGATTTTCTTGCGGAATGACATTTTGTTTATGTTTTGATTGCCTGAGGAATTCTGCATTTAAATAATAACACAATAACCTTTTTGAAATTTTTCGACATTTTGGAAATTTAGGCAATGGTCCCCCCTATGATTTTCAACAACATTTTTTTTTTCAAAATTTTAAATCGCGAGTTTTTAGTTTTAATCGATTGCGGAGGTCAACATTAGTACAAAACAATCGTTTAAATCGATTTTAAACAACACTTAATTTTCGCCCAAAAATCATGTCGAAATGATCAAAAAATTAGACATGTAACACACTGGACCGGCCTGGTACCCTCATTTTGCACCGATCGTAACTTCGTTAATAATCAAACGATTTTCACGTGGAAAGACATTTTGTTTATGGTTTGACAAGCTGCGCGATTCTACATTTAAAAAAAAACATAAACGATGTTTTGAAATTTTTCGAAATTTTGGAATTTTAGGTAATGGTCCCCCCTATGAAATTTAAACAAAATTTTTTTTTCAAAATTTTAAATGGCGAGTTTTTACTTTTTATCGATTGCGGAGGTCAAAATTAGTACTAAACAATTGTTTAAATCGATTTTAAACGATACTTAATTTTGGCCCAAAAATCATGTCGAAATGGTCAAAACATTAGACATGCAACACACTCGACCGGCCTGGTACCCTCAGTTTCTATCGATCATAACTTTCTTAAAAATCAAACGATTTTCTTGCGGAATGACATTTTGTTTATGTTTTGATTGCCTGAGGAATTCTGCATTTTAATAATAACACAATAACCTTTTTGAAATTTTTCGACATTTTGGAAATTTAGGCAATGGTCCCCCCTATGATTTTTCAACAACATTTTTTTTTTTCAAAATTTTAAATCGCGAGTTTTTAGTTTTAATCGATTGCGGAGGTCAACATTAGTACAAAACAACTGTTTAAATCGATTTTAAGTGATACTTAATTTTGGCCCAAAAATCATGCCTAAATGGTAAAAAATTTAGACATGTAACACACTACACAGGGAAAGTTACACTGATTGTAACTTTCTTCAAAATCAAACGATTTTCACGCGGAAAGACATTTTGTTTATGGTTTAACAAGCTGCATGATTCTACATTTGAAAAATAGCATGAACGATGTTTTTCGAAATTTTTCGATATTTTGAAAATTTATGTAAGGGTCCCCCCTATGATTTTTAACAAATTTTTTTTTTTTAATTTTGAAAATATGCAGTATAATAAGTGTTCAGAATCCTTTATTTAATATTCATAAGTGTGATTACACGTGTGTAACGGATTTTGGGAACTGGGCGAAGGGTATCTTACTGTCAGGCCCGCTCGACTGTAGCTTTACCGACTTGTTTTTGTTTGCGGTTAAAACACAAACACTGCACACTCACAAACACACTCATACACACACACAACTGAGTGTATGAGTGCGTGGATTATGCCAGTCCCCAAAAAGGAAGCAGCAGGCGAGGAGCAGCAGGCGGAACTGCAACAATGGCGAGGAGCATTTGCCAAAAGCGCTGGCTACAATTAGTTTAAAGCATGCAACACTCACACACACACACACAGCAAGTACAAACACACACACACACACACACAGTTCCATTTTGCATAAACCAACATTTTATCTGCGTATTTGCTGCGTGCTGCATGTGGGTCGCCTTGGACAACTTTATAAACCCCACGGCAAACTCCAGTCTGATAACAATAGAGGGAGAGGGAGGGGCAGAGAGAGGGAGGGGCAGAGCTGCAGTACGCTTTGTGATTTAATAAAATGATAATACGTAAATCAATAATACAACAGAGAAAATATCATAAATGCGACTGCCATAAACCACAATCGAGAGCTGCAACTGCATTGAGTAGCTGCCTCAGGTTGCACCTGCCTCCTGCCTCCTCCCTCCTGTTTACCCCTTTAATCCGCTGCATAGCAGCTCAATAAGCCAACTGGAGTTGCTGCCTGCCCCCCTCCCTCAGCTGGAAATATGTTAAAGCTGTCGGCGCAGCAGGCGGCAACACTCAAACCGAGTGAACTGACTCGACGACGAGATCTCAAAGCGACGTGCAACACTTTTTTGCCAGCACTGTTGACACAAACACACACACACACACACACACACACGGGGGCGGTAATAAAGGGGCGCCTCCAGTGTATTGGAGTATCTAGAAAAGCTTTTTATGCTTCAAAGTCAATATAGTGTGCCATGTACAGAGAAAGAGAGAGAGACAGAGAGAGAGCGAGCTCAGTTTAGAACGCCACGGTAAGTGAGGCCTCTCACTCGATGACATACTTCTTTGCCCCGCCCCTTTGGGCAGAGGTGGGCAAAGCTGAAACGCCATTCAGGCGGAAATGCAGCACCGAAACACAGAAGCAGCAGCAGCTACAGCAGCAGCAGCTAAAGAGCCAGAGGCGAAAACCTCCATGTGAAGTGTGTCATCAGTTTAAGGTTTTTGTGGCCAGCACACACACACACACACAGAGCACTTTGCCTGCCTCCCCCTGCCAGCAGCCACCTCTGCGCCCTGTCGTATTATCATAATAAACAAATGGGTTCCCTGCTTGGTTGGCTTAACTTTTGGGTTGCCAGCAAAGTCTCCATTCAGCTGGCAGTGGCAGCGACAAGTCCCGCTCGCATTTGTGAGCACAAATCAGTGCTATTTATATTGTGGCCAGGTGGAGGAGGGGGCGAGGCAGGGATAGGAGTGGGGGGAGTACTGCTGCAGTGTGCGTCTGTTGCGTGGTGCAGCATGTCAGCACGCTCAGCAACTGCTCCTTGGGTTGTATCCAATTTGCAAAAAATAACCACGGGAGTCGTAGCTGGAGTCGGAGTTGGAGCTGGCGCTGGAGTTGTGGCAACGCGTGGCAAAGTTCAGCTGGCACATTACGACGCAGGCGACACCGATATACTCTTATCTGCGACATGCAGCACATACGGAGGCGCCAAATCGACAACGCAGCGTGCACTCCAAGTTGCCTTGTCAATGCAACAAGTTTAGTTTGAACAGATACCAAGCAGGAGCAGGGGGAGCTGGGAGCAAAAGTCGTGGCAGCAGCCAAAGTTGAAGCAGAGCCAAGGGGGGAGAGAGAGGGGAAGTGGGAGCGGGGCAGGCAGAGGCAGCAATAGAGCTGACAAAACTTTGTTGCGCCTATCACTGCCAAACCGCAGAAGTCAGCAGCGCATCTTGGGCAAAGTTGCCGCTGCCGCGCGCTAGCTACGGCAACAGAGGCAGCTGGGAGGGGAGAGCGAGAGGGTAGAGAGACGGGGCGGAGAAAGAGGTTAACTGGCGGCGTCTAGTGGCTGCGGGGCACAACAGACAGTTCAGGCAGGGCCCAATAAATGTATAATGGACGAATGGATACTTGCAAGTCAAGACAACCCACACTTCCTCCCCCTACTGCTTCCTCGCTCTACCCCTCCCTCCCCTCTACCCATACTACACACTTCCTTTAATAAAATATTATCATAAACGTAACGTTAGATAGTTTTTCATATGTTTGCTCACGAAATACCACACGCGCGAGTCAGTTCCACTTAGTTCACTCCCAGCCAGAGTTCTGGGCCAACTCTTTAGCCCCTCCCCTTCCAGCAAGTTGTTGTTTCACATGCGCAAACATTCAGATACTTTCATTATTTATTGCCAGCTGCGGGAGTAGCCAAATGCGAATATGAAAGCGAGTACATTCATAAATATGTGACTAGCGATGCCCCAGCAAATCTAATGGAATGTGTTTCCTTGAGTTTTTTATTGCTCAGCAGAGAGTGAAACTGCCAGCCAAGTTGGCAAGAAGGGTTAGAGAGGGAGAGGAATGCTGGAAATAGTGTGTAAATAACCCAAAGTAATGTTTGCAAACTGTTTACGAGATGCGCGAAGGTTGCCCAAGTCTCTATCGATTCATGTAGTTGAAATTAATTTCAATTTGAGAGCGTAAAGAAAGAGAGTGAAAATTGTGTGAGAATTTGGTTGGTTGGGAAATGCTTTTAAAGGTTATATATAGAAATAACTTATTACACACGCTAGACAGGGTGTTATTACTTTAATAAGTGTGTAACGGGCAGCAGGAGGCATTGTGCGTATGAATACCTATATCTCAAAAACTATATAAGCTAGCAGCCACAAATTTGTTGACAATATCAACTAAAGTTTACTTTATTGTTTAGTATTTATTCTATTATAAATTTAGTACCTGCAATTAGCATAGTTCACTCTAAATGCAGCCATAAAGTAACTAAGTTGTTTCTTTCTCCTAATGCAAGTAAATTGCAGCTGTTTCCGGCTGCAGTAGCTAATCGTGCTCAGTGCTGAGATTAGCTTAAGCTGTGAAGTTGCGTGAGAATGCGCAATCCGGCTGGGAAAACAAATGCCAGCACGCACTGTGCTCCAGTTTGAACCTGCACCTGGACTCACTCACGCCTGGCAATAATAACGCACAAATAACACTCAATAAGTGTCGTATGAGTAGTGTGAGTAGTATGAGTGGCCTGCTGTGCGTAATTGAATGTCTGTCCGGGAGGGGGAACCGAGCTTCGTATTAAATGCGTTTACAATAATTGCCTTTTGGCCAAATTCATTTGCGGGTAATTGGGCTCTAATGAATGTGAATAGCTCTCGCTCTCGTTCTCTTTCTAGTTGTTATTGTTGTTGCTGTTAAATTAGTAAACGCAGTAGTTGGTAAGCCGCACAGCTTAGCCGCAGGCCACACAAGACTTACAAGTCGACTCGGAGCAGGGAATATCCGCCGCTCAATAGGCTCGCCCTTCAATATAATACAACAACAAATTGCCTGTCAATCTACGTGTAACTTTTATAAATTTCCAGTTGGGGATCTGCACGCCAGGCCCGCCCACGACAACGCCAACGTACCAGCTCCTGCTCAAGTTTCAGCCATAATTAACAGCGGCCGTGGCAACTGTGCGAAAAACTAGAGGCAACAACAACAACGACGCGTTGAGGCTTTGTAATGCTATAGCTGCCTGCCCCCCGCTGCCCCTCCCCCCTCCCTGCTGCTACTAATGAACTCGCAGCCGACGCCTGTTAGCGTGCCAAAGGTGATGGCAGTGGGAGGCAGCGAACTGCTTGGTTTGGTTTGGTTAAAAGGAGCCCGGCCAAGGCAACTGGCAGCATGCAGAAATGACTTTATTAACAGCCGCACGCCGCGCTAGAACCCATCCCCCCACACACCCCTTGCCATGACCTGGCTGTATGCCTCGTGGGCCTCGGTTAGGGTCTGTGTTTCGACATGGGGTTCAGTCTTTTATTTAGATTTTTATTGCTAAACTTTGTTTCGTTTTTTGCCACTTTGCCACACACACACACACACACAGACAGAGACTCACATACACATGCACATTCGTCTGCCAACTGTCGCGACCCACTGTATCGAAGGCAGCCCGTTAACGGCTGTCGTCTGTCGTCTGCCCATTCCCCCTCCCCGCCTGCCTAGTTGGACGTCCCTTTTCATGCGACACTTTGAATGTTTTAAATGCTTTTTTATTGCTTGTACCGTCCCGCCCCGCTGTGCCGGGGCCCAGCCTTGGTTGTTGTGGTTTGTAGCTACTGCTGCTGCTGCATTAAATTAGTTTAATCACTATGCAGAGTTCTACGCGCAGCAGGACAGCCCTGACAACCCTGACAGAGCTGGCCACACCGAGGGGAGAGAGAGAGAGAGAGAGTGCGCGTCAGGTGGAAACGAGTCAAACCCATAAGTAAGCGTAAACAATGTCAAAGCAGTGCACACTGTGCTCTCTCCCATCTGGCTGTCCGCCTCTCTCCCGTCGGGTGTCAATAGAAACATTAACTGGGCGTGCTGGCAAAATTAGCACAACAATTATGCAGGTATTAGCCAGACGTCGCGACATCGCAGTCGTCCTGATTGTGGGCTACCAACGGCTACGAGGAGGTGCAAACATGGCAACTGTGCATGCAACTCTTACGTATACGTGATATATTGATTCCAAGTGGAAGAGAAAAAAAGTGTAGCATACTTTTGTGCTGACACAAAGAATAATTAAGCACATTCACAGGAGGAGAGCGAGAAAAAAGTGTAGCATACTTTTGTGCTGACGCATTAAATTCGGCTTACCTTTTCACTTATCTATAAACGAATTAGCCAAAGTAAATGCTTATCAAATTGTCTTTTAAAATATATGCTTGCTTTTCAATCTAATTGTAGCCAATTTGGCTAACACACACCCACACACACGAGTTATAACACCCACGCGGCCATTAAAATTACACTTGAGTAGGCCTAAGCACACACCTGACTCTGTGTGCTTGGGAAAAACAACGAGCGACCTGTTAATCCGCACACAGATGCTAATCGGATGGCGCAAAACAGTTGAAAGGTCGCATTACGCATACGCCGTGTTAGTCCGAACCCCAAGCTCGAACTGGCATTTAGCAAGTAGTTTGCAACCCGTGTCATTTATCCTCATTTATCTTGTGGCAGGAACAACTACAAGAGTAGACGCCCCCTAATGTTTTCTAATAATTACAATGGTTTTTAATTCACAGTCAGAGATAGAGGGGGCTGTGGTCAAGCCACACACACACAGAGAGAGAGAGAGGGAGACAGCGACTCGTGTCACATGTGAGAACACAACAAAATGGGCTGCTGTCATGAAACATTTGTCACAATAAACTTTATTTGCCTGCGTGCAGTGCAGAAATTTACTTATCGTTTATTTTATTTTATTTGTTAGCTGCGCATTTGAAAGCAAGTCTCAGCGTGTGCGTGTTGTAGCAGCATAAGCTACCCCTCTCTAATACCCTCTCTATAAGGAAGTTGCGCATTTAGCATTACACATTACGAATTACACATTACAAATTACACAGTTTAACTAAGGTCGCAAGTTTTTAATTAGAACTGAGTGAGTGGGAGAGAGCGCGGTCTCTTTGATTTTTGGGGGGAGACTTGTTGCTCCGACTCGTAGGGGGGGTATGTTAGTTACCTGTATCCTGGCTGCCACGCGCTCGCCGTTGAAACGCTGCGGTATGAACCAACCCTTCGTGGAGCCCGTGACGAGGACAATGCCGAGCAGGAAGAAGAGAATTAACGCGGTTATCACGAGTTTCGCGCGCGTCGAAATGACCATTGCCATGTTTCACTAACGGATATTTACACACACACGCACACGCACAATTGACAAACACTTCACACACACACGTATACCACGACGACGATAACGACGACGGCGACGGCGACTTGACTTGCGATTTGTGTAACCGAAAATTGCCTGGAAAAAAGATGCATGAATTCGTATATTAATTGGATGTTTCTCGAGTCTTTCTGTGCTGTTGTTGTTGTTGTTGTTGTATTGCTCTCACAAATGGTTTGAATGCTCAGGCTGTTGGGCCCCAAAGTATTTGACCCTTGGGCACACAGAGGCGCTTCGATTCGCCTACACCCTAACAAGCCTAATGGCTTTTGTGGCACGTATTAACCTTGCCAAGCGCTTTTTCCCACACACACACACCCCCTACACACACACACACACCCTACGCACTCTGGTATTTCCGGCGTTGGCTACAAATGTAACACGTTTTATTTAATTTTTCTCTTTCTCAGTCTCAGGCTCAGCCGCAGTCGCTTGTCAGCATTTTCTCACCGATTTGCGCCGCAAAGGAGAGCGGCTGAAAAATAAAAGCTACCACAAAGAAAAGGAAAATAAGAGGGAAAAACGAAAAAACGAAGAAACGAAAAAACACGCAGTGAAATGAAAGAAAACTTTATGAAAAGTTAAGCTGCCAACAAGTTTATTTCCGAAAATATTGAATTATAGCAACGTCACGGCAAAACGGCAGGCACAAGAACAAATAAACAGCAGCAGTAGCAGCGCGGGGAGGGGAAGCAGGGAGGGGAAGTAGGCACGGGAAAGAATAACGCAGTGTAGGGGGGCCTCAAAATGCGTTGCCTAGATTTGGCCACATGCTCAAGATGTCTCGGCTTTTATTTAGAGCGCATAAAGGCATAAGCCGCATGCCTTGGCCAGGGTGGGGGAGGGGGACGGGAACTGCTGCTGTGGCTGGCGTGTGTCCTTGAGCGTGCCCAAAAAAAGAAAATGAAATAAAAAACGAGCACCAACTTTTCAACCTACATAATTGCGGTAGAAGTTGGCGTACAACACACGCTGACTCACACACGCGCACACACTCACACACACATACACAAAGTATCCTTTAACGCGTGCACACAACCTTCGACACTTGCAGAGAGAGAAAGAGAGAGAGAGAGAGCGAGAGAGACAGTTTAGCGAGAGGCTCAGCGCGCACAAAAGTATGCTACAGTCAGCGCATAATTACGATAATCGTGTCTGTCTACCAGCTTGGAGAACTCAGTCCAAATAAACAGACAAGCTTACCTGACTCTCCCCTCCCCTCCCAGCCCATGCCACGCCCACTCGCGCCTCAAACGGCAGCCAGTTATTGAGTCAACGCTTGAGTCAGCGCGCGCGTGGTGTAAAACCAACTTTTGTGTGTGCGGGAAAAGAAAGCCCAAAAGGAAACTTTTTTATGCCCTCGTCTTTGCCTGCCATTCGCCTTTGCCTTTGTGCTTAAGACCCCTCCCCCCTGCCCGCTCCCCGCTCTCACCGCGCTCGCCTTTGCCCATGTGGCATTCTTCACGCAGCATTAAAATTCTACGGCTGCAGCGCCCGGCACCAGCTACAGCACCAGCTCCGGCTCCAGCTCCATCCTGCAGCTTAAGCTTAAAGTTTGACATGGCTCAAGTTTCCTAATGAAATTACCTACTTGGACTTTTTCGACTGCGTTTTTGGCCGCGTAATGAAAAGGGGCAAAACTTGTGCCACAAAAACAGCCAAAAAAAAAGAAAGCCAAAACGAAATAGGCAGCCCGGGGGGAGCTGAGGCACCTTGGACGATAAGGAATTTCATATCTGACTGCAAATTAAGTACGCCAAAATGAGTAATGACTTCTGAAGTTGTCATGGCAGCCTTGAAGAGCGAGAGAGAGACAAGAGAGAGAGTAAGTAAACCGTTAAATGCAAAGTGTGGCCAAAAATAATAATGCAGGACCCTTTTTTTCAAAGAGAGAGACTACGCTTGGCTTGGCTGGGCCCCAAAAACGTTAGCGCCTAATGAAGATAATGGAGCGACATGTTTTAGAAGGGCAAACCTCACTCACACACACACACACACTCTCTCTCTCACACTCTACCAATGCCTACGCATGTTTTGTGGAAATCTTTTGCACATTTTGACATGTTATTTTTAATAAGCAACACACACACATACACACACATATACGAATTTCCGCTTTAGATAATTTCATTTGACATGTTTCTGTGCTGGCAAAAATGATTTACCGCGTGTGTCATACAAGCAGCCTCGCCGCAGAACCCTTTTCTACATTTTAACCCCATCCTAGGGCAATAAAATGTCAACTGAGGAACACGAGAGAGTCTTGAGGCGAGACCTGAGACCAAGTTTGATCGATAGCAACTCCTTGGGCTCCTGTTTTCAAAATTGTACAAACTCGCTTCTTCACACACATGTGTAAGTCCCTCTCCCTCTCTCTCTTTCTCTGTCTCTGTGCGTAGGGGCGTTCCATGGGGCACATAAAGAGCTCGGGCTAAATTAATAAGAAGCCAACTAGTCGAGCGCACTCCCTGGCTACATAACAAGGGGAAAGGGGGGAAGGGGAGAAGGGGAGTACAAAACAGGGGGCCGCAATGGGCGTTAACCGCTTCACTAGTCGTATAATTAAAGTCCAGCATTTGCATAATTTATGTTTATTGGTCACACTGGAAAGGGGCACAAGGAAGCGACTTCTCGCACTGCTTCTCCCTCTCCCACAATTCGGGGGACTCCAAAAATAGTTTGCCTTGCTTTAGGAAGTTTTTTAAACCTTTGTTGCTTTATAAAATCAGCATTTTATGAGCACATATTTCCCTATTATGGATAAACAGTACTAAAAAACATATTTCCCTATTACGTTTTAATGTGCTCATCAAAACGAAAGTGATTCTTTCCAATTAGATCATGAAATTGGCAATTATAAAGCTGACACATTACATGCAGAACCTGAAGAGCCTACACTGTCCTCAATTAAAAATTAACCAAAATAAACGAGCATATTATATGCGTGTATTAATCTCCGGCATAATTAGTCAGGTTGGCAAAAAACAAGCGCTTTTATTGCTCGACATTAGCAAAACATTTCGAATTTCACCTTGACAGATGCGATGTGCAAAATGTGTCAACTAACCCCGTGGAAAATCTACGATAAGGGGGGGAAACCTTTCAGTCAAATTACATTTAACAAATTCAAATCATATAGTATTAAGATATATATTCAATTCAATTGGCTTGCAGGGTTTCTATTTTGTGCAAAACTTCATTAATTACTTATCTGCGGCAACGTGAGCATACATTTAAGTAATTATATTATATTTGTAGACAATGGCCTGGCAAAAACTAATTTCAGCACACAATCGCGGTAAGCAGGGGGTGAGGGAAGGGAGAGAGCAATTTGGTTGTATGTGTAAATAAACATTTTAAATTGAATTTTAAATTGTGTCAACATAATGGGTCAAAATATTGTATTATGATGCCAAATTGATAAATTTACAAATCAAAATTACATATTACTACAAATGCAGCTAGGCAGGGGAGGGGAGGGGGGCAAAATAACAATGGCAGGCTGTGCGAACACACACAGACATACAGATAGACAACATGCAGCCTGCCAAATTTATGGCCATTTATGCTTGTTGCCAACAGTCTAAGCCCGCCGCCACATAAACTATTTAAATCCCGAGCTTCTCTCCACGCCATCGCCATCGCCAACGTTGTTCGTAGAATGTGCGTAATATTATTTAATTAAATGCACGCACTGCAATGCACACTCCAATTTCAAATTTCAACTGACTAACGATATCACATTCCATGCCATATATAGAGAGAAAGAACGATATACTATATATGGTATATTTGCCCACTTGCAGAGTTATTCAAGCGTGCTTTAACTGCTTTAACGCACAGTTGCGGCTCTAGATGAGCCCAGATAGATATCTGATGACATCAATGGCCATGCTAGGTCGCTGATTGTTAACCTTTTTATCAGGTGGGGGAGGGGAGGGGGAGGTTCTCTGTGCCAATGCAGACGTTAAAAAGGTCTTTTATTTAATAAATAAAGCGCATATTCGTTTGCCTTGCGGCGGCGGCGGCGTTAAAGACAAAGGCGGCCAAGAGAGAGAGAGAGAGAGAGAGAGAGAGAGAGAGGGAGAGAAAGAGGGAGAGCGAAACTACGTATACACAATATTACACATACGCCCCGTGCTGCTTTAATATGCATATGCATGGATGAGTGTGCTACATAGGCGTGTGTGTGCGTGAGTGAATGACGCTGTGAGTGTGTATGTGTTTGTGTATGAGTGACTGTGTGTGTGTGTGCTTGTGCTGCCGGTACGTAGCTGAGCTGCGTTGCTTTAATGAGTTTGCCTTTGATTTGGGGCAACCAATCCACGTTGCGCCTGCCATCCCCCTAGCTGTCACTCCCATTCCCACTCTCCTACCTGCCCCTACCCCTTCTCTACTTTATTCTGCCCTAGCTAGTCATAATTTATGCGCAGCCAATGCTCAATTTGAAAGGCGACAGCCTGCGACATTCAAACCATTGTACTCTTTATTCCAGCTGAGTGTTAACTATGCAAACAGACACAGGAATTACTGTGTGTGTATATGTATATGTTATATGTGTGTGTGTGTGTGTGTATTTACCTTTAAAAAGTCACTTAAGCGTTAAGCAATCGTTAACGAATTCGAATATGTTGTTGACAAAATCACAGATAATTGAATTACAAATAGTTTTCTTTAATTAATTTAAGCATTTTTTTTTCTCTCTGTTGTTGTTTTTATTGTTGTCTGCACATTTATAATGGCCACTGACAGGGAACGCGAGAACAGAAAAAAACGAGGCAGTTTGTTAACTGGGCTAGTAGTATATAGCCCCGAATAGCCTCAGATATAGCCCCCGCTGAGCGCAATTAATTTCCCGTTCACACCACATGCATCTCGTTCGCAATTGATTGATTTCGTTTGTTTCGCTTATTTGCGCGATAAATGCGACGACGACGACGACAGCGACGACGATGGCAGCGTGCACTGGCAGTGTGCAGTTAAATTTGTCGATTCACTCGTTTTCAATTTCAATTTCAGCTTCAATTTCAACTTCAACTGCAACTTTGACTGCATCTTCAGCTACGCGCGAGTTTTGGCGGTTTCCGCGTACCGAGAGAGTTTTACTAACACCGGCAATACTTGATATGCACACGAACACGTATATGTATGAACACAGCGAGAGGGGGGCAGCAGCAGTAGGGGGGAGGGGATCTCCCTTGCCTGCCCAACTAATTGTAAATATTTGCAAACGGCGGCGGGCAAACAAATTTGTGTGCTGCGTTCTGCGTTTTTTATGGCTGCTGCTTCTCTTCTTTTTTTCTTTTTTTTTTGCTTTGCTTATTTACCACAGTTCGCGGGATATGTTTGTCGTTCACGTTGTGTCGGCTATGCCCGGCGCCGGCTATTGGTAATACCCGAGCATTACGCTTATTAATTTTGCACAAAAATCTGGCTCAGACGTTTAGTTCGCGGCACGCGATATGCAGCAGCAGGAGGAGAAGGAGGACACGCGCAACAATCAGCGACACGAATGTGGCCACAGGAATGTTGCTTGATATGTGATTGCAGCCTGATATGATCTAGAAGAGCACTCTCTATACGATATAAATATAGTCACATAGTATATTTGCAGCGGATTCGACTAAGTGAGCGGTCGCATTTTCAAACGTTTGCGCCGTCTTTCTTTCATCTTTGGTCGCATAATTGAATTTTAATTGAGTGGCACAGTGTGCCTTTTTTTTGCCTTCGGAATGGGTTTCTCTCGTTCCTCGTTCCTCACTTGAACATTATGCAAACATATTTCGTTTAGGCATAAATCACTTTCGTTTTTTGCGGCTAAACTCGCACAATGGCTTCATTTGCGCCTGGCCAGCGGCAACACACATAGAGCACACTCATACGCGCTTACGCGTACGCCCGAGCAAGGAAGCAGGGACGACGCGCCAGGACGAAGAAGAACCGAGTCGGAGCGCGACTATGGCACACTGTGGCAGCGGCAGTTTATGCTTGAGAGAACTTTGCAACGTCGACTCTGCCGTTCGCACATGCTAACTGTTTGCGGCACCGAACGCGACTGAAAAGGTAAACGCACTCGTCTCGGCTGAAGCAAATCACAGCAACATGGCGCACACGCACACACACACACACGCAGGACACACTGCGAAAGCCGAAGTCGTTTGGGCCTCAGACAACAGTAAAGTGCTCGTGCCTGCACGGTGGCAGCTTCGTGTCGCTGCTCGTGCTTAATAGTTCAGAGAGCGCGCAACGTTTTGAGTGAGACTCACTGCGAAGCTGAGTGTGAGCGTGCGCAAGTGAGTGAAACGAAACGAGTCGAGTGAATTGAGTGAGCGTGCAGTTGCACTCTGCTGCCGCTGCGTGCTCGAATGGCGCATGTTGAGGCAGCCATGTTGAATTCACCACACTCAACTGTGTTGAAAAGCTTTGCACAGCAATTTCAACAGACTCTGGCGAGTTGAATTGGTTCAAGCAGCCACTTGTAGCAATTCAGGTACAGAATGTACTCGTTGCACAAGACTTTAAGTACAGTTTAATGGAAGGCATATGGTTCTTTGATGGTACACATAAATAGAAGCCATAACTTTACCCACCCATTTTGTCCATTACCCATGTGGTGTGTTGCCGCATTGCTTCTAATGTTACAATAATTATTTCGTAAAATAACAAAAAGTACATTTAATTGGCCGCCGGCAGAACTTACCTCAAAGTGGCCTCCAATTATGGAGCCAGCCTGTCCGATGTAGAGCGTTGCGGCAGAGGCGAAGGCCAGCTCGAGCGGATCCCGTACCACTGTGGTGTTGTTCACCGCCTGGCAGTCGTAGTAGAAGACCACCTTGTCGCTGAACACCTGAAATGCAATCGAATTCCATTTGTCCGGCACATGGGCCACCGGAAAACTGGCCAGCTTGCGTCCCACTGTCTGGTCGGGCTGGGCGTACACAAGGGTCACGTTGTAGCTGTTCTTCACAACCGGTGAGAGATGCACGCCCAGCTGCACCACAGTGTCCAGCGAGTTGACCACGCTAAACAGATAGCCGCCCTTCATCGAGGTTTGCCGGTACGTGATGATGATGGCGAATTCGGAGAGCTTCTCGGGCAACAGCACTTGGTACGGTGACTTAACGTCCGCGGTAGGTAGAAATTTGAAGGCCGGAAAACCATCCTCGCCGGGCTCGAACTCAATGCCAGCGTACTTGCTGTTCATGATATCCGTCAACCTGTACTCGCCGATTGCATCTGTGGTAATTGGCCCAATCGAGAACGAGCAGGAGGAGAGAACATTGTAACACATATAGGATAAGTACGGGGGCTTATTTATATCATGCCTGCAGTGATTAATTGAGCCTAATTAACTTGTGTGTGTGCGTGTACACAGTGTACAAAATCAACTGAAATTTACTTCTACGTGGAGTCTATTATGAAAGGCCCAAGGGCATTGGGTACTACATGCACGAACTTTAATTGATTTCGATATGGTTTCTACGTAGCTAGGAAACATTATTATATTTTTCATTTTCACTTTGATCTGCCATTATGGCCGCCATATGCCGTTAATCAAGAATGAAGAGAGCGAGTTATTAAATTCGTTGCATACTTTTGAGCTGCGCGCAATAAACGAATGTGTGAACAGAAAACATTGCATACTTTTAGGCTGCTGTGAACTTTCGATTACTTGAGAAACTGAGTTATATTCCCTTCTATTTTTTAAGTTTCTTAACTCACCTTTTATAGCCTGACCCACTAGCTCAATGGCAGCATGCACCACAGTCAGATACGGCAGCAGAAGCCAAGCAAGGAACATTATTACACGCATTTTGCTCAGTCGTTGTGCTGCAAAGAAAAAAAAGGTATAGAAAATCAAAGTAAGTTCTATGCAAATACAAAAAAAGTATGCAGATTATAATATCAAATATTCGCCCATTCATTACTTTTACTATTCATGACGTGCACCTGCCCAACCAGACTCGAAACAACCGCAGACACCTCAACTGCCTATAGATATCTCAAGTACCAGCTGCAATTATTGGTAACACGAGTCCGTTAACTCAGGGTTACTGGCCAACTGCCCCAGCAGGCAGGCCTGTGCCAACTGCATTTGCAATTAGGAACTGCAGGTGGTAACACCCCTGTTCCCTCTGCCCCCTCTTCAAGTCGAAGCCAAACAATTTTTGTGGTCGTCTGAGGCGAAAACAAAGAAGTCTATGCGTCACACAAGACATTGTCTGCCTCTGCCTCGTCGAGATTAAAGACAATTAGAAGTGAGTTTTTGGCAAGATCATCGTCATCATTGACACACCCAAAACGATTGCAGAGTTCATAAAAAACCCATTGAAATGTCATAGATCAAGCTACGAATTGCCCATAAACAATATTTGTCAACTTTGCTAGTGAATTAATATTGTAGCTAATGAGCCCACCCGCACTTAATAAATCATTTTGAGGGTTTGGGGCAGGGCTGGGCTGGTCTGGGCTTTGGTAATTACACATTGTATTCCTCTTGCTGTGGCAGCGTCAGCTGATATTCAAATTCAAATTGTCAACACAATTCTGGGGCCCTTCACTTGCCATCTGTACATTATCTAATACAATTAATGGGCTACGTACTACACTGACATATGTATATAGTACATATGTATATAGTGACCCAAAATTGTCAGTGAACAAAAGGCCTACAATTAATATTTATCAAGCGTAGCTTTTGGCCGCCGTGCGTCGTGACAAGAACATAGAAATACCCATAAACAATACTCACTCACAGCACTCATGAGTACTCACGCACAGCGAGTGCACTATGCAAATGACTTTCAATTGTGAGTGTCAAGTAAAAGTGTTTTATTCTATTAATTAAGCACATACAAATTTATTGAAGGCATTTTGAAGGAATGACCGAGTAATAACCCAATTTACAAGTGTTGAAAGTGTACAACGATCCTAAATACATTGTCACCCCGGATACCAATAAATGTCTTTCATTACAGATGAAATGAAATGTCAAAATAATAGAACAATAGCTTTGCACAGGCTTCATAAGGCTGCAGATTTTATAAGTATTTGTAGAAAGTCTGAGAAGGAACTCTCAAGGTTATTTCTGTAAACAAATTAGAAATTGCATAACTAAGGAAAGAATCTTTAAAATTAATACAAGATTAGAGTTCATTCAATGCAAAAATCAATCCTAAAATGAGTTCAGGTTAAAGTGTATGATTCACCCTTGTAATTTGTGTTTGCTTTCATTATTTATAGCCATGTGATCTTATAAGGAATTGTTTTTCTATAACAATTGTGACTCACTTTAATAAACAAAAAGAAGATTCCAAGATAAGAAAAAAATCTAGAAAATTCTTGAATACAAACAAGCAAAATATTCCCATTAATAAATACACATGTGAGGCTGAAAGATACATATACGAAACTTCGACACTCACAAGCCCGACAATTTTAAAATTTATAATCGGGCTTTAGCATTTTCCAGCAACACCATAGGCGTTGCAAAGTGCTCTATACTTAGAATTTCCCAAAAATAATGAAGCAACATTTATGCAGTACGCAGAGCGTTTCCCTGTGCACGCACACATGTAACACACACACACACATGCGTACATATGTCTGCCTCAAAATTGCCTAGTAGGGTGCAAGTGCTTGGAATGGATCGCACGTATTTCCGATTAGTAGGGCCTAACCTACAAATGCCACCCGACTGGATGGGTGGGTAGAAACTGTCAGCCTGCTGGCCGTGTCAATGAAAATATCGTTAAACTTGTTGCCAACGGAAGCGACAATCATGCAGCTCACTTAAAATCATATGAGTCATTATGAGTATGTCTACCCGTTCTACCCGCTCAAATTCATAACAGATTGCAACCACAGGCCATACGCTACCGAACTTTTTATAGTCTGTAATCGTATGCAGCCAAATCTGAATAGATAATTCGTGTTCTCTCGCATCGAAATCTTGTATCGTAATCAAAATCCGGTTGGAAATACGAAACTGAAAGTCATAAAAAACACAGAAAAGCAACGCACATTGAAAAGTCGTCAGAGCGTTGCGGCCAGAGCTGTATAAGAAGAAGAAGAAGACCCAAAGCGGCAGAGGCGAAAAGAAAATCGAATAAAAATTTATTTTCAATAGTAAATCGGCTCAATATGACTACGGGCCATATGAAAGGGCAAGGCGTGTGTGTGAGGGGGGAGAAATGTATGCCAGTATGTCAAAGCAGGCAGACCAAGCCCCCCACAAGCACAGCCCTCCCCCGACTGAAGACATCCACATCCAGCGACGTCTGCTGGGGCGCGTTCTCTTCCGTCTCTGGGCTGACTTGTTGCCCCTAAGTGAACTATTAGCTCTGTTGATTTTATGTTTTTCAATTTGTTGTCTTTCTCCCCCCCCCCTGCTTCGCAACAGCTGTTCGCCTGTGGGGGGAGTGGCAACAGGGAGGGGGCGCCAAAAAACGCGCTGTCATTTCGCCCATCACTTTGTCAACATTTATTGGCCTTTTTGTACGCCCAGCCGCAATTCATTTTGTTTGATTTAAAGGATTTGCATGCCAAATTTGACGTTATTTGTTTTTTTGTTACACACATGCAAACAAACACACACAGGCGCACACACACACACACAGTGACACACATCAACAAGCCTGACACTTGGCACATGCTTGCCCAAGTGTTTTGCATGTTAACATTTTGAGTACCTGCTGCAAGGTAGAAATATTTTCCCAAACTGCTTTGCATAAGCCCGGCCAAAACAGAAACAAGTTGTTGTTGCAACATCCCAATCGGAGCATTAACCCGCATATATGCGGATTAACCTGCCCTGGACTTGAGCCTCCTGAGAGCAGGCTGGGATCCCAGCATAACCCAAGCAAGCAAGCCGTATGTCAATCTTCATAACGATAACTACCAAAAAAACCGAGTAACCTGACACTCTCTTTGAGGCAGCTTCGAGCTGTTAAAACTTACGATAACATTAATGTAAATCGACGATCAAGGCAGCATGCAACATAAATCCCATGTCACGATCTCAGAAAATCAAAAAGACATTCAAATTAATGCAACGCTTCGAATAATCATCATATATGTTGCATATAGAACGCTAATTTAATAAATCGAAGAGTTACATCAGTTCCATAAGCTGAAGTATTTAAAATGCAAAGCACACTCACTTCGTAATACAAGGGAATTTCTTAGAAACTTAAAAAAAAAAAAAATGAACAGAAAAACACTTTATAATATTTCTTATTGCACAATAATCAGTCTCGATTCATTTTTTTCAATTATTACTCTGTTTCTACTTTTCAACTCTATTATTCCTTTATTTTTCAGTCCGTCTCGTTTATTTTTTTTTAAGAGCTCTCGATTATTCTTGTTTTCCACACTTCTCAAAGCATTAATTTGCAACGATCGTTTTATAGTCTTCTTTTCGCTCTTTAAACCTGTTTGAAAAGCAGTCAAAAATCGTATATACTCATCGTATAAATTCTTTCCAGTTTTCGATTTCAAATGCAAGAGTTTTGTGTAGTTATAAAAACTCGATAACCGTTATAATGTGCAGTCAAGCTGAGCAGATTTTAAATAATTAACATCTCCCATATCTCTGGCAATTAGTAAAGAATAAAATGTGTTTATCGATTTTTATCTGCCGGTTTCGGCAAGTTCTATACTATATTTGAAACATATTTTTCTCTCTCTCTAACTGGGTTAATTCCCACTGAAACGTTGCCCCAAATTCCCTTTCATCCAAATACTAAATAAGACGCCAGTTTCCAGTTGTTTTATCGCCAAATCGCCAGCAAAACAAAAAACAGAAAAAGAATAAAGCAACAGAATCGAGTTATAAATATAAACCAAAAATGGCACATATAGTGATCCAGCTAGCCGGTTGTCTGGTCTATATGCGGCTATACGAATAATTAGCCGCCCCACAGCTACCAAAGGGCAGGGAGGGGGGGCTCCCTCTGCCTGCAACGTCATCGCTGCCTGTTGCCGGCGCGATTTAAATAATCCTCAAGCGTCGAGTGCCCCTACTCATATTGCACTCAGCGCTGTGGGCATCTTCCAGTGGCAGCCACAGCCAGAGAGGGGGAGAAGGGGCGAAGTGCAGCAGCCATGTGCAACATGTTGTCGCTAGCGAAACGAAGGCAAAACAGCCAAAAATGAGTTCAATCAGTAATCGGAAGGGCGCCCCAGAGTAGGGTGTATAGACTTGTTGTACGTCTCTTTTTGCCTCTCTCTCTCTCAGCCGCCTCTCATCGATGCTGATGAATGGGGTGTGCCAAGTCATCATCGTCTTCTTTATTGCTGTCATTATAAAGTGTCTTGCAGTTATTTATAGCCTCCTTCTGCCTTTGTCTTCGCCCAGCTATGTTTCTTGCCAATTGCCAGTTCTGGCTGTCTGTCTCTCTCTCTGTCTGTCTGTCTCCCTGTCTGCCTGTCTGTCCGTCTCTTACCCGCTGGATTATCATTTGTTTTGTTCGATTTGGGTACATGAACTCTCACTCTTCTTTTTGCATGTTGTCAGTGCGTTGACTCCACAGGATTCTTACGCGAATTCAGGCTTAAATTCAAGGCTGAAAGAGACAGAGAGAGCTCTAATATATATCTCTGATCTGGCACACAGCCAGTCGCAAGCAACGCACTGCGATTTGTGACTTGAAATGGAGCAAAAGTTCAGTGTAAAACGCGCGAAATATATAAAAGCATATAAAATATTTATACAAAATATATATATTCCAACTCCATGATGCAGGTCTTTATAAATAGCACACACGCCTAGCGACACCTCGGCTGGAACTTGTTAACAATGTGACAGAACCTGCGGGGCGGGACTGACCTTTACTACGTAGGAGGATTACGAATACAGACTACTCAGAGTACAGACTTATTAAGACGACACACACATGTTTGCCATAACTATTTATGGCTCTCAATTTATTTTTGAAAAAACTTTTGCAGCGTGTCTGGTGACACTGTGGCGTATGCGTAATGCGGCGACTAAGCTGGGAATTTATGCCGCCTGCCTGCTGTTTTAGCCGCTTATCAGCCTCACTACAAATCTGGTGAGACTTAGGAAGTTAGGGTTCACACACAAATTGATGGCAAACTCATTTGACTGAAGTTGATTGGCAATCAATGACTGTCATCACTTTGCACCGAAGCGAACTGAGACGAGACGAGGCGGGATGGGATGGGAACGATAAGCAGAAAAATTCTATTAGCCGGCGGCTGACACGGCGGAAGTTAATACTCATTTTGGCCGATGCTTGTGATTGCCATGTTACCTGGACGAGCAGAAATAAAGAAGGAGCTTGATAATGAGTGCGAGGGATGCTGCTGCTTCAGAGGACAAGCACCTAGTTCGAATGCCACTTGAATGCCTGAGGCGAGCACTCATGTGCAAGAGAATTTGTCGCCAGATTGGGGCTCAGACTGGTCGAGCAGCAGGAAACGGAAGTTATTTCACGATGGGCGCCGATAAGTCACACACACACAGGGACGAAGAGAGAGAGAGAGAGAGAGTACACAGTTCGAGTGGGGCAGCATTACAACATCGAGGCAATAAGTTAGTCAAGGGTTTCTCTCTCCTACTCTTGCCCAGAATCGCACCTAATTGAAATCTCAGCATGAAGAAGTCTATCCCCGCTACCCACCCTGCGCTACCTACAGACACAACAAGTGACGTGACAGCGATAATAACGTTCCCTGACAAATGTGTAAGCGAATCGAACCCATGGACACACACGCACACACATATATATACCTAGTACGTGTAACAGTCTGATCTCAACTCGTATCTGGTTCATTGTCAGTAAACCAAAGTTACAGTCTATTTCCATGAATAAAAAAAATATGTATTTAAAAGGCATAACAGATTACAATAGAGAGATGATTTAATGTTTATTATTATTGTTGTTTTTACTATAGATTATTATTTTTCATTTTAAAGTTTAGTCATCTTTAGCTATTTATGCGATAAGCATTTTCCCCCGACCCACGTTGTCTGTCTCCGCACAAGGCGTCGAGGCGCCTTCTGGACTGAATCATATAAAAATATGCATATGCATACAGTATAAATATATATACATTTATTATGTAAGACCTCACATTAAGGGGGAATTTATGGGCTGGGAACAACCCATACCACCCCGATTGCTTTGAGTGTCGCTATTTTTGTGCATATTTCTGTGGTCAGAACTGACGTTATGAAAGTGTCAAAATAGAAAAATTCTTAGGGCTAATATAAACGTGTACTATAAGTTTTAATTTTGTATTAAATTCATACAATAAATTGTATAATTTAATTGCTGTAATAAAATATTTGCGATTATATATGTTAGCTCTTAAAACTACTATCTAAAGCAAGAGATATAAATCACTTAGTCTACTCTATTCTCGATTATAATTGTTAGTCTGTCGAAATAGCTTATAAATCGCTAGATTTAATTAGGAAAACTACATAATTCTCGAACTGTCACAGCTTACAACATTGATATGCGCTTATTCTCTATGAAAGTGACTTTGGTAACTCGACTTAACGACTTGCTGACAATGTAAATACCGTACTATGTCCCCAGATAAACAAGTTTGGAAACATTTATATATATACTGTGTATATATATATATATATTCTGATTCCCATTACGTCAAATTGATGTCCAATAAATGAGTTTGCATAACTCGCATAAATTGCAGCAGGCAGCGCATTTGGTGAGCCACAGCTGGAGGACAACAACAATCGCTGGCAATACGAAACTGCAAGTCAGTCTGCATATTTTCTATAGGACAGACGGACAGACGGACGGACGGACATGGCACTGCAACATGCCCAGCTCAACATGGGAGCCCATTCAAGATTTATGACAATTTACACAAAATGAAATAACTAAATTTACGCAAACTCAACTCGAGTCGAGCTGGAGAGGGTGTACGGCCTAACTGGTTATATAGTAGGGGTATTCATATGTCTGGCGGCGGCTACTGGCTTTGTGCTCGCTTATCAATCTGCATCGTATCGCGCCAAGCGATTGTCAATCTGCGCTGCCAAGTTGGAACGCAGCCAAATCAAACGGCGCCAGGCGCAGCGCACAATGCACGTCAATTAATTAAGTCTTGGCACGGGCGATAGTCGCCAGTCGAGCGGGCCGAAAGCTGCCCGAAATCGATGCCAACTCATTTGGCTAATTGTCTTGCGATCCGATCCAATTGGCCAGATAAGCAACGTCACAAATTGCCAAGTTTGCCAAGCTTGAGGCGGCAGCGAGTTGCGCCTGCGCCTGCGCCTCAAGCGCAGCAGGGAGGGAAGCCCCTGCTCCTCTCCTGAAGCTGTAGCTAGCTCCTACTGTCTTGAGCTGTGAGCTGTGGGCGTTGCCCCAAACAGAGGCGCCTGCTCAGGTGACGGCGTAAATGTGTGTTATTAAGTCTTTCGACACGGCACACGGCGCGGCAAGGGCAATTAAAAGGCAGCCAAGTGCCTGCTTGACAGCTCTATAATTGAACAAGAGAATGAATATGCATATATAGTAGAGATATAGCGTAACATACGTGGGTAAATGTTTCCCAAAAGAGTTAATGACATTCATAATTTGCAAGTACTTAGCATATAGGGGCGCATCATTTATAGCGACGTGTAATAAAGCGTCTTTATTCCGTATCGCTTTTTTGTGTGACAGCTGAACAGCTTCGCTTTGTATTTATCAGATTATGCCCGATCAGTCAGTCTGATATATCCACATCCCGAGACAATGCACATTGTTCGTGGACAACAAAGCAAGAAGAGCGTGAAGTGCGTAGAGGGAAACGATAATCGAACTGTTTTTCGATTCAAGCGAAAGTTCACTATCGTATAAACAGAGTTCAGTCGATGCAAGGGCACTGAAATATTGTAAAGGTATGTATATATATGTATGTATAAAGATATTACCCCAGGGGGAACGTGCAACGCATGCGGAGGTTGTGCTTTCACAACATTTCGAGTCTCTACAGAGTTTTACTCTAGAACAGAAAACTGAAGTAGTAAGTATCGTATACGATAGTATGTATGTATTACAAATTCAAGCAAGTGATTTCATTTTTTACTTTTATCTAATATAATAGACGAGTAGAGGAACTAAAAAATTCGCAAAATTAAAACAGTGTGACCGAACTCTATAAAACTTCACTACATATTAACTGATGCCTTACACTACTAAAAAAAAATGCTGTAATTCCTACCCGAGGCCGCCTGCTTTTCAGCCCACCCCTGTTACTATACACATGTTTGTGCTTCATTTAAATTCTTTTCCGATTGCGTATACATCTATCTCATTGCAGATTAGATACTGCAATCAATTATGCTCGAAGGCCAAGCTCGAACCCATTATTCAAACTCAATGAAAAGAAAAATCAAAAGTGACTATAAAGATGCAATAAATGATAATCAGAATTTATTATATTTACTTGGATACTTTAATAAGAGTATGAAGAGAAGACTTGCTGGGGTTAGCTTGCGTCTTGAACTACTGAACGTGGGAAAGGGAAATCGATAAGCTAGGGATATGCAGATTATGTTCGGTTTAGAGTTAATACACCGCGCCCCCGTCTTAGCCGCCCACAAGAAGTAAATCACGTTAACGTTCCGCCTAATGCCAAAGCTGCATCTTGCCCAACAATTATGCGCATACAAAATGTTTAAATATATTTATGTAAACAATGCCGTGGTCCGTCTGCCTCATACGCTGCAGGCGGGGATTGGCAGAGTGTGTGTTGAATCATCAAACCAGTTTCGAGGTCTCTCTCCAGTTGCCAGTTGCATACGGTGGCACTTTACGCTGCATTTGGCGGGTTTTCTACACTATTGCCGCCTCGATTTGTAGCCAAATTGATTTAGACATTTATTGAGTATGTCTGGCAGGGGGAGGGGAGTGGGCAGATCACTGCCTGCTTTTACGCTGCTTGCGGTTTAATCAACTCAAAGTCAAGCAACAAGTTGTCCAATTTGTGTTTGGCCACTGGACACGCGCGCATGTTCCTCATTTAAATATTTCGCAAGCGCAGCTCCCCAAGCAGAGGGGGAGACAGGGAGGGAGGAACCAGGCAGGGCAGGGCAGGGTGCTCATTCAGAACTGACCCAATTGGAAGCTTGTCGAGAGTTCTCGCGCGCCTATTACAACATTTGTTTGCACACTGTCGCCACTTTTAGCTGACTCAGCGTGCGCCTGCTCTCTCTCTCTCTCCCGATCCCTGCCTGCCCCCCGGAGTAGCGGCACCAGCAGCGCTTCGCTGTCAGTGAGACTCGAGAACATTTAGCCAAGTGTCATCGAAGGCAAATTGCATGCATAGAGGCCGCCAATTTGAATGTAAATTTAATTGTATATTTTCGCTTTCAATGGGCATTAATTCAGGCGAAAGCGCAGCTGACTCATAATTCTTGACAACTTCTTAATCTAGTTATTACGACAGAGAGAGAGAGAGAGAGCGGACACACACGTTCCCGTTTTAGAACTCATTTGGTGCATAAATATGTCTAATATTACCGAGTAGTGCAGTGATTAGCGAAGCTCTCTTCCGGTCGGGTTCCGGGTCAGCAGAGCCTTTGAAATGGCACACTCTGTTTGTTTGTGTGTGTTTCTGTGTGTGTGTGAGTGTACCAGTTCCTTTGTCGACTGTTTCGATCGCAGTACCCACCCCCTCTCCCAGTGCATGTTCTACTCAAAATACAGATGTTCTATATGTTCTATGTGTCTTACATCAAAGTACATTTGTTTTATATCTACATGCTGCCTGCAGAATTAGACACAACAGTAACAACAACAAAAACAACAACAAATGGGCCCAAATTGTCATGCATGTCACAGTGGAAAAATATGCAAACGCTGCAAAAGTTGAAGTTGACTTTTTTTCTTGTTTCAGCAGAACACACCTCTTCTCTCTCGCTCTCTCTCACTTCAAGAGGACGAAAGGTAGTAACTAGCTAGGGATTTTAATTAAAATAAGTACAGGCTGCATGTAGGAGAGTGCGACAAGCAAGATATGCAAAATGAGCTAATAAAATGTAGATAAAAAATAAAGAATATTGATTTTCGAAGGCAGTGGGCATGACAGTCAAAATTTGAAATAAATTCAAGAAACGTATGTTAAACAGCAAACTGCATGCAAAATTTGAACTACCTAGCTCTTATAATAACTGAGATCTGCGTGTTCAAACAGACAACCAAAAAGATTCACTCTGAATGTGTTAATCAATCAATTAATTCTATAGCATTAGCAAGCATTAACAAGCAATTTCAGCGATCTAATAACTTTAGCAATGCCAAATGGAATGAATGATTCAGATAATGATAAGTTTCTGTTTTGTTCTGCTCGTATAATAAATCAATCACTTAACTGGCGCCATGGGGTGCATCGTTTGAATTTAAAACAAAACTATAGAACACATGCAAACATTGATTCGCGGTCGTCATGTAATTGGTATATTTAATAATTCATTTGGGTTTGTGTTTGTTTGTGAGTAGATTTCGTAAAGTCACAGTCGTATTTTATCCAATACCCTGCATCAAGTAGGGTATACTATGCTAACATTCACTTGCAGTAGGGAGAAATCAGAGATGTGTCTAAATATCCTCATGAATATCGACAATTTTAAAATATAGATACTACAGGGTATTTTTGGTGCGACTCTCGTCCTCTTTCGCTGATTTCATATGTAAATATGTACTTTTAAATAAGCCGCACAAATATGCATAATTTATTTTCAGCTTGTCGCAGTTTCCACACGCTTCGCATCAATAGTATGTTTGCTTTCCTTTTCCCCTCTTTCACCCTCTCTCCTCCCTTGCCCAGTTTCATGAATGAATGAATTGATAGGAGCGTGCGAATTCAGCGAAGGAAAACGACGCTGAAGGCGGTGGGATGGATAGATGGATGGATGGATGGATGCTGAAGTCATATGCACAAGTAAATAAAGCAATATCTGTCCATTGTTTTTAGCGGGTAAATATCAATTAGCAATGGACAAAGTTTTGGCCTCAAAGACAAATCGAATCTAAAAGCCACCTAAGGCTAATCTTTGAATCTGTGTGTGTTTTCGAGTGTTTTATTTACGTGCCCCAAAGGTAATCATTATAAATAGCAGACAAGTCGCTTACGCTCGCTTACCTCAGCGCTGATGTAAGAAAACTTCTTTATGGCTTTCTCAGTCTGTCCGGCAGTCTCTAATGCTGCATAGTTTTGGGCACCAGTTTCCGATTCCGTTCCGCTGTCAGGCAAAAAAGACACGGATGCGGATGCAGTCGACGTCGACGTTGACGTTATCTGTGACGCCGTTCGGCTTCAGTTGGTTTTTTATTTTTTTGTTGCAATTCACAAGCAATTATTTGTATATTTTTGTGTATTTTTAGATGCGTATAAATTCAGTTATATGCATATTTTTGTAGGCTCAACTTGAGTTCACTTCACAACACTGTCGCAGGCTGAAAATTCGAAGATTTCAAATAAAAAGGGTTTGAAACGTCACAATTGGGAGCCCTCACACGACACTTGCAGTACACAGAGTTTCTCACACTCCCGCTCGCTCACACACACACACGCACACACAGGTAGGCAGAGGCTGTTAGTGTTGGGCAGTGCCCAATTGGCATTGCCGTGGGCCTGGCTTGGGGCAGACTAAATCGGACGAGCGCATATAAATTATGCATTTTATTGCTGAACCTACATAAAAATCATTCCTAGCAACAACAGTCACAGCGAAGATGCAGCAACAATGGAGAAGGAAATAAGCGCATAAAGAGACGCGCAAAATAAATCAAAACACAAAGTGAAGTAGCGCGGACAACGGACAAGTGCACATAATCTGCAACAGCCGGCACTCACACATACATACACACACACACAAGCATGCTGATTAATATTCTTTTTGCTACTGCAGCGCGATGAAAACAAAAAAACGAAATCGAAAACGAAAACGAATACGGTACTTCTTGCACTGCGGAGTCGCAAAAGAATTGGAAAATACGAAAGACGAGTAGAGAGAACGAAGAAACGCACGCGTGAAAGCCCGTTGGCAGAATTATTCGCGTGTGCTGCTGCTGCTGCTGCTTTCGTCCGCCTACGAATCGACCAACCGGCTGAACGTCACAAGACAGACTGAGCCAGCAGCAGAGCAGCCAGCCGGCAGCAAGCAGCAGCGTCGGCCAGCAAGCCAGTGGACGTCAGCGCTGACGCCGGCGCCAAAGCTAGCGTCGCTGCCGTTGCCGTTGCCGTTGCGTTGCCGCTGTCACAGCGACTGGCGGCATTTTGCAAATGATTTTAGAAACGCATTGTGTACAAATGATAAAGACATAAATATTGTCAGTTATATAGAGCATCATTCAATCTGTAGAGTTGTGCAAATTTGGACAGAATTGAGTCGCCTTAAAGCTTTAGTTTGCTGCTCCCACAGGTGCCAGCATGTTGTTGTTTTAAATATTTATACAAACTCGCAAAAAGTAATAAAAGCGAGCATAATTTCGAGCCAAAAAATCCTACAACTATCCAAAGACACACACACAGATACACGTGTGTGTGTGTTCGTTCTATTGCCGACGCACCTGCGCATCATTTAAAATTCTATAAATAATTTGAAAAGCAGTTGATACGAATTGCAAAAACTCTCCTGGGGGTGACTCTATGTGTGTGGGTGTGGCAGGAGGTGGGGGGAATATGTGTTGTTGCCGGAAAATAGAAAACACATTCAAACAAGTTGTTGAAGTTGTGCCGGCACAATGTGTGCGAATGAGAGAGAGCGAGAGAGGAAGAGCGCGCGCGTAAGCCGGCAATTGACGTTGACGTTGACGTTAGCTTCGACGCGACGTCGACGTAGGCATCGCATGCGGCGTATGAGTAACGGCCTCGCTGCACGTTGGCATCCTCATGCGTGTTTGTATCTTTTTCTCTGTCTCTCTCTCTGTCTGTCTGTCTGGGTTTTTGTGTGTGCGCGCTATCAGCGTACAGAACTTTTACTTTAAAGAGCGCATCGCTTATCGAGTGGCCCATTCGTTGTTGTGGCCGCTGTTGTCCTCAGTTGTTTTGGAGGCTGCTACATTGCGCTGTGTTCTGCCAGCCCCATCGACGCGACGCTTGGTTTGTTTGCGCCACAGCTGCCAATTGTTTATTCAAGCAGCATGTGGCCAGCGAACGAGTCGCCTCTGGTCCCAGTTGCTTTGTTATTGCTGCTCTTGTTGCCGCTCTTGTTGCATACGCCTCGCGTGGCGTCTCATTGCATCGCCAGTTGCAAGTTGTTATCGCTGTTGCTGTCGTCGGGCTTAAACGGCTTTTAGCCAACATGTAATCTGGTTAATGGCCAGTGGGCCAGTGCATTTTTTCACACGCGCTGCTTTATTATGTATACGTACACACACACACACTTGAAAGAACATTTACGAAAATCTGCATACAACTTTGTGCTGCACAGATTCTTTTTTGGCGCCTGCACGGGTCAGCTGAGAATGTGGCACCTGTTGCTTGGCTAGAATTATAAATTAATGAAAGCCGCATAAAACAAATGTCAGTAGCGCGCTTTAAACAATTCAGTTCAGTTCAGTTCAAGCGACAAAACAAAGTCGTCACAAGGTGAACTTCACGTTCTACCCGCCGCCGCCACGCTAAATTGAAACATCTCTGAGCTGATTTGCATAGAGACGAGTTGTCTATGCAATAATACTAAAGATGAATATTGCAACTGTTTGTGCTGCTTATTCAAACTGTAGTTAGAATAGAACTATGAACTTGATATCCAGATATCCAGATATATGAGCAGATAGCAAGTCTATCGTACTGTTTGGGATCTTTTCTCCTCATTAGACTCCAGACACAAAAGTGTGACACAAACAAAACCTGCTAACGATAATAATATGCAAGGCATTTGATATTTTAATGATCTAGTTTCGTTGATTATCCAAATCGACGCAATAAAGAAAATAACCGGATTTTATGGAGTTTGTTTTTAAATCTTTTTTTACGATAATATCGCTATTTTTTTGGGTTTTTTAACGAGGATATTAATCCGAAAAGGTGGTAAAACTTTAAATACCAACTTAATCTACTTAAGCTACCTGTATAAATGTTTGAGAATAGTTTACTGAGGTGGCTACACTTTTTACGTTGATATGGCAGCTCTCAAACGACAGCGCCATCTTGTGCAGTTTTGATACGAATACGCCATCTAGTGAAGTAATTGTTTACACACTGAGAACAGTTTATAAGGGAATAATAAAATAATAGTGGTATTCATGCTGTTAAAAAACAATAGATGGCGCTTAACAAGATCTCGCCAGACGACGCTAGTGAATTCGCCGGGTTCAGAAATCGACTAAATACATCATTTGTAAGTGTTGCACAAGTACAAATGACTTTCAATTAATAAAAATGACCGCATGGAGCGCTGCTGCCCTAATTTAAACAGACTCCTGTTGTCCCAAAACAAAGTTTCAAGCAAGCAATCCCGCAAATTAAAAAATATCGGAAATATCTGATACGTCGATATTTTAAATTGATATTTTTTTAATATCAAAAATATTATCGATACGATATTTTAAAAATATTCGGCAGCCCTACTGTTTTCTAAGACTGAACTCGCGCAACTTTACTATACAAAATTCGATTGTACCAAAAAGTTGTTTTATTAACAATTTCTATACAAAGTTCTTAAATTTACGAAATGCATTTCTTTCGCCTAACTAAAATAACAAATTGTGTTAAGAAACGAAAATGTGAAGAATTATGAAAAACGTTTGGGCTATTGTGATTCAACGGAAAACAGTAAATATAAAATGGGATTATAACAGATCGGTGTCAGGATGAGCACCGATGTTGTGTGTGTGTGTGCAAGTAGAATACGGTGTGTGGGGATGTCGATGAAAATCCGATCAGCTATCGGGGGACCACAGTTTAAAGGTGCGATCAAACGACGTCGTTGCTATGTACTGCGAATCGGGAGACACATCTACGGCAATCACCTTATTATCATGACCCTGCAGCGTCTTTAGCGGTTGCCACGTCTTGTTTGACCAGATCTTTGTGGTTGAATCATAGGAGCAGGTGACCAGGAAACTGCCACCATCCCGCTGATACTTCACATCCGAAATGAGATTCGTGTGTGCTGGAATGGTATAGACAGGCTGACGGCGTCGCAAGTCCCAGATCTTGCATGTGTTGTCCTGCGATCCGGTCGCTATGTGAAATCCGTTGGGCGAAAAGTCAGCTCCGAAAATGGCGCCCAAGTGTCCCTCTAGAAACATGATGCAGCGTCCAGTACGGAGATCCCAGACACGTCCGAAAGCATCCAGTCCTCCCGTAACCAGCACGCTACCATCCGACTGATAGCTGAGGCAGTGCACAGGCTTGGCATGTCCCTCCTGGTGCAACACTTCGGTTTTCTGCTCCAGATCCCAAAGACGCCACGAAGAATCATAGCAGGCAGTGGCTAGGAAGCGCCCCGACGGATGGAACGCTACTTTGGAAACACGATTTGGCATATGGCCCGTAATATCGGCAATAGATTCTTCATTGCCAAAGCCCCACAATTTCACGGCACCGTCGTGTCCACCAGAGGCCATTGCCACGACGTTCTCTTCGTCCTGCTTGACACCTGGACGTAATGCCACGCCTCCCACATAGCTGGCATGGCCCCGCAGAGTTTGCTTCAACTCACAGTCGGGTACGCTCCAAAGTTTGCAGAGACCCGACCACGAGGCAGTCATCAAGAGTGTTGAGTCCTCGCTGAAAGCAGCGCTGCTCACGGGTCGTGTATCTCCCACCTGCGAGCAGAGAGGAGCAAGTGACTGCAGCTTCTTTTGCATTTCCACCATACGACCGGCACGCGTCGCACTCGGCACCTCTAGCGCCTCACGAGCACGCTCCAAGCGCTCTCGAGCTCGTGGCAGTGAGTAGTCGGCAAGCCATAGACGAGCAATGCGCAACGTTTCGGGTCCCTCGTGATACCAAGTTGCCTCCTGTTCTCGTTGTTGCAGCTTTCGTTCCTCCTCTTCGGTTTGCTTTTGTTTAATAGCATTCTCGCCTAGGCTCGCTAGCAGCTCTTTCAGTCGGCGCCGACGCTCAGCTGGACCCTCACCGAAGTAACAGATTGGCTCGTTCAACTGTCGCAAATTATTCTTAATCTCGGAGTCGTCTGTCGACACGTTTATCTGACGTGCGCGTTTTTTTCTTTCAAACTCCTCCAACAGCGCCACCTTGTCCCGCTCCATTTCCGTCTCCAGATCAAAGTATTCATCGTCGATTTTGTTAGCTAGCGATGCTGCTGTAGGCGGAGGCAATGCGCTTTTTGTGGAACTCGACTTTTTATTACTTTCCTCATAGTCTTCATCCGATTCTATGTCTTCAAGTTGGCCTGTAGTTGTTGTTGCTGCAGCCGGCGTGCCGGCAACTGACGCCGAGGCAGTCTGACGCTTGCGTTCCGTTTCTTCGAGTGAGCCATAGTGCAAAGTGCGTTGCCGCTTAATGTACTGGATGTCGTCGTCATCGGACATTATTTGGATTCAAAATAATTAATTTTTAAAACAAAAAATTACGCCAACGAAATAAACAACAAAAAGCCTTCCTCTGCAAACGTTTATCGTATCGATATATCGATAATATCGTGCAATATTTTCAGAAATGCTTCATTTCAATCGATAAGCATTCAACACATATTTTATATCGATAATGCTATTCACCTCCATATAATTATGACAGAAAAAATATATTAACTATAATAATTTTGTTAATATATTTTCGCTTCAAAATTTTGAAAAAATATGAATATAATTGAAAACATTAAATGTCTTCTCATAATTACGTGATCATTACGTGACTAATCACTACATCGATACTTGATAAATTACGAAAAAGTACTCGGTTCGAATAACAAGTACATAATAATCGCTCATCTCGACAACATCTCACTTATTTTTTCACGGAAAAGTCAAGCTGAGAAAATATATAACATTGTATTCGGGATAACAGTATGAGCGCTCCTAGCAACAAAATGTCCGCTACAGATCAGATGCGGGCAATGCTGGACCAGTTAATGGGAACCACACGAAACGGCGACGATGGACGAGGTCTCAAGTTCTCAGATGCACGCGTCTGCAAGTCTTTTCTTCTGGACTGCTGTCCACACGACATACTGGCATCCACGCGAATGGATCTCGGTGAGTGTCCCAAAGTGCATGATCTGGCTTTTCGTGCAGATTACGAAAGTGCGTCGAAAACACGTGACTACTACTACGATATTGAGGCCATGGAGCACCTGCAAGCCTTCATTGCGGACTGTGATCGCCGTACAGACTCAGCAAAACAACGCCTAAAGGAGACGCAGGAAGAATTAACAGCTGAGGTGGCAGAAAAGGCAAATGCAGTGCACTCCCTAGCAGAGGAAATTGGTAAAAAACTGGCCAAGGCCGAGGCGCTGGGCGAGGCCGGTGAAGTGGAAGATAGTATGGAACTAATGAAGGAAATTGACGAGCTGAGAGGTAAAAAGATAAAAGCTGAACATGAATACAGAACATCGATGCCAGCATCAACCTATCAACAGCAGAAGCTACGCGTTTGTGAGGTGTGCTCTGCTTACCTGGGCATACACGACAATGACATCCGTCTGGCGGACCACTTTGGTGGTAAGTTGCATCTTGGTTTTCTCACCATACGCGAGAAGCTAATTGAACTCGAGAAGACAGCTGCTCCCCGCAAGGCTGAGCTAAAGCGCTCTGGTAAGATACCAGATCGTGAAGAGGATTCAAGGGGAAGAAATCGGTACTTTGTAGGTGGTCGTGAGCTCGATCGACGTTCGCGCGTCCATCGCTCTCGTTCCAGGGAACGGCAGCGTCAGCGTGATGCAGAAAAACAAGGCAACGATAGATCCAACGATCGAAGCGCTGAGAGAGGCAGCGGACGAGAAGCCGACAGTGAGCGAGCCTCCTCTCATCAACGTGGTCGTGATGCAGATGGACGCGGCAGTGGCCGCGGTAATGAGAGCAGTGGTCGGGATAATCGCGACAGAGAGCGCGATGTCCGAAGAGACAGAGATCGTATGCGTAATGACAGAGGACGTTTTGGTGGTAATGGAAACGGCGGCGGTGGAGGAGGAGATCGTCGCAATGACAGACGTCGCTCACGTTCTCGAGAGCGCTCTCCACGCAGTCGACGCAACTACAACAACGATAACTTTGGGAGCAGGCGACGATCATTCTCTCGTGAACGATATCGTCGCTAGAGATGCTCAACATGAATGCGGGAGTCAGTTTCACTCAACAGTGTCCAGCGCACGTACGTAGCATTAATTAAAACACACCACAGCAACATAATTTATAAAAAAAAAAAACAAAATAGATCAGCAAAAACCAACTAATTGCATTATTACACGATTAATAAATGATTTCAATATACATGGAAGCCATGCAGATATTTTTGTAAAATACTATTAATCTCTATCTTTGATTTTCATCAGTGTAAACTAACAGAAAGAACACACAATAACTGTAAGCTGAAACTTAAAACTGATAAGCAAATAATATATTGTACAATTCAATAGTTTGACAGCCCCGCCAAGTTCTCTTGTTAAATTACGGTATGTAGAGCCAGAGCCCCAAGTAACCACTAATTTTACAACTCCCCCCAAAAACTGATATGAAAAAGAAAACAGAAATTAAGCAATACATGTAATTTCTCTCAGCTCTCAGCTTGGCCCTGGCTGTGTGTTGTGTCGGCCCATGAAAGGTGTATGTGTTGCTGTACGAGTATTATCGGCCCGTTAGGGTAAGCCTTTCTCATAATTAACTACATATATACTCTGTAAATTGTAACCTTAAAGCGTTTTCTACTTGAAGTCACTTTACAGCCGGTTAAGCTGGGTATGTATTGAGTGAAAACCACAAACACGAACGTCTGCCTAGCCTTTCTGGCTAGGAATCGCTATATTTACATACTGAGTATGCTATAAACATTCTGTGGTGCATATGTATATCTGATTTATATGTACTACATTTAATGATTTGGGTACGTATTCGTCGTCTTATCCAACTGGTGGTTATTCTTCTTTGCGATTGTGTGTTTGTTCGGTATGTATGAGTAATTGTTTTCACTGTTAGAATAAATAATAGCAACACATTGACTTGGTACGTATAGCCGAGCTGCAGCTACAGAGGATTATATTTATTCCATAGGGTTCAATGAGGACTCATAACGTACGTATTTTCAAAAAACAAATCAAAATTTTGTAATGCAATCTCTTGTAGCGGTTCTTACGTAGTTTAAAACAAAACCAAAACGCATATTTAACTAAATCTTTTTCTCATGCTTAATTCGCAATGCCTAAAATACACAAAAATGAAGTGGGCTAAACGAACTGGCTTAGTATGTGAGTATTCGGGCATCTGTTACTCTTGAATAATACAAAACAAACATATATATACCATATACATCTGCTCATCAAAAGTGGCTGGCTAGCTCTTTTTTAACGTTTCTTTTGACAGCATTTATAAAGACGATGATATTTAGTATGGGAATGAAGTTTAAAATAATATTCACATGTGGCTTAAGAGCCATCAGTTTTTTGGGACACTACTTACATGTAATTATGTGGGTAAGAAATAAATTTGAATTTAAAATACCTAATAATAATTATTATATACTTGGTTGGACATAAGAAATTTGTAAAAATTCCTCATATACATATATATATATAAATTTATGTAACTTATTGCAACAAAAAATAAATTTGTTTTCGGTTCCATACAGAAAGAGGTTGATTTTGTGTTATATTCGATTGAATCGATCTGAGCTAGAAACACCAAATTTGGCATGAAGTTTCAAAATTTATATTGGACAGATGCCCACCGCCCCGCAAATCGGTAATTTGCGATAATTAAGCAAGTATTTAAGTCAGGGAGTTAACACATTTGTTGTTATCTCCCCATACAGTTCAAGCAAGATAAGTAGCCAAACAGAAATGCCTGCCATTCAAAAAATGAATTTAAGGCGCCAATGAAAATGTTAACTGTCTGTGGCTTGTATGTTAAACTCAAAAAGGCACTGTTAACGGGCGCTGTGGCAACGCTGTAAATTCCGCCATCTTGTGTACAACTGCTGTTGCTTCGCCTCTGACGGAAATTCTTTGCACTAAAACTTCACTTTGTTAATATTAAAACAATTGATCAGCATTCTGGATTACCACTAAAAGACAACAAATTTGGGAACTGAGAACACGAAAGGTAACTTTAGAAAACACTTATTATTCTGGTGTTCGACAAATCTGAATGGCTATATCACTGTGAGAAATCAATAGCCGCTTGGGGTCGCTGGACGCTTTACGTCCGCTGTAGGTCGCCACCTGTATCAAAATTTTTGGCGCAAAATTCATTCAATTTTTTGATTGCCAACAGCCAAAATGCCAAATCACAGTCGCGACTCTGATTCAGAGGACTTACAAACATTTCTCAGGAATTTCCACAAAGAGATCGAGGATGGTAGCGTTGATGCCAAAGATGCCAAGGCGTTGGAAGACGACGATGGCGATAGCGACGAGGAACGCGTGCATGATGAAGAAGATGATGATGATAAATACTTCATTGACGACGAAGGAAACTGCTACATCAAAGCGACGCCAAAGAAGCAGAACCAATTAAGAAGGAAACTGAAAACACCAACCCAACCAACCGTACCAGCAACAGAAACAGCAGCAATTACCGTACGGAGCGCCACACGAGCTTCCAGCAGCGCAACTGCAACGAAAGGTTTGTAGATTTCAATTCATTCAAAAATAAATGTGTTAACTCCAAGTTATACCCCCAATAGCAATCAGCTTGCGTCCAGCCAAATCTAACTCGGACACTGCACAACAAAAGACGGCTAAAGAGATAAATATACGCCCAGCTCCTCCAAAACGCTCCCCCCTCAAAGCAGTTGCATCAACACTCAGTTCGTCTAAGGCCTATACACGATCGGGCAACGAAAAGACTGCGACAAAGGCCTCAAAGCCAATGTCAGTGAGGTTGGAAGTGGAGAGAGTCGACCTTCTCGAAGAGTTAGCCGATGATCCTAGTATCATTACCGACATCAAATCGATATCTACATCAAGTTCAACAGATAATAAAATCGATGATTCTGTGGCAGAAAATGATAAAACCGATGATGAAGTCTACGAGTTTGAAGAAAATCCAGGCGACACCTCTGCCAAGTCGGATGTGGACTTTATGCTCTCTAGCAAACAGTATAAACTGAAACCAGTGGCGAACTCGACCTCACAAAATAAGTACACTTGCTCTCACTGCACCTATTCGACAAATAAGAAATTCTTGATCACACGCCATGTGCGCTCTCATGACACGGATTTGTCATACAAGTGTTCGATCTGTGAGCGCGGCTTTAAGTCGAACATGGGACTCGTCAATCATCTGAATACGCATATGGGCAACAAGCCGCACAAATGCAAGCAGTGCGAGAGTGCGTTCACGACCAGTGGGGAACTAATACGTCACACGCGTTACAAGCACACTAAGGAAAAGCCTCACAAGTGCTCCGAATGCAGCTACGCCAGTGTTGAGCTAGCCAAGCTGCGTCGCCACATGACTTGTCATACGGGCGAACGACCGTACCAATGCCCACACTGTACATATGCCTCTCAGGACATGTTCAAGCTAAAGCGTCATCTGGTGATACACACGGGCGAAAAGAAGTATCAATGTGACATATGCAAGTCACGTTTCACACAATCCAACTCTCTTAAAGCGCACAAACTCATTCACAGCGTAGTAGATAAGCCGGTATTTCAATGTACTATGTGTCCTACGACATGTGGACGCAAAGCAGATTTACGCACTCATGTAACCAACATGCACACCCCGGACAAGCCTTTAGTTTGCAAGCGTTGTGGCCAGGAGCTACCCGATCGCTATCAGTATAAGCTACATATCAAATCGCATGATGGAGAAAAGTGTTACCGTTGCAGTCTATGTAGCTATGCATCAGTGTCACAGCGGCATCTGGAATCGCATATGCTCATACATACAGATTCAAAGCCATTCAAATGTGATCAGTGTCCACAGGCATTCCGGCAACGTCAGCTTCTGCGTCGACATAAGAATCTCATACACAATGATGACTACAAGCCACCGGAGCCACGCCAAAAAATTCACTCCTGTCCCACCTGTTTACGTGTATTCACGCACAAAGGCAACCTAATGCGCCATATGGAAACCCACGATGATAAACTAAACGCGCGTCAAGAGAAGCTTAAACTTAAAATGGGCCGAAATGTACGATTACAGCCAGACGGAAGCATAGTCACTTTGGTCAATGGATCTGATATTGAGGAGCTAGCCAAAACCAATGCTATTTCTATTGATATTGACGATCAATATGACATCTCTGAGCTGCATGAGGTTGAGGACGAAGATGATGCACCGAGGGATACAGCTCTAAAACCGATTTCAAGTTCAACATCAAGAACAAGAAACGCTTCTAAAACTGCTACAAATAAAGAACGAGACCAAAAGTCATCTAACAAGCCTGTCATCATAAATCGTCAACTGAAGGTTCCTCGCGTGCACCGAGAGGTAACAACACAAGGTGGTACATTCCGCATTAAAGAGGAGCCGGAGGCCAATGAATTCACCGTAGAACTGCAGGGTGAGGATGATCAGGTCATGGTCATTCAACTGGTTAATGATGATAACGAAGTAGTTGTGAAACGTGAACCAAGCAGTAAGATCAATGCAAACAATTGTTTCGGCTTTGAGGTTGGTTTTGATATAATAAGCTCAATTTTGATTTATGAACTAATTAATATTTTTACGATAGGATGATGCCGATTCTGAATTTGTTAATGAGTATGATGAGCCAGCAACTGAAGTGGATGCCACATCCCAAGAGTTTCTACAGCTTATGGATATGATTGAGCAGGATACGTAGCTCGAAATGGTTGATAACTTATTAAGTTCTTTTACATTTAACAAATATATGAAGAATAAACCAAAAGTACATTTTATGTTTTCTTACCCGTGGGATGTTTTCCTTCTCCAAATTGTTTGATAATAAATTATCCAAAATATATACCATTTAAATACAATATTTATTTAAATACTTCAAAGTTATTTTCGTGTATGACAATATATAATATGTATGTAATAATCGTACAGACGCGGTGCATTTTAGCGTGCACAATAAATTCTCGGCTTTTCATTCAACTCCTGTTATTTTCAATTAACTTCTGTTTCACTTCAGCATTTATAGTTTTGTTACGTGCCATGTATACAATAAAAATATATTTATGTGTATATATATATATATAGATTCTTAAGTTTTTGTATATCTATAGTGCAAAAAGTCTGCTGAGCAGTGCATAAATTAACAATTTGTATCCTCTTAAATATGGTTTTAAAGTTTCTTTGTTGTTGCATGAACCGTTAACAATTTAATAAGTAATTCGTATGCATATACATGTGTGCGCATATGATTTATAGTTTTTTTGAATTCGTATAATATTTAAACATTAATAACATATGTAAAATCGAACAACGTCAATAAAGGAAGTGCACATTAAGTTTCATTTTTGTTAGATACAAAGTGAATAAACATTTAGAAATTTTAGAAAATTGCTTGTTAATAAGAAGTACATATAAAGTACATTAAGAAATACACCAGTCGAAATAAAGGAACATTGCTATATTACATACTAAGTAGTATCTACTAATTACTTAGGATCAATTTGTGATTAAACGATAGAACTTAATATAAAACACACAAAAACAAATTCTTGGGAAGTGCTATGGCTCTTCGTAAGCTTTGCTTATCAATTAACTTTTGGCTTAAACATTTTCGTAAGGCTGCTGCTATGTTGGTTGGTTGACAATCATTTCTTGGGTTGATATACTATAGATCTGTGAAAGTGGAAAATAGTCGAATTTTTTGCTTTGTAGCAGCTTTGGGAGGCAAAGTGAAACAAGGGTATAATAAATCCTTAGAAGATCTTAAGTTTCTTTAGGAAACGCAATAGAGGCGCACTCACGCAGGCTGCATGTCGTTGTTGCTGCGGTGCCTGACGTTGTGGCTGTTGCTGTTGTTGCGGTGCTTTCGGATTAGCAGCAAAAGAGGAGGCGGCTCGGGCTCGGGCTCGGGCCTTGGCACTGCCGTTTGCAATTCACAATTGCTCCCTCTTCTGCCTCTTCGACTGTTAATTACAGTTGAGCGTGTTCTGGTTGGGGCTGCGTGTGACATTGTTGTGATTGATTTGATTGGATTGCGTAATGCTGTCACTGTCACTATTTTTCCAGGACAAGAGCTTATTGAGAAGTCGATCCATATGGGGATTTCCTCCTAAACGAGTCACCTAACACCGAGGAAGAAACCACCACACTTAAGCAAGATTGCAAGGGATAAAGACTTAGAGATTTAAGACCAACCTCTGCGCGCGCTTCCACATCAAGAGCTTCGAGCACTTTGCGTGTGTATTGAAAGCTTCCAAGTTTTTCCAACAAGCTGATGCAGTACTTCTTAACCTCTATATCGTGCGTGCGTTGTCGCAATATATCTACGGAGGAGAACAACACTTAAGTGAGCAATAAACACTCGTAGCAAGGTCAGGTCAAAAGACTTACGCAAAACCTGCTTGTCCTGTTTCTGTGTTCGCACAGCGTGAATGACTGGAAACCCAAACTTGCCCTCGGTAAGATCCTCAGCAAAGCTCTTATTTTCCGTGTACTAAGACAGAGAGGAGAACATAGATTGTAAATACGACAACCCAGTGAATTATTATTATTACTTACTTCTTTCAAACTCAAATTGCAGTAGTCATCGCGTATTTGAAAATATAGGCCCAAAATGGCTGTTAACTTGGTGAAGTCCTCCTTGTTGGCACTAAACAGCTGCATAAGGCGAATGGCCAGCATAAAGAGGCCTCCAGTCTTACGTACAGTCATCAGTTTGTAATCCGATTCGGAGGGACATGTGAAGCTATCGCGCCAGTAGATCTCCATGCCTTGACCGCGATGTAACTCCAACAACTGTTCAGTATATACTTTTGTGGCCTGTCGTAAAAAAAATATTATTGATTATTTAATGTGCGTTCCATTAACCGGATGAGAATTATAAAAATAACTTGCCTCTGGATGCCCCAATTGCTGGACCTTTTCGAGAGCGAGAAACAATGCATAGTTGGCCGCATTGATGGTGCTGGCCACGCCGTAAATAGAATGCGCCACTGGCACACCTCTGCGAAGTATCGAATTGTCTTCAATATCATCAATGCTGAAAGTTAGTGTTAAGAACACATTGAAAGCACTAAGTTAATTTGTTTCCTCTAAAATGCTGGGTGCATTGGTGTATGTGTTTGTGTCTCTAAATATTGTTAGTTGACATAAACCAGTAGGTAACTAAATGAGTTAGTTAATTAGCTTACAACATATGCATAATAATCACCAAAACGTAATTTCATAAGGTTGTTTGAGGCAACCCTCGTATCATCGTGCTAAACAGAGGCAACATAATGTAACATACAACGAGCGAGTACATAAATTTAAGATTCTCTTTGAGCCTCATATCGCTTCAATAACACACCCGCCGGCAAGGCAAACTGGGCAGCCGACATTTGCGTAATTAAAAAATGTTTGCGCGCGCGTAAGGCTGCAAACATTTGAAGGGAATTGGTAGCGTGGGCGTTCAAGCGACGCGCAAAGCCAGCCCAGTTAAATGGATGATGGGTAGTGTGCGTGGGTGTGAAACAGGGACTGGGATGGGGGATAGGGATAGGCAGAGGGAAACTGAGAGTGTGGCAAAGGAGAAATAGGGGGTAGGGGGCCAATAGTCGTGGCATGTTGCATTTGCAAGAGTTGTAACATTGTGACAATGCCTGTCGACAAACTGACTAAATGACAATGGGATGACGATGACGAAGCTCTTCTTGCCTGTTTTTGTCGATATGAAAATGCATTTGAACAAAAAAGTACGAGCAAGAGCGACTTGTGTAGAATGCCATTTACTTTTTCTTTTTAAGTGGGCAGGCACACAGACAGAGACAGAGGCACAGCGATAAGAGCTCCCAACTGTCAGCCCACTGTCTACAACTGGCGCCTAGGACGAACAATGCAGGATATTAAGGAACATTAAGGACATTTCAGCACATTTGCATTTGAATAGCAGCCGCAGGCAGCCAGCAAAGAGAGCGGGTGGAGCGACAGGTGGCAACGAGACAGGATTAGCCTGCATGATTGAAGCGAAAAATAAGTCAAAAGCGCAGTCAGAGAATGGTAAAGTGCTTGAAGAAATGATAGCTACATATACATATATGTATGTGTGTTGATATATTATCTGGTTGTATAACTGTTTCCATGTGCGTATCGTATATACCAGCTGTTGGGAAAGTTATTTTTATAAATGTTCTGGGGGACAGCTTCAATTGAAGCGTGCGACGTTTTGCAAGGCACTTTAATTGAGGGAGTTCAAAGTTTAACTGCACTGCCCCGCCTCTTATCCTATACTTTATATGAAATATATTCGAGTCAATAGGAGCAATATTGAATATACATGCATTAATATTTGCTGTACTCTTTTCAATCTCTCTCTGAAAATGTGAAAAATCAAAATAAATCACGAAATTCCATTTCAGTTATTGAAAGGGCACACACAGCTTGCAAATAAATTCAATTGAAATTTATTGTAAACAAAACGCTACGGGCTATTGTTAAAATTTGGTAAATTTACATATACACATTGAAATACAAAATCAATGCTGAGCTATAGCTCTCTGTACTAGTGTGAGTCATCAGTATTCTATATACGAATTTCGCTTAGTAAAGTGACGACGTTGATAATGCAAAGTATGGTACATATACACGTAGATATGTATGATGGTTTTTATACACATACTGATATGAAATGAGTGATATATGCATACTCGGGAACATACAGGTAGTACGTACAATCTATATATCAACCGCAACAGATGTCCATTAAACAAAACACTTTATCATTTAGGGCAGTCCACATTTACATTCATGAGTTATATACCTTTTTGTAAATGAAATGTGCAACTGGTTGTAATGAGAAAACATCAAAACAATAATATATTGTGCATGCCAAACTTTTAAGCGCTTTTTACTGGTTACTGATTATGTTTATAATCATGATGAATTTCAAAATCTTCAATTTTTTTTCTGTATACACACTTTAGAACAGGAAAGTATTTTCAATTCTTTTCTCTATTCCCTGAAAACTTTACGCACTAATAAATTTCAAACTAAAACCGAATGTAAACAATAACACAAAAGGCGGGCAACTATAGAAAAACGAATGCAAACAGAAATACATTGTATATGCATGTGTGAGTGTGAAGTGAGACTAAACTGATGATGATGGTGATAGGGTACATATGGGTAATATAGTGCAAACGTGCTGGGTGTATAACAAAAAAACAGAAACAAACAAAAGCCAAAATGCGAAAAGACGAAAGAAAAGAAAGAAAAAATCGCAACCAGGCAAAGGTCAAATAAAGAGGCGAAATGCAATATGGAATAATAAATGTAAATACATTTTAGTTTCTTAATTCGTATATTGACTATAAACATAAATAGTTTCAACTCACAGCAAACTGGAATTGTGCAGCATTTGTACAACCTCGCCAATCTGAATCAACTTTTCGGCCGGTATGAGCAACCAGTGATTGAAGGCCAGGGCCAACTCGGAGCGAAACTGTTTGCCTGGAATTTGTTGTATGTACGTAAACGGCTGCAGCAGAATCTGTGGTGGATGCGTGGGCGATGGCAACAGCATGTAAATAAGCCACGAGAGAAGAAAATAAACGCAGAGGGTTAGTGCTCGGTTTTTGGCCAGTAAACAGACGGCAGCTCAAAAATGTCAAAGTTCAAGTGACAACATTGTCTGCCACAGGCTAACGGTACGGTTAACTGGTTATGGGTTTGTGGTTGGGTTCGATGGCTACCTCGTCCTGTTCTTTTTGCGTTGATTTATCTTTGGTTTTTTGCAGTATGCCATTCAGTTCATCCATTGTGTGGCGTGTGTTGTGTTTGCGTTTACTTTGTGTTTGCTGTTTGACCGAAACAACGGTTTCCAATGCGGGTGGGGCGTTAAAATGTTCGTGAACCTTTCAATACGCGTGACTAGAATCGTTTGTTTGACCGCTTGCCGTGTTCAGCGCTTAAGTAGACAGTGCCAAACGATGCGCTCCACACACCAGTAAATAGACTATAAACAGACTGAATTGGATTGTTGATAATTTATCGATTAGTTCTTATTTCAGAGACGATTCTAAGAATTATCGGTATATTAAATATTTATTAGTAGGGATGAAACTAATGCAAACCTTTCCAAAAAAAAAACCAATGTATACAAACACAAAGTGAAGTTTCAAATGAATGTAAAATAATAAAATCTTAATATTTGGACTCACGAAAATGCATATCGCTTCGCAACTCTAAAATGTATGAAAAATATCGATAACAAACAGTTGTCTTATTCTTCGTTTACGCATCCCTAATCAGGCGAGGTGCCTGCGTGGAAATTACATTTTAATAAAATCAGATTTCTATATTTCAATTTCTGCCAACTTATAACATAGATTTATCAACAATGGCTGCAGCCCCACCAGTGCGTACAAATTGGCATCCAAACATGAAACACAGCGAAGTGGAACGGTAGAAAACAGCAATCACAACAACAATATACAAAACAATAACACCTGTGCTTTCTTATTTTAGGTGGATCTGCATCTATCCTGCCTACATTAACAGCAAAAAAACACGGCAAGAGGGTCGCCGACTTCCCAAAGAGAATTGCGTGGAAAATCCAACGTATGTGGAAATTCGGGATGTGCTTTCTGTGTCCAATATGCATTTTGCAGTCGAGAATAAACAGTACTGTCGCGAGAAGAGCAGGGAATTGCAATTCCGAGGACGTGTGCGCGTACAACTACGTAATGCTGACGGCACACTGTGCAACAACGATTTCCCAACGCGCGAATCTATCATGAATCATGTGGCCGGCAAAATACCACAACTAAAAACACGCCAGAACAAACCGAACGAGCCACAAGCACAGCAACAATCTAGTGGCGCTGGAGCTGGAGCTGGCGGTGGTGGTGGCGGTGGCAAGAAAGGCAAGGGAAAACGTCGGTGAATTGATACGGTTTTTTGATGGCATTTGTTTAGTTTGTTTTTTGTAATAAATTCTGATTCTTGGGCGTTCATTTGCTATGAAGTTCAAGTACAAGAATTCGGCCTTGGTTGAATAAAATATAATGTATGTATTACTGTGAGAAATATTCTAAGATGACCCTAAAATGAAAAGAAAATAATAATTTTAAGAGGTGTTGGAAATGTACTCGATTAAAAATGTCTCAAGATCATATGGTGTCAGCGAAAATTCCGGCGAACGACAAAGCAAAACAAATCGAAATTCGACTGACAGTCACGAAGCGGTTGCTACAAAAAAAAAACTGTAGAATAGCGTTTACGATTTCACTCTGTCAGCGTATAAAACCCGTGGTGCATCACAAATGAATAGCCAAAACGCAATTGGTGCAACATCTAGACGGAACCACCAAACAAAAATGAGCCCAGATAGACGATCGGAGATCAGTTACCGCCCCAACATTATTCTGCTTATGGTGTTGGTGATTACACAATTAGACATATCAACTGGTGTGCCGACTACCACAACGGAACCGGATCTTTCTTCAACAACTACCCGATATGATAATCCGCTAGTTGAGCACAAGCACGAACAGAATTGCAAGGCGCTCTGTGAACATTGTGGCTGCATGGGATTCTATTGTGGCGAGGAGTGTATTTGTGAGTGCAACGATGAGAACTCGGACACGGAATGCATCCACACTATGCAAGTGAATGCTCGAACCTTGAACACACCATTTGAGATCCTAATTCAAGGCCCGAGCAGCAATCGCTTTGTTCGCAATGCGCAACAGTTTGAACAGAAGCGCGAACTGGTGGCCCGAAGTGCTGCCACAAATAAAACCACTCGTAGTCGTCGCTCCACAATAACAATCTACAAACCCAACACATTTGAGGGGAAAAAGGCAGCCTTCTCATTGAATGCTCTAGATACACCATCGACGGGAGCAAAAAAGTCTGAGATTACACGCCATAAGCGTTCCGTAGAACATCTGGAATGGTTCAACGACTTTGCTAGCACACTGGTTCGGCCGTCACCTTTGGGAACACGAGCCAAACCGTCATCGTTCAAACGTCAAGCCGCTGTGACCGCAGAACCTCTAGTAAAACCTCATCGTGAGCCATGGTTTTTAGAACAAACACCAACGCGACTAAATCGTCCGGCACCATTGAGAAGGCGCCAACAGCTCAGTTCCAGGAAGTCGAGTAAGAGCTCAAGCCGCCGATCAAGCAGACCTGTTTCTATTGAAGATGATGAGTCTGAACCCGAGACGCCAAAGGCAAGATCAAATGCTGCGCGTCCACTGCGGGATGCACTGCAAGTTGTAGAACATATTCCACGTGTGCTTCAAGACACGGTTAACCATTTGACCGCAGACAATAGTAGGAGTGATGTCTTCAGTTTGAATATAATGAACGACGTGCTACCAAAGCCGGTGGAACGTCGGGAAAAAGCCTATGCCAAGCGACGTGAGCGAATCCGAGAAAATGAAGTTCAGACAACAGCCATTCCTGTAACACAGGCCCCACTTGCAATTCCACTGGCTCCGCTTGCTCCACGAGGTCTCTTGCTACCATGGCTCCGGCAGCGACGTTTGCGTCGTATGAATGGACGACAGTAGATGTACAATTTTGTTAAGCGTTTTGTAAATGAATAACCCTATGTGTGGGACGGGTTCGTTAAATTTTGTTTTTATTATTATTATTATTATTTTCTTGTATCCAGAAATTGAAAATATATATATTATGTCTTAAATAAAACATGCTAAATTTGTGTGTCGCATTTAAACGTTTCGCATTAAAATCAACATTTGCTGGCTCCCAAAAGTTGACACCACTTGATGCACTTAAGGTCGTAAATAAAATTACATTGCATACTCTTAGGGATTTTTTTAAATTTCCCTTTGGATTGCAGTTGGAGAGCGCGAGAGAAAGAGAGTGAGAGAGAGAGCAAACTGGATTTGACGCTCAAGACGTTGGCAACACACCTCAACGGTTCCCAGTCGAGAGTTGATCGTGCAGTGTGATTTCGGTTGTTGCGAGAAGCGAATCATACAGACGACGCTACAGTTAATAAACCGTTTTGGTAGAAAAAAGACGAGTGATCAAAAAAGACGAGTGATCAAAAAAACAGTTACTAAAAGAAATCAGTGCAAGAGCTGCAACGCATTTGTTCTCTCTCTCTCTCTCTCTATTATTTTTATTCACTCTATTTCTCTCTCTCTCGGTCTATCATCAATGTTTATACAAAGTTACAAAGTGCAACAACTTATAAGAACACAACTGCCGCAAATATAACATATTTATGTACATATATATGTACGTATGTATTTAATTCTTTCACTGTGACGCTCCGTTGGCCCCACTTTGTTTGGTGGCGTTCAACCAACGGATGACACTGTGCGTGTGTGTTAATGTGTGTGTGTGTGTTGGCGCTTGTGTGTTGTAGCGAAAACAAAAACAAAGCAGTAAATAAAATATCAAAGTACATGCATATAAAGAGGGAAGACCGAACAGCATATAATTTATCACAAATTCGGTCTCAAAGTACATGAACTCAAAGAATAAAGAGACGAAGCGGAGGCGGAAAACTGTGGCTTCACTTCATATACATACATATAAACGATGCTAGACACGTATACACATACGTACAAACATTTCACAGCTTTACAGATGAGAGAAATTACCTGATTGCCAAGGTTGATTGAAATTTGTTGGAATTGATAAAAAGCAATATCTGTGATTCGCAACTTGCATCTGTCAACAGATTTATATGTACATATGTATATATGTATGTGTCAACTGCAATAAGCCGAAACTTGCAGTCACAATTACAAAGCGTATCATTATCATATGTTGCCACTATATGAAATCATGTAATAAAGTGAGAGACTGCCGATTGTCGCGATAAATGATAACACATGGCGAATACAGCAACAAGTGACTTTGACTAAAATATAGTAACACACACGCACACACATACATATGCGTGTTAGTGCCGCTTTAGCTATGTATTTGTTAAAAAGTGTTGGCAACGATAATTATAATCGCTTGAATTCGTTTGATGATAAAAAATCAGCTGAGCAGTCTGTGATGCCCACTCGGTTTTTATCTGCATATTGTGAGTCTGTAACAACTGCGATAAGGTGATTGGGTTAACGGGAATGAAGAGATTGCACTTATAAACATATAAAGCAACTCGCATAGTGCCTGATAATGAGATACCCTGTAGTTAATTGAACTCCTGCATATACCCCCAAAAAAAAATCTAAGTAATCTGAAACTACTCAATTTTTGAACAGTTTGTTAAACACATACACATATATATATATATATATAATGGATACCAAAACAACACATTTTCTACCTTCGCAGAATGACGCAGGATCGGTAACCCCTAAGAGCGCTCCCTTATACAAATATATCTATCGGGGCACAATGGAAAAATTACAAAAATTACGCTCTCGCCTGACAAATAATCAAATACCTGAAGAACTGGACGATGGCTTGGAGCAGCTGGAGGAGTACAATCAGCGATGGCGATCCGTACGCATTATCTACTTCACAATGTTTCTTATGTCATTGGGCTTTAGCATCATCCTGACCGGAATATGGCCTTTTCTCAAGGAGGTGCGTATTCAATGCGATAGTGTATTTCGAGTATTAAGACTGGTTTATTATTACCCGCAATCCCTATAGCTAGATCCGAATGCGAACAAGGAATTTATGAGTATGGTTGTGGCAGCCAATCCACTTGGCCAAATGATTTTCAGTCCCATTTTCGGCTGGTGGGGCAATAAACTGGGAACCATTCGACTTCCGCTACTGCTGTCCCTGGCCCTGTTCACCATTGCCAGCACAATTTATTCATCGCTGGAGGTAATCCCGGCATATCCACAATACTGGATGCTTGTTTCACGATTCCTAATCGGTGTCAGCTCAGCGAATATTGCACTGTGCCGATCCTATCTGTCGGCAGCAACGCGCCTTAGTGAGCGCACCCACGCCGTGTCGATGGTATCTCTTGCTCAGGTCCTGGGTTTCATTGTTGGTCCCGGACTGCAGGCACTGGTGACACCTCTCGGACGCCATGGTTACGTATGGCTCTGGGGCAGCATACACATGAACATGTACACTGCCTCCGGCTGGATAAATATGATTATGAGTATGTGTAACTTCATGTTATTCTTGCCGTTCATATTCAAGGTAATTGAAGAGCACGCCACCTTATTCCCCTAACTCATAATATCTTTCATTGTAGGAGCACAAGATAGCCGCTCGAGAGATTATGGTCATGCAAGGTGGTACATCAGAGCGGGAAACATGGAAGGGAATCAAACCGAATTACTTTTCCGTCTGGACGCTCATTATGGCCTTCTTCGTGCTGGTCTTCAACTTTGTGCTCTTGGAAACGTAAGTCGGAGCAAAATCTATGCACACATTATGTTTATCCAAACAATGATTTCTTTTTAGTTTGGGCACATCTCTGACTATGGATATGTTTTCTTGGACAAATGATCAAGCACTCTACTACATGGGAACTTTTATGACCATTGCTGCAGTAATATCCCTGGGCACGTTTCTGCTTATCGAACCACTGTGCAAACTTTTCACCGAGCGCTATGTTCTTATCTGGGGCGGTTTCTCACTGATGGTGCTAGGTCGTGTACTCTATATACCCTGGGGACCTGATCCTCCAAAAGTGGCTGAACCTTATAATGCAAGTCTGAACCTTGCAACTGATGATCCCATGTTTTTGGGTTGTCCAAGAGCAACGCAAGAATGGTGTCCCTATCTGCCAGCACTTACACTGACTCAATTTATAATTGGATTTGCATTGACCTCAGTTGGCTATCCCATTGGTGTCACACTTATACAGACCATTTTCTCCAAGGTGCTTGGTCCACGTCCACAAGGCGTATGGATGGGCTTAATGACCGGGGCTGGTTGTCTATCACGCGTCTTGGGCCCTGTCTTTGTCGGCTCTATTTACACACGCCTAGGAACATATTGGACTTTTGGCTTTACATCAATTATGATGCTTCTAGCAATGTTCTGGCTGTTATATAGCAAGTAAGTAACATTCAAATATTCCGACTGTAGTCGTATTCTAATTCTTTTTTTTGTTTTTTGCAGTAAATTACTCATACCACCGACATATGAAAAGTCAGAGAAAGGTGTGGAGCTGCAAGAGCTGAATAGGCAAAATGACACTGTCCCTGCAGAAGGAGATTCACCTAGTAATGAAGAATCGGATGAGCTTCTCACTTCAACGATAGCTGTACGCGTCGTATCCAGTTCACAGACGTAGCATTGAGAAAAATGCAAAACATTTTTTTACTACTGCCGCTTAACATTGGTTAAATATGATTGATGAATTTCTAGAAGATAAGAAACGCGGGCCTCCACAGCAGTTGCTGTATTATAACTTAAAGCAATACATTGCCAAGATATTTAAGAGAGCAAGCGAGAACTTTTAACTGAATTAGACTCTTAATAACATAATGTTAAGACTTTGGTGCTGATCCATAAAGTACACATCAATCAATTAAGACATCATTTGTATTTTTTAATATTTCCTTAAAATTTATTGGAATATCCAAATCGCACAAATCCAATAAATTGTAGTAGTAGTTAATGCTAAGGTATGAACTCCTTGGATGAAATAATGATGCAAAGAATATAATGCTGACAAAAGATGCCTCTCAGATGATGCATTATATTGTTTTCATCACTATCAGTCAAACAATATTACAAGTATGAATAGTATGAAAAGAATGCCTAAGGGAATTCTAATGTAAGATTTAGTTTTTCTTAGTTGTGTTTAGTTAAATTACTCGTGCGCGACTACCAAGGTGATGGCATCCACACATGTAAGAGGGGAAATTGCTGATGTTGTTGATGTGGCAACCAATAAAGGATCCAACATGCCGAGCCACCTAAAGCATTATAGTTATAATTGTAACCGGGTAAAATGGATGGCGCAATTGTTGCAAATGCACCGCCTAGAGCAGCCGCTGTCACTCAGCTGCCGCCGTGATAATAAATCTCATCTCAGTACGGCGCATAGCGGCGACCTGGTGGGGAGGGACCTCGCATGCCTCTCGACGAAATCATTCGTTCGTCAAACGAGTCGCGGCTAAAGTCCTCATATCCGTGAGGTGTTGGGGAACTGATGATCGGGATTTATATTAATATATTCAAACTATAAATAAAGATTTCCAGTCCTTACCCATAGCGGCTCATGCCATTGCTGCTCCGTGGTGGCGGAGGTGAACGCCTGTTAAACATAGTATCGTATCCACGGGAGACACTGCATGAGCGCAGACTGCCACTCAGCGGTGGGGGTAGAGGCATTGGCTCACGACGTGAAATCGGGGGCGGTGGGAAATCACGCATACGCGACGTCTGATAGCGACGCTCGTACAGATCGCGTGAATCTTCGAAACGGCGGTCATAATAATCGTAATCCTGTTGGCGTAGAAATAAATAAAATTAGATTTTCATATATGCATAACATTGAGATACTTTTAATACATGACGCATTGCATATATTCTTAGGGTATTCACGACAGATCGATTTAAAGATTAACTTTATTTATATAGACTCCAAATTATTCGGTTTGCTTTGCATAAAACAAGGCTTATCAATATTAAAGATTTTAAATGTGGTTGACTAAACGTGAATATTTTGGAGAATTCCATAAAAAATGTTCTCTTTTTACCGACCCGTCGAGTGGCCATATTTTTAATGCATTTACCCTAAAGCCGTCCATAATGCGATCTCGCAGGAATGGCGGCGGCGGTGGTGGCGGCGGATACGGGTCACGACTGTACATGCGATCTCTGTAGCCACCGGCACTAAGCGGTGGTGGCGGCTCGCGTCCACCAGTGCCAGTCCAACGCGGACATTCTTTCGACCAATGACCGGAACGGCCGCAACGATAACACTGCTCCGGATCGCCCATGCCCGGCTTAGGGCGCACACGACTGGTGGACACCTGCACCTTCAGCGGTTGGCCATCGACAACGCGACCGTTCAACTCCTTAATTGCATCCTGCACATCACCGACACAATCCAAATGCACGAACCCATAGTTGCGCACAATGTCGCACTCAACGACGGTGCCGTATTTCTGAAATAGTTCACGCACCTCCGGCGCTCGCGTTTTATCAGTTAGATTTCCAACGAAGATTTTCGTTGTAGGCGTATTGGGTGCGCGTCGGCTCTTGGCGGCTTCCACCTTGATGGCGGCATCGTTCAGTAAGTAACCGTTCAAGTTTTGTATGGCATCGCGACCCTGTTGCTCGGTTTCCATGTGAACAAACCCATAATTCTTCACCACATCGCATTCGACGACAGTACCGTATTTTTCGAACAGCGCACGCAGTTCGGTTGCCTGCGTTTTTTCATCGAGGTTACCGATGAATAACTTGAACGTGCCGGCTCCGGGCATCACGGCGACGGGTTCGGCTGCGGCGTCGTCCACGGTTCTTCCGTTATATGAATATCTTGGGGGGAAGCTTGAGCGTTAGCGTACGAACGCGGTTTATTGAGGTTTCTACGCGTTATTGACGTTGGCAACGCAGCTTGAGAGCGACGAGGACGAGGACGAAGACGACGACGAACGCGACCTCAAAGTGAAAGAAGAAGAATTTTTCATCTTGATTTTGACTAAGGCGCAAGCTAGTAAGTAATTCGAAGCAAATAAAACAAAACAAACAAAGCTAGCAGCGCGTCCAATTAATTCAATATCATATTCATGCAACGCGTGAAAAAATTATACATTTCCACACAATTAACAAACAAGATGGCGGCGACAACGACGGCGACTATGCGAGACCGTGGAAGTATTTGTAGGACGGCGGCTTCAATTCTTTTTAATATATTTCAACAATTTGAGACTTCTTACCTGTGCTCTTCTGGTAAAACCAATAAATAAATCCCAATTTTGTTAGATTTCTATACTTTGTTCAACACTTGAATTGAGTTCCTTACTTTCTCACAGTTTTTCATCAGAATGAATTTTATGTGTATGCACCAGAGCTGCTGTAGCAATTTATCGATTACTGTAGCCGATATACATAATTTAACTCGATAATAATATATTGTCAATGAAACAATTTCAGGGATACAGTGTCAACTTCACATATTATAAAAGTATTTTACAGCACTTGCATTTGGAATCGCGCTGGATTAAAAAAGCGGGAAATAATATTGCAATTAAAGTAAATTAATCATGAATACTCCTGCGGGTAGTAGACGTACCGCAACACCACGTCTCTCAGAACGCAAAAGGCAGCTGTTTAGGAGTCGAAGTTCTATATTGGAACAAATCGACGACGATGCCGATGTGGATGAAGTTTTACTTGGTGTGTCTCCTCTGCAGCCCAGCCACCATAAAAACATTGGCGCTGAAAAGAATCGAAATGGTCGCAGCTTGTTCTCCAAAAGTCAAAATGAAACTGGATATGGTTTACAATTGCGGAGCAGCACTAGTAGCTCACCAGAGACTAATAAGGAAAACAAAAGTGCAGCAAATGCACGTGCAGCAAGGATAACAGCTGGTACGGATGAGCAACTACCTGATTTGTTTACAACAACAATGCGCATTGACAGCAACAGCGGAACTAGTCAAAACTCAAGTCCACGTACTCCCAAAACACGAGGAATTGATATTTCCGAAGCATCCAATAGTGATGAAATTGCAGAGGGAAGCGTAGACAAAAGGTCAACTAAAAGAGGGCATGAAGTGGCAGAGGAAATTATTGTGGAGTCGTCACCAGAATCTACTTTAGCTGAGCCCGAAAGCAAGGTGCGCAGGACGCACAAGGAATGCATACCAACTGTTGCTTTTTATTCGCATGCTTCCAAAGCTCGAGAAAGTCTACGCAGTGGCCCATCAACCACTCCGCGCTCTCAACAACGTCAGCGGCGTAGTGTTAAAGGAACCTCTCCCACATCTCGGCCCTTGGGTATTAACAAAGGTGTCAGCCACAAAATACGCAAGCCAATACATCCGACTGCTTCTTCCACTACCAATCTGGATGGGATTTTGGGAATGTTACGCAATGAAAAATTACGCAATCTAATTACAACGAAACGTGAAGAACGCGCCAAGGTAGAGGAGGTACATCAAATTTTTCGGAGTGCTAAAGATCCTATCAAAATGGCGAAACCATTAAGTGTCTTCGCACAGGATGATGCAAATAACAACAACTTTAAAGACGCTTCAACAGTATCCTTAGGCTTTTCTGATCTTAGTGACGAAGAAGATTACCCCACCGTAACTCAAAATTCCGCTGCTTTTGAAATGGAACCTGTTATACCCTTAATACGTCATGGAGATCAAGTAAACACTTCACCAGAATCAAACATAGAGGTGCCTGGAAAGCGTAAGTTTTTTAAATCGGGATTTCGAAGCAGTATTAGCAAGGAGGTGCGCATAACAGATAATATTCGAGCTAGTGTCAACGGGGGAAAAATCCAATTGATGGAAGTGCCAAATAAAAAGCGCCAAGTGCGCGTCAAATCATCAACGATTTTTTCTGCGGAGCAAGCTACTGTGGATGCCATACTTCGCAATCTAAATGATACTGTAGTGGACGAGATTATCGAATCGGACCCATTACCACCCAAACATGCAACTGAACCTGAGGCTATGAATGAAGAGGTGGAAATGGTGGAAATGAAGTCATCAGATCTATTTGTAAAGTATCGCCAAAAATTACCATATCAGACTAACGATCCTGCAGTTATGGAGCAACAGGAACTACTGCTTGAATTTTTGATAAGCAATAATATTTGTACGGATGAGAACTTTGAGATCTTCATAGCTGATCCTGACAATCATAAAGAAGAAGCCACTCGTATTGTTGATAAGCTCTACATGGTGGTCAATGCAGAGACAGAAGCTCCGGAACTACCAAAGGACGACAGCTCTACAGCGCAGACAACCTCAAATTTATCTGAACCTCAATCTAAACCACAGGGCAAACTGTTTCCCGTATTCACACAGCGACTGCAACCGTTGCCACAAATGTCGACACGTAGGAAGATGAATATGTCCAAGCAGTTAGTAGTTGGTGCTGCCGGTGCAAACCAATACCAAATCGATGCTGGTCAAAAGGCATTTGGAGCAAGACAGTGCCAACAGTGTGGACTAGTCTACACTGTTCATGAACCCGAAGAGGAGAAACTGCACCGAGAATATCACAGCGCTGTGCATGTGCTTCGTTTCAAGGGTTGGATAGATGAAGATATTGTCGCTGTATATCCTGACTGGTCTGCTGATGGACGTATTATACGCATAACTGAGCAAGCCCCAGCTGCACGTCTACAACGTCTAACAGAACTTATCAGCATAGTGGACAAGGAATTGGGCTACTCATCCTACATTGTGCCTAAGACATTTGTTGTGTTCTTTGCAGTGCGAAAACAACAAATTGTTGGTTTGTGCATCGTCCAACCGCTTACGGAGGCACATCGCATTATACAGGTCGATGGTACAGATTACCTTAGCGAGGAAACTTTTGAAGCCAGGTAAGTACTTGATAGTTTGTATTTTGCAATTTTTTTTTTAAATTTTTATATTCACATTTTCAGCTGTGGCATCTCACGCATTTGGGTTTCTCCACTGCAACGCCGCCAAAAAATTGCAACCAACATGTTGCGCGCTGTGCAGGTTCACACAATTCTGGGTACCAAAATACCACGCGAGGTTATTGCATTTAGTGCACCAACAGATGATGGACGGGCTTTGGCGCGTCACTTTACCCAGAATGATAATTTTTTGACTTATAGCCAATAAGAGCATTTAAAAGTCGGCGTGTGACCAGCTGAATGGTTTTTAATACTGACTTCAGTGGTTATTAGGCAAGATCTTTTTAACCTTTGGAATGTTGAAATTGAAAAATGTGTTATATGAAATATCAGATTTGTTTGTATCTTCAATGAATTTCGCAAGTTTTGTTTATTTGTAAATATGTTACTGCTTAGAAATGTCAATCAATAAAACAAGGAAGTAATTTAAGTACTTAATTAAGCCTACTGTATAAAAATATTTCTGAATGCATTATGAATAATAAAGTTTATACTAAAAATTAATTTTTATATAAAAATAAAATCAATTGAATATTGTAAACGATTACAAAAATTGACCTTTAGAACATTTATCGATATCGATATCAATACAGCTATGCAACCTGCGAATCGATTTCATCCAATTCGTGAGCTAGGCTTTGGGCGTTGTTTTCGTTGCAGCAGTGAAAGAATAAATTAAATATTAGTTAAAGACGCTTTTGTATAAAATCTAAATAAAAGATTTTAAATAAGGATTGCAGACATTCTAATTGTGCGCAAATGGTAAGTGGTTGTACTTTATATACGTATCAAAAAGTAGACAAACACACCATAAAGCGTAGCAACGCCGCAATTGACGCCACGCCCAACGTGACAGACGACAGAAAGTGGATTTAAGATACTCAACTACTTTTAGGGTTGCAAGTAACGTGTTAAGCCATCAACGTTTCTTCTTTTTTACCTTCGTTTACAGACAATACGACGTTGTGATTGTTTTGACCAAGAACATCAAGTGGCCAATTCGAAATAAGCCATTGACTGAATAAGTCATCGGCAGCTTTAATAACACTCGCAGTTTCATTAATCCAGACCTTAAGGTACTATGTCCACAATCGAAGACGAGCGTAAAGCGTTTTTAAATAATCCATATTTTACTGGACACATCTACGGCAGCTATACGCCATTCTATATAACTATTGCCATCTGCACGGTTGTGCTCGGTTCGATAATTATATTAAATATCGTCTTGGGCTGCTGTTCGAAGCATCGCAAGTACTGGCAGGACAGACACACAGGCAACCGTTGGTTGGTATCGATTTGGTCTTCAACGCCACACAAACAACCACCTTTAGACTTTACTGAACTTAAGGACGCATCCTACTTCGATCGGTTCCATGTAAGTTGTTGGCCGATTTTGTACTGATATTGCATAAATGACACATTTATCCTTTGCAGCCCACCACACATCAACAAGTATTCCCTGAGAACGTCTCCATACCAATTGAAGAACTAGAACCTGTACATCACTCACATCATCAGCAACGCCCACCACGCCCAGAGGGTCGTTCACTGCAGCACCAAAAGCAGCGCGGAGAATACGTAGAGTTACAGAAGCGTGAAAGCGATATTTAAGCCATGGCTTTATATTTTCTATATCCCGCCGTTGCTGCTTTGGCGTTGTTCGTTATTGGCGTCATCATCGTTATGTTGCGATGGGGTCCGCGTTTGTGCGGGCTACGCCACCACGCTCTCCCCGACAACTATGATATGCGTGAAAAAACGTACGAGCATGAGATTAGCTACGCCTAATCCACTTCGCCATTTCCAGAATGTTTTCATTTTTTTAATTCGTCCATATCCAACTAACCCTAGTTTTTTTAAGATACTATTCAGACAACTACTAACTTTTCACAGGCTCAAAACAATATTCCATGTCTGCTACACCTATTCAATCTATTTATACATGCAGTACAAAGTGCCTACCACATTTAGTTAAAGGTAACCTTTAGTCACCATTCGAAAAATTTAACATTCCATATGATAATACAATCGAAATCGTGTGCCTTCAATATCTCAACGTATTAAGAAATTTTTGCCGTCCAAGTGTCTTCTAGTACAGTAAGATAAAATTAACGTTTACCCTTTTGGTAAGAAATCAATAAAATAAAATATATCAACACTCCAGTTAATATACTGACGATTTTTGCACAACTAAAGGTAAATAAATTTTGTAAAACCATGCAAACTCTATACATTTGTATTTATATATTTATACCATTTTGTCAAATAATTACAATTCATATAAATTTTTATGCCAAACATAAATTGAAAACTTTATAAGCAATAAAACTCAATTTAACCGATTTTAGTAAACAAAATAAGAAAAACTTTGATTAAATCTTTGTTAATAAACTCATTTTGTGATCAGTAATACATATGGTAGAAAGTAGTTCATACTTTTTCTCAATTGTAAGTAACTCAGAATTACCAGGCCCGGAACAAAAATCATATGCTGTCATCGACGTAAACTTAATATTTTTTAACAATTCGCTTATGTACTCTTCCTTTCTGCGTTCTTCTTTTTCGCTTTTCTCTGCCGTTGGGTCATTCGGTTTTGTGTCTAACGTTTCATCTTTTACTTCTGAATTGTTCTCATCAACTTTCTCTTCAATTTCAAGTTTCTCTGTCTCTTTATCTAGTCCTAAAAATTTGTGTATTGGTGATGATTCTTCTGACGTTTCCTTATATTTGTTATCTATTTCCAAGTTATCATCATTATGGTATGATTTTAATGTTTGTTTCGTCACTGTCTGGTTTGAGCGTAATACCAAACCATGTATTTTGCAATACTGATAGATAACATCAAAGCGAATTTTATCGCTAACATACATTTGAAATTCCTCAATAAATTTTGGGAACATTTCCGAGCTCAGATCAAAGACAGCAGGTGTGTTGATATAAACATCGGCGCGCAAGCAAAAGTTCTAAGAGATATTCACAATTATTAAAAATCAATGGAATTTCAAGACATACAATTCTAATGCAGTTGAGTAATCCTTCTTCTTCATGTTTGTAAGCGTACTCATATAAATCTATAGTGATATCATGGTCCTGGCCACGGGTCACACGACGCTTTAGCACTTCTATGCAATTGAGAGTCATAAATGATACCATGAATTTTTTGCTTAGATAGATCATCGTTTGTATTGTCGGTACATCATACGTATCCAGCCGCCGATTATCCGCCCAATACAAGTACTCAACAAATGTTTTAAAATCGGTTCCCGATACATCGTCAAGCACGATATTATCTGAGACTATTGCTTCCTCAAAATGACCCTCAAACATGCGTTCAAACACCGGAGAAACACTAGGAAACATCACAAAATTAAATGATGAGAATGTTAGCTTACGGCAGCAAACTTCTAGACAAAATGAATATACCCTATGTAAGGGTATAAAAAGAACTTACCTCATTAGCACAAATTTGTGCAATTTTACCACGACCTTCTGTCCATCGTCGAAGACTATAAAACTGCAATCAGACAAGTGTCCTGATTGCAACAAATACTGCATACGTTCTCGGGGCCTATTAAAATGTTAGAATATATGAAAATCAATTAGATAAAGTATGAAAGTTAAAATACCTATTTTTGATGGATCGTACACATAAACAGTTGAAAGCGTATCTTACGACTAAGATTGAAACTGCAACGAAAAACTCAGTGCTAAAGATCAGTGGCCAGATATTTTTAAAGGTGCACCAACAAACAATAGCGCTGAGCCAAACGAAAATTGATTAGCTTATTTTTCCTTGTTGTACTTAAATTCTATACTAAAGCCAGTATCAAAGAATACAAAATTTAAAAATAATAGGCACGGACAGATTTGTTGCTTAGAAAAACAACTGTTGTAGGTTGTATTCTTTTTGTAATTGTAAGCCTAGAACTTAACAATATATGCATTTCGCTTATCAATGATTACTTACTTGAGATCCTGCCAGTTTGTAGTCGAATTTTCCATTTTTAATTTATATATTTTTCAACCAACAAGGCGGGTTAACAAAGACAAATGTGGCGGCCGCAAGCAAGTTACGGAACAGTGTTGTTAAGTGCCGAGCAGACCAAACACAACCGGCAAATATATTACGGTCACTCAGAGAATCAGATGTTTTCTGTTGAAATTAGGAATCAATGTTATCAAAATGTATTTACTGATTTTCATTTTGATCGTCATCGGCCTACTACCGTTTTCTCAGGAAGCCGTGATTGAATGTCCATCACGAAACGTACCACAGCTTCGAGCTGAAGTTGAAGCGGCAAGTGAGGTGTCTCTGATGTTTTACTACGTGTCATGGTCCAGCGATGCCAGACAAGCTCGTTTGGTGTACGATGGCGTGGCGCATTACTACAAGGATTACGCATCCTTTGGTGCTGTGGATTGTTGGCATCTACTGTGCAACTGTACCCGAACACATCGTCAACTGCCCGGCATGGCTATCAATGGTGGTTATCCGGACAAGTGGCCCACCTTAATTGTGAGCTATGGACGCCAGCTCAGATTACAGTACCAAGGAGCCTGGCATTTTGAGGATCTTACAAGGTTTATGAACAACCTAATGCAGCCGATTGATCGAGTACACACTACGTTGGAGTTGAGTGCGCTTTGGAAGATATCAGATACTGTCGTGCTGGCGTTGCTGGATTCTTCAGATAGTTTAGCATATAAACGTTTTGTGGCAACTTCCCTGCATTGGCTTGAATTCGATCCAGAGAGAAATGTGCGCTTTGCGGTAACCTTTGGTCCTAGTGCAAAGAAAATGCTCAAAGTGGAATCGCTTTCGTTGCCGCAACTGGTGCTCATTGACAACCGACATTCTTTACACAGCTTCAACGAGTCGAACAATTGGAAACCCATAGAGATTTTGCAGTGGCTGAGGCCCAAGGTGAACCCATTGTTAGCGGCAGGTTATGGAACGCCAGTTAAAATAGCCCTGAAGGCACGCCACGTTCCTGTTTTGGCTATGAGCATTCGGATGCAACACTACCAGACAGCTATTCCGTTGGTCACGAACGAGATACTATCACGAAAGGAGAATGTTGATTGTGCTCAATACTGGCTGCAGGATGTACAAGACGATCGGGAAACACACAAATTATCATTACTTCAAATGCCTGCAGAGCTCTACGGAGGATTAAATTCAAAGATTGAGCTAAGAAAACATTGCTATAATGCCCTACATTTGAATGAAGACACACTGGCAAACTATTATCGTATTAATAGCTACCTGAATTATCTTTGGTCCCAACACACTCACGAAAACGTCTTGGAGGCACAGGGACGACATCTGATAGAACTGCATACGCGTTCTCGGTGTTTAGCACACACCCACGCTCAACAAGGTACGCCAGCTCTAAAGATTGGCATTGCTAAGCTGGTCACCAAATACGGCCAACTAATGTGGCAACACTCATCAGAAAATAAATCAGCTAATCGTTCTTTGGCCGTGGTACTCTTTGACGCCCATAAGTACCGTGACTATGTGCACCAGCTGGGTATAGATCAACATCTGGATCAGCATTTTCGCAGTACTAATTACAAAAGAGATTCATCTGCGGTACAAGTTTTTATTGTCGATGCAGCTGCAGAGGCGATGTATGTTATGCCGCAATATCAAACCTTTTCATATCTGGCGTTAAAGGACTTCATCAAGCAGTTTTATGCCAAGCAACTGCCCCGCCTCCAAAAGAACGATCTGCTTGCAAGTCCGCCCTTGTATTCATCCTATGTACAGACCTACAATCGTCAGCTACTACTTCTGGCACTGCAGCGCTCCAATGCCACCAATGTTGTATTTATTCATCGACCCGACTGTGCCCTGTCATCTGTGATGTCCCAAGTACTTATGCAGGTGGCAGCTCTACTACGTAGTTCTGATCTTCATTTTATGCGCTTCAACAATCAGGCTAATGATTTGCCCTGGGAGTTGTCTATGCCGTCAACTCCCGCTCTGATCGTATTTCCCGAATCTCGTCCTACAGAAACTGTGGTCTTTCCCAGCGATGTACGTGCAGACACTGCAAACATTATGTCCTTTATACTAGCACAGATGGAACCGGAGAAACAGTTGCGTCTCGTCTTATCCAGTTGCCGGCGGCGTATGCGACATGCGCGGAGTTGTCTAGATTTTGCGGGCAAACTGGTGCTTCAACATGTTAGCCAATATTTAAAATACTGGGAGATTTACGAAAAGGAGCGAGACATAATACTTTCCCATCTCAAGCAACTCCATGAGATGCACATTGTCATCGAAAGTAGCATAAAGTTATAGTTGTTAAGCTTTAACGATTTTTGAGAGAAAAATTACCGTTAGCTTTCTATGTAAATAATAGTATCGGAAACATTTTTTACCTATAACTCATTTAACTCATAATTATTTAGTTAGGCCAAAAAAAAAGTTTAACTGAATGTTGATTGGCTACAAGCATACATTAAGTTATTAGTAAATAACATAACAAACTATATACCTGGGCTTTATCTTATTATACGTGTAACCAACCCATAGGTCTAAAGATACACTTCATAGACGTAACAGCTGAGTCGATATAGTCATTTACGTCTGATTTTCAATTTTCAGGGGGGACCCTTACCAAAACCAAAAAAATTAAATTTTTTGTTGACTTCTTTAAATTGAAAAAACTATTAGGCCATTCTATTCTAGAACTAAAACCATGAATAAAATGCTTTACCCGAACAAAATCGCATGATTTTTAAGAAAGTTATGAAGTGAGGAAGGTGAGGATACTGGTCCTATCAAGGGTCTTACATGTCAAATTTTTAGTCGACTTTGACATGATTTTTGGCCAAAAATTAAGTATCCTTTAAAACAATTTTAAACACTTGTTTTATACTAATTTTGACCTCCGCAATCGATTAAAAGTAAAAGCAGCCGATTTTAAATTTTGACAAAAATTTTTTTCTGAAAAATGAACAGGGGGGACCCTTACCAAAATCACAAAAATAAAATTTTTTTTTACTTTTTTAAATTGAAAAACCTAATAAGCAATTCTGTTCTAGAACTAAAACCATGAATATAATGCTTTACCCGAACTAAATCGCATGATTTTTAAGAAAGTTATGAAGTAAGGAAAGTGAGGATACTGGTCCTATTAAGTGTCTTACATGTCAAATTTTTAGTCGACTTTGACAAGATTTTTTGACAAAAATTAAGTATCCTCTAAAACAATTTTAAACACTTGTTTTATACTAATTTTGACCTCCGCAATCGATTAAAAGTAAAAGTGGCCGATTTTAAATTTTGACAAAATATTTTTTCTGAAAAATGAACAGGGGGGACCCTTACCAAAATCACAAAAATAAAATTTTTTTTTATTTTTTTAAATTGAAAAACCTAATAAGCAATTCTGTTCTAGAACTAAAACCATGAATAAAATGCTTTACCCGAACAAAATCGCATGATTTTTAAGAAAGTTATGAAGTGAGGAAAGTGAGGATACTGGTCCTATTAAGTGTCTTACATGTCAAATTTTTAGTCGACTTTGACACGATTTTTTGACAAAAATTAAGTATCCTCTAAAACAATTTTAAACACTTGTTTTATACTAATTTTGACCTCCGCAATCGATTAAAAATAAAAGCAGCCGGTTTTAAATTTTGACAAAAAAATTTTTCTGAAAAATGAACAGGGGGGACCCTTACCAAAATCACAAAAATAAAATTTTTTTTTATTTTTTTAAATTGAAAAACCTAATAAGCAATTCTGTTCTAGAACTAAAACCATGAATAAAATGCTTTACCCGAACAAAATCGCATGATTTTTAAGAAAGTTATGAAGTGATGAAAGTGAGGATACTGGTCCTGTGGAGTGTCTCACATGTCAAATTTTTAGTCGACTTTGACATGATTTTTGGCCAAAAATTAAGTATCCTCTAAAACAATTTTAAACACTTGTTTTATACTAATTTTGACCTCCGCAATCGTTTAAAAGTAAAAGCAGCCGATTTTAAATTTTGACAAAAAAATTTTTCTGAAAAATGAACAGGGGGGACCCTTACCAAAATCACAAAAATAAATTTTTTTTTATTTTTTTAAATTGAAAAACCTAATAAGCAATTCTGTTCTAGAACTAAAACCATGAATAAAATGCTTTACCCGAACAAAATCGCTTGATTTTTAAGGAAGTTATGAAGTGAGGAAAGTGAGGATACTAGTTCTGTCAAGGGTCTTACATGTCAAATTTTTAGTTGACTTTGACATGATTTTTGCCCAAAAATTAAGTATCCTCTAAAACAATTAAAAACACTTGTTTTATACTAATTTTGACCTCCGCAATCGATTAAAAGTAAAAGCAGCCGATTTTAAATTTTGACAAAAAAAAAAATCTGAAAAATGAACAGGGGGGACCCTTACCAAAATCACAAAAATAAATTTTTTTTTACTTTTTTAAATTGAAAAACCTAATAAGCAATTCTGTTCTAGAACTAAAACCATAAAAAAATGCTTTACCCGAACAAAATCGCATGATTTTTAAGAAAGTTATGAAGTGAGGAAAGTGAGGATACTAGTCCTATCAAGTGCCTTACATGTCAAATTTTTAGTTGACTTTGACATGATTTTTGGCCAAAAATTAAGTATCCTCTAAAACAATTTAAGACACTTGTTTTATACTAATTTTGACCTCCGCAATCGTTTAAAAGTAAAAGCAGCCGATTTTAAATGTTGACAAAAAAATTTTTCTGAAAAATGAACAGGGGGGACCCTTACCAAAATCACAAAAATAAAATTTTTTTTTACTTTTTTAAATTGAAAAACCTAATAAGCAATTCTGTTCTAGAACTAAAACCATGAATAAAATGCTTTACCCGAACAAAATCGCATGATTTTTAAGAAAGTTATGAAGTGATGAAAGTGAGGATACTGGTCCTGTGGAGTGTCTCACATGTCAAATTTTTAGTCGACTTTGACATGATTTTTGGCCAAAAATTAAGTATCCTCTAAAACAATTAAAAACACTTGTTTTATACTAATTTTGACCTCCGCAATCGATTAAAAGTAAAAGCAGCCGATTTTAAATTTTGACAAAAAAAAAATATCTGAAAAATGAACAGGGGGGACCCTTACCAAAATCACAAAAATAAATTTTTTTTTACTTTTTTAAATTGAAAAACCTAATAAGCAATTCTGTTCTAGAACTAAAACCATAAAAAAATGCTTTACCCGAACAAAATCGCATGATTTTTAAGAAAGTTATGAAGTGAGGATACTAGTCCTATCAAGTGCCTTACATGTCAAATTTTTAGTTGACTTTGACATGATTTTTGGCCAAAAATTAAGTATCCTCTAAAACAATTTAAGACACTTGTTTTATACTAATTTTGACCTCCGCAATCGTTTAAAAGTAAAAGCAGCCGATTTTAAATGTTGTCAAAAAATTTTTTCTGAAAAATGAACAGGGGGGACCCTTACCAAAATCACAAAAATAAAATTTTTTTTTACTTTTTTAAATTGAAAAACCTAATAAGCAATTCTGTTCTAGAACTAAAACCATGAATAAAATGCTTTACCCGAACAAAATCGCATGATTTTTAAGAAAGTTATGAAGTGATGAAAGTGAGGATACTGGTCCTGTGGAGTGTCTCACATGTCAAATTTTTAGTCGACTTTGACATGATTTTTGGCCAAAAATTAAGTATCCTCTAAAACAATTTTAAACACTTGTTTTATACTAATTTTGACCTCCGCAATCGATTAAAAGTAAAAGCAGCCGATTTTAAATTTTGACAAAAAAAATGTTCTGAAAAATGAACAGGGGGGACCCTTACCAAAATCACAAAAAATTAATTATTTCTCTTAATGTTTTAAATTACAAAACTATTAATTCATTTTAGAACTAAAACCACAAATAAAATGCTTTACCAGACGCAGCCTAGTACTAGCAGTGCGGTGTGATTTTCATGTGTGGTGATCAAGTGTGCGTGCTATTTAAATAGTGGGTGATGCTTCTATGTAGCATACTGCTAATATCAGTGCATACTGCTAATGCTGCACTGTAAGTGGACTGTAGTTTAGCAGACTGCACTAGCAGTGTATAAATAGAGCTGCAAGCTGATGCTGCGTCTCAGTTGCTTTTCAAGTGTGGTGAGGTGTAGATCAATTGGGCGTGTTATTAGGTAGTGAAGTGTGGGTGATACTTTTATGTAGCATACTGCTAAGATCAGTGCTGTGTGAATGCTGCACTGTTAGTGTACTGCTGTTGTTTAGCAGACTAGAACTAGCAGTGCAGTCTGGGTATAAATAGAGCTGTAAGCTGATGCTGCGTCTCAGTTGATTTTCAAGTGTTGTGCTGTGTGCAAGTGTATTTGATTGAACATTTTAAGTTTCTTATGTAGTGACCCTGTTTACAAGTAATAGTTTCACATTACATTGTGTAATGTAAATGTTTATGGAATTTGATAGTTAAACATCAAATATCTGGTAAACTTAAGTATACTAATTTTTAAACAATTTTTTTCTAGGAAGAAATTTAAACCTTTGAACGTCGAAACGTTTATTTTTTCTTCCTCTGGTCACACAATACGTTAACTTCCATTCCAATTTAGAGTGACCATTTTGTTGTTGCTGAATTCAGCTTCATTCTGTAAACAGCTGATTACCTTCCATGAATCAAGTATAATCTGTCAATTACTGGAATACTCCATATGCTGATATTCCAGAGATTAAAATTTGAATATTATAAATAACCAACAATCATAACAAATAATGTCACGAAGTTCGGGGAAACTCAATATTATAGATCAAAATACGTATCAATGCATGACTAAACATAATGTTGATCCGACGAAAAGAGTTCTACGCAGTGCCAAATACAAGAATAAACACAAAAACGACCAACATTGCACATTATTTGACTTCCTGGTGGTTTCCCGCAAAAAAGAAAAAAACTTAAACAAACAGAAACGCCCGCACTTTAATATTGCTAGAAATTCTGTTCACCTTCCAATCAAGCGCAAAGGAAAAACACGATTGGTTCCTAAGCTGCGAGTTACACGTCTCAAACGCATCATTAAATGTCACCGTAAATTAAAGCGTCAACCGGCTGTAGAGTCTCTGCTTCAATCTCTGCAATTTAGAGGCCATGAGTCCTCCGACAATTCAATCACAGGACAGCTGCAGAACTTGAGCTTAGGAGAAAGCGGATATCCAATTCGAGGAAATATAGAAGGAAATGTGCACATAAACTTGTCTCCAACTGTTACAGAATTGAAAAAGTCCATGGAACCAGCACCCAAAATACATTCTCGCCGATTTAGAAGGTGCGTTGAGTAATAATTTTCCTATTTACCCTTTCTATTCTAATCTTTTTCCCAGCTATTGTGATAACTGCACAACGGCACGTCTTAAAGAACTTACAACCCAACTATTAAAGGACTTGGAACGTTTCCAGAGTCGAGCCTACGGCAACAACGAAATCAAAGCTCGCGCTCATCCTCGATTCGTGGTCGGCTTCCGAGAAGCGTTATCCAGACTACGCATCAACAAAGTGAGACTATTGCTTTTGGCTCCGGACTGTGAGGAGTGCACAGCTCAAGGTAGAAATCAAAAGAATCTTGAGACTATCAGTAATTAAATTCTTTCCTGACCAGGAGGCCTGGATGATACCATCGACGAGCTGAAATCAGTTTGTCAGAAACAAAACGTGCCTTATTGCTTCTCACTTCTACGCCGGGAATTGGCTTACTCATTGCGCAAACGGGCGCAAATCTCCTGTGTGGCTATATTAGACTACGATGGAGCTAATGAGACTTATAGGCAACTTCTGCTAGAGCTGGACGATGCTAGGATTCAGTACAGAAGATTGCATTCTGCGTGATAACTTTATTTAGTGATTCAAGCATATAAAGTGCAAAAGGATGCCAAAATAAATACATTATGAGATTCAGCTTTAGTAATTGCTTGGCGTCGTCATCGTAGTGGTTACCAGATCGTACAATGTGGTGGTTTCATTGTACATCTCAGTAGCCGCTCCCACAAATCCGGCTGTGTCATTGAAGCTATTCAACGATTGAATGGCATCCTTAGCCTGCTGTGCTGCCAAGTTGAATTGAATGAGAATAATTAGGTAGCTTGTGATGCCACCACTGACACCATACAATGTCTCCATGTCAAGGGTGAAGAAGCCACAGGCAGAGAAGTCCACTGAGTGATTCAGCAACTTTAACGACAAGTGATTCACAATCTCGTAGAGCAAATTCTCATCGGCAACCACACCACATTTGTGCAAACTTATGCCAGTCCGCTTAGAAGCCAGCGATGTTTTCCAGCTGAGATAAATCAAATAGATGCACTTGCCCGATGTATAAACCAATACAATGACAGTAATGAAAGGGTTTTTGGCTGAACGAAACAGGGAGGGAATCGATTGAGATTGAGTTGCGCAATACAAAAAGTAAAGCTGAGCCGTAAAGATGAGGAAACCGTAAGCCATGAGTGAAAGAATTGGATAACTCCACAGTCCGTTCATTGCTTTGCCGATTTCGCATATCTCATCATGAATTTGACATAGATTGTTCAATTTCTCTTCCACCTTTGTTGCATTGCTCAATTCGCTTTCGTGTGCCATGTTTATCATGGGATTAGGTTTGACTTGGTGCGGCTTACGAGGCGTCTGAATAGTCTCTCCAAAAGAGTTCATTGAGTGTGCAACTAATTTTAGCAAAAATATTATTATGAAAAAAATAATTCAAATGAAATATGCAAGATTACTCACTTGGAGCTACCTTATTTCGGGCTTTGCTTCCTGACCCCTTGAGCGAACCCATGTCCATGCCGCCTAACTCCTTGTACAAATACTCAAAGTTACTATCGTATTGTGGCGGCTGTGAATCATCACTGGCTGCCGTCCGAACACCAATAGTTTCTTGATCCCCTCCAGAGAGCCAGGCTTTGAATTTTTCATGCTCGGTCACGAGATCCTCCAATGTGGCATTAATAGCCTCAAAACGTTCTTTTAACGCATACAACGATACGGCAAACCAAATCTTGTCTAATGTATTGATAAAGGTGGGCACGACCGAAACAACCCACAGCAGCGATAGCCACTGCGTATAGTCCACCAAATTAATGTATGTGCTCAGTAGAATAGCAATCTCAAAAATAAACGTCATAATTATCATTACACGAATGCGTTTTGCTATGCCGCTGTTGTCCACCAAACATTGTTCACGATATAGACGCTCATCAACCAAGCGAATGCGTTCATATACCTCTCCTAGTTGCCCCTGGTTCATCACCGCAGTAAGCTGATCCGTGGCCATCATAATGAGGCCGATGTATGTAAGAAAAATGCCAATTACAAACGTCAAAGTACCTGAAAGTTATATAAACTTGCTTTACAAATAATATACGATTATTTAAAATAATAATAAACATACTCTGGGATGCCTTAAGAGTTCGATCCTCTTCACCAAATGAATAAATCAGTATGTTGTAGAGAATCACGTATACAATTAAAACGCCAATTAAATAGAACATGCCGTTGCGCGATTTTTCCAGTACATTCTTTCGACGAAACTTGTCCAGATCCTGTGGCAATACACCCACCAATTTCGATAGAAAAAATAGCTGCTGAAATTGCAGCAGCAACGGTTGCACCAACGGTGTCGGCTGAGACATGCTGCGGGCTTGCCAGAAAATACTTGACTAACATACTTAACGAGTAGTTCCTGGAGCCGCTTAGCACTTAGACTAATTAAATTGGTTTTGTTGGTTGATTAAATTGCGCTCTAATCGATACTATCAACACGGACAATCGTATGTTCCAATTTGAAATGCATCAACATGTATAGAGGAATTTTGTTTATTTTATTTGTTTGCGTATACCCTACTCAATAAATAATCAGATATAAACCAAACTACATATATATGTAGGTTAAAGATAGTAACAAAGATTTCACATTACAGTAAGATACAACAGGGTTTTATATGTAATTTATTGGGATGGATGAATTTATTGTATGTTAAGTTTTGGATTTGCATGGTTTATATGTGTATCAAATGTTTGCTATAAATTTTATATGTTCTTATCCATGTCAGATTGAAATAAGAGTCGAAAAATTACACGGCCCCTTTGTTTTAAAATTTTAAATGTGAACTTCTAATTTGTTGATGCTTTACTTTCTCTTACGACGGTCGGCCTGTTTTTGCTCCTCCTGAAATATAAGAAAAAGTAAAGATATTACAAAAATGAATAATTTCTTCCAAGGTATAAATATAGTTTCACAAATAACGAGCAAATCATGTTCTTAATTTTTTGTAAGCCTGGAAATAAATATACTTCCAACCACCAGAGATATATAAGCTTAAGTACAGTGAATCTGAGAACTGTATCTAAGAGACTATTGTGAAAGTATACTTATTGCCTTGGATGTACAGAAAATAAGGGGTATATACCGCAAACGGCATACCGTTGATCTTATTCAATACTCATTTTAAGTATCTGTTTGATATATTCATTAGTGGGCAGTTAAAGGATATTCAATGATTGCTTGCTCTTAAACTTATTTTCGAGATATCAAACCATAAAGCTCTTGAGCTGTAAAACAGGGCACAATTTTGAACATACATCAAAGTAAAATCCCCGTCTTAATATAAAAATATCTCCAATTTAGCATACGGCATCAACAATAACTCACCTTTTGTGTAAGGATGATCAACAAACGGCGGAACATGCTCAAAACATCAAAGAATAGATCCAAAGCATGTTGGATAACATCGCGGTTACCCATGCGGCACTTCTCCACGATGTTTTGAGTATCGTAAACAATGAAGGCGGCCATAACGAAGACTCCAACGTACAATTGAGTCTACCAGAGAAAATATTGTTTAGAAATTTGCAATTTCAATACTAATCAATACTTACTATCTGAACAAAATATGATCTGAAAATCATATTGAATAGACTCAGAAGGGCCATACAGTTGATAACGCTAACTAGCATACCGCCCAAGTACAAATATTTGCCTTGTTCGGCGAGTAATGCTGCTATCGAGAGCGAGGCAAAGGTCACAAAGGTGCCAGTAAGTGCAGTAAGAATAATTGCTGGATTGATGCTAACAATGTAGCCTAGTAGTGGTCCTAGAGTTTGACCCGAGCAGAAACCAAAGGAGTAGAGCATTCCCAAGCGAGTGTAGTAGTTTTTCCCATCGTCGCGATAGAAATGCAAGCCAAGGACCAGCACCAATGATGCAATGGCCGCAAGCATGCCCAGATCAAGAATTCCTTGCATTTGAGTAAGAGCACCCACCGCCGTGGCAGCGGTGGTGCTGGCCAGCACCATGTAAACCTTACTCAGGTGCTGGCGCACGTAGGGCTCACTGTTAAAGTCAAGTAAAGAGATATTAGTTTATTTGTGTATGTATGTGCGTATATGCGAGTGTGTGTGTGTTGGTGTTTTTGTTTTGTTGTTTTCAAGGACTATTGATTCAGTCTGACCAACTGTTGATGTGGCTCAATACGATATAAACACGTCAGCCCCACCGTGACGCACGGCATACGGCATTAAAAGGTGTCTTCATTTACAAAGTGTTATGCGACTTTTGTACCGTATGTAGCTCTTAAACGTTCAGCTGCACTCGTGACACAAGTTTATTTGTTTTTCTATACTCACTAGCGCTGATTGATGCCGTCCAAGAGTTGTTGGAAACGTTCATTTAGATATTGTGCTGTATCCGCCATACTTAATCCTTTATTTCTTTCCACTTGGTGACTTGTTAGTTAAGTTTTTCAATCAAACGGAGGAGAACTGAATGTGAACTGTAAATATCTTTACTTGTTAGTTAGGCTGATTGATTTTACGTTGTCTACTACGTTCCTCTTTTTGTTCTGGATTTCACCTATATTTATGTATATTGCAATTCAGTGTTGGCTAACGTTCAATTATGCGAAGCTTCCAGATGTTAAGGTGACCATGCGATAGCATGCAGAGAGATTTGGTCTCATTTAAAACTTAAAACAAGTTTGGCGCGAAATGATAATTAATTGCAGTTTCGATTCAAATTTAATCAGTTATTTTTGGGTATTCCATAATAGAAAACGAATATCTTTTTATCTTGATTTTGTATTTGGGCATTGTTGTCTTACAATTTTAAGAATTGATAACTATTTATAGTAACTTTTGTTGTATCATGGGGCTTATATATGAGGCAAATTGTTTATACCATGACTTCTATTCACAAACCTTGGATTGATTTTAAAAAGTCAATGATGAAAGTTATATTTGGTCTTCATCTCTAACTCGGGCCTACAGTCATGCATGTCTGGTATAAATATTGCGTATATGTTATAAATTCTGATTTATCATTTCGGGAGTTTGCCTCAAAAATAGCTTAAGTGCTGGATGGCGATCAATTGTATACTTGTTTGTGTATATATTTATAAACAATAATCGAAAGTATAAATATTAAAAAACGACGAACACTCTTAAATATGTGTCACATAAATGCATTTCCCTAATCTTGTAAATATTTCTCAAACAAACAAGACTTGCACTTATACAATAGATTTTCGTATCTTCATATATAAAACATTACCTGTATTTAGTATAACTTACAATATAATATTTGTTTGTTCAGTTACTCTCAAAATCACAGTTAAAATTGTGTAAGACAGATTTGGTTTTATGTCTAATAGGTTGCCTTTAAGCTCGTAATACTGTGTGTTAGATCAAACCTAGGAAAGTTACAGGTACTAAATGCCGAATACTATAAATTACACAAATGTTGTTTGGATTAGTGTCGAAATTTTAAAGCTGAACATCATTTACAAATATTTGTGTACTTTGTACAAATAAAAATAGGATAATAGAATAAAAATAAAATTAAAATGTTACATTGCAACTACATAAAATTTGATCGCGTAAAATATACTACGATAAATGCTGTTAATAGTTCATTTGGTTCATGTGTGGAAATATTTATACTAATTATCATCGCAGGCAAACAAAGATCGCATTCATACAATTTATTTACATATAGTTGTTGTTTGAAATATTGTCACTCTTGCTCTATACGTCTTATCCATATGATAAGTTAAATCGTCATTTAAACTATGATCACTTTCACGCACACGCACAATGTACTCGACTTAAATGTATATAAATAAAATCAACTTTAAATAAATTTGTGAAAAGTTTACAAAAAAGAATATCTTTGAGTACAATTGCGCTTATTATGATTTTGCCTCATACGGCAAAAGCTTTGCAAATTGCAAAAAGATGCAGATGATGTTATAACAATATTATTTAGAATGCGTTGTAGTTTTACAATTAAATTTATAAAGTCGTATACTATATATTTTTATTATTATAAAATACAAGAAGACACGCAACGCAAGACAGTTTGAGTATTTTTTTTTTTTGAACATTTTTTTTTTTTTTGGTTTTCATATATATATATGTTTTATTAAATAAACCGAAATATTAAAGTACAATAATATTGAAATTCTGCGCTGAAGACGATGATGGTGATGATTGATGGATGCTCGTCCAATCTGTAGGTTCTGCGGCTGAGTGTGCTGTGCATCCTGTCTCCCGCTGACGGCTTTAACGGGTTGAATGTATCTGCAGGAGTGTGAATATTTGTGGGCGTGGCAGTCCGTCGTTCGATTTTGTATTGTTGTAGTTGTAGAAGCGGCTTGTCAACATTTCGGCTTATTTTAGTACGTCTAGGAGAAACTATGTTATGCCATATTCATATCCTACGTATTGGTAATGTTAGATACAAATTAAAACTTGTTAAACTTGTGGCTGGCCTTCAGCTTGCTGCATTATTATGTGTTAATAAGAGTGTCTAAGAGGTGTGTGGGATTTCTTGTTTTTGTTACTTTAGCTATCGCTTGTGTAGCAGTCAATGCCTGGAACGATGTTCCTCACGCCTATCCCGATCACGTTCGCGCTCACGCTCACGATCGCGGTCCCTGTCCCGCCGCTCGCGATCCGATGAACGATAGCGCTCACGCTCTTCATAGTAGCGCTTGGACGAAGGAGCTTCGGCGGCTTCAGCAACAACTGGCTCAGGTGATTTACGTGGTCTTGCGGAGCGGCTGCTGCTGTATCAGAGAGTATACATGTTTATTTGTTAAATATATTTTATGTACTGGCGCATTTACCTGTCATCTCTATAATGGTCCTGAGCTTGACGTTCGCGCTCACGGCTACGCGAACGTTCCCGGTAGCTAAGCCATCAAAATATATATTTGTGTTATTCATTCGTTGTCTTAGGCTGAAAACTTCTTAAACTTACCCTCCATCACGCTCACGTTCGCGATCACGATCACGCTCTCGTTCACGAGATCGCTCTCGGTACCGTGAAGTTGATCGTTCCCGACGCTGTCGGCTTCGATGCGAGCGGTCTCGGGAACGTGAACGCTCACGGCGATTGTAACTCTTTGCCTCAATGCCGTGCAATGTATCCTGCAGCGAGCTGATTAAAATCTTACAACGCTCATCGTGAGCCACTTTAGATTGCTTAATTAACGAAATGGCAGTGACCAGCGTCTCAATGGCGCTCGAATATTCGCCTGCCGCAGCATCAGAAACAGCTCTGAGAAAATGAGACAACATATTAGTGAAAAATTACTTTTTTTTCTGGGTTACACTTACCTAGCGATCGCTGAGCTGCTAACTGTACGATTTCTGCTCATAACCTCCTCAAACTCAACTTCTGTAAGCTGTGGGCCCATTTGTGGGTCAGGGAATGCTCCGGGTGGCTTGCCTTGGGGAGGCCCTGGCCATGGATTACGTGGTCCGCCCTGTTGTGCAAAATGTGGCGGAGGTCCATGTTGGGGTGGCATATTCATACCTGGTTGTGGTCCTGGTTGACCGTGTGGTGGTCCGCCCATACCAGGATGTGGCGGAGGGCCACCCGGCTGATTGAAGAATGCTGGATTCACGTGTGGTGCGGGTGCGCCATGTGGTCCACCCGAACCAGGTGGCGGACCAGGACCCATTTGAGGACGTGGAGGGCCCTGCATATGGGGTGGACCTTGTGGTGGTCCTTGCGGTGGAAAACCACCGTGCATTTGTGGCCGACGCCAATCAGGACCCGGTCCTGGACCACGCACTGGCATACCCATGGGACCTTGGAACTGCAAAAACAATGTGTAAAATACAAAACATATACCTTATTATTTGGTTTGAATAATGGCAAATGATTAGGGTGGGTTTTGACACTGTCAGCTGCTGTTGTAATGCAGTCTTGCGGATGTGCATGAGATTTGTGTCTGTGGATCGTATGTCTGTTTGTGCATATTTTATGGGGTGTTGCAGTTACAATCATGTGCTGTTATTTAAATGTTCTGAATACAATTCACTTAGTTAACTTAAATTGGTTAGTTTGGTTTCGTTTATCTACTGAATTATAATTAGATAATTTAACGGTTTTATAGATAGGATTTCTTTTATCTCGGTATTTTGCATATATAATATATATATTTAATTTGAATATTTTTTTGAGTTTGATTTGTTAGGATTTTGTTACCATTGGTGGTCGTTGAAGCGGTCCATTTGGTGGACCCGGTCGGGGTCCACCGGGACGTTGACCTGGCCATTGACCTTGCGCTGGCGGATACCTGGGAGGCGGTTGTTGGTTGCCCATTGGGCCGCCCTGTGGATGCATTGGCGGCTAATAAATTACGTATTTTATTATTGTAGATGTAGTTGTTGTTGTGGTGGGTAGAAGTGTGCGTAAGCGTTGTCAAAAAACACATGGAATGGAATATAAATATAAAGCGTAATACATAAACATTTTTTATATCATATTTTTTTTTATAGATATTACAATACATATTAGATACATAGAGATCATAACAAATGGAACACATTTACAAAATCATAAGTATAAATCCTAAATATCTAAATATATCTACCAATAGAATGTTGTTCTAATTGCACTAGCTGACTCAACAATTGCAATTAAATATGCCAAAATATTACAAGTAAAACTAAATTACAGGCTTATGCATAAAGGCTTCATATAAATTGTAATACGTCTTAACTCAACAAATTCTAAAATAAAATTGCTCTGAAATTACTAAAGGTAAACAAAATCGAACTTAAAACCATTAACAACATATTCCTCTTACAGGCGAATCTTGCAATTGCAACTTCAGATACTCTTAAAATACCAAAGACACACAGTGAAATTACATATAATTTACTTCACTTAGTGGTTTACCATAATTTTATCTACTGTATTCATGTTTTTAAATGTTAGTAAGTTAGATACATATACAAATGTATTTAACAAAAATAATTTATGGAAACCACGCTTATAGGAAGTAAATAGCTGACATCTTCTTCAGCTTGTGTGTACAAAATTTTGCATTCAGAACAATTTCATGAGAAGTTAAATAAAAATGTAAATGGCGTTGTTAATACGGGCTGAGCCAAAAAAAAAAAAATCCCAAAACAAACTCAAACTTTTTGTTACGCTCGCCTTCTAACGGGCAATTAAAACAAAATAACAAAATGGATTGGTAAACCGAAATTGTAATGGAACAAACAACTCACCTGCATGCGTGGAGGACCAGAATTGGGTCCAACCTGCTGAACTTGTGACATATGAGGCCGGTATTGACCCTGCGGCATGTTGGGATTCATTCGTGGCGCATGACCTGGAGGTACACCCTGAGGAACGCCGGGATGTGGTGGCATAGGTCCACCCATATTTGGTGGTGCCGGTCCACGTGGTGGCCCGTTCTGCTGCGGTGGCGGCACTGGACGAGTCTTTTGTAGACTTTCGAATTGCGTTAAAGCCTGCTTACTTGGATAAGTAACTACCACAGTCTGGCCGTGCATTTCCTTCTTAGGTAATTGATCAAGTACAGTGCGCAGGCTTGGCTCCGAGCCGAGAGATATTACACTGAATCCTTTAGATTGACCATTAGCACGATTCTCAAAGAACTTCACTTCTTGCAGATCGTTGACTCCAATGTCACGCAATGCATTCGAAATATCTTGATCAGTGGTCCACCAGGTTAAATTTCCCACATAAAGCTGATAGCGTCGGTTCATTGTTGGAGTTTGGCTACCACTGCCCTGATGGTAAACTCCATTGGGTCCAACGCCACTCGAAGAGCCGTCGACAGATCCTGGACCAGATGTACCATCGCCAGTAGGGGTACCACCACCGCCACCGCCGCCTGCAGCTACTGGCTCAGTGGGTCCGCCGATGTCATCATACAAATCGACGCCATCACCACCAAATTCATCCTTCATAAAAAAAATGTTTGTGAGTATAATATTAAAATTCAATTGTTATTGATTTTATATCGTTATTTAAAAAGAAATATCAACAATTCATTTTTTATTACACAAACATCTTCATATATACATACACATGTATGCTTGAATATGTACACAAACACATTTACACACATTCTGTATATACAAAGCGTGGTTGCTGACTTACTTGAGCTTGCCCGGCAAAATCTTTATCCAAATCTTCGGCATATAAGTCTAGAACTACGCCGTCGGCCATGATTGCGTGAGTTTTAACTAGACTAAAATTTATGAAAAAAAGCACTCGACTAATTTATTTAGCGGTGCGGTGCACACTTTTCCACTTTCACACACGCACACAGTTGTAAGCCGCTCGTACAGTCGAACAAGCAGCCACCCGGCGTGCGGCTAACTTAAAAATGCAAGTAAAGACCGTAGTTTACAATAATCGTTATACTTTCTTGTTCACAAAATGCAATATACATTTATATTGTACTTGCATTATAAACAACGCGGCTTTTTCGACATCAATTGCGAAAAATTTTCTGCAGCTACAACTAAAATGGCGGAGAAGAGCTGTGTGACCGTCCTCCCAGAAATAAAATGCCTCGAAATGTTCTAATATTGATTTTTAGTATTTTTAATTTAAAACTTTTACATACGAAAAAGATTTGACTATTCTTTATTTATTTTATAAATATATAAATATATATATATTCAATTTGCTTTGTTATAAAATAATACTCAAATAATGTATTAGTTCAAAATTATAAAAAAAAAATTATATTTTTTCAAAATAAGCTTGGCCTAGTTTCTTAACCACCCTTATTCACATATAAATATTACATTTATATATTTTCTGAAAATACAGGCACTTATAAGAGAATTGAATTGAAAGATAATGGAATTGTGGAAATAAATATATGCGAAATAATTTATTTTAAAAAATTACACTCATTAAGTACTATCATTATATACTATAGGGATTTTTAGGAGTGAGATCACAGTATGTAATTCCTGGTCCAATGCATGCGGCGTAACCCATTAGATAGGGTATCGTGCTTTCTTCATAGACTCCGGTGAACAAATGTGCCCATGGACCTAAAATACACAATTAAATAAATATATGTATTTCTTAATTTTCTTTAAAATATTTCAATTTACCATGCGCATATACAGCCACATCTCCTCCTCCATGTGTTTCTTCACCCATAGGCACACCATGTGGATGTAGAGCGTCTTTGTCTTGAATGTCTAGGGTTCTGAGATCAACTCGTTCAACCGAACCATTAGCTGCAGCAGTATAGAACCTTTCGAAGTCTGGCCCATTAGCATACGATAATGTGGCGTAGGGAAGATTATCAACGTTGCTCAATTCGGAATTCAAACCGGTTATGCTGTTGTCAATATCGGGGTAACCATTAATTGTCATCGTGTGCCCGTGATCAGCGCTGACCACAACCAGAGTATCCCAGGGATTTGTCAGCTGAAGGGCCTTTTTGATGGCATTTGAAAACTGAACAGTTTCGTCCAACGCCTTCTTGGCTTTCGTCTCGTGATGGGCATGATCGATGCGGCCTCCTTCGACAAATAGAAAGAATCCCTCTGGATCGGCGGAAAGTACTCGGATTGCTGTCTCTGTCATCTCCGCCAGCGTGGGAGTATCTATGCTATCATCCAAATGATAAGCCAGGTGCGAGGCATTGAAGAGGCCCAACAAGAAGTCGGTCTGGCGGGGATCGATCGCTAGCAGTTCTGTGCGATTAAAAATGACGCGAGCATTACCAGGTTTGCTTTGCTGCCACTCGTCCAACAGATTACGACCATCTACGCGCTCTCCTACATTGCCATACACATCCGACACGGTGTTGGGTAGGAATTTCTTTGTGCCTCCACCCAGTACAACCTGCAATCCCTGTCCCACCTTGTCCAGCAGTTGCTGTGCAATGTCGGGACATGCACTGGGATCATGACCGAGGTCAAACACATCGAAATCACTCTCGAAATCCCGATTCGAGGTGTGCGCATAGACTCCAGCCGGACTTGCGTGGGTAACACGAGTTGTGGTCACAAGACCCGCTGCCTTGCCGCGCTGCAATGCCCAATCCGCAATCGAGGAGAGACGATTCTGCGGGAGCTTTGAGGCTGCACAATCATTTAGCTCGACATCTGCTGTGACTCCAAGGGTCTCATAATTAGCCTTAACTCCGGACAAGTAGGCGGATGCCGTGCACGCCGAGTCGGAGACCTGCTTGTTTACACAATAGGTCTACAAGGAAAAGGAAGATCAATTATAAAGGTGTTAAGAATTTTGATATATTTTTTAGTTTACCTTGGACAAGCCCACATATTCGAACTTCTCGAATTCCAGACGATTACGCTCGCCTATAATTCCACGCAATTGTCCCTCGTAGATGCGACTCGCTGTCACCGTGGGCACAGACATTCCATCTCCCAGAAAGAAGATCACGTTTTTCGCCACATACTGGTTGGGTGGTTTGTAGAGCTTCTCGTAGATCGTGCGCTGTGCATCGTGGAACCAGAACTCCTTTTTCTTCAGTTCCTGCTTGGAGCGAATGTTCCAAGTGGGCTCTGGAAGACAGACAAGAACACACACACTCTTAAAAAACCATATACGCATAAAGAAACAAGATACGGAAGATGTGTTAAAATCGTTAAAGCGAAAGTTCTAATTTCTTTCATATGAAGTCACATTTATTTATCATCTCAGTTCCGATTATCACTTGATTAGGCAAATGTGTTTCGTTTCGTTTGGTTTGTTTTGTATTGTGATATCTCTTATTCTGCTTTTGATCTCTTTCGCACTTTTACTGTTTATACTTTTCATAAAAACCCGCAAATACCGTTATATGTCACGCACCTGGTTCATAAATGTACTGGCAGTAGCACAAAACGACCTGGATCGAGAGCGTTAACCAAAAAGCACGCATTGCGTCGTGTGGCGGCGGCGACAGATGAATTTTGATGAACTTGAGGGAAAAACTTTCGATTTTTAGACTGTTTTGAGTTGAGTGTTCCCCCCCCGAAAGTGTTTCGAGCTCGACGACGCTCGAGAACCGATTAACCGGTGCTCTGTGGTAAGCGAGCTTATTTATATAAAATCTTAGACAGACGATAGACAAAGCAAACCCGATTCAAATACCAGACTCATCTCAATAAAATTTTAGAATATACATTTATATATATATATAGACTATATTCATTTCCAGATATAAGACCAATTAAATATGTACATATAGATGTACGTTATTAAGTATATACATGTTTGAAACCCTATTCACTTTTCCAAGCCGTGTGTTTCCACAGCCTACGTTTATGTTAATTAAAAGAAAAGTCGTAAATGAGCAATAAAAATGTATATTTCTAGGGTTTCACTCTTTCAGCTTATTACTCTGGAGACATACAAATCGTTTGTATGTACGATTGTGATTGGAAATAAGTTCATTGTAATAAACTTCCACCTGAAACTCAAACTTCGTTTAAATTATAATAATAATCTTTCTTGAATCTGTTTAATTGCTTTTTATAGATTGTTAACTTTGTTGCTCACTGAGTCAGCCTCAAATGCTGAATCCAGTTTTCAACAATATTTAATACTATACGTAGCCTGCTCTCATTAATACATTGTCAACAGGCAGAAAGAATGCTTAAAAAATCTATTTACCGTTGAATGTGAATATATATTGCGTTTTATGGTTTATTGACTTGGTCTTATTCAATAACTTGATTACAATTGATATCAATATATCATTCACAGTTCTTGCTTTAAGAGTAAACACAATGACCGGTTAATTGTGCTTGTCGACATAAAAGAATATACGATATGTATGCACATACGTAATGCATCAACACAATGTGAGACTTGAGTAGTAAAGATATCTTTTGCTTTTTGAAATGCGCGCCCTTAGCAACTGCTGCTTGCATGTTGGCAATGCCGCTTTTATCGATTGCATTTAAAGACTGCGGTCACACTTATTGCTAAAGAGGTATCGATTATATGGTATCATTTCACGGCATTTGTTCATCACTATAAATTCACAAGTTTTTGGCAAACTTCGTATTTTTTTTGCATTAATAATTGCTGCCAATTGTTATGCGTGCTAATAATATTTGTTTAACTGTCATGTGCTAGAATAATCTTTGATTGCTAAGGTCGCAGAAAAGCAGACACGGGCAAACAAGGTGGGTGTCGTGAAAGTACAAAAGATTAAAAGTAAAACAAAGACGACAGCTCATGCCCCTCTCACAGAGGAAAAACAGAAAACAACACACACACGCACACACATAGACCAATACACTCACTCGCATACAAATTTCTTGAAATGCAACGCATATAATGATATAAGTGTAAAATTATAATTGCAAATGGTATATTTAATAGCAAGTATTGGTTAGTTACAGCTAAGCAGCAACAAATACTCGTTTCTACCTTATTAAGACCAACACCAGCAAAGTGTCTGCCTACGAAAGCATGGATTTGCAGCATATGGAGAATGGTCTAAGTGGCGGAGGTGGTGGAGGAGGAGGAGGTGGCGGTAGTGCAGCTGGCGGAGGCCTAAGTGAAATTGACTTTCAGCGATTGGCACAAATAATCGCGACCAGTATTCAAAAAGTCCAACAGAATGGTAAATAATTGCTTTGGGCGTATGTTGACCTATGACTAATCACCCACACTATCTATCTATCTTTTTCTAGTGACTACTATGCAGCGAATGGTCAATCAGCTGAACACACCGCAGGATTTCCCCGAGCTAAAAAAGAAACTGTAAGTGGATGGATAGGCTTTGCTTTAGCTATCAGCATGCAAAGCTTATATCCCTATAACAACTGTATATATTAACTTAAAGCTATGCTCGATATGCACAGACATCAACTGATGAGCTACACCAAGCAACTGGTCACGGACACCAACAATCAACTGAAGGAGGTGGACAAGTGCAAGGAGCGACATTTGAAAATTCAACGGGATCGCTTGGTGGATGAGTTCACAGCGGCACTGACCGCCTTTCAGGTATGTATGTTTATCTCGTTATTGCGGTGATAAGAAATCTGCGCAGTTGCTTAGATTACCATGTTTTTTTTTGTCATACAGGCCGTACAACGCAAGACAGCAGAAATTGAGAGAAGCGCTTTGCATCAGGCGCGTGCCCAGAACTATAGCATTGCACATCCGCCCGGATCGACGCGCAGCAGCGGCAACAACAGTGGCAACGATAGTGGCTCATTCTTTGAGGATAACTTCTTCAATCGCAAATCAAATCAACAGCAACAGCAGCAGCAAATTCAAACGCAAATGCAGGAGGAGGTTGATCTGCAAGCACTGGAGGAACAGGAGCGTGCCATACGCGAGCTAGAGAGCAATATCGTGGGTGTCAATGAGATCTACAAGAATTTGGGTGCTATGGTCTACGAGCAGGGCGTGACGGTTGATTCCATCGAGTCGCAAGTGGAGCAAACAAGCATTTTCGTTTCACAAGGCACGGAGAACTTGCGCAAGGCCAGTTCATACAGGGTGAGTGGCTCTGACAACCCATATTACTATACATAATACTCTATATAATCCCTGTACTAATTGCAGAACAAAGTGCGCAAGAAGAAGCTGATCCTCGCTGCCATCCTAAGCGCTGTCCTATTGGCAATCGTATTGATACTGGTGTTTCAGTTCAAGAACTAAACATTCGGAGCAAGCAAACTAGAAATCATCTACAAATTTAATAAAAAAAAAAAAGAAACTAGTAAATTGTGAAAAAGACAAGTGTTGCCGCAAGCAGGCCCCCATTATCCGTAATTTAGACGCATTTGTGGCTTTAAATCCTAAACTAAACTTCCAAAAAAAAAAAAAAAAAAAAAAAAAAAAATTGGCTAAAAACGGTAATGTTGTAAAACCAATGGCAAAAGTTAGCAACTCAGTTGAAAGTATCGAAGAGTAATCACCCGCAAGTTGAGAGGCGTTTACACACACGCATACACACACACACGAAAACCCACATGTTATATACTTATACTTATTCCCTTAAAAGTTATATTATATTTTATATACATATGTTTAATCTTAATGCACTTTGTATTGTATTGTATATCGATTGAGCGGATCATTCTCAAGTTTGTTAACTGCAAATATTCTAATATGTTTCCAAACTCATTATCCAGCGCTTTGTAATGTATTTAAGTTTAAGTGGAAGGCATATACGATGGTACATAATAATAATAATAATAATAATGCATAATAAATACACACACATAACGAAACACACAGAAACGATGGAACAGTCAGCAAGCATACCAGGCGAAGATCCTTTAACAAAGCATTTCGAGCACTTCATTTCGGGGCACTGGACGAAATGAATGAATCAATGAATGAGCTGTAGCAGGAGTTGGAGCTGGAAGGAGGGAGCAAGCTGTGCGTTGAGTTGGTTATTTGGGTATTCGACAAAAAAAAAGTGCTCGATCATGGCCATGGTCGCATCATCAACGCCTCGCACAGCCTTAACGATCATTAAGAATTTGTTGTGCACTGATGATACGCATGCTTCAGCGGCTTAGCCCCTGGCTGGAGCATGGACGACTCTCTCGACTGGCCAACTGGGTGTTCATCGCACATTAATGCAATGCGGCAGACGGTATCGATGTGACTACGTGCGTATGTGTGTGTGTGAGCCCACTTGAGCCGCAGTCGTTGTTGAGGTGTGTCAAGTAAAGGGTTTCCTCGGCATGGAATCGGGAACGGGTAGGTGAACGGGATCGGTGTCGGTGCCGGGGTCGGACTCTGGCCTGCATACAAATTGAGTTTAAATTTTTTGCCAATTCACTGACATTGATAGTTCGTTTGGGCATCGTTTGTGTCGTGGTGGTGGCTTCTTATCCACTTGTTGGCATCGAGTGGTTTTCTCGCATGCATTTAAGTGCAGCTCATTTCCTTCTCTATCGCCCTGGGGCAGTCGAAGATTGTGCGGTGTCATGCAGCTATTTTTAATACCGGCTACGTGTTCTACTCTAACTTGGCACAGGGGCATATCGACTGCTCCACACACTGGGTGGGGCAGACATACACATGTATTAGCCTTTTATTAGTCATCCTTGTAATTTTTCACATCATAATGCGCATGACAGCAATTGATAGATAGACGAATGACATTGGGCAGGAACAATGGAGACTTGTGGATTGTGGAGCAGCTGCTGCAGTGAGGGTATTCACAATTCGACTTGCTGGTTTCTTGCTTGTGATTTCTTGATTCTCTTGAGTCTGCTTGGCCTGTCAGTGGCTGTCCAAATACGTCACCGAGTTTTTTGGAATTAAATTATTGATTGCTCGTCTGGGGGTTACACTTGGGCCCGGACGACACGGCCTAATCACATCGATTACCGCTGCACATGGCACTCTTGGCAGTTCGGACGGACGCCCATTCACAAGTCTCTCGCTACGAAATCCAGTGCCAGGGCAAGAGGTCACGTTGCGGTCGACTCAAGTGCGAAGGTGTTGGACATTAACCGTACTGCAGCACACCTACACACCCACACTCGTATACACAGCAGGTAGCCCGAGTCCCGGCGAGCTGTGCGGCCGCCGTGCGCTGTTTGCATAGGCCTGTCCCGGGCCATGATAATATTGACATATTCGCAGGTCTGGTCAGCAGGGAATCTCATTTGCAAAGTCATTTTGTACAAATAAATCCAGCCTCTGCAACCAGCAACATCTTTCCCAAGTAAGTATAGCTTCCCGGCTTTCCGGCTTCCCGACTTAATGCGCGCATGTTTTGACTTTGCGCTGGGAAATGCGCATGGAAATTCCATGGTAGCCTCAACTTGCTAAGCGCAACGGGATTGACTTACCAACTTGCTAGCCAAGGATCGGGTTTGCACTTGGTAATGTGTGGTGTGAGGATTGAGAAACTGCAAATTCTGTATCCGCATGGGAACCCATATAATCCCTGCACATTTCACACGTTGCTTATTGATTGTGCCTGTGGCATCCATCCATCCATCCAACCAGCCAGCAAGCAGCCAAGACGTAAACATCCGGCTGTGGCATTTCCCAAATCAATAAACTTATTACGAGTATATTCTCAGCCCCTCTCTGCATTACCCCATTCCATTCCCCTCTTGCAGTTTTATACGGAAAAAATCTTAATTAAGCATTTGCTTTCCTACACATTTTTATGAATGAAATGACGAAGTACCCCGCCTCTGCTACTCCTCCCCCTGCTGTTCGTACAACTCTTTCGCCCCCGCTTCGATTACAGCAATTTAAGTGGAATTACTTGTGTGCTGTAAATCTTTTGAATTTTTATGAAAAACAAAAACGCCAAATGAAAATTCGTTTGATTGTGCTACGGGTCGACTGACTGCAGGCACACACTTTGCTCCCAAACACTTTCGACATTTTTATTAATGAAATTCGCAGGAACCGCATGGAGTGGCTCACCTTGCCACCACGTTCCGTTTTTATGAACTATACTGAGTGTGATCTATCTGCAGGTTCCCCTGCGCCGCCCTCCTTCCCTGCCCGTCTCACACCCTCGCGTACACTTCTAAACAAATTGGGTGTCAAAAAGTGCGCACATTTCAAAAGATTTAACCGTTTTGCGGCCGCTCGCTTTGATCTTTGCCGCCAAGGCAGACGCCGTCGAGAGCCGTTTATGCGGTTGCCACTGTGGAGCAGGCAGCTACTTAACGGGAGCACAGTGGGTGCAGCTGCCTGGGGGTAGCTAAAGGGCGCCAGGCACTTAAATTTAGTCGATTCCGTAGTCACATCTGAGATTCAGTTTCACATCTAAAAATTAAAAAGAATATTAATAAATATAATATATTTAATTTGCTATATTTTTAAAATACCTGAATTTTAAAAAGTTTTCCATGATTGGCTCCACTGTAGCGGTATCACTTGTGCTACACTCAATATAAACACACTGCGCGCTCGTATATCTTTTATCTGATTCGGTTTTCATGAACCACGCGCCGGCTGCGAAAAAAGCGTCAACGCTGGCAAAAATGGCAACTGGGGGCGCTGTTTTTTATAGACTGACACCACCACCACCATCAGCGTGAGCGAACAGCAGGCCCGGGATCGAGCGGATGAGACGACGCTGATCTATCCAAGCGCATCGCAACTGTAACGTAACCCAAGCGGCATATTGAGTTATCCGCAGGCCGGGATTAGGGTCGAACAATTGCAGAACGAACGGGGATGCCACCGTGCTCGTGAGTAGCGAATCCCGAGTCTTTCCATTGTCTCTGGCTGCTCTATTATTATTTTGCTAGGTGTCTCTAGTCTCTCGCTCTCTCTCTCTCTCTCCCCGCACTCTGCTCTGCCCCGTTATCTTCGGCCGCATTGTTGTCTAATTGTTTGTTTACCAGTTTGCTACAAAAGCCAGACAAAAGGCCATGGCCAAAAGACTTTCTAGTTCAGCGGTTCACACACGTACCAAAAAACAGTCAGTGAGCGAGAGGGAGGGGGAGAGAGAGCAGAAAATAAGAAATGAATCAAAATCCAAAGCTGCAATAACATCATCATCAGCCCATCCTGGCCTGGAGCAGGGGCATGTCAAATTATTTCTGCCGGCGCGTTCTGCGCGCCTCGTTTATCGTTTTTTGATTGTTTTCCTTCTTTTTTTTCTTCCACAGTTTTCCCTCGATTTTCACTACTCCTCCTCACGCCTAATTGTGCCCGACATTAATGTCACTGCGTATTAAATATAGCCTACACGACGTAGCTCCCCCAGTGCTGGATCCATTTCAAGTTTTAGGAGTCGTGGCAAGGCGTCATATGCCACAAGTAGCTGAGGTCGGGCATAGTGGGACTATATGTATGTGATCAGAGGGGTTTCCGACTAAGCAACGTGTTGACAGCGAGTGACAGACACATTCATTAGACGCAATGATTCATTTGCAACTGGGAAGTGGGAAGTGGCGCTGGGATGCGCTGCCAAAGTGATCGGCTAATTTGAGGGAGCATTAGGCCAAATGATTTAAAGATTTGGTTTTGCTGTTGATCAATGAAGTGATCTATGGCAGAGCATGATTTATGGAGATGGGATATGCTTCGGGGATTGGGCTTACTTTGATTTAGTTGATGAGGTATTCACGGATGCTGGATTATTAAACACAACATTAATAAATTCAGAATAACTACACAATTCCAGCAGCTTGCGTAACAGTGTTACCATCTTTCTGAGCTGTTCAATTAATATCGATAGCAAAATACTAAATTAATTAAATGTATCGTTTAATCGATATCTGATTTAAATATTTTACAAATGGAAATTGATGATTACGTTTTGTTGTTTATATATACAATGATTAAAGATGGCGGCGCGATGGATAAATTATACAGATTGAGGAGTTACTCCAGCTTCAGTAGGGTGAGTATAAAGTATCTAATTGCAAATATATCTTTAATATCTAATACAATTTCCATTATAGAATCTCAGCTCAGCTTGTGCTGCAGGCCAAGCAATTATGGATTACGTTGCCAACTCGCCATATGCGTGAATAATATTATGATTGCATGGCAAGAAGGAGGCAAACCTATAATAGATTCCTGGCACATCATTTGGCATGCAAGCTGCGGGCGCAGCTTGGACACACACGAGGCGCGGCCAAGTTGCCTGCGGTTGCTTGGACAGAGCGCGCGACAATGCGAAAAATTGTGCAATCGATTGGCAAAGTGAGCAGGAGTAGCAGCCGCAGGTGGAACAGGGGGAGCAACAGGAGACATAAGTGGAGTAGCAGCAGGAGGAGGAAAGGGTACGATACGATGTCGAGCTGGAGGAGCTGCTGCAGGATACCAGGTAAATCAGAAAAAGCTCTGCTTGCAAATCAAAGGCTCTCTGGCTAGGAGTATCTCATATATTTTTGTATATATTATCCATGTGTGTGCGTATGCCTTGTGCCTGATTGTTTTTTATCCATAAACGTGCCTCGGGATACATTTCCAATAGACGACGCATGTATTTGTAGCTACTCCTGCTGCTGCTGCTACTGCACAGGTGCGGGAGTTCTCATAGACAGGCAGTCGACACTGCCTCGGACACTGCCAGGCCGGGGCAGACCCTTTGAATTCTGTTGAAATTCAATAGAATTTCGGGCAAGCGGCATTCCCGTGTCCCCTGACCCGACTTTCCCGTCCCCGTCTCCGTCTGCGTCCCCTCTTCTCCTATAGCTATAGTAACATCTGCATACAGTAAATTATACAATGAGTGCGTAACCATAAAACCTGTCCCAGTCTATCGAATCGCCCGCCCAAGCCAAATTCAAGTGTCATGCTATTTTTGGGCTACAAAATTTGTCGCCCGTTTGCCTCAAGTGGATGAGGAAAAGGAGAGAGAGAGGAGAGAGGGGGAAGACCAACCGAGGAAGAACATGCCAGACTGCCGGGCGACACTCTGCAGACGTAGTAGACGTATTCGCTCATGTTACACAACCACGAGCTGCTCGCTGCAACGAGCTATGCAGCACGATCTGCCTGGACCTCTCTCTCGAGCTCGACTTGCTACGATCTTGGGCTTGCTCCTCATCTCCTCTGCTGCTCTCGCACTTAATTGTCGGTCATGCACTGACGCTGCATTTATTTATGGTGCTCTTAATGAGTCTCATATTTATTACACTGACACTGGACTGACGATGGGCACGGGCTAGGCATAGGGCTGGGTTGGGTCTCGGTCTCGGTCTGGGTCTGGGTCTGCGCTCTCGATCTTGGGTCTGAGTCGGAGTCGGAGTCGGAGTCGGAGTCTTCGTCTGACTGCATTCCAGCTGGGTGGGGGGAAATACGTGTCACATTTCATTAACGGGCTCCCATTCAAATATTTTGGGCAGTTAAGTATATCACACACACACGAGTATATAGTATGTGTGTGTATGTGTGTGTGTAATTTGAATATGCACTTGAAATCGCATGAAAATCATTTGTCGGACTTTTCTTACGGAAATGCGGAAATACTTAAAAACGGTTAAACGCAACTCGAGTGTCGTCGCGTATTTGTTTTGCCTCGACTTTTGTCATGGTTTGCTCTAAAAGAAAAAGGGGAAGTGGGCGTGGCAGTTCACAGTGTGAGGAAGGCGTATCCCAGCGCTGTCTGAGTAGAGTTGCTTCCGTCTTGTCCTTCTCAAATTTTGCCTATAACAAGCACACGCCTTGTTCTATTATAATCCACAAATTGGTTTCCCTAATCCTTTATAGTTTATGAAATAAACCAAAAATGTTTTTCTCGATATTATAATCAGATCTGCTTAGATGCCTGGCACATGCCAGTTTGAAAGCAATCAATTAACTCCATCGCCCACGTCTCTGCTTTCATGGTTTGTATCTTCGGGCCACACACCTTTTGTGGGCGACCTTATTCCCCATTCCCCTCTGCCCCTGCACACCCCTTTGGCTGCTCTGCCTGGCCGCTGGGCACGAATTGATAACATTGTAACATTGTCCACAACAACAAAACGTCAAATTTTCTGCATATAAATGAATTAATTTGCTGGCACACATCGAGCTGGCGAACCGAGAAGGAGACCGAGAAGGAGAAGAAGAACCCAACCATGCCCAGGGCTGGAGGCTGTGTATAGGGCTAATTTCCATAAGCCTCGGAACGTAAGAAGTCGCAACGCCATTGTTATGCTAAAGTGAGTAAAAGGGGTCGGTTTTGGGTTGTTGTTTGGGGGGGTTGCTCTGCCTCGAGTGGACTCGTATCTCTGGCTACCCTTCGCGCTCTTTCTTTCTCTCGCTCTTCCTCCCTTCTTGCCGCCGGGCTTAGCCCTCGACCAGGACAAATTGTTGCTCCAGAGATGAGAAAAAAAAGAGCAACCCATGTAAGCACCTTAAATAACTGCACAGAGAGAGAGCATTAGATCTGCAACTGTTCCACTTTTTTATTTTTCTCACATGCGCCTAATCGTGCGTGAGGGTGCAACCGGGGATAGGTAGAGTGGGGGAGGGGGGCAGGGTATCTGCCTGGCTGTCTGTGAGCTGCTTAGGCCCATTGTGCGTCGACTGCCTGCAATTGCCTGTGAAATTGCATTGAAATGCGAATTGCATTAGAGGCACAACAACAGTTGCAACTGCAGACGCCCCTGCGGTCCTGTCAATCACACACACACACACACACAGAGAGAGAAGACGCCGTAAGGTGTGCGCTGTCAGATTTTCTTGGGTAGCGGGGGCGCTATAAATTTTATACGCTTCTCGAAACTTTATTTTATGGCTGCGGCAACGACTGCTGCTGCTGGCCAGGAACGCCGTTAATTTACGACATATACTCCCCATGGTTTACAGACTGTATACAAAATACTAGGAGAACCCAAAACGAGGCAAATCCCAAAACCAAATCGAAATCGAAATCCAAACGAGGCTGCGCTTCATTCGTGTGAATTTGAAATAAAACACACTGCACGCGTACAGATATTCGCGGGGGCAGCCTAGAGCTAAAGGGGGCAGGCAGGGGGGGGGGAGGAAGCAGGAGGAGGCAGAGCGGGCAGGAGCAAAGTGCTGGCAATGTAAAATGCCAAGCAACATGCCACAAATGGACTGCCACGCAATGTGACAGCGCTGCCTCTTTTACTCCCAGTCCCTCCCCCTCTCCACAAGACATGTGTCAAATCTGTTGTGTGTGTGTGTGTGTGTGTGTGTGTGTAGCACGCATGTTTGTAAAGCATTTAAGAAATATTTTCTTGTAATTTGGTAAACTAATTGTTGCCGTTTGTTTTGACAATACGCCGCATTTGTAGCTTTTCAGCGGGACGATTTGATTGACTCGCAACTGACAGCAGCAGCCCCAACTCAACTCAGATCTATAACGGATCAGATCAGTTCCATCTCTCTCTCTCTCTCTCTCTCTGCCCTCCACTCCAGCTTGTTTGTTGTTGTTGTTGTTTGGGGTTTTCCGGTAGGCAGGGGGTGCCTGCATTGCATTATGTTCGACATGGACATGTAATTGATATATTGGCTGCAGTTTTGGGGGGGTATAGGGGGTACTACTAATCCCCCCTCTGCATCTAAACAGATGTTGTGACGTTGTTTGTTTACTTTGCATTGTTTTAAAACTAATGTCGATCGCTGCAGTTTTCCATATGGAGTGCAATTACTTTTTTCCAGATCGAGAACCGCATACGTACATATATAAAGCGTATTTTTATATAGTTCTTCCATTCCATAACAGCAGCCCACTTGAGTTTATGTAATACTCCCTACTCTGTAGATCCTAGAAACGCTCTCTCTCTCCATCTCTCTCTCTCTCTATTTCGCTGCGGCAATCACTCAAAAATTCTATAGAAATCGCATAAAAAAAACTCAAGCATGGTTTGTATACACAAATTTGTTTGCTGGTAATTAACAAATTTAGGAGAACAAAATCATTAATTCCAACAATATAAAATCAGAGTTTATTTCCAACAATAATACAAACAACGCGCGCTCGCTCTCTCTCTCCCTCTCTCCCATTTGCAGCGTCTCCGTTGTCGTCTAGGGATCACTATACCATATATAGATATACCCTATCAAAATGCCTAATAAGTGCTCGCTGCATTGCGCTCTGTATCTGTATCCGTATCTGATCCGGGGGCTGATTGCATGTGTGTGTTTTTTTTCTGGGAAAAAACTGTCGACGCAACGTCTACGGTATTGTGCACAAAGTCCATAAAAGTCGGGGGAGCGCATAACTGCAAAATGATCATTAAAAAGGTGCAGAACGAGCCACGTTTATGGCCGCAACTGTACGCACTGTAGATGGAGTAGATAGAGTAGACTGTGTGCCTGATGATATGCTGGCGTTTGGTTTAGTTTTATTTTTTTGCTGAATGTAATATGATCTTGGGTATTCGCAATTGGATCTTATACGTTTTCTTATCTACTAAGGGGAAGACGAATTTGAGAAATGTTTAAGCATGCATTCTTAACTAAATCACACCTTATATGGCGTATAAAAAATACAGTTTATTTGCTCTAATTTTCATATTTTGCCTCAGAAATTGCTCTGTAATCGCTTTTTATGCTGCTTTCGACTAACTCCATCGATTTAAGGCAAAAAATCAATATCTAAAATCTGAAAAAAATTTGAAAAAATTTATAGGGGGTAACATGGAAAATGTGCAATATTTTTCAATATTTTAAAATCATTAAATTTTGATGCAGAACTATTCTAGTGTTCAAACCATGAAAAAAATGTTATACCACAAGAAATTCGAATGATTTTTAACAAAGTTATGTGCTTTGGGAGCCTGAAGATCACTATGAACTGGGTTATCGATAAACTACGTACATTTTTGAATATATGCTAGATTTTTCTGAATTTCTGGCAGAAATTGTTTTGCAATCGATTTTTACGCATATTTTAAATAGATTTATACATTTAAAAGATTAGAATAGAATAGAATAGATTTTTAAATTATTTTTTATAAAGTAAATCAACTTGAACTTTGTTGCTGTATAGATCTAGTCTTAACATGCATGATATCGTATATAAATTCAAAGTTGAGAGACTTTTAAGCAATTGTTGAGCTTGTGGGAAGTCTTGAAAACGAAGCTGCATCTTTAATTTGGGTTCCTCATGCCATAACGAACTTTACTTTCCTTTTGTCGCACTCAGATCTGTCGCTGATTTGTCAGGTCTTGTAGAGGGTATGGAGGGGGCCGGAGAGTGCCCTTGACACTCGCTGCTCTACCTGTGTGTTCAAGCCGTAGTGTTTCCTGTTATTCTAACTGATTTCCACTTCCACTTGCAGCAGCAGCAAGTCGTGGAAACAGAGGAAACTCTCAGAGTGTCTGTGTGTGTGAGAAAATGCATTTCCACGCTACAATTTGTCAACGATCGTTGAACTTGTTTATCATTATTATCACTTCATTTAGCTACATCATTCTGGCAAACAAAATGGCCGCCGCATAGAGAGCCATAGAAAGTTGAAAGAGAAAGAGAAAGAGAAAGAAACCACCCTGGAAGGCAAGTCGAAAGCCCAGACAAATATTGAGTTTTTCAATTAGCACCCCCAAAAAGTGAACCCTCAGTTTGCCTCGCTTCTCTCTCTCTCTCTCTCTCTCTCTCTCTCTCTCTCTCTCTCTCTCTCTCTCGCTGAGCAAACTTACCCTTGCTTGACTGCGCTTGACTCGTCTCTGCTTTTTGGGCAAACGTTTCCATTTTTTGTGGCCTCCGTCCGACCGTGTCTGCCTCTGCCTCCGTCTCTGCCTCCGTCTGTTTGTCTAAAGGATCAGGCTGCTGTGTTTGCGTACGGCCGCGTTAATTGCCCATAGTGGCAAACGTTTAAAGCCGCCACAAATCCGCCCCAAAACGAAATGTCAAGAGAGACGTGGATTCTTTTTTTTTTACCTAGCATGGACACGGGATTTATGTGGTAGTTGGGAGAGGGAGAGGGAGACGGGCACACTCTTGTTTTTCATGTTGTAAAGTTAATTATAAATTAAATATTGATACTGTGGCGTGTGGCCTGTGCTTTAGCCTCAGTTTGCTCTCGGCCTTACAAGCTTGCCAGTTGCCGGCGCTCATCACATCTTCTAGAGAAAGAGACAGAAAGAGAGAGAGGGAGAGAGAGATTTATAGAGGCAGTTACATGTGCGATTGAGCTTGCATCTCTTTGGGTTCTGTTGCTTCTCTCCCCCGCAGCATGAAATTGATTGGTCACGTATGATTTATTAATATTTTCTTTTCATTACGCATACGCAGCGTTGCAGCAGCAGCAACAGCAGAGACGGACGCAGCGCAGCTGCAGCTGTTTTAATTGGTTTAAAATTTCCATTGACGCGTCGCGACGGCTTTCGATTGTGGCCGATTGTGTGGCCAGTAGTGCCCGCAGTGCTCTGAGGTTTAATGGGCGCCAGCTGTGATCTCATCCAGGGGCAGAGAAAGAGAAAGAAACGTATGACTTTGATCCACATGCAGCACTATAAAATGTAAAGATATATTGATGGAATTGATTGCAGAATTGATTGCACTGTGGGTAAATGAAGAAATTAATACTGAATATAGTAAAGCTTCAAAATTACTCTTGTACTTTGATTTTTAGCACTTAAAGGAAGGCAAAAGAGGCGTGGCTAAATTCTAAACAAGCTAGAAGACGCTGCAATTGATAAGAATATACTTAGTAGCTCTAGCTTTTATAATCTTCGAGATCTAGAGGAAGAGATGCATCGGCAGATCGGCAGACGGACAGAGGGAACAGATAGACCTGGGGACTGAGTAATAGATGGACAAAGAGACAGAAAGGCAGTTAGACCGACGGGAAGGATCTAGACAGATAGAGGGACAGACAAAGGGACAGACAGAAAGACAGACAGACAGACCTGCAGACAGGCAGACAGACGGAGAGACAGATAGACATACATACAGGCAGATATTCATATAAAAACTCTGCTATTAAAAATGATTACAAATTTATGCAGTCTATAAGGTTGCAGTTGTCACCTGCATATTTTTTTAACACTATAAAAATTTATAAAATGTATATAAAAATACCTTACCTTATATCCATAACAATTTCAATTGCAATAATAATATATTAACTGTATTATTCGAAGTTTTTGCCTCGCTTAGCCGCGTCTCCTCACAACGTACCGCAAAACTGAAAGAGCGACGGCAAAACCAACGAGCTGCGATTGCTGCTCTAGCAGCGCCTATGCCTGTGTATCTATCTCTGTGTGTATCTGTGTGTATGCCTATTTGTGTGCGAGTGTGTGTGTGTGTGTGTGTGTGCACAGGTAAGCCAGTCAGCTAGTTGGATGGACAAGGCGCACACACACCTCTGCTCGGTAGGTCGAAAGAAGTAATTTATGTGCGGGCGGCCATCGGTCAAGGAGGGAGGGGGGGGTGCAGCGTGGGCAGAGGCAGAGAGGCAATGGCTGATCGACTGGTCAAAACAAAGACAACAACACAATATTAACAGCAGCAGCAGCAACAAGAAGAAGAGCTGAAGTAACCACTGGCTATGGCGAGCAGAGGTGTAAATGGGAGAGTGTGTGTGTGTATACGTGTATATATGTGTGTGTGTATGTGTGCCTGTAAATGCGGTTGTGGCTGCGGCTTCTGCTCCGACACAGACTGCGCGGCCCGAACGAGTTGCTGCTACCGCTGCTGCTGTTGCTGTCTCTGCTGCTGCCGCAGTCGCTGCTGGCGTAGCAGCCTACGCTGACGCTGACAGCGCAGTCGAGGTGGTTATTTTCATAAATTCTCTAAGCAGCAACAGCCACGGCGAGAGCAGCTGTAGCTGTATCTGTATCTGTGAGATACATTCGTAGTCGCTGCTGGCGTCGACGCTGACGCTGACGCCGAAAAGGGCGGAGCCAGCAAAACAATTTTTGGCGAACTTTGGCGCTCATTTAAATGTTCAAACTTGTTTCGCTGCTGCTGCTGCTGTTGTTGTTGTTGTTGTTATTTAGTTTGTTGTTGTTGTTGTTGCTGCTGCTGCTGTTGTAGCGGCACGCCCCAGTTAGATACACAAATATTTATGCACAATAGATACTTTTGCTAAGGTTTTTAGCCAAGGTGTGAACTGCGCCTGACTGCAGAGCCAGAGAGTGAGAGAGACAGCAGCAAATAGAGAGAGAGAGTGAGCGAGTGAGAGAGAGGAAGTGAGAGCGAGGGAGAGCGCATGCTAGCCTGAGCAGGCGCAAGAGTGGGACAGCGCGTGCAGAAGGTGCAAAAACTGACGACGAAGATTATGAAAAAGTTTGCCAAACGAGCCGCAAAAATGCAAATCGAAAATGGCTGCCACACGCTGCCGCTGCTGCTTCCCCTGTGCCTCTGCCCCCTCTGCCCCTCCCTGCTGCTGTAATTCGCGTGTGTTGATTAATTTTTATTGTATCTGCTGCTGCTGCTTGGGCAGCGCATCTTTTATTTATTTTACTTGCGATTTTTGATTTTTTACATGCTGCCGCTGCTTGCCCTCCCCCCCGCTTACTCCTGCCCAGAGTCAACTCTGTGTTTATTATCGTTTTGCATAATTTCGCTAATTTCGCTGTTTATTTTCGCGCAACACACAATCGATCTGTAGCTCCCTCTCTCTTCCTCCCTCTCCCTCTCCCTCTGCCTGCTTTATCACCTGTCCCCCTCGCTCTGCCCACCTGTCTATCGCAATCAATTATTGGCTTTGTGTTTGTGTCAATAATCGCGCCGCATACATATATCGATATATTTTTTTCTATCTGCCTCGATACACCGCATTCGATTGTGCTAATTTATTTTATTGTATTTCGAATCTCTGTTATTGTTGCTGCTTTTGTTGTTGTTTTGTAATTGCTTTGATTTCTGATTTCTCTGCTTTGCTAAAATTTATTTGAATTTTAATTGTGAAAATATTATGCTTTGGATTATGCGATTTATTTGTTATTAAACGGAAGTCATGAAAATGAGAGAGAGAGAGAGAGAGATGGGGAGAGGGAGAGCGCGAATTCAAATTGTAATTGTATTGTAATTTAGCATTGTTGTTGTTCATTTGTTGAAACGGTATCCGGCGGATAAATTTGTATCTGTATCTGTATCGTGGCGTGTGCGTTCACGTTTTTTATTTTCAAATGAAGCTTGAAACATTTTCATTTCCATTTCAATTTTCCATTTTCATATCGTTTGCTGTTTGTTATTGTTTTTATTTTGTGGAAGATTTGTTCTAACATTTTATGGCGCATAGATTTGTAATATTTCAATTAAATTGTCAGTGCATAATTTGAATCAAAACATGTACAGCATTTGCGGATTAGAGGGGGATAAATAGAGGGGGAAAGAGGGGCCCAGGAAGCCGCTCTAATTAACATTTGAAAAAGCAACATGCCGCATGCTTTGATTTGCCTCCCATAATATGCAATGATTTATGGCTAGTTGCCATAAAAATGTTGGGCTAATTAACTGATTGAAGTACTGTTTATATTCGATTTATATGGGAATAGGAAGGGCATTTAGTACTTAATATGAGATATACGGAATTTATTTTTATGAAAAATGTTGTATAAATTTCTGCAGATGGTCTTTTGATCTTCATTTATAGATAATTATACATTTTGAATCATATAAGCCCTGTACAAGATCTTAAATTCACTTTAATTTGTTGTTCTATTTATTTTATGAAATTTAGTTTAGTTTAAATTAAATTTAGATCATTGTTTATAGCATCTAAACCATTTTCGACTTCTCAGTTAATGTTGCTTCAAAATATATGAGGTATATGTGTATGTGTATATGTATGGAGTCGTAGATGTCTCTTCTATTAAGTTAATAATAATAAACTATTTTATTTAGCAGAAATTCCGTAAAAATTTTTATTCCCATGAATTTCCTTGTATCTAAAACTATTCTAACTGCAGAGATAGTACACAACCAATCAAAAACTATCTATATTCCCTTCGTTATGGATATCCCACTGTATAAGCCAAACCACCCGCTCAAAACCATCAGCAAATTGAATCGCCTACCCTGAGTAAACACACATAAATCGATTATTGATTATAGCAGGGTATTCCATTTCGTCTTTAAAGTTGTCCCTGCTCTTCAAATCGAGTAAAACTAATTAAAGGGAAGCACTTTGCTGCAGCAGAGGCAGCCGGAGCAGGCGGCAGATAGTCGCCATTGCCAGTTTGGAAAATGCGACAGAGAGAGTGAGAGAGAGAGATAGAGGGTTGCTGGGAAAGGGAGGAAGTGCAGGCAGGCAGGCAGGCAGGGAGGGAGCTGGCAACAAAAACTCAAATTCGGGCATAAGTGACAATTCAATAAGCCATGACGTGGCTCAATGTTTATTTAGCATATTGCGACGGCGAATGAGCGACGCGTCGCTTCGCTGCCAGAGCGCAGAGGCGTAGTGCACGCAGGGGCTGCGGAAGTCAGGGAGTGGAGGGGGCACTGCGGGCTGCGGGCTGCCGTTAAACGGTGGTTTCTCCATTTGGCCAGACAATTCAACAGACTCGTCCGCATCCATGTCGCGCGCGCCACTTTCGAAACGCTTTAACAACTGCGAGCGAAGGCTGCGTCGCCCTGCGCTGCTGCCACATAGTCAACCTTCTCCTTCCCCTCCTCCCCCTCCTCCTGCTGCTGCTGCTTCTCCTCGTCGTCGACGACGTTGAAATGTTTATTTAGGATAAATTGTCTCTCTCGTGCAGCAGCAGCAGCAGCAGGAAATTGCTCATTGCAGCCAGGCAGGAGCAGTGTGGCTGCCCAACCTCGCTCTCGCTGCCGGCCAAGTTGATGTGCTCCACACTGGGTTAGGGTATTCCATTGACACATCTTCAGCGCACACACCACGTGCGCTGTAATAATTTCATGGGCGTTTTGTCAAATTGACTGCGAAATCTTTGCTGACATGTGCGGGGAGTGACTGCTCTGTGCCTGCCCTGCTGCTCGCCCAGTGCCTTCCTTGCTCCCTCTCCGCCCTTGGCTGCATCTTTTTTAGCAGCTCTGCTCTTTCGCGCCTCTGTTTGCTTAAACGCGCCCGATCGACGTCGCATTTTCCAGCTCAAAATGATCGAAATCGCGAATTTTGCAATGCTTGAGATACATTGTATCTTTTGCCAGTCAAGGTAGATTTTTGGCCATTAATTTTTGCACTTAAGTAGTGCAGAGATGCAGACAAGATCTGAGCAAGTTTTTACTATATAATTTTACTATTTAAGCTGTAAATTTCCCGCAGGAAATAAGTGAAACATCAAATTTAGCTATGCTTGAGATACCTTGTATCTTCTAGCCAGTTAAACTAGCTTTTTTGCTTTTAAATTCAGCTGTAAAGTAGCTGACAGTTAGCGGGAAACACAGAGCAGTTTTCTGCTATATTTTTAGAGCATTTAAGGTGTTTATTATACCTAAAGATACATTTATATGCAAACAGTTGCTGCGTTTATTCAAGAGATTCGTCCTAGACATTGTGGCTGGCTGTAGCTGTCTCTTTCTCCCTACCCCAGGTATACCCCTAACTAGCGCAACCACCGATTGCACCTCGCAGTTTCCTCCAGAGAGGCCTCCTTGCTTGTCGACGTAGTCGTCGTCGTCGTCGTCGTTGTTTTCACAATGTAAATATTTAAATATTTTCAAGACAAACATACGCCTGTTGTCTCTGAAAATATGTTGATAAAATATTTGCTCAGTAAACTGGTTAAAAATTACAACAATTCTCGCTCTCTTTCTATCTCTCTCTCTCTCTCTCTCTCAGTCTCTCTATGTATCTCGTGGCTGACTTTGGCATTTGTTTTATGAATTTTTCTCAACACTTTTCACTTTTCAGCACGCCAAGGCGTGGAAAAACAACGCACAGCAGCCTGCCCACTCCAGCTTCCTCCTCGCTTCTCTCCCCTTTCCTGGCCTGGGGAATAGGCCGGATTTTGAGTTATATCCATTTGCATCTGGCAGTTGCCTCGCTCGTTCGGCTCGCTTGGCTCTTGCATAAATATGCAGTGGGAGCGAGCGTGTGTTTGTTGTTGTTACAATTATTGCCACCGCCGCCGTCGACGTCGACGTTGTTGTAGTTATTATTATTGTTGTTGTTGTTGCTATTGTTGCTGCTGCTGTGGCTGCTGTTATTGTTTTGCGGCTCGTGCAGACAGCGCGGCACCAAGTGTTTCACATCGCAGCGCAAAAAACAAGCGAATGGAATCGAAACCACACTGAGCTGGCTGCATTCCTCGCATAGTCCAAGTTTCTCTAAGGCGGAACCAACTGCATATGCTCAAGTAGAGATGGCCAAGAGCGGCACTGTGAATCTCTCCAGGAGAGGAGGTCAAAGTGGCAGCACTCTTTCTGGGAAACAAGGCAAATCGTTGAGAAGAGCGAGGTAAGACTTCAGCATGATCAGTTGACTGAGTTCACCTTGACCAAGAGAAAACTTACTCCATGTAAGCGGATTCTGAGATCTACTGCGGATTCTGTTCTACCAGCTGAGCTCCCTTTATTCCTGGCGTAATTTTAGCTAATCTAGAGAATACTTACTCCAAATACTTGCTGAGATCTTCAAGAGATCATCTACATAAACTGTTCGGGGGATCCTTTTTCCCTCTAGTGCCTGCAAGAGATCCCAGTCTATGCCATCCCAGTGACCAGAGTGGTCGCTCAACTTGTACTCCCTCTCTAACCCGAATTAATTGCCATATATGACTATAGCGCGTCATCGCCTCACACATTCCTGACATTAATTATAGCGCAAACGATCGATCGATTAGAATGATTTTCCCATTCATTAATGAATTGTTTCCCAAACAGGCAGAAATAACACTGGCAGCGAAAAGTATGTACATAAATATTCGGCAAGAGATACGGATAGATGTGCGGGCAGCAGGTTGGCCACAGTGAGTGCCAGCAGTTGTCGTGCGGCGTAAAAAAGAACCGAATTTTATTTAAATAAAATATGTACTTATTGTAGATCAATTCTTGTTTGATTCAGACGTTTCTCTAGATTGCACTCATGCAGTACTCTAATGCCAGGCTAAACTGATACCACAACTGCTCGCCGCCACTGTATGTGCTGTGCCACAGTTTCACACACAAATTACGATGGGTTGGAGGAAAAAAACTGACTGAAAAATGACGAGCTGACGATTTGTTTGGTATTTTGATATCGACAACACAAGTTGCTCAGCCCAACCCAATCCCCAATTCCCAAATTCCCCATCCCAACCCACTGGCGTCTGCCCCGGCGACCTTCCACGCAGTTAGCTCAAAAACTTATTATGCACAAATAAATAGAGGAGGGAGAGAGACGGAGAGAAGGAGAGAAAAGGCCGATAAAAATGTAGAAATGCTGTCGATGTTGCTGCTGCTGCTGCTGCTGCGTCTTCAGTTGATTTATACGACGAGCGGAAATCGTAGACTTTTCGACGCTCAGCATGAGTGCAGCAGACATTGAGGAGGCCACTGTCAGTGAGAGATGGGAGCACACACACACACACATATACAGACAGCTACAGATACATCTACAGCTGCAGATACAGCATTTTACAGCAATTAGCGTGGCATGTGTTGTATCTGCCAGATACTTTCCGACTACAAATTGGGCAGCACGCTTGAAATGTGTTTGCAAACAAATTAATATCCATCGATCTGGAAACTGCCAGAGAGCGTTGCCAGATCTATGATCTATATAGTATGTAAGTTAGCCAGACAGAGAGCGAGACTCAGCCGATTGCTATGCGTATCTATGAATTACTACGCCTTCTGTAGCCTCTGCCTCTGCCGCTCTGCCTCTGCTGCTCCTCTGCTCTGATGTGGGTCACATAAACAAAGAAATAAATAAATTGTGGATGAATGTGCAAAAGTTCAGCAGAAGCAGCGTGTCCAAGGTGCCGCCGCCACTGTGTGTTAAGGTGGTTTTCCATGCGCGAGGGCAGCTTCATAAGTTTGGCTTGGCAACACTGCAAAATAGTTGCAAAATAATCGATAATTTCGATGATTTGGTATTTTTTTAAATACAACAATTTTGTTTGCACTTTTGAGCGCTTTTAAAGCTTTTTCAACACTGTTTGAGCTAGTTTTTGTTTTGCAACACTTGGCATAATTAATATTCATAGTTAAATTAATATAAAACTGGCTTAAAAATCCAATATAATTTCAAAAGAAAATCAAATATCATCCAAAATATTTTTTTTGCAGCTCCCTAGCTTCTTGTATCTCTTCTATATAGCTGCCATATGTTCTATATATGACTTGCAGATAGATTTATTTGCCAATCTGTTGCCAACTGAGTAGCTCAGGCAATTCCAGCAATTCCAATTATTATATTTACACTGAAAACTATTTTCGACGTTGCTAACGCTTCCGTAAACACGCCCAAGCATGCCCTTGAGAGTGGGGGAGGTGAGCAGGGGGAGAGGACTGTAACCTGTAGCCAAGATTGATGATCAGCAGCAGAAGCAACAGAAGCAGCTGTGCCTATTTTCCACACGTTGCCAAACGTCTTGTCCCCGCTGCAACTGGACTTGAGATCATGTGCAGCGGAGGCTGTGGGGGAGTGGCTAGTGGCAACTTGGACACAGCATGAGCTGGCGCTACTGATGCAGCCTGGCAGCCACAGTTTGGGTATCTGTTTTATAGCCACGTGCGAGACGCGTTACCACCTCCATGGGCGATAAATCTGCCGTGCACGCCTGTGGCGCAATGAACTCGCCTCAGCCCCCTGAAAATGCAACCAGGGCAGCTGCTCCTCCTCCTGCTGCTGCCCTCCGCATCTCGCTGCAGTGTTGTGGTTTGTTTAGTTTGCAGGCGACGATAAACACCTTGGCGCCAGTGATCTCTCTCTCTCTCTCTCTTGCTCGCTGCTTTGACACTCTCTCATTGAGTTCCCGCTCACCTGTTGGCTGAGGAGCAGCTCAGGAGCTGCTGCTGCCTGCGTCTCCGCGCTGTCGGGCGTCGTGTGGAGCGCGTCGCTTCCGTTGAAGAACGCTTGAAATTACACACGATATTGCGGCAATTATGCGTGCATTTATGTTATTGTTAATTGTTTAAACAATACACTTTACAGCATTGTTATTGTGCGCACTGCAGGGGAGCAGGGGAGTAGAGAAGGAACAGGGGGCAGGTTGTGAAATTGTGTTTTCAATTCCATTTCATTCATACAACACACACACACAGATACATTCATTCAGTGCGATTCTTGGGAATATCAAGTATACGCAAGGCAGAGTTTTTATTTGAGCACATAATTAGACGTAGCAGCAGCAGCAGCATTTTATCCCAAATTGATTTATGACTCTTCCAGCGAAATTGTCGACAATTTGTCTGGCCAAGCAGTCAGACAGAGGGAGAAAGAGGGGGGGAAGCTGGCGCGCTTCCGTGATTTACGCGCTACGAAATCGATAAATAAACAATCGAACTCGATTTCTTGTTAGCAATCGCACAATGCGTGAGTTTCTTTTACGATGCCTCAATCTCAATCCCAACCCCAATCCCAATCCCAATCTCATTCCCATTCCCAATTTCCATGGCGGCGGCCCTGGCACTTTGATAATGCTGAATTTGCTAAAATTCTTCGATTTCGAGTCGTCCGATATGCGTATTTATTTGCTTATGTCGCGTCGGCAGCATCAAATGGCCAAAAAGAGTTTTGCGCATAAACAACCCACGCATCGTGTGTATACCCTGGCAACCCTATGGCAAAACTGTGACATCAAAGTCAGGCTGCCATAACTGATAAGCAAAATAAACCTACACATCGTATTGCAATAATCAAATGTGCCGGCGATAGCTTCATTTTCCAAACCAAAGGCGACAATTGAGCGCCATCTGCTGGCGTTAGCTGGCAACCGGAGACTGCTGGCTGCAGTGCATCCATGCCAGATCGCAGATCAAAGCATTTCTCAGGCGCAACAGTCAATCAAAGTTGTTGGTGTTGTTGTTGCAGTTCTTTTGCCTTTTGGTTGTTGCGCATCAGTCAGAACGGGCCAATAAATCGCCCTCAGCCAGCGCCCTCAGACGCGCCTGCTGCTCCTCTCCCTCCCTGCCCCCTCGCAGTCTGCCCCCCTCTGCTAATTTACTCAAATGTCGACGCCTGGCGCTGCCTTTCCACGCTTTTTATTTGCATATTCTTTGGCTTCCTCCTCGCTCTCTGCTCCTCTTTTGTTGCATAAATCGATCATAAATTTAATTTGAAAATTGCTGCCTTCGGTTTTTGCGTTGGCCCCCATTCCCTTTCCCATCCTGCAGCCAACTCCAAAGCCATTTTGCGTATTTATAACTCAATAAAACTTCAAAAGTGTTCGAAAACATTCGCTCTCAAAGTTTGTTTAATGCCATAAAAATGCATTTTCTTCTTCTTGTTGTTGTTGTTTGTTGTTGCCGTTCTCGACGGCACTAAAACTCGGCCATAGCTTTATGAGCTCTATAACTGGCTAAAGGAAACGGAAGTTTACTATAGGGAAAGCTGAATAGGTTCCTCTTTCGTCTGAAGCTTCTCATGGAACGTGAAGTGAACTTTGACATATTCAGTTGCACTTTGATCTTACGATAGAGATTTTATTGCATTTTATTGAAATCTGAGAAGGGAAATCGATTTATAAACAAAATCATTTTAAGGCTGCTCGTATTTTATATACTTTTCTATAGGATATAATTTTATTTACCCAAAAATATTTGTAACAGGCAGCAGAAAGCATCTAAAAGTCAAAATAACTATATATTTTTGATCAGCTTCAACAGTCTTACTGTAATTTTTACAATTTTTTGAGATCGTATAAATACACAGATCTTAGAGATTAAAGTTATTGAAGAAATAAACCTAAAGGGAGCACTCCTAAAGCCCTCAGCAATGGTTATATGACCTTCTATGTCTCGCTTGCTATTATAATGATATACTACTCTCATTATGTTTATCAATTACACTGAAATTCATTTAAATTTTCAGCTGAAATTAGTAGGAAACTTTAAGTATGTTATATCAATACGGAATATCAATTCTAACAGAAAAGAAAACGTTTTAAATAACCTGCTGCTTCTCTTTAAAGTCTGCGCTTCTTTTGAATTGTGCAAGTAGTTAAATATGGTTATATATACTCTATATATATTTTAATAATTTATTCATATTACTCATCTGCATGCGCGCAATGTAAATTTACTTTAGAAGCGGTGTCTCTCGCTCTCTATATGCTATTATAGCCCGGTTAATTGCAACGACAGCTGGCAAAACAACAGCAAACCGCGAAAGAACAACAACAACAACAACAGTGGTAACAACTACAACTACAACTACAACAAGGATAACAAGGTAGCGCGCGCTTCTGTTGTCAACGTCGTCATCGGTAGAATTTATTGTTATAACGGGGCAATGATAACAGGTCATCAACACAACTGGCCAGGTAAATAAATATACAGGTAGTACGCATAGCTATAGCTCGATGGGGAGACAGAGGGGAGGCGGAGGGGCAACAGCGACAGAAAAGCGCGAAAAATAAGCAGCGCGCGTTAATTACAAAAGGAGCTGCTGCTGCTGTCGAGCAGGCAGAGCAGTGCAGAGGGGAGGAGCGGAGAGGATGGGGGCGTGGCAGAGGCATATATGCAACGACAGCTAATACTTGCATTTAATTAGGCTTGCAATAATATTTATGTAAATCGGGCCTGGCTCCAGGACGAAGCGGCGACAACAGCTGTCAATATTTGTGGGACGCTCTGTCAATGATTTGATTACAGGCACACACACACACTCACAGGCACAACACACACCTACACACACAAGCACAACACACTCCTACACACACAGGCACAACACACGCTTACACACACACAGCACACACTCCATTTGCATCTCTGTATCGTAGTTGTCCTGCGATCTCTGTTGTCCTGCAGCTGCCTATGCACACACAGATACACACACACACTGGGCAGTTTGATATGCACATGTGTGTGTGCCTGCTTATCGCTAAGCAAACAGCATCGCGTTTTGCCGTTGTCGCCAGCGTGCTTTGTTTTTCTTGTCCCTCCGAAAACCTCTTCGAACCCGGGGACCACCCGCGCATGCAGCGCGACAGAGACGCAGAGATAGAAAGATACAGATACATATACAGTGGCTGCTGCGAGCATACATATTTATACCCTTGCAGAGGGTATATTAATTTTAGCCAGAAGTTTGCAACGCACCTTAGGAGACATCTCCGACCCTATAAAGTATATATATTCTGAATCAGCATAAACAGAGGAGTCCAAAAATGGATGTCCGTCTGTCCGTCCGTCCGTCCGTCCGTCCGTCCGTCCGTCCGTCTGTTGCAACGCAAACTAGTCTCTCAGTTTTTGAGCTATCTTCATGAAACTTGGCATATAAGCTTCTTATTGCTGCGAGCTGTAAATAAGTCGGAACGAGCCAGATCGGACCGATATATCGTATAGCTGTCATAGAAACTATCGGCCGATTTTTGTTGTTTTTCAAGATATTGCAACAAGATTTGGCAAATCTTATTCTTATTACGTTCCTAATGTGCTGTCAAAATTGTATCAAAATCGGACCACTATAACATATAGCTGCCATAGGAACAATCGGCTGAAATTAGGGTTTTTGTATGCAAACCTGTTTTGTTCTTGGAAATACAGCACATTATCAATACTGTTTAATGTTATACAGTAACCCGCCCTTATTTTTTCCATTTAAATATCTCAGACGTTTATATTCTATAGCTGTTATAGGAACAATCAGTCAGTCCGTCTGTCTGTTGCAACGCAAATTAGTCCCCCAGTTATTGAGCTATCTTCATAAAAGTTGGCTCACAAGCTTCTTATTTCTGCTTTCATTAAATAAGTCGGAACGGCCAGATCGGACTGATATATCGTACAGCTGTCATGGAGCCTATCGGTCGATTTTCGTTATATTTCAAGATATAGCTATCAGGCTTACCACATCCAAATCTAAGTATGTCCTTAATATTAAAGTTTCATCAAAATCGAAGTTTTATAACTTATAACGATCAACGATCGGCCTAAGGAAGGTACCTGTTGCAATTTTATGAAAATCTGAGTACTATTACATATAGCTGTGTACAACTGCAAGGGTATAAAACCTTCGGTAAGCCGAAGGTAGCCTTGCTTTCTTGTTTTGTATTCGTCCAGCCAGCCTGCCTGCCCTTTTTCCCCGTTGTTTTCGCATTTAATTTTGTTGCTTTTGACACCGAATGGGCTCAGGCCGAAGAGCAACAGCAGCGACAGCAACGCGCAGAGGCAGCTTTGTCAACGCAGCAGCAACAGCAGCAACAACAGCAACAACAGCAGCAACATCGGCAGCAACAACAGCAGCGACAGCAATCGCAGCAGCCGAAAAAAGTAATCAATGTGAATGTGCTGAATTTGCATGGCAAAACTCATGTCTGAGAAGGGGTACGGGGAGGAGGAACAGAGCAGGAAAGAGGGAAAGAGATCGAGATCGATCACTGTGATCTGCGTATCTGTGATTTGGAGAACTTTGGCACCAAACTGAACAGTTGCTAAAGTTATTTCCACGCTTTATTGTGAAATATTTCAAGAAAATATATAAAATAAAAAATAAAATAAAATATAAAATATCAAAGTGCAGAAAAGTCTTTTGCAATCTTTTATAAAGGATTTTCTTTAGATTGCACTTTATTATAATTTAATTTAATTTAATTGGATAGTCCTCTTAGTCTGCTGCAACCAGTTTCGCACATGATTTTCTTCTGATCGATCCTTACTGTAGAAAAGTCTCCAATTAAAGTTTTAGTGAGACTTCAAAGTCTTTTTACACTTGATTTTCTTCTAATCTTCTTCTTCTGGACTTCTAAATTATTATATTTTTATATATTTATTTATTTATTTTCAAATATATAAATTGCAATACACTTATTTCACTTTTGAGCTGTCTTCATTACAAAAAAAATCATAAACTTAACATGGAAATGTCTTTTGAATAATATTAAATCAGTTACGTATATAATATTCAATAGATTAATATTTCAGCTCTTTTCCCCGTTTAGTCCCAGCTTAAAGATAGTTCTGACATCCCTTCAAAACTGTATGGCACATATGGTATCATATCTGCGACCTTTTCGAACTATTCCCCATTTCTTACCCACTATACCAGCCCGCCGTGACTTCACTTTCAGGCCTAAGCAGCTGCGACTCCACCTTGAGCTTTGGCACACTTTTCGGTTGGCACTTGAGTCTGGAGGCCTATGAGGCGAACAGAGGCGAGCTGAGGCGATCTGCCCACCCAGAGAGCGAGTCGCCATTGAAGACAATGGGCCAAGACAACCAAAATGGCCCTTAGCGCCTTGGCCGTGCTTGAGCTTGGCGGCGGTTGGAGTCGTTGGAGTCGCCACCTGAGCACAGTTTAGCCTACATCAGCGACTGCGTCTTCTCTCTCTCTCTCTCTCTCTCTCTTGTCTTGTCTAACGCGCGATCTCAATGCCGTGCGGTGGCGCCAGGCGGGTTTCGATTTCAAGTGACAATGGATCGAACATGACAGCAGGCACAATGGAGGAGGAGGAGGAGAGGCCAAGAGATCGCTTGGAGACCGTGACAACAATCGCAGCGCAGACGTTCACAGTCCACACAGTAATTTGGTCAGTTAATCATCGTGCCTGATCGAGAGACGCAGGGAGAGAGAGAGGGAGACAGTGGGACAGTCTGTTCAGTTGGTTGGGTAACTGGTTCGGTTGGGCTAATAAGCTAGGGTTTTTTTTTCGGCAACCATCATTAGCGTTACGCAGAGGCAGCTTGTCTTCTCGCACTTTTACCAAATTAACCGCAATTGTTCGTCAATTAGGGGCGTGGCACCCCATCTGCCCATCATCTAAGTTAATTGTGAGTTATTTTAACTAAAGATTTATAATTTGTGTTCCATTGTTGGGGGTATTCGATAGAGCTGCAGGTGAAAGCCAAGCAGAGTCTAAAGTAGTTTAGAGATCTTTAAGGTTGTGGGAGCTATTTGGGTTCTTTATAAGCGAAAATATATGAGGAAAATTGAAAATATTTTAAATATATGAGTAAATTTATAATTAATTATCTAAATTATAATAAAACTGCTTAAGAATGGAAGAGACTCGAGATTTAAGGGTTTTCGATAGATTTAGTTTTGGCATATTTTCTTTCTAACAAATATAATAAATAATTTCCTTTAGTATAAAAGAAATATTGAAAATATTTATCTTTTATATCATTGATCATTAATTCTGTTAAATATTGAATATCTCTTTGCATATGGAGTAGTTTTCCAGGTTTATATAATTTATATGGATTGCAAGCTTATTTCTTCAAGGTTTGAGCTGTTCATCATTTCATTTTGATATGAAATGATGTTATAGTTGCAAAGAATACTTAATATTAAGTAATATAAACAAAAATTTGCATCTGGCATTAATTTTATTATTTAATCTCTTAAAATGTTTTATTTTTCTTTGAATATGGCAAAGATCTTGGGTTTTTTAAAATATTGCTCGATTGTTAGTCTATATCTTCAAGTTTTGGACTGTTCCCAGTTTTTTTTTGAGCTACATTTGAACCTACTCAAAAGGAACATAATACAGTCCTAGATTATACAGTTTTAAATGTTCTTTAATATCTTTTAAGTTCTTTTCTTTAATACGGAACAATCAGTTCTCGCATTGCTTGACTACCTAAGGCAATGAAGAACTTGTAGGGTTTTGCGTAATATCATTAATGTTATTTCGATCCTCCAGTGCAATCTAATGCTTTGTGGACTTTTAGCCAGACTTGTAACCAGAATAGCCTGATGTGGATCATGTGGATCGAAGATCAGAGATCGCAGCACGTGCAATATGACCAGCTGCGCTTTATCTGATATTTCCATTGTCATATTACTGCGTCAAATAACTGACTCATTCATTGAGCTCATAAAGAGCTCCCTCCCTCCCCTCTAATGATGGTCATTCAATATAGTTGGATATTATTTATCAGGCAAGCGGAATTTGCGTACGATATTGATTTTATCTGAAAGTCTGTTTTGCTAGAAATGCCAAGTGGAAGTGCAACTTCGTTTCTAGAGTAGAGAAAGAGAAAGAGAGAGAGAAAGAGGAGAGAGAAATAAAACTGCAGTTTTCTTTGATATTTTAACATATTATTATTATTTCTTTAATACACTTTTTGCTCATAGTATTGTACGCTCTAATTTTGTGATAATCGTTTATAATTATTCTTTTTTTGTTTATAATTTATTATTGCTTAGAGTAGTAGGCTAGGCTAGTTTATTTACTGTTAATATAACTAAGCGATTTACTAAGTTTAGTTGGTTGTTAAATACGCTCCCCCCAACCCCAGAGAGAGATAGTGCGAGGCGGGGGGAAAGCTCGAAAAACTCATCACAAATTGCATGCCAGAAATTTTCTTTAAGTGTAAACTACGCGCTAAAGTTGATAACAATTATTAATAAGTTGTTAAATATAGTACATATATATGTAGGTATTATATTCATATATTTAATATATATATATTAGATCGTAGCGTGTATAAAACTAACAACTAAATAGAGTTTCTCGCTGGGGGCCTACGCCGCGTATACGCAATAATAAATTCGTTGACATTGAGATACTTTCTGCTGCTGCTGTCGCTGTGATTCGTGCTTGGAGATATATTTACAGGCAATATACAAGAGAGCACAGCTGCCACGCCTACTGCGGCCCGCCTTAGACGCCATACTTGATGCCATACTCCTGATAATGGCCCACATGATGGGGCCGATAGTGCGAGAGATTGCTCAGCTGCCCCAGATTACCCAGATTCCCGCTCAGATGCGGCACATGATGATGATGATGATGATGACTCTGGATGACAGCAGCGGCGGCGGCAGCAGAGGCCGCTGCAACGCTGGCCGAGGCCGGCGGACTGGCCGATTGTATGCTGCCCGTTGGGCTGCCCGTGTCCAGTTGGCAGGATTGATTCTGCTCGAAGATCATGTCGCGGAAGCCCAGCGCAGAGCTGGGACTGGGTGAGGTTAGTACCGAGGCGGAGACAATGGCGTGGTTGTTGTTGTTGTTGTTGGGGTTGTGGTTGCTGCTGCTGTGCATGTTGCTGCCGCCGCCGCTGTTGTTGTTGTTGGCGTGGGCGTTGCTGTTGTTGTTGTTGTTGCCCGGATGTGTGGGCGTGCCCGCCTGATTGGTAATGGGCTCCGATGGCGGCGTCTCTGGCGTATACCAACCACCATGTGCAGGTCCATGTGGCGTAGAGATCGTTGTGGGCGACGCACCCGAAGATTGCACCCCGCCGCTGCCCCCATTGCCGGGGGTGAGGGGATGCGAGGAGACATGCGCCACATGACGCAATTGCTGGGCATGATGCGCCGCCGCCGCATGATGAGCATGATGCATCTGTGTGCTGGCCACCGTCAGGTTATCATCGTTCAAATGATACGGATAGGCGCTGTGATGGATGCGTGGATTATAGACATTCATCAGGGAGTCCACAGTGAATCCGGCATGCTCCACGCCGCCGGTCAAGTGATTCATTTGCGCCAAACTGTCGTGGCATGAATTCAACATCGCCGCGTGCGACACATCTTTGCCGCTCAGGCAACCCAGATCCATGAGGGGTTCCTTCTTGAAATGCGCCGCATGGGCAGCCATATGTTTGGCCTCCAGTATGCCATTGGTCATCAGCTTCAGTGGCTTCATCTCGGCCAGCTTCTCGTTCATCATGGCCTGCCGCTTGATCGCCTCCTCCTTCTCGCGCATCACATCCTTCTTCTTGAAACGCCTGCGACGACGCAGGAAGGATCCATTGTCGAACATGTTATACGAGTCGGGATCCAGTGTCCAGTACGATCCCTTGCCCGGTTTCTTATCATCCCTGGCCACCTTGACGAAGCACTCGTTCAGGCTGAGATTATGCCTGATCGAGTTCTGCCAGCCCTGCTTGTTATCACGATAATACGGGAATCTCTCCATAATATACTGATAGATCCCATTCAGCGTGACCTTCTTATCGGAGGCATTCTGTATGGCCATCGCAATGAGTGCGATATACGAATACGGCGGCTTCACGATCTCCTTGTTCTGATGCGGTGCTCCCAGGCCGTAGGCACTGGCCGAGTACGGATAGCGGGAATACTGATCGTATGCGTAATGCGCCGCTGCCGCTGCCGAGGCGCTGCTGGCCGCTGCCACGGCCGAGGCGGATGTGTAGCCGGCGGCTGTTTGCGCATAATGACGCGAAAATGAATTTTGATCACTGAACAGGGTGTGCATGGTGAATGAAAATTATTTATTTTTCGAATTATTTGCTTTTTAATTGCGGACTGAGCCGCCACCAGAATTTTCTTTTCTGTTTTTTTCTTAATTTTCTTTTGCTTTTTTATCGCACTTCACAGAGGTTTTTGCTTTTGCTGCCGCTGCTGCTGCTGCGTCGCGTTTATTATTTGCTTAAACAATATTTGCTTAAACAACTTGTGACTGTGTGTGTGTGTGTGGGAGTGTGTGTGTATCTGTAGCACAACAACAAGCAATCGCATCGAACGTGCGGGCACACGCAGCGACTGAGAACCGTTCGGGATAGTAACACGTCTGATACTGAATCTGTGTAACTGAAATAACACACAGCTCGAGTCAATGCGACGCGGCGAATCTCAGCAGCGGCAGCGACTGCGACGCCAGCGTTAACAGCGCAGCACGTCCCGAGCGTGTGTGTGTGTGTCTGCGACCAACCACCTTCGCTCTGTTTGCTGCAGTCAGTAAGTGAAGACCTACAGCTATGCAGAGCACACACACAGACACAGAGGCACTCTCGCACACACACTCACCCCAGCGCTCTGGCACTCTCACAGCAGCACTCTCGCACGCACGCACACATATAGCCCAGAATTACTCTCGCACACACAGTCTGCAGCACCTCGCACACAGCTACAGTTGCTGCGCTCACAGAGAGAGAGCGCGCGAGGTGGCCGCCATTCATGATTTCGTGCGTGTACGACCGCCTTTCGTGGCGCTCTCTCTCTCGCTTGCTCTTGTTCGCTTTGTATTGCTCACTCGCTCGCACACTTGCTTGCTTGCTTGCAAAACCCGCTGGCTAGGGAAGTGGCAAATAGTTGTTCCATCAGTTTTGGACACCCTCGTCCCTTGGGTTCGTCTGTTTATGTTGTTCAAACTAATGCTTAAAATGCGGCCTAGCAGCAGCAGCAGCAGCAGCTCTCTCGCTCTCACTCGCACTGCTGCCAATGGCAATGCGTGCGAGCAGGCAAGGGGCAACTGTGGTAGCCGCACCTGGGAGCGCAGACAAGTTACTGCAGCAGAGGCATGTGGGTGGCTGAAGCTGAGGCTCAGGTTCTGGTTCTGGCTTGGCTTGGATGCGGCTCTTAGCCAGTTGCGGCATAAATTAAATTTACTTTGGCATTTTAGCCGTAAAAAGCTGAAAAAGACTGCGGGTTTTTTGCCTGCGCCTTGTTAATTTAGAGACTTTGAATATGCTGGGCAGGGCCGCAGCTAGGATATTGGGGGCGCTGTTGCCAAACTTCACGGGGGCACGAATGAAGCTAACTTACAACCGCTACGGTTTTATATAGCAAGGCATATAAATGGGACAGGGCCTGGTTTTGCACTTTTAACTTGTGTGAGTAATATGAAAGGCTTTAGAAAACCATTTTTTATAAAAAAATAAAAACTTATCTAAATTTTTAGTATATTTTTCGACATTATTCTTCAATTTCATTATATTTAAAATTTGATTATGTCTTCATTTTTTATCTTTTCTCATTAAGTTCTCATTTTAAACTCGCGATCTTAACTCACCTACATATTACATGAGCCTAGATATTCCTAGTGAGCTGGTACGGGGTACCCACTGCTATTGTTGTTGTTGTTTGTGTTTTTCACTGTCTCCCTCCCTCCCTTTCGAGCCCTTCTTTCGACGAATACCCTTCACGCTGTTTTTTCCACATGTTCTCACGTTTTTTCAGTCATCTCATTGACGGTTCTTCTGCCCTCGCTGTTGTTGTTGTTGTTGTTGTTATTATGAGACCAGGCTGAATATTTTTTTCAATTTTGCAGACTTCGCTTCATCGATATTTCTCCCTCTCTCTCCGTCTCTTTTTTCTCCCGCTTTTGCTTATTGAAACAATATTTTTTCGTACAACAATATTTATTGACTTTGTCAGCTTTAAAGTAAATTTTATATGTTTATTTGGGCAAGTGTGTGTGTGTGTGTGTGAGACAGACTCAAACCGTTGCGTAGCTCCCACGCTTCTAGCCGAGTGAGTTCGGTGTGTGTGTGTGCGTGTGTGTTTGTGTGTGTAACACTTGCATTTATTTTGATAATTTAAAAGTATAATTAATTTAATTTGCATTGGCAGCAGCAGCAGCTGATAAAAAACTCAATACGTGCATAGAAAACGATTTGTGCGATTTGCCATCTCTCTCTATCTCTCTCTCTCTCTGTCTGTCTCTGTTTTGCTTGGCTGTCTCACTCGCATTTCGATAGCCTGGATAATTGATACAAAAATAATATTTGGCTCTATTAGCGCAATCGCATTATTTTGACAAATATTTTTATTGTTTTAACATAATTTTTCGCATGCGAACGAAGCGAGCAAAGCGAGAGAGAACGAGAGGGGATGAGGCGAGGGCGAGAATCCTCGATGAACTCATGTGAGAAACATGTGTGTGCTTGCCCACTGTCCTGCCCCCCCTTAGTGCCCATTGTCCTTCACTCTGGCTGCATTTGAAATTCGAATGAGGCTGCAACTGCTTCTCATTTCCACTTATCCTTGCTCTCTTCTTGAGTCTCCTCCTCCCCCCCTCCCCCTCCTCCATCTTCATTCTCCTTCCTTTTCTTGCTTTTCGTCGCTGCTGATTTTACAAATTTTCGTCTTTCTGATTGTCTCGCTGTGTGTGTGTGTGTGTCTCGTCTGTCTCCGTCTCTGCATTTCGCACAGTTCATGTTATTTTTTGCGCAGTTGCCTCGTCTGTCTGTCCCATTGTCAGCTCCAGTCTCAGTTTCCTGCAGCGCATGTATCTCTCGGAGCCGGACCCCGTGTATATGTAGATCTCCCGCTCCATTTTGTCTGTCATTCGACCTATGAAAATATTATTTTAATCTCTCTGACTCCCACACATTTTTCCCTGAACTGCAGTGAAAGTTTAATCAATTCTTCAAGTCGCGTGGGCGCATTTTTAATGTCTGCTAGTAGCAGGTTTAGGGCGTGAAATAGGTTAGTTTTAGTAGAGTTTCTTTTAGATGTAACTGCCTCTTAGGCGGAATAAATTAGGAATCTTGCATTAAAACTGATTAAACTGAGTAAATCTATCTATCTATAACATGATTAGTTTTATATACTATCATTATTTTATTTGAAGCATATTTAACAACTTTAACCTTCACAGTGACACCAGAGTTCAGTGAACTGTCACGACTTGCCAAAAAATAAAAAATATATTATGAAATTGGTCACGCTTTGGGGCAGCTGAAACATGTTAATTTGCCCAAAAGCGCGAAAAATGTAGGGAGCCGCCTGTGGCGCACTCAGTTGCCTGTCAGGGGCATGTTGCATGCTCAATTTGAGGCAGTCACAAGAGTCACAGTTGACATCGAATGATTACTCAGCAGCTGAGGGAGGGGGCAGGGCAGGGCAGGGTTGTCTAGACTGTTTAGACTAGTTTGCAGCACATGCGAGGGGCGTAAGCAGCATATGGCAGCGTCTATTAAAATTTAGCAATTTCTTTAGAGATTTGAGAATTTTTACTTGAAGTAATCTAAGAATAATATTTATTTTAAAGCCGAGTGCCCTAATCAGACAGTTAACGGCACTTGAACCAGACCCAGGCACACACACACACACACACACATACATGTAGGATTTAAGCTGCAACAATAATACAATTTCTGGCAAAAAAAGAAAAAGGAAAAGAAATGGAAAAAAATATGTTTCGCCTCCTAAAAATGCTGATAAGGCGAAATATGCGCACGCACACAGAGCAACGCAGAGCACAACACCAACACAAACACAAATACAATTACAAACACAGCAGCGCTGGCTGGAGCCGACGCTGCCTGCTGCTGCTGCTGCTGCTCTCTCTCTTATGAATATGCATGCGACGGCGACGCCAGCGTCGCTGCCAACTGAGCTGAGCCAATAACGCGTTGACTCACTCACACACACACAGCTAAACGTTTGCGCAGCCAATGGATAGGCGTGGCCTGCACTGCACTCGCAGCCAACGAGAGTGGAAGAGAGAGCAAGAGCGCAGCAATGGCGCAAGCATTGCACACTGCTTGCACACTGCACACTGTGTGCGAAAAGAGGTTGTGGTGGCTTTTGGTGGAGTGTGACCAAAGGGAGTGGTGTGAGTGGAGAGCAGTGTTGGGTAGCGAGGTGGGGTGGCAGGCGCACGATATTGGCCACTCATTAAAATTTATGATTTGTATATATGGTTCGAGCGCGCTCTCATTATGCATAGTTGCTTCTTCTTCTTCTTTTTGCATAGCCAATTTAGCAGATTAGTTGTAGATACAAATTGCTGCTGACTTTGCTGTTGTTGTTCGTGTTGCTGTTCCAGGAACTATGGATGCGCTTGAAGGGGTTGCGCGCACAAGCATGGCAGCAGAGCAGCTAACTGGGAAATTTCCGCCATTAGTTTTAATCATAATCATAATCGCAATCATAATCATAGCGAAAATCTTCCGGTTTTAGGCCATAAGCAGCGGAAATTCATTATCCATGGCGGCGGCGACGGCGCTAAGTCTTCCTGGCTACCTGATTCCGTTCGATTCCTGGCCGGATGCTAATCATCGCTGCTTAAGCAGCGCAAGGGGAAACTTCCTTGCGGGGTTGGCATGTTTAGACTTTAATACGCGCCGCGGGAATTCTTAATGAATTCCGTAGCACATCGAGTGGGTATTTCCCAGTTTAAGTCCAGGCTGAGTCCAGGTAACTCGGGCTACTGTGTGTGCCGCTTCATGTGGTCGGTATTCCCCATGCTGCTTGCCAGTGATAATGATGATGATGATGAGCAGGAGGAGGAGGATGAGGAGGATGCAGATCTGGGTGCTTGCTTATGCCACGCGTGTATCGCCGTTTTGTGGCTTATTTGCGGTTTTACAGTTTTTATGGCTGACAAAGTTTCCCGCTGCTTGTGTGGGTGTTGCCCCTGCTGGGAGCAGCGAGGTGTGGACCGTTTGCCTAAGTGATGAGCTGCTGCAACAATTGTTATTCCAGGAAGTTTTTCTAGAGAGAGAGAGAGAGAGGGAGTAGAACCCATTAAACACCCCTTGCAACTCCCAAATTGCAGTTACAGCTGCAGCCAAAGGTTCCCCTAGCCATGTGACCTGCATTTCATACTCCTCCTCCCCCACCTTTCTTTCACACCTTTAAGTGCAGCAAACACATTTCCATCTTTTCCATTCACAATTTTCCAAACTTGTACCTGGCACAGCCCGCTTAATTCATTCATAAATCGCCGTCTCCAAGCGGCCTCTCCAAGTGTGTTCCATTCAAAACTCCAACTTGTCGGGCAGCCTATAGCCCTCTTGTTGTTGTTGTTGTTCCTCTGTTGCTGCCTCGCTGTGCTGGTCTAATGTTTATTTTATAAATATTCCCTGCCATGTTATTGCAACAAGACTTTTGTTTATTTATATGGGGAAATACGCGCGACATACTCGAGACTTTGTGGGCAAATGCAAAGTGATTGTGCGGGGCGGGGTCTGAAAAATGGACCTGGAAAATTCGCAATAGAAATGCGCTGCTCCCTCTGATAATTGTTTCCTTTGTGCTCGATTCCCGCACATAGAGAAACTGGTCAATTTGCTATGGCAAAGGCTATGCTTGTGCTATGCGCCTATCCAAACAAAAAGTTGGAAAATCCTTGCGAAAAACGTTTTTAATTTCACATAAATTTAAAATAAATAATGCGAGAGAGAGAGAGAGAGAAAGCAACAATTTTTATACAAATTGTTTATTTTAACGCAAAGAAAAACGCACGTTTCTTCTTTATTTTTTTGGCAAAAATAAAAATGTTCAAATCATTTTATTTATTTATTTATGCAGGCAGCCTGCATGGACTGTGGCTGCGGCTGTGGCTGTGGCTGCTGCATCTTCGATTTGGTTTCGGTTTTTGCCCGTTTCGGATTCGGACTTCGTGTGTTTACTTGACGCACAAATCCTCTTACGGCGGCTCGTCCTCAGCTCCCTCTCTCTCTCTCCCTCTATCTCTCTCTCTCTCTGCCATTGCCAGTCGATGCAGCGGAACGGAACGAAACGGACAATTGCATGTTTTGATTGCCGCCTGCAATTGTCCTGCCGCAGCCACTGCCAGTGGCTCTGCCTGCCACCGCCATGTCCTGCGCTGGCTGTGCACTTGTGACAATATTTTCATAATTTTTGCATCTTTTTTTGCTGCCTTTGCCGTTGTCATCGGCATCGGCAACGGCAACGGCGACGGCATCGGCGCATCGCCAACGGTAGGTGCGTGTGTAAACATTAACTTTTCAAGAAGATTTAATCCCGATTATCCTTTGACTGTAAAATTTTTCACTCAAAAGTTACCTCGTTCCCTCGTTTCCCTTTGCTGTTTGTCTTACGGTTTAACTAAGATTTTGAGTCTTCCTTCTGTCCAGTTTTCTTTGCAAAATCCTGTCCCTTCTTCTATCGTCTTCCGAGCGACGGTGATAATCATCAGCGGCGACGACTTCTTGATGCGATTTCCATCGTACGTACAATGGTCAGTCTTAGCTCGAGCTTAGCTCTTCCTTCTGGTTTCAGTTGGGTTTGCTTTGGCTTTGCTCTCTGTGTTCCATTTGACTCTGTACGAGATTTTAATTTGCTCATAAAGGTGAGACAATTAACTGAATAATTGGATTGCTGATCTCTTCAACAATGCGTTGGGCATGTGCCAAATATTATTAGGGTGTCTTTTCTATGCGACAGTGTCGCCTACATCTAATTGGGTTATTATAAAGATAAAGGGGAGGAAATGTGCTATGGAAAGTGTGCTCATTTTAAAGAAAGATGCTCTTATTATGGAAATATAATGAATCATACATTTTCTTCTATGCTACCCCTTGCAAGATTTGGAGATCTCTATAGACCCTTCCACACCCATAACTTTGTCAAAAATTATCAGAATATCATGGGAGATGGCATTTTCTCCATGACTTGACCTATAAATTGATTCTGCATCAAATCTCGAATCTAAAATGTTCCAAAATTTTAGACCTTCCATATGTCTTCCATGCTATGCCCTTGCCCGTTTTGAGTACCCTTGTAGAGCCGCTAGTATGGAAAACTTCGTTAAAAATTATCAGATTTCCTTGGAAGAGGATATTTTATCCATTATTTGGCCCCTAGATTTATTCTGCATTAAAAAGTAATGCATTTTACGATTTAACAAATTTGGACCTTCCGTATGTCTTTGTCTTGCAAGATTTTGAGACCCTCATAGACCCTTCCAAGCCAATTACTTCGTCAAAAATCATTAGATCGGCTTAGTAGTGGTTATGTTTTTCATTATTTGACCATTAAATTGATTCTGCATCAAACCTTTATAAACCTTAAATGTTTAAAATATATGCTACATCGCAACAGTATTTTATCGACGTTTCTTCCAGCTCTAGTCTATCGATAAGTAGTATAAGTAGTTGTAGTAGTAGTATAAGTATCGATAATTCCCACAACTTAATGTTTGTTGAGATGTTGCCAGATCATTAAAAATACTACAGTTTCTGTTCACGTTGTCAAGCAGTTTTTAAAGCAGTGTAACTAAGCAGTGCGCATGTGTCACTGCTTTACACTGCAATAAGCAGTTTACCCCTGGCACTGCTTGCTTTTGTTTGTCGTTGCTCGCATCGCAGCCAACTTCACGCTACGCAAAATTGACTCTCGTGAGTAACTAATTGGGCGCGCTTTTTGAATTGTTGAGAAATGTGAAATAAGTATATGGAGATTAAGTTAACAAATAAAAAAAGAAACATAAGTTTCTCGTGCGTTCCTGTGTAAGCTGTGAGCCTGAATATTGTTGTCTTAATAAAAAACCACTTGCATAAATTTTGGTAAACTTTCTTTGGTTTTTATTATTTGTATGCATTTTGAATAATTTTCGTGAAAAGTTTAACAATGTTTGTTGTGTTTTTGATATACCATATTTCTCAAAATACTCTCTAATTAAACGATATAGTTATCCGATAAGAAACTAAGCAACTACATAACTTTGTCTGCAACATCCTAAGTTAAAACTAAAATTGATTATCCTTTGAGGTAATAATGCCGAGTGACCCACGGAGCACGGTCTAGTTCGAATACTTGATGGTCTCGTAGTAGCCGCTGTTCACCGTTGATGATGTGGGGGGCGGAGTTATGGTCTGCAGGTAAACCGGTTTCAGGTCGACGGGGGAACGATCGATGGCATGATTGTTGTTGCCCGACTGTGATGGCGGCGGTGTCATGGTGCCATGATGATGACTATGATGATGAGGATGATGAGAATGGTGTGCATGGGGATGGGGATGCGCATGATGCTGCTGCTGCTGCTGCTGTTGCTGCGATTGTGCTGTCTGAATGGATTGAATGGACGGTATGGAAGACAGAGCGGGCAGTTGCTGCAGCGACATGGAACGCAGACCTGGAGAGAGAGAGAGAGAGAGAGAGAGTCGATTAAAATACGCAACATTTTTATGAGCGTGTGTTAAAATTCACACAGTGCTGCGACGCCGACGCCGACTGCAATAAAACGCCTCAGACAGAGATCGAGCCGGGAGTAGCATGTGTTGCTGTGCAGGCGGTAATCCGAGCTGCTCCCTCCCCTGCTCAGTCTCTGATTGACACGAACACCCAGCGAGGAGGCGCACTTACCGTTCTCGAATCCACTTCCACTTGTTGCATAGGAGTAGCCTGCTGCCGCCACCAGGCTGGCTGTGGGCGCATAATCACTTTGAAGCGCCGCTCCGGGTGAGCCTGGCGCTGGCGCTGACATGCCCAGCGTGGAATGCGCCATTGGCGGCGTCTGTGAGCCACCGCCAGCTCCATTCAGATTGCCATTGCCCACCGCCGTTGTCAGGCAGGTTATGTTCGAGTATTGTGGCAGCGTGCCCACGCCGAGGCCACTGCCCGCCGTGGAACCACTGTGCGGCACATGCATCCAGGCATCGCCAAAGCCCTGAGCAGCTGTGGGTCCAACAGCTGCAGCGGCGCTGTAATCATAGCTGGAGTAGGCAGAGCTGGCATAGAAGTTGGCATTGTCCTGCAGGAAGAGAGAAATTAGTTATCTATTCAGGAGAGGATCAGCTGGCTGACTTACCATGCCCGCATCACCGTAGCTGCCATTGTAGAAACCATTCGGATTCACCGCGTATGTCTTCACCTTGATCTTGGAGCGATAGCCACGTGGACGACGTCGCAGACTGCCCTCATCCTCGAACAGATGCGCTGAGTTCTCGTCTATGGTCCAGTAGTTGCCCTTGCCCGGCTTGCCCACGCCCATGCCCTTGGGCAGCTTCTTGAAGCACTCGTTCAGGCTGAGATTGTGTCGCACCGAATTCTTCCAGCCCACGTAGGGTCCGCGAAAGAACTCATAGCTGGCAAGAGGAAGAGAGAGAGAGAGAGAGATAATAAGCTTAGTTTATTTTCTTTTCATATCCTCCCAAGTGTCTCGGGGTCTCTCCCTGCTCTAATGAGCTTTGTTTGTGGCCACAAGAAACTCAATTAAAATTTTTTTCGGCTCCCCCCCTACCAGACAACAAACAAACGACGTCAGCTCTCTGCAGCCCCTGCCCCCTCCCCTGCTTCGATCGAGCCGATCAAGCTTGTCTCGTTCCCAGTCGCGAACGTCGCCAATATCCAAACATATAAAGTGCCAAGCGCTGAGAAATATGAGCAATTAAAAGGATGCGCCTCTGCTCTGGGCAGGCAGCACAGGGGCGTAGCTGCAGGAAACTTAAGGGGGGCAGGCTGCGGTATTGCTTCTCATATTTTGTTGAATAAATAAAATCGAACACAAGTAAATAAACTCAGGGCGACACATGACAACGCGCCACTTGCCTGTTGCCAGCAACTCTACCTTCCCCTTCCCCTCTACCCACCCCCCTCTACCCCTAACTAGCTATATCCATAGCTAGAGCTCTGGATCTGTCTCTGGCTACATCTGTAGTGCCAATGGCCGCGTGTCGATGTCGACACACGAGCTGGGAGTGGGAGGGAGAGCGAGATTCGTGTGTTTTGTTTAGCGCCCATGGGAATGCCAAGATCGATAAGGGAGTTAAAGGGAGTCTATAGCCCAGTAGAATCATTTACCTAGCCAACTGTGGAGCGGGTAGGGGAGTGTAAGGGCCTCAACTAAAGCTTAAGCCAAGTTAAGCTTAGATTGAATTACTCTGTGTAGCTTTGTGTAACTTGTAGAGCATTTGCAAGGGATTAAAGATCATATTCTGCAACAGCAAGATCTGCTTAAATGATATATGCCTACTCTATAGAGTACTCAACTTATCTAACCTCATTTTATGCTAGCTAAAATTTTCTAACCTCTTTTTATGTTGATATTAAAAGAAAATAATAGGGAAACTTCAGGCGCAGGCTTTACAATCGATTTCAACTGACTGTGCCTAAGCAAACTACAGGATATCTGTAGTTTCCCAAGATTATATCTTACTATCGTCAAATTGGCATTATAATACATATTATCATAGTTAGACAGGGCTTTGTTTGAATACTGTTTGAAAATAAATTATAAAAATACTCTCTATAAGTTATCCTAAGCAGCGTTAAAAACATCTTATCAAAACTAATATATATATATGTATATAACTATATAACTATATAATATATTATATATAATATAATATACCCTTAGCTAGAGTACAATTATACCCTATTATTTTTTTGTAGAGCACAGCTTCTTGCCGCAACTCCCCCCATGACATTGAAGTCCCCTTAAGTTTGGGGAGAGTGTCTGCAATTGGATACCCTATAAAACGACTAGCTCAAGTAGCCCCCCTCCGATTTGGTAATGGGATCTGTCCCAGTTTCGATTTCATTGCTTGAGCAGGCAGTTTTGGTTCACCCACCTCTTCTGCAAGTATGCGTAGATCTCGCTGAGCGTCAGCTTGCCCGTGGGTGACTCCTTGATGGCATGTCCGATCATATTGATGTAGCTCAGCGCAGGCTTCTCGGGGCGTCGTGTGCCCGACTTCTTGGTCGTATCGGGTGCACTGTTATCCTGCTGTTGCTGCTGCTGCTGCTGCGCAGTGGAGGCATTCGCCTTGCTGGGACTGTCCTGGGAGATGGCAGCGTTGCTGGTGACCAGCGTATCGGAGTCATTGAGGGATTTGGCAGGCGAGGAGCTGGCACTGGAGTAGTTCAGCACGGACATGCCGTGCGCATTGGAGATCACCTGCGTGGGTGAGGCAGAAGAGATGCGTGACAGAAAGCTGCCTGATACGGGTGAGTTCTGCTGCGGTTGCTGCTGCTGCTGCGACTGTTGCTGCTGCTGCTGTTGCTGCTGCTGCTGCTGATCTGCCTCGTGTATGGTCAGCTGATGGTAATCATTGGCACTGAGTATGGTATTGTTGGAGCAGTACTTGATGGTCGAGGCGTATTGATGATTCATGGGCTGCAGCTGCAGTGGCTTCGCAGCGGAGGAGCTGACGTACATTTCCTGATCCGTAGGCGTCTTGGAACTGGAATTGGGGGAGACGGAACCCACCGAGTGGGCTGTCATTAGGACACCGTATGGTGGTATCGGACTCGATGATGCCGGCGGTGTTCCCATGTTATGCAACGCACTCAGTCCATAATGTTGTGTGCTGGTGGGCGTGGCATCCACAACGGATGCGTAATACTTGCGTTCCATATAGCTTATATTGGGTTTCTCATCCACCATCTCGGCGGTGGGTGAATCTCCGCCCATCAATGGGAAATTGCCAGCGGGCAGCAGATTCGTCGCAGCACGATACGATGTTTGCGCAGGAGGATTATGATGCGCCGACAGCAGATGGCCACCCTGGGCATGACCATGGGCATGCGTCGAGTGGGAGAGTGTGTGCGGATGGGGGGGTAGGGTGTGTGTGCTGTGCTGATGATGATGATGATGCAGTGGCGTATGATAATGCGAGGCGGTCACAAAGCCACCCAACTGATCCACACTCATGGCCGTGGCGCGATTATTCAGATCGGACACAACTTCTTCACTTTTGATCATTTTTTTTTTAGTTTTCGTATGCAAAAAAACACTTTCCTTTTGGAATCTTTGACTTGTATAAGCGATCGCAGCCAACTTTGCTTTGCCGTTTTACTTATCCGTTTATCGATCCGCGCGGCTTCGCTACTCACGCTTGACTGACTCTTGACTCTGCCCACAGGGATCGTTTGACTGCGCTCTGCAATGTGCTGCCTTGCCTTGCAGGCACTTGAGTTGTGTGCGTGTGCGTGTGTATGTGTGTGCTCTTTTTTTAGTTTGCCTAGCAAGGCATGCTCACTCTCCCACACATACACAATCTCTCTCGCCTCCATACTGCCTTGCGCTCTCCCCGCTCACCGCATTTGCTTGTGCTCCCATTCGCATCCAATTGGCGCAACTAGTGCGAGAGAGCGCGCGTTACTTGCTCTCTGAGAGTCACACGCCAGTTGACAGGTATGCAGTGTTGGTGAGCGTGATTTGCATGTGCATGCGTGTGTATTGTATTTGCATGCGTGTGTATTGCATTTGCATGCGTGTGTATTGCATTGTATTTGTATTCTCTTTGCCAATTGGCATTTGAGTCTGGTCTGAGCTGAAGACACGCTAGAAATATGCGAAAGCTTCGTATTGCAAGCAAAGGAATCCATTAAAATATTATATATCATTTTAAATGGTTTAGAGAATTACAAAGCAAGCATAAAGTTCTGTTAAATCCCCAGTTAGAGCGCCAAGTCGCGATCTCAATGTGACGCATTCATCACCCTCCTCCCCCGCTGAGTTCGCCTGAGCCACCGTTCCCGCTGTTCAGTCAACAGTTAATAAATAGTCCTCTAATCCCGAACTGGTAAACCCAAAATTACTGCGAATGAATTAAAGAATTAACCGAAAAAAAAGGAAACCGTTTGCCGCCGTCGCCCCCGCCTGCTCCGCGCGCGCTGCTGCAAACGAGCTGTTAATTGATTTAGTCGTTCTATTGCCCCGCGCCAGCAGTCCAGGCCTGGGTCGCGGCTCCCTGAGTGCCGCCATTGCTGTCAGCACCGCAGCGAAGCGAACGCGGCGACCGTGACGGCGACGTCGACGACGACGATGGCGACGAGGCCGCGCGTCGTACCTCGCTCTTCGCTCTCCGAACGCATTTTTTTTTTCGGTGCCACAACGTTTCAATTCCCCAACACGATACACACACACACACACACACACAGGCGCACACACACGCGCCGAGTACTGCGAGAGCGGAACGGAGGCGGAGTTTTGTTTACATTAAACGAATTCTATTTGTCGAACACGTCAGGCCCGATTGGCGCTGCTGGCAGCAGCAGCAGCAGCAGCAGCATTTTCTGGCTATTACTTGACTTTTGCGCGGCCTGAAAGATATTTTAATTTCGTTTTGCAAATATATCATGGGCAGACAAATTCTCCATCTTCTTCTGCTGCTTCTTCTTCTTCTTCTTGAAGCACTCGTTATTTTGGCAGAATTTCGTGGAAATCGCAGACAATAAGCATAGGAATGAAGAAGCAGAGTGGAAATAATAATAAGAGAGAGAGAGAGACAGAAAATCGTGCAATTGTAGAACATTTTTCAGCAAAAGCATTTAAAGTCGATCGCTGTGTGGTTTTTGGGGTAATCTGCGGTTTTCTGTACCAGGCACATAGTAAAACCTACGTACAGTGCCTGCAAGCAGGAGTGCGCAGTTGCTTTAAAAGTCTTCTGATAGAAAGGAAGTAGAAAGGAAGGCTAAAATAGGCTACTTTTAACGGGAAACAAAAGTCTGCTCATTCATTTAGCAAAAAAAGGCTAAAAAAGACAGAATATTTGTACGAGTAAAGCATGAAAAATGTTTAATAACACATACATAACAAATAGAGCTGCAGCAATTACTTTGAAAATAATAAATAAATTGATGATGCTAAATTAACTTCTAAAAACTCCAGAATTCGCGCTGCCTGCTGTTCTCCAATTTCTTTGAGCATAGATATATTATTATAAATTAGCTATAGTACATAGATAGATAGATATATATTATTATAAACTTTCAGACATGCTCCCCTCTATCTGCAAACAATTCCACACCTGTCTCACAACTTTGTTGACCCACTGTATCTGTGTGTGTACGTGTGTGTTTCTTAAACTCTTTGGCTATTTTTCCGCTGGTCTCTGCGGCAAGGCCATAAATTATTTTTACGTTTGATTATTATTACTTCTTATTCGGTACGGCGTGCTGTTTTCGTGGACGTGGATGGGGATGGGGATGTGGCTGTGGATGTGTTCTTCCCTGAGTGAGTGAGGAATAAATTAAACAGGCTTCCTGCAGAACACACAGGCCAGAGACCCGAGAGAGAGAGAGAGAGAGCCTAGAGAAACGCAATTCGCGGCGATTAATTAATTGCCCAGGTGTGTGGGTGCAGTCGTACGACTTTATCTCGAGCAGAGTGTTCTTAATTTCCACGTATTAATTAAGATCACATATGCGCAACGTCAATCGCTGTGGGAGAGAGAGGGGAAAACAGATCCCCCAATATATGTATATGGTATGCTGTAGGCCGAAACTTCATCAATCTCTAGTGTAACAGCTATATATAGTATATATATTGTATGTATACAATATAATCATAAACGTTCGGAAATTGATTTGCCGTCATTGCGAATTCGATGGAATTTCAATGGAAAACTTTTTGTCGGAAAATTTTCCAGCGACATGAGACCGCAACTTGTATTTATAGCTGGAGCGATCTGTGTGTGTCTTCCGTTCTTCAAACTGGGTCAATAGTTCCGCCAGCATTGCGGATTGTAATCGGATTACAGTAAGATCTACCTCCCTCCTCTCTCTCTCTCTCTTTCGCTGCTTAACACGCCCACAACAAATAAGAATGCGGCGTGGGATCGTAAGAGGGAATTCCCAAACAAAAGCCGTCATCATCGTTCTGTTTTCAAGTTCAAATAATCATAATAAAGATAAGCAGACAAGCATATACAATACCTCTAGTTGCGCCACTCTCTCGCTCTATTCCAACTTCCCTCTCTCTCTCTCTCTTCTTATGGGCTTCTTGTACGGCGTTTGTTTTGCTTTTAATTTAATGTTAATGTTATTAAATGGCCAAATTGTTTACTATTATGCACGTTTGTAAACAAAATTATGTATACGACGCGTCTGCCACACAAAGTTGAGTTGTGTGTTGTGTGTTGTAGTAGTACACAAAGCGGCGAATCCCATTCAACTCGATGATTCCACGATTCCACGATGCTGCTGCTGCTGCTGCTCCTCGAATACCAAAGAATACCAAACAAATGTGCCGGCCATGGGCACAATTGTTTAAACTTGCCTCGCGTGCTGTAGTTTAATAAACATTTAACAATTAAACGCACACTCTCTCTCTCTCTTGCTCTCTAAACACTTGATTCGCCCCCCTCCCGACCTCTGAGTCGAGTATTGTATACAAGGAGAAAGGGAGGTGCAGAGACGGAGCTGCGGCGCATTTGTTTTTGCACACTGACCTACAACAACAGTCAAAGCAAACAATTGCAGCTTCCCTCGCAACACCCACCTACCCTACCCCCCTACCCTACCTCCCCCCTCCGGCTTACCGCAACGTTTATTAAACGATCGACTGGATCAGCCGGACAATAAATAATCAAATAGTCCAAATTTCAAAATATTTACACAGACTTTTCCAGCGAGCAAATTATGCCGTCGTCTAGCTAGGATTTACCTCTATTCCTGCTTCGCTCTCTTCTTTCTTTAAATATTTACAGTGTGATCTTGTGCAATTCTGTGCTTAGATCTAACACGCGTAGGGGATTTCTATACAATCACGTGCTGTGGTCAATTTAATGTGCAAAAAGCACAAAAAAAAAGATTTTCAATAACATCGAAAGAATCCCAAAAAAAAGAAATTTGTTTTCAAAGCAAAGGAAATCTGTTGACGACTTGTTTTCGTGTGTTTTCCCACACACATCATTTCAATGGTATTTGCGGTAAATATTTGTAGGTTATGTGAAGCTATGGGAATTTTGTATTTCTTCCAATTAAAAGAATGAGTAATATAGAGGGAAAATTTGCAGGTTTAAATTTGATAATCATATCATTTTAAGAGATTGATTACTTTGAAATTATCTTAATATAATTTGAAAGCAAAAAGACGATGAATAATTAGATTAAAATTAATATAGCAAATAGATATATATTTCGAATTGAGGTATATAGGTATATATTTCAGTTAGCAACTTTGGCATCTCTTGATAAATCGCACAACATTAATCTTAATGCCGCTACACATTTTTCATATCCGTCGACTCAATCTTCACATAGTTAAACGCGGCGATGTTTGTTGCGCCGCGAGTGTTGCCACACTTTGCAAAGAGGAAGAGGCAGAGAGAGTGAGAGAGAGAGGGGTTTGCAGCCATAAACACCTTGCCACACGATTACGAGTTTTTGTTTTCAAAATGGCCGCCCAAGTTTTGCGCAAGATGGTCGCCGTGTATGTGTCTGTGTGTGTTTTTCTCTCTGGCAGCTGCCAGCTAAGATCTCTGTGGATGCCATTGCCAAACTACTATGCGAACTATGGCATATAATAAAAGCTGCCCCGCACACACACATACACACACACACACATACAGCCATGCAGGCAGCATTGCTGCCGGCACCCCGCGGGGGGTCGCGCCATTCAGCTGTCGAAACTGGCGCAATAAAATCGAACAATTTATAGACTTGCGATCCATTTGGTGCGCAATAATTGCGCCAAATTTACCAGAAATTAAGAAAAAAAAGAAAGAGTAGAGAGCAGAGGCCATGTGTGTGTCTGTGTGTGTGTGTGTGTATAGGAAGCGAATGGTCAAACGGGCGATCCGCTCACAAAGCGATTTCCACTTGGTACTTGGCTGCTTTTGTTTAGCTTTTAGTTTAATAGCAGCTACTTAAAAATACGTTGACTCACAGCAGGCCAGAGGTAGAAGGAGGAGTAGGACAACAAAGTGGAAAACAGGAAACAGCACACGGCTGCGATTTAACTGATTTTTCTCTGAGTGTATAAAGAGGTTAATATCTTGCAGATTATGTGATAAATGCCGAAATGTGGCAAGCGCGTACGCCCTTCGATGCAGCCTCGATCTTCGACCTGATCGACCTGGCATCTGTTTCGTATCCATTCACACGCATTGTCATCGTATGGAACGTGCTGTCTTTGTTCTTGACTCCCCCAAGCTCAACTGCGGCCTTTGAAGGCTGCACACCTGTCGCGGCAGACTGAAAAGAATTTAAAGATTTTACTAAAGTTTTCATTTAAAGATTCGTATATATTTCAGAACATACAACCGCATCGATCGATCGATCAGTAACTTGGCACAGGCAGCTCAAGTGTCGCGCCGGGAGAGATGTAAATTTGGGTTAATCGCTGGCGACATCCTGACGAGGCAAAAAAACAAAAAAATCTAGTCTAATTACCCCGAAGCGCTGACAAATATTTTGACAGGCCGGCGTCATCCAGAGAACATTGTCAATGCGGTCCACTTGATGATGCCTGGACCCGCGCGCGCGACGGGGCGAGGCTAATGTGTGGTCGATCCACTTGAGATCCGGTAGCGGCGTATCCCAACAGAAAGTGAAACTCGAAACTGAAGGCACAAAAAGAAAAGAAAAAAATAAATTAGTGTTGGAAAACCATGAAATTCCAAAATGATTAATATTATAATAATTCCAAGATATTTCAGAAATAATATAAAACGTAGTAGCCCTAACTCTGTAGTAGATCATGTTCTTTATTTGATTTTTGCTAGTCAGTTTAAATACTCAGATAAAAAGTGTGTATTTTTATTTTTTTAGAAACATTGTGAAATTTTTTGAGAAATTAAAATGATTGCCAACCGTTTATTGAGGGGGCTGTTTCTGAGATCCGGTGTAGGCCACTTGGATCATGTGCGCCCGATGAGCAAGGGCAAAAAAGATGATCCATGTAAGCAATTCAAAGGTGGTGACAAAGGCAAAAAGGACGATCCATGCAAGAAGAAAGGAGGCGGTGATAAGAAGGACGATCCATGCAAAAAGAAAGGAGGCGGCGACAAGAAGGGAGATCCCTGCAAGAAGAAAGGAGGCGGTGACAAGAAGGGGCAGAAGGATGGCAAGGACGTTTGCAACAAAGGTGGCAAACCAACTGGTCCCAAATGCAAGAAATGAGCTCAAATGCGGACATGGTAAGCTATAAGGTTTGCCTGCTAGTATAATACATCAAATATTGTCTAAATCGCTCTCTATTTGTACCTCCCTCCCTCCCCTCTCAAGGAACTGACCATCTGGCGCCTCAGACCGTGGGGCATGACAGCAAACATGAATCAGTTTTAGTTTATGACTGGCTGTGATCATAAAACGAAACGCTCAGACATTATAAAGCCATAAAGCAACAAGTAAAATTGACGCAAAAATAGCTGGGCAGAGGCAGGCGGAAAACTAAAGGAACTATAACCCCGGATAGTGAGATAAAAGTCTAAAACGGCGATGGACACAGCAGAAGCCTCTGTCTTTCTCCAGCCTTCAATCCTTTGTCTATATTCCGTGGTGATCTTGTTATGACCCCCAAAAATGTGAATGGTCTTTTCCATCTTGAAAGTCTTCAAAATTGTTCGTATTATTGAAATATAAGAGAAACTATTGCAATATTCTTGGGAAAAACTGCACAATGTCAGCTGGCAGGTGCTTAAAAGCTCCCACCTAAAGACAGTCTTCTCTATCTGTTTCTCCCTCTCTCTCTCTCTCTCTCTCGCACGACAAACGTCTTTGGCTACAGGAATTCATAAATTTCACACCCTTCTCGCCCGACCGACTAGTCAATTTTTATGGCAATTCAATTGCACCGGCAGCGATATTTGTTTCCTGCTGCACCCGGATCGGATCTGTAGCCTCCGTTCTCTGGGGGCAGGTTGCAGCCGTGGCCGTATGGCCTACCCCTCCCCTCCCTCGTCCATCCATAGCATACTCGGGTTTTCCCTTTGCTTAATGTAAACAAAGACAAATCTCGGCAAGACTAAGAATTGTCGAAATACTTTTCCAGCATGTTGTTGCCTGAAATATACCCTGTATTCTCTAAACTCTTTAGCTGCACAGTTTACAGCGTATCTTGTAGTCAACCCCTGTCGCTTTTAGCTGCCTATCGAACCGATCATGCACGTTTCTCTACGCTTCTTGTCTCTATATTTTGGGTAATTATTACATTCTCAATGTAAACAGATCGAGCTAATTTTAGTTAAAGACACAGTTCCTTCTCGATTTTTTATTGTACCATATACCATGCTATATATTGTACCCATTTCGCCTGCGATTTGTGTAAAATTCCATAAGGGCAAACTATTGCGAATTGGCAGAGCGTTAAGATATCATATATACTATATATAGTTAATACTTTTTTATTTCTGTATTCTGCCTGCCTTTTAACGCTTTCGACGGCTTTGAAAAGTGCCGAAAATGAAACGATTGACGCGCTTGACGATCGACGGGCGGTCAAGCATCCATCAGTCGTCTGTCTGCCCTGCACGGGAGTCTGTAGAACTCTCGTAACTCCACTTGAGTGAGTGCAGTCTGCAGCCCCTCCCCCTCCCCCTCTCCCTGTACTGATTCCAAATTTACCGCGTGTCTGTTCAACCTTTCAACGCATAAAAAGAGGGAGAAGAAAAGCGAGCAAAGTTTCCCAATGATTTTTTTTTCGAATTATCGGGGAAATTAATCTTAATCTTGAGTTTGCTCAGGCAACACATGTGCTAAACGGCGTGTGTGTGTGGGTGTAGGTGTGAGTTAACTGTACATGCACGCATACTTACATATCTATTTCAAGGCCTTGGCGTCCTTTAATTGTTGTTGCTGCCGCCGCTGCCGCTGCTGCTGCTGCTTGCGTTGTTTGCTTTGGTTTTTGTTTTTGTGCGCAGCGCGCGCGTCGATTGAAGTTTGGCCGACGCCGACGTCGACGTTCGTCAAAATTGTTGGCATCAGCAAACGGTTTGAATTCAATCGCGAGCGAGTACAACAAGAACAACAACAACAAGAGAGGAAGAGGCAACGGGAACGGGCACAGCGACAGCCCGATGATGTTCCCGATGACGAGCAAGACAGTCGAGTAGGCATAGAGGAAGAGGAAGACGACGACGGCTTGCGCTTTGCATATGCCATGCTGCACTGCATGGACCACCCAAAGCGCAGCGAGCGCAAGCATTGAGCAGCGTCCGCTCTGCGCAGAGAACCGCAACCCCTGCCAGCACCCAAAAACCGCATAAATCCATATTTATCTAGCGGCTGCCGTTGCCGTTGCATTTTTACTTTTTACGATAAACGTTGCTGCATTGCTGCAATCATTCATTCACGAGGGGATCCCAATCCCGGATCCCCTTGTCCCATTTAATGTTGCTCGTGTAAACATGTGTAAATCATGACCCGTTGATGGCCTCCACGTAGACAATGCGCCTGGAAGCAGCGCACCACACACATCATGTGACGTACTCGCCGCCGCCTGCCGACGCTTTTGCACTGCGACCCCAACACGCGTTTTCGGATGAAACAAATGAGTTGAGGAAAGCTGTGTGTGTGTGCGACCAACTCTTCCCGTTTCCACTTCCATTTCCAATAAGTTCGATTAGTTTTCGCCTGCTGCAACTGCTGCCATTTGGTCAGCCTCATGCTCCTCCTCCTTATTGATCAGATTGTCCCGAAAGGCAAAAGCAAATATTATTTATATGTATACACTGGAGATGCGTCTGTGTGTGTGTGTGTGTGTGTGCCTGCTCTCGGGCCCTGAGAACTTACTCGGTTTGCGCGCATATTGAGCGGACGCCGCCGTGCACTTCCGAGTCGTCCACATTTTTGTGTGCTTCTGTTTGTTTATACTTAAGCGTTATTTCAATAAACATAACATGGCAAAGGGCAAATTTTTGATATTGAAATCATGATGATCTCTAAGAATTAGTTACATCTGCTGCTGCATTGTTTGGTGCACAGATCACTTATTGTCCAGCAGACTGTAATAATCAAAACTAATATAATTAGATTATTTATTTAGCATTTCACAAATTCGCACTTTATTAATTATCTTTAATTTTTTTTTAAGTTATTAAATTAATATAAACATTACAACTGCAAACAACTGTCTGGCAACGCCGAAACCGCGCGTGTTGCCACAGAGTTGCCGTCTTGTTATTACAAGCATTTAACAACACTGACAAGCTCGATCGTTTCCAGTGTGCCCGAACCGTTTGTGTGTTTGGTTTTTTTTCTAGTATCAGATTGACAGCCGCCGAGTAGCAGCCAAAAAGTGATTCACGCTCTCCACGACCCGCAACAGGGATTTTACGAAATAAAAATATAATTGGCATTGCCGCCAGACATAACGCTAAATTTAAATAATTTTAAAAGTCCGCCGCAAGTGTTTTGGAAAGTGCAAAACGATTCCGGCGCTTCTGAGTCTGCGTCGTTCGAACACTCTGGAGTGCGCGTGTGCGTGTGCTAGTGTATGCGTGAAAGTATATGTGTGTGCGTGTATGTGAAAGGAGGAGGAGAAGCAACACAAAAAAAGTGTACAGACGACGCGCAGACGCAACGATCTGCTGCTGCTGTGCCTAATTAAAAAGTACCGAAAAAACACAAGTGAAAATTAATCAATTATAGGCGAAAAGTTCGCCATAACGCCAATAAGAAAACCGAAAAACGAAATACGAAAATAATACAAAATGGGTTGTGCAGTGAGTACAGCACGAGATAAAGAAGCCATCGAACGTTCGAAAAACATCGACCGGGTGCTGAGAGCGGAAGGAGAACGAGCCGCTTCGGAGGTTAAACTGCTGCTTTTGGGTGCGTCTGAGACCTTATAAAAGTATTATACTATTTTGTTTAATTTGTGCATTAGTATGCGAAGCCATGTACGCGAATTTCCAAATTCCGAATTTTCGGAAGAACTAAAGCCTGAATTCTGTACTTTATAAACATGTGAGCATGGTTTTCATGTATGTTAACATTAATGCTCGCATTGTCTTTTCAATTAAGTGCCACAATAAACAAAGTCACTGTGCAATTCGATTCTCTATTCATCTCTGGACGTGGTCTGGCCATTATGCAATCTACGTTGTATATACATATGTCCGTACATGTCTAATAATTCGAATGCGATAAGAAATTGAACGTAAATTGAAACCAAATGTCGGAACTGACGGCGCCGTCAGCGTCTGCGTCGGCGGCTGCAGCAACTGGGGCGCCATCAATCGGCTTGCCAATGGAAACATGTTTCTGCTGCGGTTCTTCTTACGTATGCGTGCATGTATGTGCATGTCCATGCATGTGTGAGTGGCACTTGTTGTGTGAGAATTGTGCATTGAAGCGTTGCGCGACGCTTCAGCCTTAACTTCAACTTTGACCTCTTGTTGTACAGTGAAATTAAACACCGCGTTGCTTTTTGGCCTTCTGCAATTAAATTTCTATACGAAAATGGCAGGCAGAAAAAAATAAAAACCAAGCCGAGAAATTTTATTCGAGCGCACTTTCATTCATTCATTGCCATTCAATGCTTAAAACAATGAAATGGGGTTTTCAGCTTTCAAGCGGCAGCCAGCAACAACGATACGAAAAGCACACACACACACACAAGTATGTACATTTGTATGTTTGTTCATACATGTGTAACTGCAGTTAGCTGCTTTGTTAATGAAGCGACACTTCGCTTGCTCTGCGATGACTCAAAAGGGGCTGATGAGTGTGGCAAAGCCAGAGCTGCGGCTGCGGCAGCGGCAGCAGGGTGTGCGAATGAGAAATGCGGCATGCCAGCTGAATAACATTCGAGATGAACTCACTCACACTCGACAGCAAGAAATCAATCTATGGCTACACTTCCCAATTTGGCTTGAAATCATTCAAGCGTTCTGCGCAGCTCACCCTGTAATAATACCGGGTGGCTATAAAGAAAATAACGTTGTATTTGAGCCAGTAATTAGTTTCCAGCGTTTTTTCACAAATTTCCTCTAGCAGCTGTTCGCTTGAAAAAAAAAATACAGAAGGCGGCAACCTTAAGTGCCATGCAGGACAGTGTTGGAAGTGGCGCTGATTATGGCAAGAGGCAACAAGAAAACACCTTGCACCACTTGCTAACACTTACGCTTGTATTTATTTTATTGTGCATACATATGTTTCTATGCGTGTGTACACAGCGTGTGTGTGTGCGCGTGTATGTGTCGTTGCTTTTGTCTATCTCAGTTGTTTTTGCTGCTGCTGCGCCTGCGCTCGCTTTTATTATTCAAACCGCATCTTTTACTCTCTGCCTCTCTCGCTTTTTGTCTCTCCTTCGCTGTCACTTGCTAGCTCTTTCTGGCAGGCCTAATTGGTTGGGGCAGTGGCAGTTGTTATTGTTGTTGTTGTTGCTGCTGCTGCTTGTACACTGACATTTAAAGTGGGGTGAACGATATTAGCGCAAATAAATGGCCCCACATCAAATGCAGCTGTGCTCTCGGTACACTCACAGTGTGTGTGTGCTCTGTGTGTGTGAGTGTATGTGTCGTTTGACAAGTAGCTTGGGACGGGCCGCCGCTTCGCTGTTATTTAGTAGATTTAATAAAAATTTGCTATTGTTGCAGTGGGTGTCTGACCATTGGCCCCACTGTTCCTTAGTTGAATTACGCCACTTAATTTGTTGTCAATTTCACTCGGTGTGTCGCACCCCCACCCTCACACGCCTTTCAATTTCATGTGAGACTTTCCTTTGCAGCGTAGTTTCCCCCCAATTCGAAAGAAAAAGTATATTGGGAATGCACAATATTTGCATAAGATTGCTCAGAATGAGTAAGCTTCCCCCAACCAACCCTATGTAACAATGTTCATATATCGAGTGAGAATGTGCAAGTAAAAGAGATTAATAAGTGAGACAGCACATGATACGTTCCATATTACGTTATACATGTTTATATACCACAACCAGAGAACCTTCTGACAACACAAATAACTTAATCGACATTTTTTTAAAGAATTTATATGCACACACACATTCACACACACTCGCACATACACTTCAAAAATGCTCTCTTATGTATTCACTTTATGTGCTCGTGTCGTTGTCGCTTGTCGCCATAAGTCATTCTACGCCTTATCGCAATTATCAATAACCTTTGCGTCAGTATTAAATAATCATTTTCAACTAAATAATAAGAGACATTTTGATTTTAAAAACTGTAAATTACCCAGAAATATTTAATAATTTCTATTTAACGCATGCTCAAAACAAAAAAAAAAACCATAATTAACGTACATACATAAATAATAAACATATTAAGTAGGTTGATTATGGTTTTGTGGTCGGGGGCGCAAGTTCCCTTCATTCGTTTTGTGATTAACACATTTCTCCCTGTCTCTCTCTCTCCCTCTCTCTCATACTCACAATCTATGGCTCACTTCACTTATCTAAAAGTTCGGATGCCAGCCGCCTGATGGCGCCAATGAAGCTCGATTACGATTACTCATCGAGAGCGAGCAGAACAATTTGGTGTGGTGATTTCTACGGGTATTGTTATTGTTCTGTTCCTGTTGTCTAAATAAAGTATTTGCCTTTAGTCACTCTATATGTACAAATATAATAAATGCAAATAAAATTCAGGAACTGCAATCATAGCGGCGTTGAGGTGTCTAACACGCCCCTGGGAGGTTTGGTTCGTCCGTCAGTCTGTCCCTCTGTCTGTGTGTTTTGTGCTAATGAAGTTAATTTTAATACCGCTGATTATCATGATGAGCGATGTCGATGATGATTACGTGATTGTTGTTGCTGCTGTTGATGATGCTGCTGCTTCTGGTTTTCCATTGTTATTGTTGTTGTTGTAATCCCGCTTTTTGTACTCACCGCGAACTGTTTTGAAGACCGTAGACCGAGTCCGGGCCATGTTCGTTCTCGGCTCTCTTTCGCTCGAGTCGCTTATTATGGCACAGTTAACGGTGCATTGATAAATTAATACGCTCTTTAAATATGCTCAAGTGTGTGTGTGTGTGTGTGTATTATTAAATTGACCTTTTTTTGCCATTGTTGCTTCGCATCTTTCCTAATACGTATTCAGATTGGCAAGGGCCCCCATTATAGGTGGCAAGCCTGGCCTGGCCTGACCGTCTTTGGGGCCATAACTTTGGTCATAACGACACTTTTGTTTATTGCTAAATTAGTGCGCATTGTTGTTGGCTTTGACTTTGGTTGGAGTCTGTGTGTAATATATCAAACTATCTTTAGTGTCTGCACGAGTATATCGAACTAGGGGCGTACTAAGCATTGCAAAAGTGAAAGTACCGCAGAGGTCTCGCAATTACCTAACCCACAGACACTTTGCCTGCGTCTGCGTTTCCATCTCTGCTGCTTCTGTCTGGGAATGGACCCAACCACACAAGAAACCCAAGAAACAACAACAACAACGAGAAAAGCAAAAGCATTGAATGTTGCAAAGATTAAATGGAGGAAAAAAATATAGTAAAGTTGTCTTAATGTGCCATTGTTGCAATAGTCGACATCGTATATCGTTTTATAACTTTAGTTTTCTTAGACCGGTAGCTAAAAAATTAATAGTATATATAAAGAAAACATAACTCTTTTATTCGTTTTGCCAAGAGGAAACCAAACAACACGTAACTATATTTACTATCTATTGAATTAACCACCAGCAACTTATTTGTGGTCAGCATGTTTTTATTTACCTTGTATATAGAAAGTAAAAATATATATGTATGTATTGATTCCATTATAATTGACTCAGCATATTGTAAAATATTTAAATAACCTGTAAGGCTTGTGCAGTACAGTAATAAAAAGTTCAATGAACTCGATAGATTTACAAGAAAACCTTAGGCAGATATCGAATATCTTATTAATAACTCATGATGAAGATGACTTGTAACAGTTGAGTGGGTTAATCGATAGTTTCCTTTTGAAAATCAGGAAACATTTCAACGATTATGTAATTAAATACGAGTAAAGTTAATATACGTTGATTACCTACCATGAAATGGGTATTACTCTATAAGTCGGTATCTGTTTGTTGTAAACTCACTTGGGATCTCTCTTGCCCAATATGAGAAACGCAATTGAGCTTACGACGTCAGCGAGCTTTTTGGCCTCTTGACCCTAAGACAATTGAGCAATTTGTTGCAAGCATCCACTCATTCATTCATAAAAACTGCTGCCGCCCGGCACCTCGTCTCCCCTGCGTACGAATTGATTCATTCATTGGCGCTTTTTACGCATGACACTAACAATGGGACCCTTTCCCTATGACTGAATCAATTTACTGCCGGAATGGGGGGCAAGTATGTTTGTACATTCCATTTCCGGTTATCGTAGATGGTATCGCTAATAGAAATTAATTCTTTGTTTTATGCTTTTATTATTTGCAGGCGCCGGCGAATCCGGCAAGTCGACGATAGTGAAACAGATGAAAATCATCCATGAGACGGGCTACTCGCAGGAGGAATGTGAGGAATACCGACGAGTTGTCTACAGCAACACTGTACAGAGTCTGATGGTGATCATTCGGGCCATGGGTCGGCTAAAGATCGAGTTTGCAGACCCTGGTAAAACGGATATTGCACGTCAGTTCTTCACACATGCCTCAGCGGCAGACGAAGGCATTCTGCTGCCGGAGATTGTGATGCTGATGAAGAAGCTGTGGTCTGACGCTGGAGTGCAGCAGTCCTTTTCCCGCTCGCGCGAGTATCAGTTGAACGACTCTGCTGGATACTACCTAAACTCACTGGATCGCATTGCGCAGCCGAACTATATACCTACACAGCAGGATGTATTGCGCACGCGCGTGAAGACCACAGGCATCATCGAGACGCATTTCAGCTGCAAACAGTTGCACTTTAAGTGAGTTCTCCTTCAGCATAATTTAAATTGATATTATTTTAATCTGAATCCCTATTTCCTCTTAGACTCTTCGATGTTGGAGGTCAACGTTCGGAGCGCAAGAAGTGGATTCACTGTTTTGAGGGAGTTACGGCCATCATCTTCTGTGTGGCACTCTCGGGTAAGATTTTGCTTGAAGAACTCTCGACTACGGTGTTTAATCCATTATAAATTATTTTGCAGGTTACGATTTGGTTTTGGCCGAGGATGAAGAAATGAACCGTATGATTGAATCCCTCAAACTATTCGACTCAATTTGCAATTCGAAATGGTTTGTGGAAACGTCCATAATACTTTTCCTGAACAAAAAGGATTTGTTCGAGGAGAAAATCAAGCGATCTCCCTTGACGATATGCTTCCCAGAATATACTGGTAATATAAGCTAACCAAAGAGTCTTTAAACAAATTTCTAACGAAATAATATATTTGTTTTTTTTTTCAGGTTCCAATACATTTGAGGAGGCCGCCAACTATATACGCATGAAATTCGAAAATCTCAACAAACGAAAAGACCAAAAGGAGATCTACACGCACTTAACCTGCGCTACAGATACAAACAATGTGAAATTTGTATTCGATGCGGTTACAGATGTCATTATTAAGAACAATCTGAAACAAATTGGACTGTTCTAGGAAGTATAGACAGCTTATGCGATTAGAGTGCGTCTTAGTATTAACGGAAAACGCGCAAACATTTCCATTACATTATAATTAATTAACTATAAGAATATATGCATACATTTATCTGTGTATATACATATACATAGCTTATTATGTACATACATGTTGAAGGGCTGCAAAACTATTGATATGTCTAACGTGAATGAAAGTCAAATAATATTCCAATTAAAGATGAATCTGATAATTGTATTTTTCTTAACAATTGTAAGGTGCATTCTTTATTAATCAGTTATGTGATCTTTCGATAGTATTACCTTTAGTTTTGCAATTCTCAAATATACTAAACGATGTTAAATGCTTTACATGCTCTTGAGATAAATGAATATATACATATACTTACATATAAACCGATATTGTTGCCAGTAGTCGAGGAACAAATAACAAACTGAAATTAGTTAAGTTAACAGTACTAATTATTATAATAATATGTGTGACTGAACAAGTGCAAAGAAGCTCGGTAATCCTATGCAGATTTTGAGTGCGACTGCGCACATGTTTGGTCAGCTATCTTTGCACTTAATTAAGTTATAAACCACGTGACCGGATCGCATGTTGCGAAATCAAGACGATTGACAGTTTTTTGAATCTCTTTGCTTTTACGTCATGCATTTTGGCCACGTTTTACAACACTTTAAACGCCGCCGCGTACATTTTGCCAAGAGCTTAGCGCACCTTTAAAGTGAGCATGGGCCTAATTTTTGTATGCCCTTTAAATGTAACTAGAAAACTTACTAATTTTTTTAGTAATAGTGTGAATAAAGAGAAAATACGAAAAACCTACATGTATATTGTGACCTAATTTTGTAATCCTAGTGCTCTATAGTGATTTTGTGTCATTAATTCATAGTTTGCGTTATTCAACACTGCTCACTGCGTTGCTGTGGTGAATTTTTCTACCTCGAAAGTCTGAAAATGATGCTTTCTTTCGCTGTCAACTTTAGTTGAAGTCGGTCGACAACCTTAGTTAGGAAGTTTTAACACAATTTCGAATTTTTTTTTCAGGTATTAAATATTGCTCTGCTTAGTCTTGTAAAATACTGATAATCGTGCCCACGATTTAAGGAGACAATATGATTCGCGTGTTGTATATAATTAGCCAACGTGCAAAATTATCGTCGACCATGCGTAAGTACCATATAAAGATTGTTAAAATTAGTATGTATGTTTATAATTTTACAAACTTCCCTCGCACAGAGCACTCCATTGTTGCGCAGAGTGTTTATCGTGAGTCGCACTCCTTTTCGCGACCTCTTGTTCGCTTTTTTGCCAGCGATGACAACATTAAGGGGGGACCATCGAGAGGCATCATAGGGAACATTTCTTCGACGAATATCGGACGAACATCTACTAACGATTTAAATTCAATTGGTATAGCAAAGAGTGGTGCTTATGGTTCAAGCGACAATACCAATCCCTACGAGTCGCGTGAAGATGAAAAGGGCCAAATAACTTCGCAAATGAATGTCACACAGCCAATAACCGAGTGTGGAAAATTATGCCCGGATGATTCATCTAAAGAGGAATCGAAAATGGGATCAAGTAAATCGAATCATAGTGGCTCGGTGTCCAGGAACACTAATGACACTGCCAAACAGTGGCAAGAAGTGACTGCGAATTTGCCCAGTAAGGAACAGGTAGAGAAGTTCAGCTTTCGAATTCTGGCTTTTATCTATGATATTCTTGCATTGACAATTAACTGGAGCATTCGCTTTGTCAACGAGAAGGTACTAGCAAACGATACGGTCAAGTTGTATTGGAAACGTTTCCATGAGAAAATGGAAGAAGCAAAGAAAGATTAAGTATAAGATCTGCATTCCATTGGACGGGACAAACACAACATAGGACTACAGAAAGCGTAAAAATATAAACTAAAAGACAATAAATCTAAATTTTTTTCCCAAAACTTTTTCATTGATTTATTGATTATTATGCAAACAATTTTTCAATAAACAAAAAATAACTATAGAATTCAAATGAATTTGGCAGAACTAGCATAGCCGTCCAGCAACTTGGCCAGAAACTTGAGTATTTTGTTGCGAGCCTCCTTCAATGCTGGAGAATCTGTATTCGCGGGCTCGTACATGTTGGCGCAGTGGGCGGCACCTATTAAAATATAGCAAGAAAATAATATTAAATGCGTGCGAAATGATTATGATAATCTAAGGTCACCTTCAATATAAATAGTGGGCGTTTTTTCGTTTGACGATGTATAAAGACCGAGCGCGTGCCATGGATCAATCGAGCCGTGCACATAAAGAACCTGAGTAGTATCTGGGTGGAGTGCTCCATAATTTTTGTTAGTAAATTGAACAGCCTTTTCGAGGTAGTTCATGTCCATGTGGTCAGAGAATATGTCCATGCATTGTCGTATAAAGAAGTCTACGCCAAATCGATCGCCGAATGTGTCCGATTGGTTGTCGGACGTCTGATAGAATCCAAACTCGGTGCAGGTCTGATAGACCCACTGACGCATACCCTTTGCCATTTCTGAGTCCCAAGAGACATTTCTCATATCGGTAACCAATTTACTATATTTATAGTCCAGGCATGTGGTATTGGTTTCTTTTAGAATTATATTATTAACGACTCCTAGTCGGGTAACAGGAGGACCCATTGTCGAATTAACCATAACGTCGCAAATCTTTAAACAAAAAGAAGCATATTATATAATTGGAAGCTTTGATGTGCGTTTGTTCGTACCTTATCGATGGTCACAACGGCATGCGGGCTGTTATCCTTGTTGTACTGCACCACACCGGCAATGTTTCCAGCAATATTCTCAAAGAAATTCGCAATGTCCAACTTATTCTCAATGGAATCCTTCAGAGGCGTGCAAGTTCTATAAAAAGAGTGTAGTCTTCGTTAATAACAGTTGGAAGGAGGAGATTACAAATACTCTACTTGAATTTTTCGTCCAGACTACGTTGTCCAATCATGTGCTTGAGAAGGATCTCAACTTGGGCAAAGCTACGTGCTACAGCATCCACACATTCGGGCTTGTAGCTGGCAAGGGATGCCTTGACAACCTGAAAGTATTCCTTGAAATCAACCTTTGCCAGGAGTGGCCCACTTGAGCTTATGGCGCCATAAATCAAATTCGGATACTTCTCGCGAGCCCAAGCAGCCAATGAACCAGGATAGGAACCACCAAAAGCAATCCATTTCTGCGAGTCGCTTAGCTTGTATTTGATCTTCATGGCTGTCACAAAGTTGGCCAAGTCTGCCAGTGCTTGCTCAGAGCTCAGGTAGGCCAAGTTGCTTGTCGAGAGGTCACTGGTCGGGTGACTGTTGCCGTAATAACGATGCTCCAATTGAATACACAGTGCACCAAAATGTTCTGCATAATGAATCCATTGGCCCTCAGACATCCATTTCTTCGAGGCTTCCGCCTCGCCACCAATCATTAAAAAGATGGGAGCGTTGCTGTCGTTGCGATAGTGAGTATCGTTGACAAAATACCTTTGCTTCCATGTACGCGTGTCTTTTGGATTCGAGTGATCCAACTTCTGTTCAAACCATTTGTCCTCCGCATCCTGGACACGAAACATGCTTATAAATTTACTTGGACTGCCCAGAAATCCGTTGAAGCGGCGACCATTGCGAAAGCCGATACTGTTGCACTGCGCAATTAAACATATTAATAATAGAAACAGGCTGAGCGCCTCCATGTTCTTTGTAACTCGTAACATTTTGCAATGTTCGCAATCGTTCAATGATCCGGCCGTGTTTTTATGTTTTCGCTCGCTGCGGGTCAAATAGGCCGTTATTTGATTAGCTCGAGCGCTGCTTGACCGAATAACTGTAAAAACGGCACAAGAATGCAACTTATATAGTTCTATTTATGTATAAACTGTCATTTGTATGTGTGTACATACGTATTTTTTTTACTTTGTTATTTGTTTTTGCCTGCTATGTGCCGGTAATGTTGTAGAGTTGCCACCTAGTTTAAATACTGTGCTATTGTTGCTTATAATATTATTAATGATTTGCAATTACAATTCGCAAAAGAAAACACTGTTTGCTAATAAGCTAACTTGTAATAAAATTATTATAAAAGCCAACATCCCATTAGTAAATAAGTTATCGAATTTAAATATTTTTATCGAAAAGTATGCGACGCTGCCACTCTGTTTCGAAAGGGCTTCCAGGCAACGGTTGCTTGATTTTCAAACAAATAAACAGGGCTGTTCATATTGACAGTGAACAATTTTTTTGGCAATACCTACGATCGTAAATAAATACAATTCAAATATATTTTTTTCTTAATTAAGAATAATGGCGAATAATTTGGTCAGAGAATGTTACACATTGCAGCCACGTGCAATTTTCGGTATCAATGGTAAAGTGGAGAACGGTATGCGCCAGCATCCCATTACCCAGGCGGCTATATTTCCATTGGGTAATAAGATTGCAATTGCCGACTTCAAGACAAACACACAGGAATTTGTGGCCGGACATACAAACAGCATCTCATGCCTTGATGTTAGCAAGAGTGGCAAACTTATGGCATCCGGCCAGATTAATCACATGGGTTTCAAGGGATATGTAATTGTTTGGGATTATGAGTCACGCAAGGAGATTGGACGTCATGATCTGCACAAGGTGAAAGTGCAGGCTATTTGCTTTTCATCAAATGATCGCTATGTGATTTCTATCGGTGGAAAAGATGATGGTTCTGTTATTGTTTTTGACGTTGTCACATTGTAAGTAGCCCATTTTGAATGCAAGAATTGTTTCTTATATTATATCGAACTTATTTCACTTGTTCCGCGAAGCTCTCCGATTTGTCGCCAGCCCGCCTCACGGGCCATCTCTGGAAATGCACTATGTATTCGTCCGTTACACAACAATCCCTTTTTCTTTCTCACTGCCGGCGATAAGCATCTACGCTTGTGGAGCATTGTCCTTGAGCAGAAGAAACTGTATGTACAGGATGTACATTTGGCCGGCAAAACTAGGGTCTTCCTCTGCGGTCGCATTTCCAAGGACGATCAATTTGCCTTTCTTGGAACCAGCACTGGTGACATTGTGAAGATCTCACTGAACTGCTGTGACAAGATACATGTTAGCATGCCAGGAACAACTGCCGGCATACTGGGAGCCTATGGCACTCATAATCCACGTAAGCCGACGGGACGCGATTGCAATCGCTATGTGAATGGAGTTCGTGCAATGTATTTACTGGAGAAGGGTCGTCTGCTGATCGGTGCTGGTGACGGTGCAATCGAGCTTGTCGAAGAGCGTACTGAAGTGCCCTTGATCAATTATCGAGAATATCCTGGACCCACCTGGCCCTACTTGCGCACGGTAATCCTAAGAGTTGGCATACGGGAATTCGATTTTAAATAATCTCGTTTTCTTTATTGTGCAGCTTAAATCAACTCGCGTTTCTGGTCGTATATCTTCATTTGCGCGCTCCACACCAGATAAATTCTTTATATGCACAGACACAAATGAAATCTATACACTATATATTCAATCCTGGGTTCTCAAGCTGATCCGCACTTGCCACAACAAGGCGGTCTATTTTATTACATTCCCCAAGTGAGTTATTTAGTCGATTAACTACTTTTAATCTTTAAACTAAAAGCTTAAATATATTCCAGGGGCTATCACGGAGTTTTTGCCACTGCTGGACATGAGTCGATTCGCATCTGGTCCGCGGGACGTAAACAGGAATTGCTGCGCATCATGGTATACAATTTTAATTGTGCTGCTGTGCGCTTCTCGCAGGATGGGACAAGCATTGTGTCCGTATGGAATGATGGCATCATACGTGCCTTTACACCCGTCACTGGGCGTCTTATGTATGCCATACCGAATGCTCACAACAAGGGTTGCAGTGCCCTAGCCGTGGGCTCATCCGGTCGCTTTATTGTCACAGGCGGCATTGAGGGACAGGTGCGTGTGTGGAAGATCGAACCATACCGCCAGAGTCTAGTGGGTGTACTCAAGGATCATTCGGGTCCCATCACATCGTTGGACATTAATTACCTAGACACTGAAGTAATTTCAGCTTGCACAGATGGCTCCTGCGTCATTTGGGATATAAAGTAAGTGTGAAAGTGCAGATGAGATAACCGTCAAGTAACCTATATATTCTCTCCTAGTCGCATGACTCGCAAGCAGGTGGTGACTGCCAACACACAGTTCATGTCTGTACTATTCTTCCCAACTGGAGTACAGGTGATAACCTGTGGCTCAGATGGCAGAATCATCTATTGGATGGTGTACAATGGCGCACTGATTCGTGAGCTGACCGCCTCCAAGAAGTCATCTGTTAACTGTTTGTCTATGAATGAAACTGGAGATTATTTCGTGAGTGTTGGCAGCGATTTGCAGGTCAAGCTGTGGGATTATAATAGCGGAGACCTTGTTGGTGTCGGATTAGAGCATGCATCGTCCGTTATTGCCGCCGCTTATAGCCCATGTGGCAAGTCATTTGTCACCGGCAGCACAGATGGCTCGTTGATCATATGGGATGTGCCCGAGGACTATTGGGGCAAGCCGAATCCCCCAGAGGGCCCTACCTATTCGCTTCCCAAGACCGCAGGCAAAGGTAAAAACGTACCGGCACGTGTGGACTCGGGAACTCGTTTGAAGACTTCGAGTGAGAACATCAATGGACTGCTCAAAAGTACTCCAAAGGATGACATCTGTTGTGTTGAGTGCCCACCCTGTGCCAAGAAGGAAGCCGAGGCCGCCGATCCATTTATCGAGTGCAAGATTGTGCCCGACGTTAGAAAGTGTTAGTTTGTTTGATATTTTAGTGTATATATTAAAATGTTTTGAGCATCATCTCAAAAACTACAGAACGTATTCATATGATGTGGACAGATTTTCTATGGTAATAGGAGTTAATTGTAAAGTTAATCGCTTGGAATGTGTTCGGAATCCTCATCCAAGGGAATGTACTTAACTTCTTCCGCGCTCTTTTTCATCTTTTCCTGTTTTGCCATTTCAATTTTTCTTTGTTTTTCTTCCAATTTTATTTCTTTCGCTCTCAGTTTTTGTTCAGCCTTCATATAGGCTTCTTCCGCTTTCTTTTGCCTTTTCATTTCCATTTCGACTTCTTTCGCTAACTTCGCTGCCTCCTTCTCACGGTTGTCGTCCTTTTTCTTCCACTCTTTATGCAACTCTTCGAATTCTTTCATGCGCTGTGCCCGCTCCGAATCCGTTTCTTCCGGTTGACCATTGGCACCTGCATCAATTTCATCCTCATACCCAAGTGGTGGCAATGGGTTCACATGTGGGTTGTGATAATACGTTTTATTGCCAGGCCCCCCGTTGAAGAAAAATGGCTTTGTCCGCTTGTACATGTGTGGCCACAATACGAACTCGGGTCTCTCGTGCTCATGGTGACTGCCAAAGACAAAGAAAGTCAATAGAACTATAGTCGGTATACATCCCATGAGGGATATCTTCTTCCAGAATCCGGCCGAGTGGTGGCCTTTAATACAAGTGGATACAAATTAAAAAGAAATAATGCGATATAATTTTCTGTTACAATTTACCTCCTCCTCCTCCAGTTGGCGGACATTTTTTTTTCTTGCAAGGACATGTTGGCTTACATTTGCAGGGCTTCTTACAACCGCAAGGTTCCTTTTCTGATTTTGATTCTGATTTATTTTTTCCGCAAGCAAGCTCCTTTATTTTAGGCTTATCCCCTATTTATTGTTTTATGCAATCATTAGTATTTTATTGAATAGCCTCAGATATTTACCACCCTTTTTGCACTTATCAGACATAAGGCGAAAAGTTCCGTTAATGGCGGGAAACTTTTTGTGCGTGTATAACGGTGTAATCCATTTCGTGGCGTACAATAACTGCAACATCATATGAATATAATTTTGGATGTATCGGATGGGCCTAAATTATTAATTATAACGTCTTTTCCCCAGTTTTAAATTTAGAATTGAAGTCCTGCAAAAAACCTAAATTAAAATACTTATTTGAATTATACAAAGCCATCTATGAAACTTTTTATATTTCATTCTTTAATTATTTAAAAAATAAGTCTATGGCGCCTAATTCGATAGGTTTGGCTTGTTGCTATCGATACCCAAAAGTAATAACAGAGATGCTTAAACTGTTAGCATATTAACAGACATCTGTAAACGTTTACATGAAGATTCACCAATAGAAAATCGTATGTAAATGTAAGTTTCAGGATAACACTCGATTTATACCCTATGTTTATAACGAAACATAACCATCGCTACATATATAAAGTTGTTGTAAATAAATTACAACTGGAAAGCCTTAAAAATGATGACTATTCAAATAAAATAAAAATTATACAGCGCATTTCACAACATTTGTTGTGATTTGTAAATGTTGTATACCTGACTCGCTGCAGGGTATTTACCCCCGAACTCAATCAACTGTAGCGCTGTTGATATTAACAGTCTGATTGGAGGTTTTATTAACAGATGTTATTCGGACGCCGTAGTGGAAGCATTAAATATTCATATGCATCTGTATTGTTGTTTGAGGAGTTTTTAAACGTAATTCCGACGAGAACTTCGTTAATTTTTTAATAAATTGTGTGTGAAAATCGAGCTAATCTAAAATGAAAGTGTGCTGCATTGGTGCTGGTTATGTTGGCGGCCCAACATGTGCGGTAATGGCACTCAAATGTCCAGATATTACCATTACACTGGTCGATAAAAGTGCCGAAAGAATTGCACAGTGGAATTCGGAAAAATTGCCCATTTACGAGGTTAGTTTAAGTTATTGTGCTTATTTGGCGGATGATCATGTTTCCGAGGAAATACATGTGTGTACATAGGCGTTTATACAAGCGCACATTTCTGTAGCTACATATAAACGAACATGGGGATGGCTGTGCATTTAAATAATCGTTGTACGTGTGTGAGTTGAGATCTATCACGCTTTTGTGCTGAAAAAAAAAAAGAAATTGAAATTCTCAAAAAAAAAAAAGAAAAATATCATCCTAAACAAACAGCAGAAACACACACATCAATCAGAGAGGGGCAGACGTCGATGAACTCCTCTCATGCTCATGTTTCAAGTAGCTCAGCCGCCGTTGCGTCTCGTCTCGTCTCGTCTCGTGCCGTTCTCCCGTCTCCCTGGCTCTGTCCCTTTTTCTTGAGACGAAACCAGTTCCAAAACTGATTTGTATACCACACGCACCACGCCACCACTTGCCTTGCCTTGTCTGTGTCCCAATCCAAGTGCGTGCGTGATTGCGAACTCTTTCACAACGAACTCTGGCGGCATCGGCATATGATCGAGTACATCACAATAATTACAATCACAGGTGCTTGGCGCAATTAGCCCACAACAAGGTCAATGGTCACTCTCCTCAAGCGTCAAACCTCGAGCCCAACACAAACGCATTGCCGCCAGCGTAATGTTTCATTAGTCATTCATAAACAATACGCAAGTGAATGTATGTGTGTGTGTGTGTGTTTATTGAGTGCCAAAGATTTACACTGCCCTACATAGTGTAATGTTTCAACTGGGTCATCGATTGGAAAATCGATATGATCCATGATATCTGCTTGGCTTAATCAAACAGCCCGTTAGAATTCACACAATCTTTCTAGATTTTCTACGCGCTCTAGCGCGTTTGTTGTCGCATTTCCGCTTTTTATGCCATTCTTCATGTTTCCTTCTACACACCCCGTTCGTCTAGCAAAGGCAAAACCTTATCACCCGTCAGGCTGGGCCCATATTCCCCGTCTTGTGTGTTGGGCAGATAAGCAACAGTACAATAGTAGTGGTTGCTATCAGCATGAGCTGGATAATGTCTAGTACAGTAGTATATCTCTTTAATGAACTTCCCATGCGAATTAGAACCTTATATGACTGATTTTATTTACTTACTTGATTGTTAACTTAATTAAGTTTGTTCTAGCGAAGCTTCACTGTGTTTAAGTTAGCATTTCTCAAGAGTTTATTCTTTTTTCTAGTGTTAATTAATTGTGACTGTTCAGTCTTATCGATTTATGTAAAAATAATCACATAAATGAGTAATAAAAACAAAAAACCCCAAAAGAAATTCCAGCAAACTTTGTCGAAACGACGATAAATAAAAATCTAAAAAGAAGCGACGTATTAGGAGAAAAAAATATTATTTGTTTGTTAGGCCAAGGCTCGCTAGAACTGGAAATCAATTATTTATTTATCGCCTCTTTACTTAGATTGCATCATCGAAGTGCCGGCAAATACACTTAGTATACGTATGCAATTCTATTGCCGAGAATAGAGGGAAAGGAAAACTATGCAATGTTGGCATAGCTGACATCGTTTGTTGATTACCTGCTACCCCCCTACCCCCATACCATCTATTACTTACTAGGGTTTTCTGCACATGCACAAATGTTTTTGCTCAAGTACCCGTTGGAGACTTACAAATATTGTAATTAGTTTTTGTTCTTATCGTAGCGGAGACAACCCAATTTTCTAAATGAGGTTACTCTTGGTGATTTACGAATGGAACATTCTTCAACATATTGGAAATTTTCTCATAGCATTTCTTGTTAAATTTATTTGTTCTTCTAGTAAACAGAACTATTTTATGGGATCAGCATTTTTCGGTTTCACATGATTTCCAAATAAAACCCATTAGCAGTTTCCCTTTCCCGTTTTCTCATTTCTCATTAAATGCATACATATTTCTTTTGATTATTTCGCGTGAACACGAGTTCAACGGACCGCTGATTGAGATTAAAGAGCGAAACCTATTGCAAGTATGCAGATCAATCAAAAAAAAAAAACATAATATAATTACAAATTAAATTTTATGAACATGTGTGTACATGAAAAAGATTATGGTATCATATTATAGAGAGAAATTATTGTATATATGTATACACTTTAGATAAGGTTTTTCCATAGAATTCGCTAGCACGTAAGAACTACCTCAATAATCTTATCTTATAATAACAGAACTACAGACCCGCTTCGTGCGACGTAGTAGAGACTAACTGGTCCAGCTAACGGTTGTTTTTATGCGATTTATCCATTTCTCTATGGTTTACATAATATGCAAATTATACTAAAATGTATATATGTATTTATCTCCCTCTAGCCCGGCCTGGATGAGGTCGTCAAGAAGTGCCGCAATGTAAACTTGTTCTTCTCCACGGACATTGCAACTGCCATCAAAGAAGCTGATCTGATCTTTATATCGGTTAATACGCCCACGAAAACCTGTGGCAGTGGCAAAGGTATGTGCCGAATATGTCTATCAAAAATTCATTCGCCAAGCTAATTTCTCTATTGTCTTGGATTTCAGGTCGTGCCGCAGATCTTAAGTATGTGGAGAGTGCGGCACGCATGATCGCTGAGATCGCACAATCCAACAAGATCGTTGTCGAGAAGAGCACAGTGCCAGTTCGTGCTGCCGAGAGTATCATGCACATATTGCGTGCGAATCAGAAGCCTGGCATACACTATGATATACTATCCAATCCGGAGTTCTTGGCTGAGGGCACGGCTATCAATGACTTACTGAATGCAGATCGTGTTTTGATTGGTGGCGAGGAAACGCCCGAGGGGCATCAGGCAGTGGAGAAGCTTTCATGGATCTATGAGCACTGGATACCCAAGAAGCACATACTGACAACCAATACATGGAGCAGCGAATTGTCCAAGCTGGCGGCCAATGCATTTCTAGCGCAGCGCATCTCTAGCATCAACTCCTTGTCGGCGGTTTGTGAAGCCACTGGCGCTGATGTCTCCGAGGTGGCACGTGCCGTGGGTCTGGATTCACGAATTGGCTCGAAGTTTCTACAAGCCTCCGTGGGCTTTGGAGGTAGCTGCTTCCAAAAGGATATACTAAATCTGATATATATTTGTGAAAATCTTAATCTGCCCGAGGTTGCTGCCTACTGGCAACAAGTCATCGATATGAATGAATACCAGAAACGTCGTTTCTCGCAGAAGATTATCGAGAGTCTCTTCAACACGGTGTCGGATAAACGTATTGCTATACTGGGATTTGCCTTCAAGAAGAATACAGGAGATACCCGGGAAACGGCGGCAATAACCGTATGCCAGACACTGCTCGAGGAGGGCGCGAAACTCGATATTTACGATCCCAAAGTTGAGCCCGAGCAGATTATCGATGATCTTACACATCCCAGTGTAACGGAATCTCCAGAGAATGTCAAGAAGGCCGTGCAAATACACAGTGATCCCTATAGTGCCGTTCGTGCAACACACGCTCTCGTGCTGTGCACAGAATGGGATGAGTTTGTCGATCTGGACTATAAGCGCATCTATCAATCCATGATGAAGCCGGCATACATATTCGATGGACGCAAAATATTGGATCACGAACGGCTGCAGCAAATTGGCTTCCATGTACAAACCATTGGCAAGAAGTACCAGCGCGCGGGACTGCTAAGATCGTGGGGCATAGTGCCGCAGCTGTAGGCGTCTGCGTTCTCTGGGCCTCAAGACTTAACGTTGTCCACATATATTTCCAGTATTTACGACACTTCATTGTAAATATGCTACGTTTGTTTTTATATAAATAGTGCAAGTATTTCGCTAGATACGCCTAAGTATTCCTGTATCTATATTCCTACAACCAAATGTTGTTCCAGTTGCAATATACTATATATACAATTCTATATATATATTAACAATTTTAACATTTGCCGTTGCAAACGGACATCCCTCCCATAAGTTTGCTATTTGATTGAGAATATTCAACGAGCATTTCTCTATAAACATGTAAATTTTATGAAATAAAAACAATCATTCATTACTAACTTTAAACTCAACTTTAAAACGGAATTCGCTTTACAATCTGACGATACCAGAGAAACGATGTCGCAGCCGAGAGGCTGAACCATGTGACCAGATAGGAGAGATGATCGTTGCGCAGTGTCACACGTGTCTGTCCACCAATTGGACTGTTGTGTGCACCTTTGGCATCGTAGACCGCGTCCAGAAAGACGGGCGCAGCGCGTGTGCTTGCACACATCTTTTGCAAATCGCGATACAGAAAGATGCCTCCTTTGTGATCTGGTGTGAATTGTGGTCGATTCTCGCCCTTACGCACCACAGCAGTCAGTTCCACTTCGGTTTTATATTGACCAAGAGCACGGGTCTCCGGATCCGTGTGCTTTCGCGATACCCAGCCGCGGTTTACAAGCACGACGTCACTGTGGAAAAACTAGAAATTTACAGGGCATGTCCATTTATTCTATTACTTCTCGTACTCACTCTCTGTCGGCCAATTGAAATGGTGTGACAATCAGATAACCATTGCCTGAATCACGTTGAGAGAAGAGTCCACCTTGTGTTTCTACTCCATCAGGGCGTATCAGAGAACGTGGTCCCATTAGCATTTCCTTGTCATGTAGAAACTTGCCACGCAACTTGACCAAGCGATATTCCATGTTAGATAACTGGCCCAAACTATGGGAAATCAAATTGTTTACGGGTTTCTAAAGTATTATAAGTAAAAAAAAACAATACTCTTCGGGTAGCTCCACCGGCGCTATATGCAGTTGTTCATGTAAATCTTTGATTAGTTGCTCTTTCCAGATCTTACGCTTGACCTGCCAGCAGCCCAAACCAAATGTTGTGGCGGGTATGAGCTGAAAGTATTAAGTCTCTCAATATAATATTATCCATCCGAGCACAACTTACAAGTAGGAACCAGCCCAGTGCTGTGATTTTATCCTTGTCCTTCGCATTCGTTGGAATACTCGTAGTCCATTCGAATTTTTGTGGCTGTTGTTGTGTCATCTTTCTGGCAATTATTAGTAGACTGCTGCGGGGGCTTTGCTTGACGCTGCCGGTCAAGCGCTGCAGGACACCAGTTTGTTTCCACATATGGACACTCAGTCGCAGCATGGTTAATTGTTATTATTTAGATTTCTGTGATTTTTTCTTGCCGGCAGTAATAATGAACAGCTGTGCCCTTAGCAGCAACAGCAAATGTGTGAAACTTAACATGCTGCTGTTATGTAAATAGCAGAAGTTTATTTGCAAATATATCGTGATTTGTTTTCAGGTATACTTAAGAAACTATTTTATTCATTAAATTTATCAGAAAAATAAGTTATAGAATATAGTATTTTTATAAAGTTCATTTAAATTTAACAGTCATCTTCTGTGTGGTTGGTGAGGAGTAGAGGTGGGCGCGGGCCTACTTTTTGAGGCCCGGCCCGGCACGAGGCCCGCACGATTTTTTTTAAAAAGCACGGTCCGGCGCAAGCCAAACACGAAAATTTCAACAAAAAAAAAACCCATGCATTTTTTGTAATTTATAGTATGTAATATACAAAGAAACTTAGTTAAGTCCAATACTTATTAATAATAACAGGGTTATTGTTTTTAAACATAACTTATGGCAAGTTCTTATTTAAAAATAAAATTTTTTTAAAGTTTGAACTTTTTAAACGTGTACGACGCTCATTTAATATTATTCCAGAGGTAGAAAATAATCTTTCGCTCGTCGCTGAGCTTGCCGGAATGGCTAAAATGTAACTGGCAAGTCTTTACATTAATTTGAGGTCACTACATTTCCAAAATTTTAACACATTTTGGTCTGAAATGGCTGCACAGCCATTTAAATATTTTTCGATTTCATTATCAAAAGAATTTAATTGTAACTTTGTTTTTTGGAAAATTTGTTATCTTGAAATTCTGAAAACAGTCCTGACCCCTTTTCATCTGGGCTTGCAGTTCTTAATTCCACAAACTCATTTGAGGCCTCCTCATCATTTATCATTTCTGAAAGCATTGCTTTGACCGTTACCATGACATTCTCCTTAACTTTTGGCGATAAGAAACGCATTTCCTTGAAGGGAGGATTTAAAAAGAGGCCAACATAATGTGCCGTTGATGGTGCAAATCTTTTATTTAAAGAATTTAACGTATTATTTTTTAGCCGCATTATGATTTCAGAATCGAGCATTTCAGTGGCGCACACCTTCAATAATTTGTGCGGTTCGATTTTGCGGGCCTTCGGGCTTTTGCGGGCCTCCGGGCTTTTTTCTTAGGCCCGGGGCCCGCACGAACCCGAACGAAACTCGATTTTTAGGCACGAGCACGTTTTTTTTGGCAAAAGCCCGCGGGCCACGAAAAAATGCACGGCCCGCGCCCACCTCTAGTGAGGAGCAAGTTATGAGATGAGGAGTAGTTCTGTTAAATCAGCTGTTTAATGGAATAATTACAATCAGTTTGTGCCAAGTTGGCAGCTCCGCCCACATGCTGTTGTAACACTGCGATTTGTTTAAAACAATTAAAATTCGGTATAATTAAAGTATGTTCTGCACACGCGCAGCAGCAAGGCTGGCTAGTGGCTTAACCACAACAGCAAGGGTGAGTTGTGACATTAAACTATTCTTTGTGTTCATTCAACTGCTTGAGCCAAAGTACCTACCGGACGCTCTTATATAAACCGCAATGTTTTCCTCCCACAGGGAGCGCAACACACCTACAAGTCGACACATAATGTTTTTGTTGTGACCGGAGCAATCGCAGCCAGCGAGCAGTGCCGACTCTGCTCCACCGGCGTTGTGGATGGAGCCAGCAAAGCGAAACAAACAGCAACAGAGGATGGAAGTATATTAAAGCGTGTTCTGACCAAAGTCGGCTTTGCGCCCAACACAAAAGCCGTAAGAAATTTACTTTCGAATATTTTCATCACTTAAAACCATTATCATTATTCCTGTTACAGCGTCTCAAGGTGACCAGTCATCTGCTGTACGAGAGTGTGGCGGACAAGATCAACTATGTTGCTTTCTTCCGCGATTTTAATCTGCCCAATACGTTTAACTCTTGGTTCCTGGTCACGGAATTGCATGTGTGGCTGCTGCTAATGCGCTCCATGGCTGAGGGCTCAGAGACAGGGGAAGATGGACGTTTCTTACGCAACTGCATAGTGGAGGCCATGTGGGGAGATGTAAATACGCGCGCCAAGAAGTTGGGAGTAAGTGAAAAACGAATCTCTTTATGTCAGCAATTACTCAATTTGTTTATGTTGCAGGCCAACAATCCCTCACGCACGAGACAGCAAATTGAGACACTCTCGGAGCAATTTCAAGCGGCACTCATTGCATACGATGAGGGCATCATGTCCGACGATCGAGTGCTCGCCTGTGCCCTGTGGCGTCGTTTCTTCGAAATGCAGTGCGAGGATTATGCTCACATCGAGCGACTGGTCAAATATGTGAGGAAACAGGCGCTTATGTTGGATAGCTTAACGCGTGAGCAGTTTATAACGAAGCCAACTGTGGCGTGGCATGATCTGGACAAGATCAAGATCCAGGCATAGAGAGAATGTTCATTAAGTTTGTTTATTAAAATCAAATTATATACAAGTTCCTTAGTCTAGCGAGATTTATATTAAAATATCGTCGATCGGCTCATCGACCAACGCTCTCAATTGACACTTAAGTACGAACGCCATGATTCGACGTTCCGCTAATCTTCTATGATTGCCTTCGAGTTGCTTAAGGATGTGGTCCATCTTGACATAATCGCTAACTGGTGATGCAAGTAACTCAGCCATTTGTGTATCAACAGCTTCGGCAGCGGCGGACTCAATGTTCCTTTGCTCTGATGACGGCTGTTCATTTTCCAGCTGCTCATCTTCCTCGTAAATGATTTCCTCTTGTAGGATTTGATCGTTAGACTCAATGATCTCTTCAATTATGAATGTACTGTCGGCGTGTTGCTCGAATTCAGCCACATGCATGACCACGCAATCATTATACGATTGCCATCCGTTCTCATTGGCAGAAGATTCACTTGGCATCTCAATTGCCTGCACTGGTGCCTGCTCTGCTTGAGCCGAGCATGGTTCCCTGGGCTTTGATTTAGGATGCGCCTGTGGATCCGAGAGGAATCGAAGACGCTCAAAATAAGGCCATGTCGATGTCCCAGTTCGTCGAGATTCTTTTCTATACTGATAGTGTAGATTGTTCCAGCGCATCAAGCAGAAATCCACTGAAAGTTTAGAAATCATTAGCCCAGCATTAACTTGGTAGTCAATTCTATATAATTACCCTCACAGTTCATTGTACTGGCAATTTTAGACCAGATTTCGGTTTTTACTTTCATAACATCATAGTTGGAGAGTCCTGTCTGGCGTTTATAGAGCACTGGATGTGGCTCAACATTTTCAATAAGCTTAAAATCGAAGGGACGATTCTTCTTATAGCTGGTCCGCATCTTGGCTTCGAATACAAACTATTTGCAGACAATGGATATTAATAAAAACAAAGTACTTCACAAAATTTGAAAATAGATAACATACGTTTTTGTAGTTACTGCATTAGGATACAATATTTCATTCCATAAAAAGGACTCTATTATCTCATTTCCAGGGCTTAAACACTATGGCTTGCATCAATAAATATTGAAAATAAATATAAAGTGACATCAAGAGCATAAATGCAAAAATCTAGAATATATTTATTTTATGTTTGTGTTGGTCGTGTCAAGTCGTGTCTATATTAATCGAATAATGTTAAGAAACAGCTGATCTGTTAAACATCAATTTAATTTTTGCTTAGCAGAAATTATAAATTACGACATTCGTTTTTTTTAAACTATATTATTGGTTATGTTTAAATATTAATAACACTTTAGCAAAAAAAACGTATAGACGAATAAAACCTAACTACCTAGTTTTTATTTGTCTATGTTAAAAATCTCACTCGATTCTGCTACTGTAATTATTCAGCAAAATGTTAACTTTGTGAATGCCAAAACTATCGAAGTTTGTTTTACCGATTTCGATAACTCTATATACCTGACGTAGGAGTAACAAACCTGGAAAATTTTTAGGTGAAGTGAAAATTGAAAAAAAAAGTGAAATACCTAATTATTTGGCATATAATTGTTCAATCTACGTTACGAAAATAATGAATATGTAAGTAGTAATAAAATAAAATGGGGGCAAGCCATTTTTATTGCGTTTTTTGCAAATCAAACGACATGTGGCATTGTGTTCAGGGGCTGGATGGCAAGAAAATTTTCTTGCTCTTGCTAAAAATCGATAATTCAAAATGGCAGAGAGAGTAGCAAGTGAAAATCACATCCAAAAGTAGAAACTAAAGTTTAGAACTGCTTTTGAAGTTCAAAATTATAATTCATGGCGCATAACGCTCGTTCCAGGTATAACGGACAGGTAAATGGTTATATGGGAGGTGCACCAGCTGGTGGTATGCCCAACAATCGCATGGGTGCTGGTGGTGGATCCGGAATGTTTCAACGCAATCGCTCCGCTCCATATATTCGCGGTGGACCAGGAGCCGTTGGCGCCGTAGGCGCATTTAATGGCATTAGGATGAACGGTGGCCCAGGAGCGCGTAACGATCGTGATGGTGGAGGATTTGGTGGTCAGAATAATAATCGTACGTCGACACATGGCGCTCATTTGCCAACCATTGTATGGTCAGAGGTGTCCCTCACTCCGTTTCGCAAGAACTTCTACAAGCCGTGCGAGTCTGTTCTGGCCCGCACCCAAGGCGAAACAGAGACCTTTTTGAGCAGTAATGAGATTACCATTAAGGGTAATGAAGTACCTACGCCCAGTATTGAGTTTGAGGAAGGTGGCTTCCCGGACTATGTTATGAATGAGATACGCAAGCAAGGATTTACCAAGCCGACGGCCATCCAGGCCCAAGGTATGCCAATCGCTTTGAGCGGACGTGATCTCGTGGCTGTTGCCCAAACCGGCTCGGGCAAGACCCTAGCCTATGTGCTCCCCGCCGTGGTGCACATTAACAACCAGCCGCGCCTAGAGCGTGGAGATGGACCCATTGCCCTAGTGCTGGCTCCAACCCGCGAGTTGGCCCAACAGATTCAGCAGGTGGCCAGTGAGTTTGGTTCCAATACGCAGGTGCGCAATACGTGCATTTTCGGCGGTGCCCCCAAAGGACAGCAGGCTCGTGATTTGGAGCGTGGAGTGGAAATCGTTATAGCAACCCCGGGACGCCTAATTGATTTTCTGGAGCGAGGTACAACTTCCCTAAAACGCTGCACCTATCTGGTGCTCGACGAGGCCGATCGCATGCTGGACATGGGTTTTGAGCCTCAGATACGCAAGATTATGCAACAGATTCGTCCTGATCGCCAGGTGCTCATGTGGTCTGCCACTTGGCCCAAGGAGGTGCGCCAACTGGCCGAGGAGTTTCTCAACAATTACATTCAGGTCAACATTGGATCGCTCTCGCTGAGCGCCAACCACAACATATTGCAGATTGTGGATGTCTGTGATGAGTCTGAGAAAATTGTCAAGTTAATTCAGCTGCTCACTCAGATCTCTGGCGAGAATGAGACAAAGACCATCATCTTTGTTGAGACCAAGAAGCGTGTGGATGAGATAACACGTAATATATCACGTCAAGGCTGGCGCGCATGCGCCATCCATGGCGACAAATCGCAACAGGAACGTGACTTTGTGCTGTCCAGCTTCCGTAATGGCCGGCACTCCATACTGGTGGCCACTGACGTGGCTGCCCGCGGATTGGGTGAGTTTTTCGTAGCTTTTGCGTTTGCAGTTGGCAAACAGCTGCGTTGTTGTCTTTTTTCGATGCGCTCCATAACCAATAACCATGCAAGTGTTGCTGTGGATCAACAACATGCCCGAATGCCAATTGCCAATGGCCAAGTGGTTTCTTTCATTATTTGATTCGTCGTCGTCGTCGTCTGGCAGCGACCGTCAGCGATGAATCGACCAACACCGACCAGCCTTTTTCTCTATCACTGTCACTACTTTTCTGCTATCTCGCTTCACTTTCTTGCTCTGTCTCTCTCTCTCGTTCTTGATCTCTGACTACTTCTCTGACTTTCTCTTTGACTTAATCGACTTGAGTGAGAAAACTTAACAGGTTAAGTTGTGCATTGCATGTCGTAACTATTCTCCCATCTTCTCCAGCTTTCGTCCGGGGAAGAATCCAAAGCATTATTTTATTTTTTTAATTTTATTTTTATTTCATTTGATGCTATACAAAAAAAAATTTAATTCGAAAATGGTGTGGTCGAAATAATGAGGGGAATGTGTTCTCCATGCATTTTGCTGGTTATATGAAGTTCGTTTCTGTTTGTTGTATATATATACATACGTATGGATATTCTTGTATTTTTAGTTCTTGCCCTCTTTTCTATATAGTCTTTAGTTGTGCTTCGTCAAATCACATTTGAGTAACCTAACGTACCATATGCAATTTGTTATCAGTCAAGGAGTCAATGGTCTAGCAAAATACTAATACAAAAAATTGATATTAACAAAACGTGTCTTCAAAACTGTGATATACATATATTTACTTTTAAGACTTTTAAGCTTGGAATCATATCGAAATGTTTGTTTTCCCCTTTAACTATTTCGTTTTCTAATTCGATAAGGTTTCGCTGAATGAAGACAATTGGTAATTAAGTATTTTTCTTTGTGATATTTAACAAACTGTGATATAAAGTCTGTGATAGTGACGTATTCATATGGAATATGAAGCGTCATGATATTATTCTGGTTTCTTTACGTTCTACTTGTGTTCAAAACTTCTGTTTCTAGTGTGGATACTGTTTCGATATGGTCTTATTCCCTGCTTTAAAAGTAAACTTTTCTGCTTAAAATTTTTTTTTTTATTTTCCAATTCGGTTAATAGTTTAAAGACTGCGTAAAATCAATTTTGCGGCCAACAAATTTTTGACTGATGCTTATTTTCGTAGCTTATTTATATTAACCATAAAAGTATTATGTATTTATATTGTATGTTACGTCGTTCCTATATGTATAAAACCTAAATTTGTGTGTGAACAAAAATATCATCAGCACTTTTTGAAATGGACTTCGATTTTTACATGGCAAAAGTAAACAAAATGAATGAAAAAAAAAAAGAAAAAGCTAAATATAAAGCAAAAGTTAAATGTTCTAAAAAAGTTGTATACACAAAAAAAAAGAGATAAGAAATATGATAAAAAGATCAAAGTTAAGCTTTCTATACAAGTTGAGGGTTGAATTCTTAAGTTTTTAGCAACGCGGAACTCTCATCACTTAAGCTCCGCGGCTCCAGGCCTACCATCTTTATATCTACAACAACAACAACCGCCAGAACAACAGAGCCGTAACAACATTATTTACGTAAGCCCTTTCTAAAATATTCATAGATCGTACACGGGGTAAGTACTAGGATAATTTTGAACCAATTATCACGTACCACTCTCTCTCTCTTTGTCTCTCTCTCTCTCTCTTCGTATCAAAATTAGTTTTATTTAGTCGCATCCAATCCAAAATTCAATTAATCCCAAATTCTTCCCACCAACACACTAAAAAGAATCATTATCCTTAGCACACACCATCATCGCATCATATCATCGTTATTTTTTATTATTATTATTATAATTATGATTATATAACCTATTTCTTAAGTTTAATCAAACCGTCTCTTGTATGCATTAAGCTTAAAACTATATATATAAAAGAAAGATTTGTGTATTTAAAAGAAAAAAAAAGTATAAGAATGAGAACACAAAAGGTCGAGGTCCACATTTCCGCAGTATAGAAAAAACATATATCTGTTTGCCAAAGATGTATAGTTGTTAATATACGCTAAATAGTATTGATGGCGAAATTTTTGTTCAAAGTACAAAAAGTTAAATATAAAGAAAAAAACAAAACAAAAACAAAAAGAAAATAAAACAAAAACAATACAAAATATATATAAAATTGCAACTGAAACAAAAACTAAATGAATAAAGTGCATAATTAAGTATAGAAAATATGAATTTTAAAACAAGACACACACATAAGTTTCCGTTTTTTCCGTTAATAGTTCTTTATTATATTCGAGTGATATCATCTTAAGACATTTCTAACGTATTAACTTCTTCAATTTTCAAATCGAAATGATCAAAAACAAAAAACAAAATAGACGTTGACGATGTCAAGTTTGTGATCAATTATGATTATCCTTCGAACTCGGAGGATTATGTGCATCGCATTGGACGTACCGGTCGCTCTAATAACACGGGCACGGCTTACACCTTGTTTACCCACTCGAACGCTAACAAGGCCAATGATTTGATCCAAGTGCTGCGTGAGGCTAATCAGGTGAGTCATCTCTGTCGTTATCAACTATGGCATTTTTCTAATACACATGTTTCACTTCCCACCTCGTGTGCAGACCATTAATCCCAAGCTGATGAACATGGCTGCTAGCGGTGGCTATCAGAAGCGCGGAGGCATGGGTTACCGCGGCAACAGCGGTGGCTATCAGGGACGCAATCAGCAGATGGGCGGCGGCAACAACAACTACCGCAACAACAACCAGAATAACAACAACAATATGCACCGTAATGGAAACGGTAATACTGGCTATAATAATGCAGGCGGTCCGCCACGTTATGATCAGCAGAAGCCGTCACGTAATTCGCCCCCTGTTCCGGGCGCTGGCTATCGTCCACCAGGTGGTGGCTATCAGCAGCAGCAGCAGCAACAGCAGCAGCAGCAGCAAGCACAACAGCAGCAGCAACAGCAGAATGGTGGAGTGCAGTTCTCTCGCTTCAATCCCAATGCCGCTTGCTTTGAGCCCAAGACTCAGGTCCCGACCGTGCAGCAGCACCAGCATCAGCACCAGCAGCAACCACAACATCACCAACAGCATCAGCCACAGCACATGGCCGCCGCTCAGGCAGCAGCCGCCAATGCAGCAGCCGCAGCTGCCGCCGCCGCTGGCTATGGTTATGGAGTTGAACAGAAACGTTCTCGCTTTGCCCTGAATTTCAATATGCCACCACCACCGCTTCCTCAGCAGCAGCAGCAACAACAGCAGCAGCAGCAACAGCAGCAGCAACATGCGCAGATACCACAGCAACATGCGCAGGTGCCACAGCCACACAACGCTCAACAGGTTGCAGCTGGAGCAGCGCCACAGTTGCCGGCACAGGCTTATGGACAGTACACTAGCATGTCCAGCAGCATGGCGACAGTATCGTTGAATGGAGGCGCCTCCAGTATACCGGCCAATGCATACCGTGCTCCGTATGCTATGCCGTATGTGATGCCGCCACCACCATTGCCCGTACAAAACTAAACAGAATCGCCAAATTGTATGAGCATTAATTGTAGGACCTCAGTATTAATTAGTAGGTCCAAGGTTTTTGCTCTGTTGTAATTTCCTTTCCTACACTGACACACTCACTCACACACACTCACACACATACAATTACATCGCACATAAACAGACAACGCATACACAACAGATAGAGGCAAACAGAAACGCATGTCAAGCGTGACCGTAAGAAATTTTAGATAAACACGATGGGTACACAGTCTTGCGTAGATCTCCTCCGCCCACATTTTAGCAATATAATATGGTTTAACCTGGAATCAAATACGCTTTCTATTTGATAAATCCTCGTTCTTTTCTATGCAATAATGTTAAATACATTTTACACGTACACATTGTTGTTGGGCTATACAGGTATATATATATATATACGAGTATAGAGTACATAATATATATATGAGTACTTACAGCCAAACCTAAGGGCATTCAAATGCCGATCACTGTTGGCATTTAGCTTTCCCTAGTGACCCTAGCGTATTTGATTTCTGTAATTATTCTCGAATATTCTAATCTACTCTATCTACTTTATGAATGATAATATAATAATAATAGTTTAAAAGGTTTGCAATATTTTGCAATGCTCCGAATATCAAGAAACAAGAAAACAAATACTGACATACAGAAAAAAAAGAAGTCAATTTCTTAGAATCAAACAATATTCATATATAAAAAGATAACCTTAAACCATATTATTAACTAGTCTAATTAAAACTGCTTAGCTGGAAAATACGCAACTCTCACACCAAAACAAAACTAAAAAACAAAACAAAATATAATGAAATCAATGTACAATTCCATTAAATGTAAACATATGAATTGATTTACAACTAAAACATGAATAAAGGAATTAATTAGTGATCATCAATGTGGAGTGTTTCTCTCTCTTCTGATTCCCTCAACCCCTTCCAGTAATGGACGCCTTTTAAACTTAATTGATTTGCTTTTATTTGCATTTTTAAATATATATTTTATATAAGAAAAAACTATTATACATCCAAAATTATCATAATAATAAATAGAACTAAAGTATACAAATATTACTAGACAGCATCCTCATCATTATCATCATAACCCCCATCAATGTTACATGATTCATTATCAGTGGATATATCGTGAAATTACTTCGACTCGGTGTCTCCGCTCGAAAGTTATATAGTATGGTAGCTCACACAGTTTACAGAAATATTTTCAAAAATTACACGAGATGAATATTATGAGAGACATTATGACCTAACAAAATTGTGAGAATGTAGAAGTCATTTTAGTTTATTTTGTGTGTGTGTGTGTGGTGTGTGTGTGTTTCTTCGCTTATAGGGTGTCTCTAGCTGTTCATGTTGTTGTTACATACGTATACGATCCTAAAACTATTTGTCTGGCGCATACTAATCCTTAATCCTCTCCTGCTCTTTGGCTGCCTGTTGATTACATACTTGACTTGCATTGTTTTTTTTAAATTTAATTAGTTATATAATGCATTTTCATTTGTTGCTCCGCAGAGCGTTTAGTTTAGTAGTAGTTTTTGTTTTTCTTGTTCTTGGAGTTGTTCTTCTTAATGTTGTTCTTGTTGTTGTCGTCGTATGGGGGGTAGGACTGAAACATTGAGTGCAGTTTTACAATTTTTATCGATTTTCTTTCGTTTTTTGTGTATAGTGTTTTTTGTTTTTATTTTCTTTTGTTTATAATTTTATCATTGTTGTGTTTTTCTTCTTTTTGGTTGTTTTTTCTTCAATTTTGCTTAACTTTCTTTTCTCTTTGGCGCAGTTGACTAATTCTGTGTTGATTTTTGTTTTTGTTTTTTGTGGTTTACTACGGTTCTTTGCTTGCTGTTTACATATATAGATATCACGAGAGTTCCTGCGAGAACTGCGTCTCCAGGGTGGGTCTAGTTCTAGTTGGATTTCTGTTGGGATTGCGTATCGGTGGTCCTGGGCTGCCATAGCCCGCCGCATACAGCTGCGGACACGAGTCTTTTATGAGTTCCTGCGTCTCGCGCAACTGTCGTTGCACTTGGGGCGCCAAGCGCTGCACACTTATGGCCGGCGGAAATTTGTATTCCGTTGGGGGCGCGGTCTGTTGACAAGTTGGAAAATAGAAAAATCGATTGTTAGTACGACATTAATATTATAATTATTATTTTAAAAATACCAAATTCACAAAAATTAAATTTTTTTTATACTCTTTTAAATTGAAAAAAATATTAAGCCATTCTATTCTAGAACTAAAACCATGAATAAAATGCTTTACCCGAAGAAAATCGCATGATTTTTAAGAAAGTTATGAAGTGAGGAAAGTGAGGATACTGGTCCTGTAGAGTGTCTCACATGTCAAATTTTAAGTCGATTTTGACATGATTTTTGGCCAAAAATTAAGTATCCTCTAAAACAATTTTAAAAACTTGTTTTATACTAATGTTGACCTCCGCAATCGATTAAAATCAAAAGCAGGCGATTTTAAATTTTGACAAAAAAATTTTTCTGAAAAATGAACAGGGGGGACCCTTATCAAAATCACAAAAAATAAATTTTTTTTTTACTTTTTTAAATTGACAAAACTATTAACCTATTCTATTCTAGAACTAAAACCATGAATAAAATGCTTTACCCGAAGAAAATCGCATGATTTTTAAGAAAGTTATGAAGTGAGGATTTTGGTCCAGTGGAGTGTCTCACATGTCAAATTTTTAGTCGACTTTGACATGATTTTTGGCCAAAAATTAAGTATCCTCTAAAACAATTTTAAACACTTGTTTTATACTAATGTTGACCTCCGCAATCGATTAAAATCAAAAACAGGCGATTTTAAATTTTGACAAAAAAATGTTTCTGAAAAATGAACAGGGGGGACCCTTATCAAAATCACAAAAAATAATTTTTTTTTTTACTGTTTTAAATTGACAAAACTATTAACCTATTCTATTCTAGAACTAAAACCATGAATAAAATGCTTTACCCAAAGAAAATCGCATGATTTTTAAGAAAGTTATGAAGTGAGGATTTTGGTCCAGTGGAGTGTCTCACATGTCAAATTTTTAGTCGACTTTGACATGATTTTTGGCCAAAAATTAAGTATCCTCTAAAACAATTTTAAACACTTGTTTTATACTAATGTTGACCTCCGAAATCGATTAAAATCAAAAGCAGGCGATTTTAAATTTTGACAAAAAAATGTTTCTGAAAAATGAACAGGGGGGACCCTTATCAAAATCACAAAAAATAATTTTTTTTTTACTGTTTTAAATTGACAAAACTATTAACCTATTCTATTCTAGAACTAAAACCATGAATAAAATGCTTTACCCAAAGAAAATCGCATGATTTTTAAGAAAGTTATGAAGTGAGGAAAGTGAGGATACTGATCCTGTGGAGTGTCTCACATGTCAAATTTTTAGTCGACTTTGACATGATTTTTGGCCAAAAATTAAGTATCCTCTAAAACAATTTTAAACACTTGTTTTATACTAATGTTGACCTCCGTAATCGATTAAAAGTAAAAGCAGGCGATTTTAAATTATGACAAAAAAAATGTTTCTGAAAAATGAACAGGGGGGACCCTTATCAAAATCACAAAAAATAATTTTTTTTTTAAGTTTTTTAAATTGAAAAAACTATTAGGCCATTCTATTCTAGAACTAAAACCATGAATAAAATGCTTTACCCGAAGAAAATCGCATGATTTTTAAGAAAGTTATGAAGTGAGGAAAGTGAGGAATCTGGTCCTGTGGAGTGTCTCACATGTCAAATTTTTAGTCGACTTTGACATGATTTTTGGCCAAAAATTAAGTATCCTCTAAAACAATTTTAAACACTTGTTTTATACTAACTTTGACCTCCGCAATCGATTAAAAGTAAAAGCTGGCGATTTTAAATTTTATAAAATTTTTTTTTTTTGAAAAATGAACAGGGGGGACCCTTATCAAAATCACAAAAATTAAAATTTTTTTTAAGTTTTTTAAATTGAAAAAAATATTAAGCCATTCTATTCTAGAACTAAAACCATGAATAAAATGCTTTACCCAAAGAAAATCGCATGATTTTTAAGAAAGTTATGAAGTGAGGAAAGTGAGGATACTGATCCTGTGGAGTGTCTCACATGTCAAATTTTTAGTCGACTTTGACATGATTTTTGGCCAAAAATTAAGTATCTTCTAAAACAATTTTAAACACTTGTTTTATACTAATTTTGACCTCCGCAATCGATTAAAATTAAAAGCAGGCGATTTTAAATTTTGACAAAAAAATTTTTCTGAAAAATGAACAGGGGGGACCCTTACTCACATACAATTTTCAAACAGGTCATATGATATGTTTGCGTAAAACAATCTAGTCTGGAGTCTGATAATTTACAAATATTTCATGAAAACCATCGGAACTATCTAATATTGCAATCATATCTACTCGCTATACTATAGTGATGGTTATGAAGGTTGTTATTTATGTAAAAAAGTAAAAACTACCGATTGACGTAATCATCATCAACATGACATAGTGCTATGAGTCGGGGAAATTAAAGCGAAATTGCAAAGAAAACACAATAAATTGTAAATTATAAACAACATTTTGTGCATCTCGTTTCATGTTTAAACTGATTTTTATAGCTAACATTAACGTGGACTTTACGAGGCGCATTTTAAGAGATCATAATGGGAATAAACTTGTAATTAAGTATCTCTATTAAATATAAACAAGGCTGCAGGCAGTTTTTAGAGCAAATTTAAGCTTTTTCTCTTCATGAGCATATAACTTTCTTAAATATCTTCAGATTTTCTTGTTATTAATAGTTCTGATTGTAGCTTAATGCATTAATTAATTATTGTGAATTTAAAAAATGAAAACACGTAAAATATTCTTTAAAAAAATACTACAAATTAATATTTCGATTCCGAAGAAGTTTATGAATGAAATGAAAGAAAACTAATTTTACACTGCAGTTTATACACTTTAGTTCCCTAACCAAGTAATTATTATGGCTACCAGGAAACTGGCAACAGAATCATCTCTATATAGCACACACTATACCAATTTTATCTGTCTATTCTATAATACTTTCACTGTTTACGCTTGGCAAACAATCGACAATGATTCGCCGAGCACTTCCAGATGCGCAAAAGAGTCTAAACAAATGTCGAAAGATATGGCAAGTTGTCTATATAAAGACAGAGATGCAGCTGCCCGCTCACCTGTACAGAGTGCATGACCTCGCCGTAGTAGGCGCCCGTTAGGGGCTGCTGCTGCTGCTGTGACGTCTGCATTGGCAACGGCAGCTGCTGCTGCTGCTGCTGCTGCTGATGCTGTAGCTGACTTTGGCTGTGTGGAGCGGTTTGTGGATCGTAAGATTCGGAGGCGATGGGAACTGAGGTCGTCGGCTGTCCGGCGATTTGTTGTTGTTGCTGCTGGGGGGCAGTGCTCGGCGAGGCGGCATAGTAGGAGAGCTGCAGGGGTGCACGTCCGGCTGTGGCGCCCGCGCCATTTAGGAAGCCCGTCACGCCGGTCTGCATTAGCGGAGAGTTGCTGGCAATGTACTGAACCGGAGGAGAAGCGCTCACCGGGGGCGAGGATGTGGGCGGGCCGTAGAGCAGCCGCTTGGGGCTAACGCTTTGCGGTTTGCTGCCCGGAGGCAGCGTTAGTAGATGACCGCCATATGCAGCCAGTTGCTGCTGTTGCTGCTGTTGTTGCTGCTGCTGCTGTTGCTGTTGCTGATAGAGCACCAGTTGCTGTTGCTGCTGCTGCTGCAGCTGGGCAAGCTGTGCGGCTGCCGCATTGGACGTATTGACAAGATTGGCATCTAGCTGAGGTAGCAGCTGCTGCGTCAGTAGAAGCTGCTGCTGCTGCTGGTGTTGCTGTTGCTGCTGGTAGAGGCTTGCGGCCTGATGTTGCTGCTGTTGTTGCTGCTGCTGTCGCCCCGCCAAGACGTGTTGAGGTAGATACTCCGTCGTGGGCATTGTGGCACAAGCTGTGGAGGGCTGCAGCAGTGCAGCTCCTGCTCCTCCTCCTCCTGCTGCTGCTGCTGCTGCTCCTCCTGCGCCTCTCGTCTTGATGGGCGCCTGCACCACCTGCCGGATGGGCGTCGTCTGCAGCGAGCGACTGGCCGAGCTGCATATGGATGCGGTCAGGCTGGCGGATTCCCAATGCTGCACCAGCGCATTCAGTCGTGCCTCCTCCAAGGCAATTTCCGTCTCGCTGGCCGAGTCATAGTCGGGACCCTGGAAAGGAATAACAGTTTATAAGGCTGCTACAGGATGCCTCCAGCCTACTCCCACACTCACCTCGTCGATCTTCTTGTCCAGCATGCGAAAGAAATTCTGTTGGCTTGATGATATTTCTCTGCAAGGTGCACGAAGTTTTAGTTGAAGGGGACTAGGGGGGATAAGGGCATGGAGTGTGGTGTCTACTTACTGGCTCTGCAGCAGCGATAGATTCTTGGCACGCAGCAGCGAGACGGCCACGTCCTCGTCAGTGTCCTGTATGTCCTTATTGCTTTGTTCCTCTCCGCTCTCGTCATGCTTCTCGCGCTCACGTTGCTGTGCCTTCTCGGCGTCCTCAATGTGGCCTTCGTCCTCGTCCGTCTCGGCGTCTGAGTCGGCTGTGAGGAGTAGAGAGTGAGAGCGCAGTCTTATAACATATGTAACCAAAGCAGGGGGAGGGGGGGGTAAGTGGAAAACTTGAGTAATAAAATGGGAATGCTTTGAGGACACTTGGAGTGGCACAAGTCAAGCAGGAACTGGGATTGCACTAGGAATCGATATAAAATATCTAAGGCCTTTTTCAGCTCTCTCTCTTTCTCTCTTCTTGGCCAATTTAATTAAGACGAGTTATGCATATTAATCTGGCCAGAAAATATGAATGAAAAACTTTATAATTAATCTAGCCAGTGTGTGTGTTGTGTTGGCCAGGCCTAGAGCGTAGCAGGCTCAACTGAATTTGGGTCGTTTGTGGCACAATGACGCCTTTGTGTATGCTACACTTTTGTTAACCCGTTTCCACACACACACACACATACACACGCATACATATACACGTAAATAGAGGCAAAAAGTCACCGAAAAGAGCGGAGGGGGGCGGTGCTTGCGAGATGAGGCGCACGCCCATTGCAACAACAAGTTGCCTTTTAGCAGTTAATTACACACACACATACAGACAGAGAAACACAGGGAGACACTCACACACAGCGAGATACTCACACACACAGGGGACACACTCACACAGCGAGACAGCCCGCAGTGGGCAAAGAGCGAGAGAAAGCGAAGGCGCAAAAGGCTCCTGGGGGGGCAACACTGCCAAAAGTTGTAAATGTAGGCTAAAACAGTGTGTGTGTGTGTTTTTTTTTATACAAATTTGCACGCCCGAGCAGGTGTGCGCGGGTGTGTGTGCGTGTGTATATTTATAGTATGCACACACTTGCAGAGAAGCCTCTTTGCTTGGCGAATGCACGGCCTAAGCCCGTGCTGCTGCTGCCTCTGCCTCTGCCGCTGCCGCTGCTGCCGCCGACATATTAATCAATGATGTCCTCATTGTGAAAACAGGTGGCATACACACACACACACACTCGCATACGCACACACGCACCCACCGCTGCAGGCAAATTGATGTCGTCATGCGTGTAAGCTTTTGTTATGTGTATATAAGTAATGTGTGTGTGTGTGTGTGTGCGTGTCTCTGTTTGCCTTGGCTACACTTGAACAGACACGCACACACTCGCACACAGTGTGCTTGCTCCTCCTTACCATGTCCTCCTTTCTTGCCATTTGCTTTACTCTTCGATTTTCTGGGATATAAATGTATTTTGCTCTGTCCACAGCCCATTTTCAGACTGTGCTGCTGCGACTGCGACGATTGCTGCTGCTGCTGCTGCTGCCGTTGACGTTGACGTTAGCGCTGAGGTTGACGTTGAGGTTGGCGCTGCGCTGCGAGTTGTTTTTGTATGTTTTCAATTTTTTATTAATTTGTTGCTCGACACGTTCTGCGTACTCTGCTGCTGCTGACGCTCTCTCGCTCTCGCTCACCTCTCTCTCTCTTCTTTATTTACGTTTTTGTCACACGTCTCTGCTTTCTTGTGTTTTATTCAATTTTCACTAATTTAACTATGTGTGTAAATTTAATTTATTTGATCTCCACTTGTTGTTGGGGCTGCTGCTGCTGCTGCTGCTTTTATTGTGAACGTTTCGAAATCAGCAACAACAACAACAACAACAATAGGAGAGGGAACGGAACATTCCGCTTTGGCCACTTGTTCAAGAATTTCATTTGTCGTCGCCGTCGTCGTTGTCGTTGTCGTAGTGCGTAGCACGCCCACCCACCCAACTGCTTCCAGTTCAAACCAAGCACACACACATACACACTAGCACACACGTACACGCACACGGAGAGCGCAAAAAACTTTTTAAATGTAGCGGAAATTAACTTTTTGCCTTGGCAACGCGAGGGCTTCGACGCGGGGGCGACGCGGGGCGACTGTCCAGACACTTGTTTCGCCCTGTTGTGCGTTATAAATTCAATTTGCAGCGTCAATTTGTAAACATGCACGCCACAGGACGAGCTGCAAGAGGGACGAGGGTTGCAGGCACGCAAAAGGGTTTGGCCAGGGCTGCCGTACGCAATACGTTCTCTCGCCGTCGCCTTTGCCTTCGCCTTCGCTCTCGTTGTTGTTTGTGTGTTCCTGCTATTGTTTTGTTCTAGAGACGCGCGCGCGTTTTACTGCTTTCAACACTCTCGTGTGCGTTGCCGCCGCTGCTGCGCTGCTTTACTTGTTGTTGTTGTTGCTAATTTAAACAAATAACAATAATAAGCACAACAAATAATGCAACAAAAACACTTGAATTTTATTCAATTATTCTCACAGTAGCCGCAGCAGCAGCAGCAGTGGCAGCGCAGTCGCTGACCAAACGCAGAGCGCAGAGCATCAGCCTCTTTGCTTATAATAGACACACATACGCACTCACACACACGCACTCCACGTACACTAGCATGCCCGCTCATACGCACACACTGGCAAACGGGCAGGCGAATGGGGCAGGCAGCGAGGCGCCAAACAGTCGAACAATCGCTGAGAGAGCGCGCACAAGAGAGAGCGAACAAGTGATGAGAGCAAGCTCCAGCAACGCCGCTCTCTTTGCTGCTGTCTTGCTGCCTGCTCCTGTATGCGTTTATAGGTATGCGTGTATGTGTGTGTGTGTTTGAGTGCGCGCTGCGTGCGAAATTGATTTTTCTATTTATAAAAAAAAAATCAAAATATATCTGTATTTTCGTTTGTTGCGCGGCCACCCCCTCTCACACCCCTCCCCCCGCGCGCGTTGAATATTATTTTTGTTTCTGCTGCCAAAAACATAATTTATGTTTTATTTATGATTTTTCGTTTCCCATTGGCATTTAATTTTTTATTATTTGCCTCTTTCGACGGTTTTCTTGTGCGCGTTTTTATAGAAACTTGTTTGATTTATACGCAGCGCCACTTGGGCACACACTCCGAGACTCCGAGAAAGCGGACGCGGACTCCGCAGAACCGTATCCGGACTCGGCCAGCGCGTATTCACGTATGCACAATCGCGTTCACAATTCGATTCGATTGCGATTCCCACTCGGGTTCGAATACGGATTCAGATTCAGATTCAGCGAGTCATCATCTCCATCATCATTTGTGCTGTGCGGCACAATTGGCGTGCTGCATTTACCGCTTACTTTTCGGGTTTTTTTTTTTTGTTTTCTCGATTTATTTACACATGATTTTAAATAATACTAGAGGAACTTTTGCGCATCAGTTTTCAGTTTTAATATTTACACACGCTTCTTTCATTTTTATAGATTTTTCCGTGGAAAACTCGCCGAAAAAGTTGAAAAGTTTGTGTTGGCTGCGACGCGTCGCTTCTGTGTGGAATTTTGTATGCTGAAATTTATGCTGCCTGACACTCCTCTTTGTGTCACACACACACACACACACACACAGACACACACGCACAGAGCATACAGAGAGAGAGAGAGAGCACACAGGGCACTTTCTTTGCTTTGTGCTTTTCTTTCTCATTTGGCGCGGCGAGAGAGCAGCGCGCGTACTGTGAGTAAGAGCTGAGAGAGAGAGAGAGAGAGTACATGCCAGCACATGCCAGAAAGCGCTGTGAGAGCTTTTTATGCTCCGCTCTTGCTCTCACTTGCATGAAGGGTGGGTTTGCGGCACACAGCCTGGGTGGGGGTTTGTTTGTGTGTGCGGGGAGCTTTCAACGCCGCCAGGCATGTTTAACATTTTCTTCACGTAAAAGCTTCCATCTCAGATACATAATATATGAAGAAGGGGCATAAAGCACACACGTTAAACTTGCGCCCCTTGGTCACACTAAAGCTTGCGAAAAGCTTTAGCAAGTCACTTGCAAAGTGGTTGGCAACGCGCACTGCAGCCGATGCCAGAACCTTTTGCAGTTTCGATTAGTTCGGGGCGTGTCGCAGACAGATAAAAAATCTACGCTTCTTTCTGCCTCATTACTTTTCGTCCAGTGTGCGACGCTCTATTTCCGCCCAGTAAACAGGACAGTAAACTAACCCCTCGAGAACTCGCAGCATTCGCCCTTCTTCTGTGCCAGCATCATTTGGCGCGTTATGCCATGTGAATTTATTGCATAATAATGAAGTGAGAAACGTTACAAATCAAAACACTCGACAGCATCGAGATAAAGTTTTGCCTTCCTGCCTGCTTTCTTTTTATCATTATAATATACGAGTATATACTTTTTGGGGCAGAAACGTACGCAATTTCTTGTGTATTTGTCAGCCGCAACGGAATTGAAACGTTTGCGCTTTTATTGCCACGGACGTGTGTCGATTGTCCTCTAGAGAGGGGGAGGGTGGGAGAGAGATAGAGCTCTTTGGTGGGAAACTATATGAAATCGAAGCCGGACAGCAGCAGGAAGTAATATACAACAAATGCGATACAATATCATATCGCATTGTATTGTATGGCATCATATATCATATCGCATTGATCTTGTTGTCGCATTAGAGCTACTTTTTCATGTAATCTCAGCGAGGGTAATATAGGGCAATAGTGTGGGAAGCTTGGGAAATATTCGAGCTTGGAAAATATTATTATAATATCATATGTTTCATTACTTTTAATTTTATTTTGAAGTTTATTAAGTTAGAAACAGTTTTTAATAGATGTGATTATTACTTTATTGAAGTTAGGAACTTGTCTATTAACTCTTTCTTTATATTTAATAAACATTATAATATTTTTAATATTTACTTTAATGTTTTTTCTTAAGTTTTCCAGCTTTTACTTTGACTATTCTCTACTTTTCTTATCATTTTCCAGTTTAAGACACTTTTCTCCCTCTATATACGAAATTTCCTCATTCTTCGCATATTATTTTTGCATATTTCAATATTTCCCAATCTTGTTTATGCGCCAATGTCAACGCTTTGAGGATGGGGGAGATGAGTGCAAATTTGTAGGTTATACTGAATCCTTCTGGGTATTTCCTCGCCCTGTCGAAGGGTTGCGTGCTCCAGTTGTGGGCGGGGGATGGGGTTAACGGGGCATTTTGCGGCTCCGTTGATTGTGGCAACATATGTTTCTGTCACAATGTTAACGTGCAACAGTTTGGCGATGTTTCTCTCAGGCAGGGGGGCAGGCAGGGGGCAGGCAGGACGAGCTGTCGCATAGCCGGACGAATCAGTGTGCCTGTGGAGCATTTAGGCAAATTTACGCAGCTCTGCCCCCCCCCCACTCCTTCCCTGCGCCGCATTGAAAACAATTTACATAATTTCCAACGATTTTCCGTTGTTACTCACCGTGCTCACCCCCTCCTCCTCCTCCGCTGCTGGCCAGCGATTTCATCGTCGCTTTCGTCGATGTTTTGTTTGGAAATCTCAGCTCAAGCGAAAGTGCGCCTATCATGAAAGTGGGCGTGTACCGCCCTCCCCCCTCCCCGCAATGTGCGCCACGTGACCGCAGACGTCGTTGCGTTTGAATTTAACACGCGTCCGCGAGGTGGCGGCCCCAGGGAACGACGACGCTGGCCAGGATCAGGCCCAGTGCAGCAAAAGGGGGATAATTTTTTAAACTCTGCTGCAGTGACGCAGCCGACGCCGTCCACGTTGTCAACAAGGACGCGTGCAGCCAATAAGTCAGGAAGGAGGGGGGGAGGAGGGGCAGGACTCGGTCGACTTCTTCACTGAGGTCCTTCATCACTTCCGCTTCAGTTCAGCTGCGTGATTTTGCACAAATAATGTTTTGATTGCGTGGCAGCGTGACGTGTAATTATTATCGCCAACACCAGCAGGAGAAGGAGGAGGAGGAGGAGGCAGAGAAGGAGGCGTGGCTGGTGATGCTGCGAAAAATGGCAAAGCAATTAAAATGCGCCTGGGCCGGGCTTAAAGCCAGAGAATAGAAGCAGCTCAAGCTCATAAATTACTTTAATTAAAACCGCCAGCGATGGAACTTCCTTAAGTACGAAACATACTACCAAAAAATGGCAAATTAAAAATGGCTGCTGCAGGAAGAGCAACAAAAAAAAGGAACCTAAAAATGATATGCAAATTATGCGCGACAGGCGAATCCTTTGGCTGGGAAAATTTCATTAAAAACTGCGCCTCCGCAAGAAAATCTTTGATAGAAATTAAAAACTTTTCCAGGGCAGGCGACGTCACGCGGCTGAAGGACAATCGACACAAAGTAGAAGAAGAAGCAGAAGAAAAAATACGAAATCTGAGGAAACAAGGAATTAAAACAAGCAATAATATGAAAATATTATGACAGCAAGGAGAGGGAGGAGTAGGGAAAGGGAAGATATTTAAATATGCTCTGCTTTTTTTTTCTTTCGGCTCTGTCATCTTTTGGTAATTTTAATGCCCACCCACTGTGCAGGAGGAGCAGGGTATGTCCAGGCTGTGCGCTGTTTTGCATAATTATATTCATTGAAAACTTATTTCCGTCAAGTTTTTCACTAAGCAAAAAAAAAAGATATTAAAAAATCGCACTGAATTCGAGTCGAGTTACAGTTAGGATAGCATGATGCGCATTGATGATGATGATGTTGCGGATGATGCCCGACTGGGCAATGGGACGAAACAGTTTTGACATTTAATTGCTAAGCCTCTCTCGCTGAAGCTCGAAGAGATGCGTCCAGGCTGTCCAGGCCAGGGAAACTTGTTTCAAGCGTTCTCGGGGAAGCTGAAGATGTTGCTGCTGCTCCCTCTGCCTCTGCCTCCGCTGCTGCTGCTCCTCCTCCTCTGGCCGAAGAAGATGAAGCAGAAAGCTGGAAATAAAAAATGTAACATGATTTAATGACATGAATTATTTATGAGTTTCCTGTCAATCAAAAACCACGTCAAAGCATTTTGATGGCGATGTCAACGCGCCACTGAGCAAAACACACGACGACGACGACGACGGCGACGTCGCTGCTGCTGCTGCTGCACATTGCGCTCGAGCGGAGCCAAGGAGCAGCACCCGAATGAGGAGGAGCAGGAGGAGCAGGAGGAGGGACAAATAAAATAAAATGCCTTAAGAAAGTAAGTAAATAAAGCGAAAAATATAAAATAAATAAAGTACTTAGGAGGGAAAAGGAAAGTACTGAGATCAGATGTGTTTGGGAAAATGGGAATTGTTCTGAATTAGTTAAGATATATTATATGAATTATCTATTAGCAGAAGCAGCTGAGGAATAGGGAAGAACAAAGCAAAAAAGGAAGATTATCTAGCTTATAGATAAATAAAAAAATGTATATTAATTAAAGATCTTATTTTCTTTTCAGTTTTCATTAAGAAAGTTTAAGGATCTTTTATCATCCCAAACAGAAGGTAAGTTTAAGCTGGTAATTTAATCTAATATACATATACTTATATCATTTATCTATTAAATATCATATTTTCTTCTCAGAAACTTTAGGGTTCCAAAAAAGGTGAGTTTCAAAGACATTATGATTTATATATTTTTATTAATTTATTTTTCTTTTTAGTTTCGCATTCTGAAACCTGCAAATTCTTCGATCTGTACAATACAAGGTAAATTTTTGTTACTAATTTAATTTATTTTAATATATATCAAAATATCTTATTTAATTTTCATTTCAGCTTTCCATACAGAAACCTTAAGGTTCTTGGATCTTCAAGAAAAAAGGGTAAGTTTAAATGAATTATATAATATTATAATGGGTTTGCTCATGAATTACTATCATTTCCTTACTCATATTTTTTTTTATATTGCGAATATTTTAAACTTTTCTTCACATTAAATTTCATACATCAAATTTCTCTCCTATTATTGCCTTAAATGTTTCTCCCACCCCTACCCCTTGGCACATACCACATCCCCACAAATCTAACATATTTATAGACCCTGACCCTGCCCCATTCGATGGTTCGCAAATGATATGCTAATGCTGAAGCTTTTTAATCAAGGTCCTAAGCCAAAGTCAAAGCCGCAGCAGACGCGGAGTACGCTAAAGTAAAGAATGTAGAAAGAGGCAGAAGAAGAGGCAGAAGAAGAAGCAGATGAAGGAGAAGAAGGAAAACGAGGGGAAGTATTTGCATTTTGTTTACTTTTTGGCATTGTTTTCTCTGCTGCCAATCGGACGAATTGTTGCGCTCCAATGAAATCAATCATGTAATTTATGTTAGGATAATATGCCCCTCTCCCTTCTCCCCTCCCTCGAGGCATCCCCGCTAGAATGGACTGTGGAGAAATAAATATTTAACAATAATTGATTTAAAAGGCGCATGCAAATTCGCCAGAGCAGCAGGGGAAGAGGCAGCGTCTTGCTTGGGTCTGCTGTCTTGCCTCTTGCCACTTCTCTCTATCCTCTTCCTGCTTCCTCCTGCTTCCCCCTGCATCCCCTTCGTCGTCTTCTTTTTTAAGCAGCTTGCGCTGACACGTGGGTAAAGCGACGGCTGCTGTGGGGTCGCCACTTTACCCAATCCTCCTGCTGCTCCTTTGCCTTCTCGAGTGTTTTTTTCCTTCGGCTTTTTTCCAATTTCCTTGGCCGACCTGCAACGTCCACGTCCATGTCCTCGTCCACGTTCTCGTTGAGCGTGAAATTATATGAAATATCCTTTAAAAAGCTTTTGATTTCGCTTCCTGGCTTGGGCACAGTCTCTCCTGCTCCTCCTCCTCCTCCTCCTCCTCTTGGTATGCAAATCGTGTTCATCTGCTTAGCGTAAAAGTTGTTTTCTTACTTATTTCAGCTACAAGTGGAGGGCACAAGCTGGGCAGGAGCAGCCCAGCAGGGTGTGTGTGTGTGTCTTCTGGAGCATTTGCATGCCTTTGTCTGAAGTTGACCTCGTCAGGTGTTGTGCTCCTTCTCCTCCTTCTGCTCTCCCTGTCAGCCTGTTAACGCACTTAATGGCATAGACAAGCTGCCTGCCAGGCGACTGCATAATGGAGTCACCAGAGCCAGGAGCAGGAGCAGGAGGAGGCGCCGTGTCAGCTGCATTCATTCACCTGCGCTCTTCCAATGTTAATGACATCTCCTGGGCCGACGCATCAGTCCATTTGTGGAGCTCTTAGAAAAAGTAGTGAAAGGCCATGGCCAGGACAGAGAGAGAGAGAGAGAGAGAGGAGAGGGAGGAGGAGGAGGGATAGCAAACTGAGAATTAGCATTACTTCCGAGTGATCGCAATCTGCGCATACTAATTGCTTCACTGTGCTCCGGCCGTGGGTTTCATTCATGGCATCAACATAGTCAGTCATTGAGCCGCTGCTGCCGCTGCTGCTCCTCAGTCCAGTCCAAACTTGGCGCTGCCTGAATGATTCTGCTGTGATTTTTTTTTGCAGTCCAGTCTAGACGAATGTCTCCGCTGTGCTGCTTATAAGGCAACGCGGCGACAGCGACGCACAATACGCTGCCTCTCCAGCTTCTGCTGCTCCCGCTGCTCCTCCTGCGTTTCACGGGAAACCAGAAACGAGTTGGGAACGCTTCTGCTTTTACCCTGCCCAACCCGTCTGACTTCGCCAGAAAACACCAATCATCCACATCATTGTCAACACGCCAGCATCGTCGTCCGCGTCGTCAGTCCATAAACGGACGCACCTTTCGCCTTTTAAGGACACGTTGCTGGAGCCTGTCATAACTCTGGGTAGGCGTACGTACTACCACGCAGTTCCCAGTTCCCAGTTCCCAGTTGCCGCTGCTGCTGCCTGGTGCACTATGCGTACGCTCGATCTTCTCCAGCTTGGCCAAAAAAGGCGCAGACGCCGCAGCTTTGTGACGCGCGCTGGGAATAACTGACTGGCGGCGCAACGGCGTCATACTTTCGCTCGCTGTCTCGCTCGCTCTTCCCCTCTCTCTCTCTCTCTCCTCTTTCTCTCCCAGTGTCAAGCCTTGGCAGCAATTAAAGCCATTTCGGCGCTGGCTTGGGGCTTGGCCCAAACTCGCTTTGATTTGATTTTTGATTGGCTGTCAGCGGTTTCAATTGCGGAATTGAATTATCAAATTAGAGTGGAGCAGTCTGCATAATTGCTATAAGGCTTGAGAGGCCCCAAGGCGACTCATGTCAGCGCTGATTTCTATAGCTATTTACAGTTATTATAGCAGCTGTGTGGCTGGAGAGTGGAACAGGAATTGCTATAAGGCTGAGCTGTCGATTGGGCAGTGACTTTGATTGGAGTTTTTAATGATTTATAGAGTTAGAATTAAGTAGGGATTACAATAGAGTATTTAGCTATGATAGTAGCTCAGTTTAAGCAGTTGAAAACTCTTAAGAGAGCAGGCAGAAAAAAATCTTAAATAAATGCAGTGAAATATTAAGTATACGCACGACTAACTGAAATAAACCTGATTAATAGAGCATTATATATTAAGTATACGCACACTGCTTCTCATGTTTAAGCCAAGTTTAAAGCACATTATAATCCTAAGTTTAAGCACACTGCTTGCTATAGATAAGCTCAGTTTAAAGCGCATTATAATCTTAAGTCTGAGCAAGCTGCAATTCTTTCTCTCTTTTCTTTCTCTCTTTCCCAATTACCTGCCACTCGCTTATTAGGCAAATTTTCGCATATTCTTCATTTGCTTTGCTGCAATTTGGCTAAGTAAGTTTTTATTGCCCTCCCTTCCCCTCCCTCTTCCTGCCTCTTTGCCTTGCATAACTCAAAGAGAAAAATTCATCAGCGCAATATGCGCAACACATACACGAAGAAGCAGCAGGAAAAAATGTAGAAAAATACGTAGAAAAAATAAAAATAGAAAAAGAAAACTGGCAGCCAGGAAAATTGTCATAAAGGTGCAACTGACAACAGCAGAAGCAGAGGCAAAGAAAAGAGAAAGAGAGAGAGAGAGAGAGCAAGAAAAGCGAAGCGAGGCGAAGCTCGTAAATTTCAATTTATATGCAGAGTGAACAGTGAGTAAAAAAGGCAACTAACACATGCTCCGAGTGTGTGTGTGTGTGTGTGTGTGTGCGTTGCAAGGAGCCATGACTAAAAGTGTCAACGTTATATTTTCTCGAATTTTCCAAGATTTTCCTTTACGTTTTTCTCTCTCTCTCTCTCTTTCTCGACGCAAGTGGAAAACGCAATTTCATTAGACAAATTGAAAAAAATAAGTGCAGCCAGGCAGCAGCAGCAGCAGCGGCAGCAACAATAATAGACAGAGCGATTGCCGTTATGTGTGCTATATATACACATATATACACACATGTGTGTGTGTGTGTGTGCGTGTGTATATAAGGCAGATGGCCGCCATGTTGTGCTGTAGCTGTAGCTCCCGTTATGGGCGCTTTCCCATTCGCTGCGCTTTATTTTTGTTTGCTGACGCGCATACGAGTAGGAGACTCGTCTCCCTCCCCCGCCTGCCCGCTCCCCTGGCCAGGCCAGGATGCTGCGCGCGCGTGACGAAAATAGGCGGAGACTTGGCGACCAGCGGTGCCTGGAAAAAATGCGATGTATAACGGGAATAGCAGCAGCAAGAAAAACAAAAGAAAGTGTGAAAAAAAATGCAGGCTCCATACGCGAGGCACTGCCTCTGCCTGTGCCTCTTCCTCTGCCTCATCCTCTGCCTGCGCCTCTGCCATCTTGCCAAGCTCATCTGCTCGGCACGACTCGACTCGACTCGCCTCGCATCGCCTCGACTCGGCTCGGTGTTTTTTTTTTCGTTTGGGTCGCCCGCATCGTTGCCGCTGATTGGAAGCTTCGGCTTTGGGGCGGAGCAACACAGCGCACAGTGGCGCCACGATGGGGGCTGTTTCCCAGCCTGAGTATGTGTGTGTGTGTGTCTGTTTTGGGGGTTTCTTTATTGAGTGCGAACATGCTGGTTAGCTCGTTAGATGCTGCCTCACAGGATGCCAATTCCCCGGGCTGCCTTTACCATGCCCACAAATCCCTCGGTTAGCTCACGAGCCACTGGAATAATATCCTCGGGCGGCAGCAGGAAACCCAGTTGGCCCTTATCGCGCAACTCTATGGTATATGGTATGGTGATGTTCTTTACCGCATACGCCCATTCCTTGCCCGATCCGGAGACCTCATCTGTTGGAAGCAAAAAAACAGGGCACTTTTAGTAGCAGCTGAAAGGAGAATCTCATCTTGCACCTACACAGCGTGGTGGCACTGGAACCGCATTTAAAATCGGTACCATATCGTCGGGCCAGCGCATCCGCAAAGCCCTGAGCTACATGCATCATTTTCGGGTAGTCAGCGGGAAACTCCTCAGCCGTGTGACCCCATGGCGAGAGCACGTACTGCCCATAGGAGTGCAGTGAGATGTAGATCTTGATGAGGCCATCCGGTATGGAATTGTTTATATAGCTAGTCAGCTGACTGATCTCCGGATCAGACTCGGCAGAGGGACCGCCATAGAGCTCCGAACAGGGATCCGCTGAGGCGCCAATTTCTGTGGGGTTGGGAAAATATTAAAGATTTAGGGAAATATGAAAGATAAATTGAAGGAGAATAAGAATAAACTAGTACTTTATAAGCTGCTATATGATTAGCGTAGCTTTTACGCCTTTATGCTGCACAAGAATATATATACTCTATATGGAAACTATCTTTTAAATTTCATTACTTGTCTTTATCAAACAATCTAATATTATCTAAGCCTTTACTCACCCATCCAGCGATAATCAAAGTTGCGATTCAAATCTGTGCCAATGCACTTGCCCGTGGGATCGGAGGGCAGACGTGACTTGCGCCAAAGGCGTTCCTATATAGATCGTGATTAAACACAATGATTAGCTTAATTACAGCAATTTAATGGAAATTCCAAATTTCAGAAGTCGATAATAAATCGATCAGTCGTGCCGCTGTAAAGCGTGTCCATCTATCTAATCTTTATGATCGCCACTTACCGCTTCGTGCGAGTAGACAAACCCGTCTACATTGAGCACGGGTATAATGATCCAGTCCACTTTCTCGGCTATATCACGCACGGCGGGATTGCGTGGCACGAGCAGCTCATCGATGAAATACGTAATTGTTGCCGAGGTAATCCATTCACGTGCATGGATATTGGACTCAATGAAGACCACCTCGTTGCCAGCCTTGTAGGAGATCTTGATGCCGCGTATCACACGACCCTCATAGGATTTGCCAATGCTGAAGGGAGTAATAATATCCGGGTAGCGGGACTCCAAAAGATCCAACCATTCGTAGATCTCGTCCAGAGTGTGGTACTGCGTCCACTCGTGCCCCGAAGTGCGCTGCTTGGGACGCTGTGCATCGATCAGTTGCTGCACATTGTCGATCATGATGTTGTAGCTGATGTTGTGGGTGCTCAGTAGCTGCTCGAAGGCCTCACGACTCTCGGGGGGCAGCATAATATCCGAGGAATCTCCTAGACTTCGTGCCTCTCGCCAGCTGCTGAGCTGCAAGAAAGAGTTTAGTATGCTGCATTTCTTGAGCGGATTAGCCTACCTTGAGCGCCTGTTCTTTGGCATTGATCAGCTTGAGCTGCTCTGTATCATCCACAAACACCTTGTACACGCTGTAGTTATCATAGCGCACCTGCTCCAGTCCCCAGACCAGTCCCAGCCAGGCGAAGAAGAGTAGCAATTTCAGAGCTGCCATACCGCACGATCGGAATGCCGCGTTGCGACTGACAGCGAGCTAGACGAGCTCCAATTGCCGGCTGATTAGGCCACCTTATCGCCGGATTGAATGTAGACTGGAATAACTCAGCTTATTTGCTTTATCAGCCACTGGAACTAACTGCCTTGTCAGCATGGTTTATAGAGCCTCTAGTATGGAGAACTTTGTAAAAAATCATCAGAATTTCTTGTGAGAGTAGATTTTTGGCTTATAGATAGATTCTGCAACAATAATAATTTATTTTAAAATTTTAAAAAGTTGCACCTTCGAAATGTTCCTATAGAGCCTCTAGTATAGGGAACTTCTTCAAAAATCAGTACTACGCGAACTTGTCTCGAGTAGCCTCCTCCACTCTACCCGACCCTTCCCCCCTTTGCTTCTAGCCCGCTTGTACTTTGGCTGTCTCTCAACTTTGCACATAAATTTCGCGCAACGGCAGCCCATTTCATTGTGGGTCACTGCATAATGAAGTTACCGCCCCGGAGCACATAAATTCCCGACTCGCTGGCAAAGATTTCCAGCTACATTCAGCCAGAGTTGGACTTGTCGTGCGGGCATTAGTGCACGCTGTTGTTTAGGCCTTTTTATGCCTCAGTCTGCCATGTCCCTGCTCTGCTCTGCTCTGCCTGTCCTGCGTCCTGTGGCGAGTGCTTAAAGGACTTCTGGGGAAGCTCTGGTCATATTTCGAGCGCGGGTCTTAGCGTGCTCCGCTTGTAGTTTCTGCTGTCGTTGTCACGCTGCATGAGGTGTGTCGACGTGTGTTTTATTAACTGCCCTGCCAGGGGGCGGGGAGTGGTAACAGAGGGGTGTGAGGTTTGCAGATGTGCCAAAACTTGGCCATAAGTTCGCCGCATCAAAGAAGCTGCTGAAAGACAAATGCTTTTTATCTACTTTTTTTTACGTTCAGGTACAAGGGTAGTATGTCTTTGAAGTGGGGTAGAGCGAGGCAAGAAGGTAACTGGAATTTGCTAAAGGTCTTTCAGAATTTATAGAAGCTACATAGTATTTTTTTTAAAGGTTTTCCAAGGGGCACTGGCCAATAAAGCAGCTTAATTACCTTGCTGCTTATATTAGACTGCCTAAATTTGGTAGATATCAAGTCAATTATATAGTCTAACAATACACCAAAAAGTTTATGAATTGTGCAATAAACAATTGAGTTATAGCCGCATTACGATAATAACAAACGGCGGCATACGCTTTACGATACCTAGTAGCACTTGCTTATCATATTTCACAGTCATTTCGATAAACTTTATCATCTGTTTACTTATTATATCAATTGTTTCGAATCTAGAACACTTTTTCCATTCTATCATAACGTAAGCTACAAAGTATTAAATTATTATATAATGAATCGTTGGGTTTTTTATCTGTTGATGCTGTCCTGCTCCTGGTATATACTGATACAGATGCGCCTGTATAGTGCAGAGAATAGAGGAACTATCACATTATTCCTGCGCTTGGAGAATGTTGGCTTTGCGCTCGTGCAGGCTGTGTCTATAACGTTGCCCATTCTGCTGGGGGATTTGCATGCTGAGATATATGATGTGGTGCAGCCAAGTTACTACTGGATGTTTGTGTTGCCCTTCATGGTGCACTGCCTCTGCAGCATGGCCAGCAATGTGGCGTATCTACTTGGACACATTACCTCGCCCTATGTGCTGGCAGCGGATGATTACGAATTGACGTTGCTGAAGTTTGTGCTCGTGCTTGGTTTTCAGTTCTATGCCCTGCTGGAACTGCTCATCGTGCTCTTCTTTAGCGTCCTGAAGATCTGTCTCGCTCGCAAGGCCCAACATGGTGGCAACAATTAGCAGCAGCAGCGGCGGCTTATTTGATTAGCTTGTTAATTGCCGACACCGCCCGCAGGCAGACAGGCAGGCAGGCAGGCAGCGATGCGCACCAATAAATTTGAGGCACATTAATTTCTTATCAGCGCGCAAGCCGGATTAAAGCTCCCCCTCCCTCGCTGCTGCCAAACTTTTCAACACCTTCGGGAAGTTACAAAACTTTTTGTGGCCAAAGAGAACCGCGTGGTTGCGCGTGCGATAAGCCAGCGCCGCATTTTTAATTGCTTGTCCTGGGAAACAACACCAAGAATATGGCCAGAAGGAGCAGCGGAGCAGTGTGGGCTTTAAGCCACTAAAGCGACTTTAAAATATCATAAATATCATGGACAGGTATTTCCTGTGCTTCTGCCATTTTTTCGCCTTTACTTCAGTTAATTGTAGCGACAAGAAAAAAAAAAGAAACCTGCGAGCTAACATAAATCTGACTGTTTGTCTGGGCCAACACGCGGCGTATGCGCAATATTTGCTGCCAACTTTGCTAAGGGAAATGTCAATGCCGGAAAGTGTTTAGCATGCAGCTCTTTTTTCTTTCCTCCTCTCATGTTGGCGACTTAATTAGCCTGCAGAGGAAGGCCAAATGGCGGGTTTGCATGCCACAGCAAGGATAAGCACAGGAAGCGTTGTTTGCCAAGGAAGTTGCATGTTGTAGCTGCCTCAAGTTCAGCTTGCAACATTTTTGGACAGCTGCAGCGGGAGGAGGAGGAGCAGGAGCAGCAGGAGTAGCTGAAGGAGTTACAGGAAAGGCTTGTATGAAATATGAGCAGGTCTGCCGGCTAAAAAACTGCAACTTTTATAAAAAAAAAAAAAAACATATGTTTAATATAAAGTTCGCTAGCTGTCTGTCTTTTTAAATATAGCTTTATTTGCGCTCAACACAATTGGTTAATTGGCCAAGAGGGGGCAGACTGACTGCCACTGCGTGCTCCGTGGCCATTTCTCATTGGCCTGTTCTGCTTATTATCTCGATAATTATGGCCTGCCTATTGTAAGCCGCCGTTCTTGTTGTTGTTAATTAGCCGCAGTTGCAGCAAAATGCTCATGCGTTGCCTGCACCCGCAATTAGGCAGTCATAAAGGGGGGGAGGGGGGAGGAGCGCTCCTCCTAATTAATGTACACCTGTTGGCCCTGGTCTGGCCTGGCATCCATTTCTAATTGCCAAATATGCAGCAGGCGCGTGTGATCCACTCCAAGCTGTGCGATCTCTCACACGCTGCGTGCTGGCAAGTGCCACTTGGCTTTCGTGCCGCCTCAATTGGCATGCCACGTGGGCGTGGCAACGTGTTCAATAAGCGATTATTTTTTCAGTTGAAAATACTTTCGGGGGGCCGTAAATTGTTTTCAACCTGAGTTCTCCTTCGCGTTGCTGCTCTCATTGTTTTTTCTGCAGCTCGCATTGTTGTTGTTTGTTCAGCGTTGGCGTCGACGTCGCTGCTGCTGATGCTGCTGCTGATGCTGCTGCTAGCAGCTATTATTTGTTAAATGAAGCGATTTGTTTGTTGTCACTGCCCGACGAAGCGTTAAAACATTTTCGCTTTATTTTTTCTACGTTCGAAATTTGTTTTTGCGAAAATTTTCAGCTTCATTCTGTGCCCAGGGGAGGCACGCACACACACACACACACACACACCTGTGGGTGTGGGTTGGGTGGGTTTGGTTACGAATGTGAGAATCACAAACAGGCAGCGGCAGCTGTTGTCGCTTTTTTGAAGGCGTTCTTCGAAAGTGGGAGAAATGAGACTGTAGCTAATGTTAGATCAAAGAACTAGCTTGAAAATCATAACTTAGCATGCGCTTTATTAGTTTAACTTAAATTTCAGACATCGCATTCCATTTTATTCCCACGCCAAGGCCAACTGCCGCGCCTCTCTCTGCGCTTCTCAAGCTACTTCGACTTTCGCTTAAGTCTTCAGCCTTCTTCTTCTTCTTTCTGGCCTTTTGCATACCCAACTCAACTATCAGACATGCAAGCTGAGTTGCCTCTCCCCCCTCGCACCTCATCGTGCCACCGTGGGCGTTGTCTCAGCTTAATCCGCTTTTAAAGAAGCTGAGAAAAAAACCGGAAATCACAAGTCAAGTTGATGAACTGTCGCTCTGCGTTGTCCTCGCTCTTCTCATTGTTGTTGTCTGCATTGAAACCGAAATCGGCCAGACACACACACACAAAAGACATGGCACCTGCAAAACTTTGCAGACACATTCCCCACCCTCCCCCCTTTAGTGCGTTTGGTAGCAGCTGCTGGCCCCCGTTTTTCAGTTAGAGAGAAAGATTTACGCATTTATTTAGCATTTTTTATACTATGCCACACAAAACATGCGCGCAGATTTAAGCAAATATCCAAAAAGGAGTACAATTTATACAAAATCCAAAGGCAGCCCATAGCTGAAGAAGAAGCAGAGACAGAAGTGAAGCCAAACTGAAACCCGAAATCCTTGCGACAAGTTGAGTTGGTTAGAAACATTTTGGCTGTTGCTGCTTTTTTTTTGTCTTTTTAGCCGATTCTCGATTTGCCTGCGTTGACATGACAAAAGCGCAGATCTGCATATATTTGCATGTCATTGGGTGGCAGCAGGAAGGAGTAGGCAGACGGACAGACAGAGGGACAGACAGAGGGACAGACAGACAGCAAGACGGTAGTCAATAGTCAACAGTCAACGCATCATCAGGCAAGGACAACGAAATCCCCTTTAAGACAGCGTTGGGTTCCACGTTAACAATATGTTAAGCTACCCAATCCTTTGCCTGCCCCCCTTTCTCCTTCCTGCTCTGTGCCACCTCAACGAGTTAATCGCTTAATGTGCCCCCTTTGGTCTTGGTATCATTTGTCAACTGTCTGCGCTGGCATAATTGTAATTTGTTTGCATTTGCAGCAAAGTCGCCCATTGACAGTTGCCCCAAAGAGGCTGCCAGCCACCCACTCTCCACCCCCTCCTGCCCTATTCGAAATGCCTGAATTTATAGCTTAGCCATTAGTGAGTGGTCGCAAATTGCTTTCGGCCCAATGTGCACTACTGACCAAGGTCCGTTTACTTCTCCCTCTCTCTTTCAAAAGTAATAAATATCAAAAGCACCCTGGAGGCAAATATTTACTTTAAAATTGAACACTCTACTCGCAATGCTCTCCCCCCTCCCTCATTTCGTTCCCTTCCCTCACAGCACTCTCACAATATTTGTTTAAGCTGCGTAAGTGCGTGAAAGGGTTGCAGAGTCGAAAAAAAGTAGAGATAAAAACGCGTTTGATGTTCTCAACTCACTGTGGGTGTTTGGCAGGCAATTGGCCGCCTCCCCCCTAGTCCTGCCCTTTTTCCCACAGTTCCCTAAGTAGATGCTTAAGTAGGTCTGCTGGTACCATACCATAGCATACCCCGTCTGCCTATCGATAAAAGCGCCACAGCACGCATCTTGCGAATTCAATTTGAAGCTATTTTCCCAATTTTATTGCTGGCTAAATTGTTTTTATAGGCGCTTCCGTTGCCATACTCCTTCCTCCTTTCTCCAGCTCTGGCACTTTAATTTCTTCATTCGTTCCCTGTGTCCATTCGTTCGTCCGTCCCTCTGTCCGTCTGGCTTATCTGATTGTTGTCGCGGCAATTGCCAGACCATAAAAGTTAACAATTAACAGCGCACTCGAAAATGGACAGCCAGAAATCGCGGCTTACATAGGAGAACGATGTGTAAAGACCTTAAAAAAAATAAAGGGAAAACTTGGCAGTTGATAGACGACGCAAGAATACTCTCTCCCAGTTAGTTTTGTACTACTTGAGGCAGTTGGCAGTGATATTAACTTTACAGTTTTCCCAACTCATCATTTACTTTAATACTGACCATGTCACAAGCTGCTTGACTGCAGCGATATACCCCATTTTGGGCTCGCCTTCACAGAGCATAATTATGAGTCCAAAGACTCTGGCAGCGGGCCAAGCGGACAGCGGCAGCGGACAAAAGGGTTATGAATGTGAAATTGTCATGCAAGAATTAGCCATGTTTTATGTTATGGCCACGTAACGAGTATTTCGTTAAATTCTTTTTTCTTTTATACCTTAAACAAGTCAAAGAAAGCGGGTAGATTAGTTTGCAGCAAGGCAAGGCAACAAGGCAGCTCAATTTTATTATAAATGTCAATATAGTAAGTAAACTGGAAAATCAGTGTAATTTTATACTATTTTCCTACAGGGTATTTATCAGTCTAGCTCTACTAGCTGCTACTCTTGTTACTCCCTATTCCAGATTGTTTGTTTGGCGTTATTTGTGGCCAGTCGTCACGTTAGCTGAGCCCAGTCGCGGCGCTCTGTTTTATGGCTCTATACGGAAAACGTTGCTAAATGTTTGCTGACGCGCAGGAAACGTAAACATTTTGTATACTTGTGTCCTGGTTTCTGCTGGGATGATGTCTCCTTAAAGTCGAGCTTATTGGCCGTCTTTCTTTTCTCATATGCATTCATAACTAACTCGATGTAAATGCATTTTAATGTGCGCAAAAATCCAATTTAAATTCAGAGCTCGCTCGCAGCGTGCAATCACAAAATTAGTTGGCGACGAGATAAGAATTTTAGTGCCAGGAGGGAGAAGAGAAAGAGAGAGAGAGAGAGAGAGAGAGAAGATGCAGAAAAAAGCACACATAATGCGTATAAATCAACGAAAGAGACGCTGCTGCTGCAAACAAATTTCAAATAAGTCCTGTGAGCGACGTGGAAAATTCATTTGACAAAATGCACAAAAAAGCAATTTCCAAGCTGCAGACAAATTGAAATACGCGCGAGTAGCAGGTGGGCGGATGAGGTGGTTGGGTGGGGCTGCAGAGTGCCAGTGCAGTGACAGTTGGGTAAATAAATACATAGATACATATACTCGCAGCTGTATATATATACATCATCTATGCTTATGTAGAGCGCACGAGGCTCCGACGAAGATGCAGCCACCACCTAAAAGTATGCTACGAAAATAGTCGAAGCTGCTGCCGTATGTGAGAGCTCCTACGCAGACAGTCTGTCTATCTGTGTGTGTGTGTGTGTGTCTCAGTGTGTGTGTGAGAGAGAGACTTTCCTTTGCCTTTGTGTGTGTGTGTGTAGTGTGCGCTTCGCCATTCGCGCGTCGAAAATAGGAGGAGCTCCAATGCAGAAAACTTTCCATGCGCAGATGCCAATGTCAAAAATGGACAAAAAAATAAAAAATACGCGAATGGAAAACAGAATTGCTCAAATATGCTTTAAGAATATATATAGTCTGGTTTATATAAATAAAGACTGTGAAATTGCGCAATTCTCTGGCTTTAAATAATTGAAAATAAAGTCTTGTTTCAGCAAGTTTAAAAATACCCAAAAAATATTTAATTTATTCTTAAAATTTACGAAACCTTTTAAAGCGCGCTTGAAAGTCCCCCCCTCCCCCAGCTCGCACAGCCCTTTTTACATTTTAAACATTTTTCGGTTAGATTTTTTGTCAAAGCTCGCAACTAATGCGAAAAAGGCGGAGCTGTTGTGCTTTGCGCTTTTCCCTTTTCCGTGTTTTCTTTTTTTTCGCTTACAGTTTTCCCTTCTCTTCAAGCTGTTTGTCAAAGTAGGCGTTGTCCGTCGGGCCAACCCGCTGTGATATTTATCTGCAACTATTTGTACGGGCTGTACCTACTAAAGCGAACTCTGCTTGACTGCATCCGCTGGCACAACAGGCCGTTTAGCGCCATTCAACAATTCCCGCTGGCTCAGCGACATTCACGCGTGCGCAAACGGGTTACACAAGATCGAGAGATGAGAGAGAGAGAGAGAGACTGGGAGACTGGAGATGCAACTCCAAGAGCAACTGCAACATCACCCAACAATCAGTCGATTGTAACAGATATTTGTCATGTTTCTCAGGCCAACTTTCCCTGCTGTTCTTGGCCAGCATTGGCAGCAGCGACATGGTTGGCGTTCCTTTGTAACAAGCACGTTGTAAAAATGTCAATTGCATTTTCTGGCTGCGCGTTTTTAGTGCCTTTTTGTGCCACTGGCCCCATGTTCATCGATCGGATTTCATGTAATTACATTGTTCTCTGATTCATAATTAATTTACTGCCTGCCCGCACCGCCCCGCCCCACCCTTTGCTTGCACACTTGCTGCGACTTGCATTTTTGTGCGCTTCAACTGAGTTTTACATGAATATCAACCAGGCGGAGTAGCCCGGGCAGCACTGCCTGCAGCTGAAGCACATGTTGCCAGCTCCAGCTCCAACGCCAATCGAACATTGATAGTTTCTGAGTGATGATTTAATGAGACAAACGTGGCATGTTGTGAATGAAATCAATTTTGTGAATGTGCAGCATGGCAGCAAAAACATAGCAAGCGTAACTTGCAACCTGCCACATGATGAAAACATCTCGGGCATGGCCACAGTGCAGTCCAGTCCAGTCCAGTCCAGTGGGTGCAGCAGGACGCGCCCTGCTGCTGCTCCTCCGATGCAGCCGGGTGTCGTAATGAGCTTATGAATCAATGCAATGTTGATTGAGCAGACGACAGAGAGAGAGAGAGAACAATTCTTGAGGCAAGCTGCCTCGTTAATTAAACAGCGCCAAGTGGAGAGAGAGACCAGATCAATTCTAGCTGAGTTATTTAACTAACTTCATAAACGAGTATCGCGTATAATGTCAGGAATATGCTGAGGAATGTCTATAAGAAATGGCATATACACTTGAATTGCCAAGCGAAGAGAGTGTGTGAGAGCGAGTGATGTCATGCTATCCCGCTCTCGATCGCACTTTGCCAAATAAAAGCGCCATCTTTCGGTTTGACCCCGCTCGCCATCTTGCGCTTACTCTGCAAGTGTTTTTATCTCTTTTGCACACACATACTTTAAATACGGCAGCCATAATTAAATTGCGCATTCTAAGAGAGAGCGAATTTTTAAGAGAGCGATAATTAAAGAAATTGAAGTAAAATGCAAAGTAGCCAATCAAATTAGAAAATAATGAAATAAATAAGTAAACGTATAAAATATTTATATATGGAATATATTTCTTTAATTTACTTATATCAAATATTAAACTTTATTTGCATCCCATAATTATATGCACATCAAACAAACATAAATCGCTTGGAATTTGCATATTGAGCATATAAGAATGTCTATAAAAAATTGTTAGATAACAAATCCGATTTTATTTTTATCTTCCGCAACCGCAACGCGCACGACTTGAGTTTGACAAATTAATACGGATCAGAAATCAACACCTGAACATGTTTATCATATCAAAAAATAAAAGATGTAAAGCCCGTTCCCATAGCCAGACTCTGATTTCGACCCTTCCCCCACTCGCGTTACCCCAAGTGAGCTGTCAATCCCCTCCAACGAAAATTAATTAAAAACATCAACAAAACACGTCGAGATTCACAATAAACCAGCCACCAGGCTGGCTGGAATTAGTGTGGATAATTTCGCAACGGATTGCAGCACTGATGGAAATCGGTGGGATAGTGGGTGGTTGGGTGTTTTGTTGCCATCGTTGTCGCACCTTGTGATGGCTTGATAAACGAGCGTACCCTAACCGCAAACCGAACCATTTCAGCTCGTTCATTCATGGTTCAGAGACCTCGAACAGGCTCTAATCAGCAACCCTTTTTGTTCGCGACACAAAATTGGGGTACGCTACGGTTTATTTTTTTCCCGCACTCTCTACAGTTCGGGGTTTTTTGATATGCAGATGATGCCAGGACAAGGTCCTTTGGCAGGCAGTAGAGGATGATGATGTTGGTGATGGTGATGTCACTGCGTGGCTGACAAAACGCTTGACTGATTACACTTGTATCTGTTTGGGCGCGTGTGTTTTGCTTCCCCTCGTAACTCCTTCCGTGCCTCAATATGCTGAAGGATTTTGAAAATTGTTGACTCCCGGCCACCGTTTGGGCTCGGGGACGGGCACGGGCAGATTGTGCGCTTGTGATAAATTTGGTTTATTGAAAGGCGTCAGTGCGTGAAATGATGTGTGTCAATTGCATGAGTGCCCCGTGCCCCGTGCCCGTGCCCCGTGAGAGTTTTGGGCTCTTGCATTGTGTGGATTTGGTTTTGTCAAGAGTTGAGTTGACAGCGATTATGCAAATGTGCCAGGAACTGCATTAATTCCTGTGGTTTGCCTACATCTACTTTCCCAGCCCCTTATCTTCTGATAGACTGTAAAGTTTCCCATCTCAAGTAGGAGTTTTCAGTTGAAGTTATAAGAAATTTGCAGACTATATTTAATTATACTTTTCAGCCACATTTTATGCCCAATTAAAGACTAATTACTGGATCTCTCACACATATGTATCTGCACATTCCCCATATCAATCTGTGCCCATTAGTGTTAACACAATGTCAACTGATTTCTATTGTTCTAGCGGGGGCGTTTCACCCTCGCTCTGGAAAATCGAACTAATTTATTGTTCTTGTTTGTCGTGTGCGGCGCGTCAACCGCAAATTGCCTAACAAATTGTTGAAATTGTTTAAAATTGCATCGACGCCGACACAGCTGGCCAACAAGGGGGTTTCCCCTTGTCCGTCCCGCCTCATTGCACAGAAACACAACCCTGTCCATGTACCTTCCCCTGACACGAAACTGATAAACTGTCAATTGCTTTGGGGTGCATCATAATGTGACCACTGGCCAGTGACCATACACATTCCTCTTTCTATTCCTCCTCTCTCTCTCTCTCTCTCTCTCTCTGGGACTCATTAAAATAATTGATACGCTTGTCCAGCGACGCCTTCGCAGCAAATTAATTGATCATCGGCCCACTGTGCTGTGCAGCGTGTGCGCCATTTGATTTTATGGCCTTTTGCTCTTTTAATTAGTTAATAGATTTCAACACACACACACACATACACTAACACACGCATTTTCCACAATTTAAGCAATGTGAACATCGGTTTAACATCGGTTTTATAGCGCTCGTAAAAGGCTCATAAATTTCCTGACAACTCAGCAATCGTTTCTGCTTAGTCGGAATTAGTGAAATCAGATTTTGAAATTGGAAATGTGGCATATTGAATGGCAGCACTTGAGAAATTTCATTAGGGATTGCTATGCAGTTTATAGGAAATTAATTTTGGAAAGGGAGAAACCTGTTTCTTTCTCTTTTGGCTCATCTATCATAAGTTGGCAAATAATTTCAGATTCTGCAATTATTTGCAAGCTCTTTTTCAGATAAATATCTGATTACTTTAGAGCTACTATACCAATGCCAGAGATATTACATATATTGGTTTTATGTTCGGCTCCAGTCAGTCGACTCGACGGGAGAGCCATAAAAGTTCTTGCCGCTTTGCTTTTTAATCTTCAGCAATTTCTTTTTTCTTATCAGTTGCGTGTAATTGCTCCGTTAGAAATTAACAGAAGACAGAGGCAAAATGGCGTTGCCAATGACAGTCAGCCAGAGAGGGAGAGCAAGAGAAAGAGAGAGAGATGGAGGAGCTGCAAAGCCAAGATGCGCTCGAGTGGCGAGATAAAAGCTCTTGAGCTGAGTTAATGACTTACCAGCTCAGCTGGGGGGCGGCGTCGCCAACTGACTTAAGACGCCATTTTTATAACAGTTGTCCCCGCTCGGCTATATACCCCGGTGTGTGTGTGTGGGTGTGAGATGCTTCTGTTTCTGTTTCTGACTCGGAATTTGTGTCCATGTTTCCAAGTGCGCGTGGCGAATGTTTTAATGGCGACGTCGCGACACTTGAGTGCAGCCAAGTGGAGAGTGGAGAGCGCAGATTGGAGAGGTTGAGTGTGCTGAGTGCGACCATAAGGATAAGGATAAGAATAAGGACGAAGCGAGGGAGGCGCGCCAGTCTCCCCTGCTGCAATGGAGCACCAGGCAAGCTCGAGTGTGGCCATCTCTGCGCTGTTTCGCTTTGATTTCGCTGCTAATGAAATCACGTACAGCTATATAGAGAATATGTAGTATATATGTTTATTTGAATTTTAATTGCAACGATTCGCAATCGGAATAACACGCGCATTTGCCATGTCTTTCTATATTTTCTTTTTATCTCGCACACATCAATCATAATCGATCAGCTCGGCCGAGGATTTGGCCTGGATGATGATTGTGCTGGAAGGGATTTGCAATGCGGCTTGCGGTCTGCGAGCCAAATACAAATCCCGACGTGATGATAAATGCGTTTCTAAATGCATTCTAATGCGATGTGTGATGTGATGCTGCTGCTGCTGATGGGTTCGTGATGTGTGTGCCAAAGCGCAGCCCCAAAAAGCGAGCTACGTTTTTTCGTTTTTTCCATTTCTCACGCAGTTGTTCAGCATATCAAATGATATTTCTCATGTGCCTGACAGACCCCGAGTGTATGTGTGTGTGTGTGTCTGCTGCTGAGCCTTTGTCTGCCTTGAGAGCACTCAGCAGCCACAACAACTACGACAACAGCAGCAGCAGTGTAAAATTATTTGCATTTCAAACTTTTGTTGATGACATTTTTCATGAAAATTTTAATGTTTTTTGCAGGTTTTTTTCTTCTTTTTTTCGTTTTGTGCCTTTGCACAGCTTAGATACCTGTACCTGTATACCATTCGCATTTGGGATATTAATATATGCAGACCCCTGGCTTTTAACACCGGTCTTGGGGCGTGGCACAGGAGGGGCGGCGGGCAGGCAGCTGCCCGTTTGTCACTCAGCCGCAAAACTTTTTCATACGAGATGCGTTTCGTAATGAAAGTTGAGCTGCAGAACGGAGGCAGCCTGCCTGCCTGCCTGGCGGAGGCGCCTCACACATTTTCAATATTCATGTGCCGCAAAGTATACACACACACACACACACACTCGCACACAAGCTTGCATGCTATGTAAATTCTGGCGTGGAACTTTTTTAACATTTGTATGAATATAATTTAGAATACATTTTAAAAAGCAGCGCAGAGAGCAGGCGGGATGAGCGAGTATGAAATATGTGTGTGAGTTACAAAACAAATACATTAAAATTCCATTAAAATGACGTCAGACATTCGTTGTGTGCAGGCTAAGTAATCAAGCGGCCAATGGTCGGCCGAGCAGCGTTGCCTATTAAAGTCTTTAGTCGGTACTGCAAAACGCAAGTGCCAGTCCACAGATTCCTCGAGCTGTCTCTGGGTCCCTGCCACGATTATTGTATAAATTAACGTCACAAACAAATGTTACAAAAGCCGCCAATGAAGTGGAATGATGCGAAGAGCGGCGAAAACTCTCCCCTACCCGGCAGGACCTTCTCCCTGCTGCTCCTTGACATGCTGACATCCCTGTCGCGCTGTCCGCTTAACCGCAAATGTGCCTAATTTTTCGTTGTTATCCTTTGTGAGGCTTCTTCTAATAATGCGTTAAATTTAATGCTGTCTCTTTCTCTTTTTCACTCTCTATCTGTTTCGCTGAGGTCCGCAGCTCGGGGAACTTGAATCGCGACAAGTGATTTTCAGATTTACGACTCCACTTTGCTAAGAGTAAGGGTATGCAGAGGTAGGGGTGTCCTTTTTGTTGTGCTAATGTGTGGCGTTTTTATGGCTTGAAGCAAATTTGATTTATTGCCCGAAACTTAAGCGTCGACTTGTTCGCAAAGTTGTAAAACTTCCTCAGCTTTGAGTTCATCGCGTAATTGATGCGATTTGCGGTTCATAAAGTGCAATTGTCTGTGAAGCACAGTCGTGAATAGAGCCGCAGGCAAACACTTTAAACATATGCGAGATTTTTTCGCAAAAGAACTATGTATAGGGAGGCTATCGTATAAATAGTTTGAGTTTATTATGTGGTACTATTTGAATAAATCTGGCAAGTTGTCTTTGCTATTTATTTAGCAATTTTAAGCTTAATCTTTTTAAAAAGTTATTCAAATCTTAAATATTTATTTAGCGTACTATATAGTACGTAATGATCAAATTTACATATGAGTTGCCTTTGCTCTTGCAATTGCATGCTCTTTTCCTTTACATTTTCATTGCCTGCATAGCTGCAGGCGAAATCTTGCTCTCTTTGAATCGCGCCCTCTCACGCTTGATTTTTAAAGAGAGAGAAAGCAGGCTCCGCGTTGTTGTTGCGTATGTTCCTTTGCCTTTGCTGCTGAGAGAGCCTTCGCACTAGCTTTGCATGCTAGCTGCACTGCTTTGACTGCATATGTTCTATATGCATCGCGCTCTTTCACGTTGTTGTTGTTTTCAGAATTCCTTTGCTCTAATTTACTAAGCATATGACGCATGTGCGTGTGCAAATGAGATAACACTAGTTGTGGGAGAGTGAGTGATGAGAGAACTAACAATGATGGCGCTTTAACTTTGCCAACAACAAAGATGGCGTCTACTTTGAAGTAGGCCTCGATTGCCTTACGTTTTGAACTCTTGGAAATTTCAAATAAACTTACAATGTAACTGTTCTATTTTGCGCAAATAAAATAGTTAAAAAATTGTGAAACCCATCAACGATCCCCCGAGCGACATCAGATATCGTTTAGATACCGTTTCTATGCTTTTGTGAAAGAACTTTTCGAAACTGTTAGCAAGACCTTTTGCTGCTGCTGCTCATTCTCATGCCAGACGGGAGAGTCTTAAAATCGCCCTCATTAGTTGACCCAAAGTGTCTCAAACTATGCCATTTACATGCGGAGAAGGCCGCGTCCGTTAAGTGCCACAGATAGAGATACGCTCCGACCGAAAAGCCAATAGAGCGTGCAAGATAGCCAGTCGCTACACCAAGTGCCACCAAGAGTTGCAGAGTACACGGCAGTTGTGGCAGACACCACAAGCGTGGAACATGAACTCACATGAAAGGTAGTCGAGTTAGGCGAACGAATTATGTTGTTGCTGTATGTGCCGCCGCCTCTGCTGCTGCTACTGCTGCTGCCGTCCGGGTGGTTGGCGACTCTAGTGGAGATCGTTGCGGGCGATACATAAAATTTGAATGCGTTTTGCATACATTAACCCACTGTTGCCGTTGCGTTGCTATTGCTGTTGCTGTAGCCCGTTGCCCATCGAGGGGCGACTGACTAGCGTTAACGGTCAAGCGAAATACCTTTATTAAATTTTATGATTATTGGCTGCCGCCTTGGGAATGTGTCGCTTCCCTATGCCTTGTTCCGACTGCGCCCCTCTTCGATTCGGAATCCGATTCGGTTTCGGTTTCCGAATTGAAATTTTATGCACAGTCAGTGGAGATAGTCAACAGGAGAATGGCTGGAAATTCTCACGCGTAACTGGAGCACTTGGTGGCTCACTGGAGACGATCCGAGACGAGACGAGACGAGTCGCTGGAGTCGCTTACAATTTGTGTTGGTAATTCAATTTACGTTTCTGAAATTTTAATTAACTTGCCGGCGCGACGAGTTTCACTGGGTGTCTCTCTATCTCACACACAGCTGCTGCTCCCCTTTCCCTTTCCCATCTTCGCCAACCTCAGCCCTCTTTGTATCTCGTTGTTTGTATATCAATTACCAGTCGCTTAATGTGCCACAAATTGAAAGCCATTTAGATTTTACGCGCAGTTGTAGTTGGGTTCTGTTTTCGAAAGGTTTCAGCAGCTGCTGCTGCAGTTGGGAGCGGGCAAGGTGTGTGTGGGGGCAGGGGGCACGGCACGTTCTCTAGCGCTGACACACATCAATCAGAATCGGGAAACGATCTTCGAGGCGTTGAGGGGCCTCTCATTAGCTATGCGCAGTGGCGCTTTCGCACGAATTTTAGAGCTATATCTTAAAGCTGCCGGGACAGATATGAATCTGCGGCTTTGTGGGACATTTAACAGTATTGGGAAATTAATTAGAGCCAGCCGTGTGGACGCACGGGGGCGTGGCGTGGGTTGAAGACAAAAGGCGAGTGGGGCAAGTAAATTCATTTTTGAAGATAACTTAAAAGTTGCCTGCCAGCAGGACACACGCCCACAGTGGGCAGGATGGGCTGGGCGTACCCCTCTGGCTGTCTCTCGCTTGTCTCTGCTTCGTTATGCAAATCTTTCGAGCAAAGAAGCGAAAAAAACAAAAATAAATGAAAATTTTGAGCGACGAGTTCTCTATATATAGCATACTATATAGTGTGTATATGCAAATGGTATATAAAGAAATGCCAAAGACAAATACGAAAACAGAAACAGCCACAGCAACAACAACAGCAGCAGCAGCAATTTAGGCAAACGTTTGCCGGACCCGGAGAGGATTGGGGGCAAAGAAGGTCGGCGGGGGAATCGTGGAACTCGACGGTTTTTTGTCTTCAGCCGCGGAATAAATAATAAACGTAAACGAATTAAAAACGTTGCCAAACGAACTGTCCTGCTGTGGATAAGGCAGCCAGGCGGATCAAGAAGCTGCCCCTTCAATATTGACAGGATGCCATCAAAGTTCTTCAGGTCCAGCTCTCTCTCTCTCTCTCTCTCTCTCTCTCTCTCTCTCTCTCTCTCTGCTGTTTGCTCAGCGCAGGCAAAGTTCTTGGCGCTTTCAATTAGTTTTAATTGAAATTCACATTGATTGGATCTGGGGGTTATACCATGCTATATTTGATTCCCGACTGTAATTAAAGTTGGCCAGCGAGGCGCAAAGAAATGAGAAATGGGAGGAGGATAACTTAAGAGAGAATCCTTAACTGATAAGCCTTTTTTGCTGATTGAGTCATTTCTAATAAGAACTTTAACTGTCATTATCCCCGAATGTTTTTGCTTAAAAACCAACTGTCTCCCCTTTACTCATAATGAAGTTATTCCCATGCCAAATTCGAACTGAGAGCAGCTTCTTGCTACGCTAAAACAATATCGAAAAGTGCCCTTTCGACTTACATTAGAGAAACATTTCATTCAATTGCGGCCAGAGGAAAACAAATAAAATTTATTTTTTATTTTTTTATTTACTTCTTTCTTCATTTTTTTTTTTTTTTTGTTGGCCACTTTGAGCACATAAAATAAAATCAAATGATGCGTTGCGAGCGCCACAGCAGCCACTTTCCACAAAGGGATGCGGATTGGTTTTTGTCTAGTGTGGAGAGGCAGGGGGTGGCTGCTTGCTGTGATGGGGGCGGGGCAGTCATGTGTGGTTGGTTGAATGTCCGAAGTTTTTGGTTCAATAGACAACGCACATGGCGCAAGTGCCTCGTGTGGCCCCTGGACACGGCTGGACCATTTGATGATGATTTTTGCGTCACCGTCGTCGACTCTCGGAATCATTTCGAGCGCAAGCAACTGGAAACTGTATAAAAATAATGAAAAGAACAAAAAAGAAGAAGCAGAAGAGGAGATAGTGAATGGGAGGGAGAGAGAGAGAGAGGGGGGGGCGCATCGCACAACTTGAAATAAATGGTCAAAAGAAATAAACAGTCCCATAAAGAATAATCATTCAGAATTCTGCTGAATTATGCATGAGCCGGCCGTGCCCAGGCCCGGACCCAGGAGCGCACACACACAGCACCGCCGTATCCTCGAGCAGAGAAGAACTGGACGCCGCAGCAGCAGCACTTCGCGGGGGGTTCACATATGCGAAAAATCCGCACGACCCCCGAACCCAGTCCCGCTCTATCTATTTCTTTCTCCAACTCACTACGGCGGGTTGGGGTTGGGAGTAAGAGCATCATTTGGCGCTTTATTATCTGTTTGCTTAGCTGTGTGTGCTGGATTTTTATCAGGCTGCTAAGCAGTTAGTTGGGAGTTGGTTGTGGGCTGCCAGTTCCACGGCTCCAGCTCCAGCTACGTCTCCGTCGTCACCCGCGGCGCAGCCACTTGCCAAAAGTCACCATCGCTCGCATAATTTTCGATAAAGCTTTTCGCCAAATGAAATTCAAGTGGTTACACATTTGCTGGGGTATGTTCCTCATTCCTCCCCCCACTCCTCTCTTGGTCATTTCTCTTGGCCCTTCCCCGATCCCCGATTCCGTTACTTGCCACCGGTCACTTCTCAATGTCCGCTCGCTGCTCATTTTCATTTCCACATTATGCGGCATCTCATTATCTCTGTTTGTTTGCTTGCTTAGCGCTTTGTTGCCTTCTTGCCTTGTTGTTGTTGTTTATTGGCATCTCTGTTTGTCTCCGATAATAGAAGAAGGTAATGCGTACTTCAAATAGCTCTCCATAATAAGATGCACACAGCTTTTCTAACCTCGTCTCGCTGTAGATACCAAAAAGTGGTAGTCAGTCACACTCAACGAGCTGATCGTTCTTATGCAATGTCTAGCCGGCCCTGTCTTTATAGCACAAACTTTTATACATATACTTGCACATAGTCATAATATAGGATTATATATTGCTATTTTTATAGGGCCTATCAGCTTTGCCGATCGCCAGCCTCGGCATCAGTCACTTATGGTTGCAGTCTCCAGTATTGCATCAGCTGAAAATCAGCACTACGATCGCACGATCAGCCCGATCTGTCTGGCAGGCAAAGTTTCCGAGCACCTTAGTGATACAGTTTAAAAACAACTTGTTTGTAGGGCCCCAATGTAAACACACCAAGCTAATAATAGACAAATAGGAGACCTTAAATTGCTGATAAATGGGACAGCTACGAAAGCTTTGAAAGCTTCGGGAGTATAAATGAGACTGAAGATCGCTTTTTTTAGAGAGGGAATCTAAAGGGAAAATATGTTTGTTTTCTTTAGTAGAATACCCTAACAACACTTTAGCAAGATTTAGGTATTTTATAATTTAATTTTCCTGTTTTAACTGCTCTATCTTTACTTTGGAAAAGATCAGGAAGATTTTCACTTAAAAACTGTGATTATTTTCCATTTGCTCAACTTTTTCCTAGAGTATACAATATTCATTATATTTTTCACTTATTTCGTTTGTTTTTGTTTACAACTTTCGCAGCGGCTCGTAATCATCTGATTGGGGCAGAGAAATAATGCTGAGGCAGCAATTCGCTTGACGACTTATCGATCTGTTCGCGTAGACTTCACCGGGGGGTCTATGGAATCGGCAGTGATAATGCAGCCCATTTAAAAGCAGAAGAAAAACAATTGTTAATCGACTGTGTCTGTTTACGCAAAACATTGCGTCTAACTGGAATGCGTCAATGAACGCATTTTCCAATATTGTGATAACGACATTGATAAGAGCAATACAAGAATGGAAACGTACGTACAAACATACATATGTAAACATACTCACTGTGTGGCAGCCTTCACAGAATCTCTCGAAACGATCGTTATCTGCGCGAATCCGGGGGAAACTGACCGAATTTTGGAAATTTTCGGCACATTATCAAATTGGTTTGACAGCGAAACGTGATCGTTGTTGGTATAGCAATTTGTTTATTATTATGTTTAGTTGTTGTTGTTTTTAATGTCGCTGTTGTTGTTGTTGTTGTGCGATGCTGATGCTGCTGAAAAACGTATCGAATTCTCAGCTACTGCGGTTGGGGTATGTGGAACCTTCCGCGCACAGCGGGCTTAAAATGCAATCGACTCGGTTATCAGCATCAGCTATTTATGTGTGATTATGTATACTATATATGGTTGTGTACACTTGGCAGATCGCTTCTCAGATTTTTGAAGCTTTAATTAGCCGCGCTTGTAACTCGAACACTCATAAATCGCCTGGCATTCAATCAATGCAGTCGTGAAAGCAGAGAACTGGAACTGATCTCGTGGCTGAACGTGTCTGAACGTGTCTCAACTTGCATATACTTGTGCGAAGCGCAATCAACAATTTCGGGGGCAGTGAACGAAGCCACAAAAGCAGAGCATAATATAGAATATACCATATAGGCAATATACCCCACAAAGCAATAAAATAAAAATCGTGTGAAAATGGCGCAAAGTGATTGTGAAAGAATTTGCGGTAAGAAATGAGAATGATATAGAGAGAGAAATTGATTTCCTATAATGATGAAATATCCTTAATAGAAGAGATGCAGGCGTGCTGCAGCAGCAATACAGGAACAGTTGCCCCGAGCTGTACGAATAAAATATTTCCCGACAAGATCTACAAATCGGTGCAGCCGAAGGGCGAAGATGTTACAGGCATGACATGCGAGTGTGGTGTGTTCGGTGCCATTGCCTGTGGGGACTATCCGACACAGGTGAGTTTGGTGGAAATTTCGCATACAACACGTGATCGTGCTCAAGGCAGTTAGGAGTGATATGGCAGGAATTATAGGCAGTTATAATGAGGTTTGAATATGAAAAAGGATCATGCAAAGGATCTATAAGTTTCTACTTCTTTCTTCATAATTTCTATAAAAACAAAGGACTCATTCGGAAACAAAGGTTTCTTCGCTTATAGAAAAATAATTTAGCAATAATTTGCCAAAATCTTGTTATTAATTTCGGGATTGTTGACTCATTAATTTGCCAAAATATTTAATTGTTTTCAAGAATTAATTATTCCGTGCGAATACCCCACACCATCAGCTCTAATCTTGCTTGGCAGCTCGCTAAGGTAAACGCTTTGCTCGATGAGCTCGATGAGATCGGACTGATTGCAGCGATGCAGACTGACTGAGACTGACGCGCAACTAGGTCATTAATCAACTGACAATGCCCCGCCCCGCGTCCCTCGCCCCCATGGCGGGGCTATGGCCAACGCCGACGAGCTATGACGTCAATGGAATCACAGCTCAAACCTGAGTTGCGGTTGTAATCGCCCATAATCAGTTACAGTATTAATGTCGTCGCTGTTATCTTGTATGTGTGTGTGTGTCGCAGTTGTTGCTGTTTGTTTGTAATGAAATGGAAAATAACAGGAAAATATGCACACATCACGGGATCAACCCATTATCAGTCGCCAGTTTGTCAGCTGAGAAGCTGTTGCCATGAGAATGCCGAATGCCGAAACGTGTTTCTATTGCCCTCTATAAATAGACATGGAAATTAATGCATCCTCTCTCTACGATCTTGATTCCCTTGCAGCTGGACATTGCGCAGATGATCTGCCTGGGCCTGGTGGCGCTGCAGCATCGTGGCCAGGAATCAGCGGGCATTGTGACCAGTCTGGGCAAGAGCTCCAAGAACTTCAGCGTGCACAAAGGAATGGGCATGATCAATAATATCTTCAATGACGAGGCCATACGCAAGCTCAAGGGCAATCTGGGCATTGGTCACACACGCTACTCCACGGCAGCCGCCTCCGAGGTGGTCAACTGTCAACCCTTTGTAGTGCACACGGCACATGGCGCCTTGGCCATTGCCCACAATGGGGAACTCGTGAATTGCGAGTCACTGCGTCGTGAGGTGCTCGAACGTGGCGTCGGCTTGTCCACGCACAGTGACAGCGAACTGATTGCCCAATCCTTGTGCTGTGCTCCCGAGGATGTGTCCGAGCACGATGGACCCAATTGGCCAGCACGCATACGTCACTTCATGACACTGGCCCCGCTCTCGTACTCGCTGGTCGTGATGCACAAGGACAAGATCTACGCGGTGCGTGATTCCTATGGCAATCGACCGCTGTGTCTGGGCAAGATCGTGCCCTTCGATGCGGGACATGCGAATATTGAGGATCAGCATGCCGAGGGTTGGGTTGTGAGCAGCGAGAGCTGTGGCTTCCTCTCGATCGGAGCACGCTACGTGCGTGAGGTGGAGCCGGGCGAGATCATCGAGCTGTCACGCAATGGCTACCGCACCGTGGACATTGTGGAGCGTCCGGACTACAAGCGCATGGCTTTCTGCATCTTCGAGTACGTGTACTTTGCACGCAGCGATTCCATGTTCGAGGGACAGATGGTTTACTCCGCCCGGCTGCAGTGTGGCCGCCAGTTGGCACGTGAATCACCGCTGGATGCGGATCTGGTTAGCTCGGTGCCGGAGTCGGGCACAGCAGCGGCGCATGGCTATGCCCGTGAGTCGGGTCTGCCCTTCGGCGAGGTGCTCTGCAAGAATCGCTATGTGGGACGCACATTCATTCAGCCCTCGAATCGCTTGCGCCAACTGGGCGTGGCCAAGAAGTTCGGTGCACTGGCGCAGAATGTGGAGGGCAAGCGGATTGTGCTCATCGATGATTCCATAGTGCGTGGCAACACCATCGGTCCCATTATCAAGCTGCTGCGCGATGCCGGAGCCACCGAGGTGCACATACGCATTGCCAGTCCGCCGCTGCAGTATCCCTGCTACATGGGCATCAATATACCCACGCGAGAGGAGCTCGTGGCGAATAAGATGAATGCGGCACAGCTGGCCGACCATGTGGGAGCCGACAGCTTGGCCTATCTCAGTGTGGAGGGGCTGGTGAAGGCGGTGCAGATGAACAAGACACATGTGAATCCCATCAAGTCGGGTTACTGCACCGCCTGCCTAACGGGCGAGTATCCGGGCGGACTGCCCGAGGAGCTCAGCTGGTAGAGAGAGAGAGAGAGTGGAGAGAGGGAGAGCGAGATCTCCGCTGAGATTAGTTTAGATTTAGTCTAGCACGTAGTACTCATCCAATTGCCATGCGAATATTCCAATTCCTACACTTAAGATAAAACATATATGGAAACTTAAATTATCTCATTTGCAAAGCTGCAAAATAAAACGTAGTTGATCACAAGATACCCTGTAAAAGGCATAAGCTATATATTATATTCTTGAACAGCATGAAGCTAAGCACCGATTTTATATTTCCAATTCAATTATGTATCTTTTAAGTTGCCAATCCAAAGTTCCCTCTGGGACTCGCTCTCGAAAGTATGCAGCATATTCTATATGCAAATTTCGATCTGTTGGGTGGGGGGGGGTAAGTTCTCTGCCCGCCTGCATGTCACGTGATAATTCCGAAAACTGTCTAATGCCATAACTTCAATTCATTTTAATTTCTATTTCGCAAGTTTGTTTGCCAAGCGGGCCACGTCTCAGGCGTTCCGGTTATATCCGCATATCATAGAATATGTTAATCGTGTTTGGTTTTTTCCTCGCTCTCGTTCTCTCTTTCTATCCGCCGTCTATCTCGCTCTGTCGGAGGGCGTTGCAGTGTCTAAAGCAGGGCGTTTAGGGCGTTTAATCCTGCGGAAGATGTCCTTGTGGTTATGTGGGGTTTCTTTTTCTTTTTTCCCCCCGCCCGTTCTGGTCTTCTGTTTTTTTATGGCGTACTGAAGTCAACAATGTCATCATTATTCTTGAATATTGTGTTGTATTTTCGCAAACAATTTCGCTAAGCTGCGCAGCGTCGCGAGGGTGTGGCGCCACAATGTGGGGAGGACATAGAAGACTGGCTGGGAGGGGGCGGGGGGAAAGAGCAACTGGAGTGGGTTGTACCGCTTGGCGCTCTCTGGTAATGACATGAAGAAGAAAATAATATGCGCTGTCATTGTAGCTCGCTTGATTAATTCTTGTGTAGCGCGATGAGCAGGATGAGCTGTCTTTGTATTGTTATGAATTTGGATTATTATTATCATATCATAGCATATGATATTAATAATGAATCAGTGGTAAGTTATAGATAGATGACATTTGATTGTGAGTAAATAGAAAACTGTGTTGAAACAACTTGTTCTTGGCTGGAACTCGAGTTTATCTTAAGATTTTGCAAAACTGTTTAAGCTGAATAGATTTTTTATCTGTAAAATACTTTAAATATTCTATGTAGTATCCTATATTCCTATATTCTCCCATACATTCCTTAGCTTAGCTCTACACGACGTTCCTTCAGCTGTATAGCGCATTCATGCAGTCAGTTTGGCCGTCTCTAAGCCAAGTTCTGCTGCTGTCTCTTGCTATCTCACTCCCCCTACCTCTCTCTCTGACTCTCTCTCTTGCTCCTTGTTTTTCCCATTGCCACATTGGAAGTGGCTACAAAAGGAAATGACGCTGGCAACATTGAAAACAGACGCTGGCACTTCTCCTCCGACACAATCGCCGGTTGCTGCTACAAGGATATGAAAAAGAACCGTTGCTTGGCTTGGCTTGCCTTGGCTGGGCTGGGCTATGTGCGCCGTCGATCACACCCTGCCACACATTGGGGCGGTGACAACTAAGCAGAGCCATATTGCCCGTGTTTCACTGGGGCTCCTCTCTCTCCACTCTCCCCTCTCGTCCCTCGCCGTGCCACAAAACATGCTTTAAATTTTTTAATAACGCCGAGCTACAAGAGCGCTGACGCCCGCGTCCGGACTCAGATCCGGCTTTGGCTTTACCTCACACACACACACACACACAGAGAGAGAGAGAGACTATATACGGGTTGGTGCCTGTACCACACCCAATCCCCGCCCCGGCACTTGAGCGAACCGTCGTCCGTTGTCGTCATTTGCACAGAAGTTATGTAAATTAATGTTTACTTAAGTTCCCCATGTTATTTCTGCTTTTTTTTCTGCCTTGCACTTTCACAACGTTGCCTACTTCAAAAACAAAAGCAGACCGAGGGCGAGGAAAGCGAGCAGGGGCAGGGGGTGCTGCACGGCAAGTGGGTGTTGGCGGTGCTTTTGGCTAATGGCGACGACGGTAACGCTTGAAGGTTAGCGTCAAAGACGTCGTTTCGAGAAGCAGGCGAAAAAAATTGCAATAAATTTGCCAGTCGCTTCTGCAATTTAATAAAAAGCATTCAGAGAGAGAGAGAGAGAAAGGGGGAGGGGTGCAGCATCATATAAACAATCGCGCTTATTATTGAGTCAAATGGTTGAGTAAATATTCCCTGGGAGGGATTGGGGGGTAAGTTATGAGCTGGCAATGCAAATGAAATGGCAAACGAAGTCGTTGCAAAATGAAAACTGTTGATTATCATGAGCTGCTCCACATCTCCATTAGCGGAGTCATCCTCAATTGCTTCGAAATTTAATTTAAACATCACATAGCCCCAGCAGGGCCCTCGTTGAGTGTCGTGTGTCATGTGGCATCTCTTGCTCGACACTCTACACGGTTCGTGCAACAAGTCAGCAACAAGGAAGACAAACAAAAGACACCTTACAAGGCCCCATGATATCCTTTGGCAACACGCAAACGTGCCCGGCATGCTAAACATGCCATGCCAGGCCGAACAGGACGACTACAAATCAAATGTGATTTTCTGGCCAATATATTTGGGCCCGTTAAAAGCCTGAACAACTTTGCAGTCAGGACATCCTTTCGCTTCATTAGCAAATCAAACTTCCGTCTGTTCGCCAAGATATTCAGTCCTTGCATGCCTTGGCCAAAGGAATTTGCATTCCTTAGACCCGAGTGACCTCGCAACAGGAAATTTCGTTGTTTACTGGTAATTTGATTTAAGGGCCAAGAGGGCTTTTCTTGACCACAAATTGGGACAGCGGAAAGCCAGACGATTTGTTTGGTATTTGAATATGCACAAACTATTTGCAGTTATTTCCATTCAACATGGATTTCTCTATGTTAAGTTCTTAAATTGTTATGGGAAAGATTATAACATTATCGAATTATGCATTGTTTCCTGAAAATCTCTGCCATAGTCGGAATAAATGAATTTATAATTTCAAAAATTAACATTCTTTTTGCATTTTTTAATAAAATCTTTATTAATTTGTAATTGCCAATTAACATGTATGTGCAGCGAGGCGCGAGTGTGTGTTTATATCAGTTGTATTCCCCTTCGATTAACTCGACATTTTAATGAGCTCTCTCGCATATCATATATCATATAGCATCACATTTAGCACTTCATCCGTATAATTTGTATGCCTTGGGGGCTTTGCATTGATTACAAGATGTGTAATTATAATAAAATAATTAAAATAATAAATAAGTACACGAAAAAAAAGAAACCAACAAAAAAGACCGAAAACTTAACCAACGGGAAATTGCAGTGGAGCCAACAATCGTGTACGAAAAACAACAAAAAAATAATAAAAATTAAACTGCAGCAGAGATTTTCAGTTGAGCGACCATGTAGAAATTTGCAATGGTTGCCAGACAAGTGCGACTGCGACGCCAACTGCGACGGCGACTGCGACTGCGACTGCGGATGTTGCTCTAGCTGTTGTTGTTACTTTTGTTGCTGTTGGCAGTATCAAGTACAAAATAAACACGCTGCGGCTACACTGAGCGAATTGAAAGAGAAACTTTAAACAAGACAAACAGAGAACAGCAAGAAAAATACTAAAAATAAAATTACTAAATATATAAATACTGCAGCGATAATTCAGCGATCGATATTTATCTCCCGATCCAGATATGTGGAAACCGGAGGACGAGCCCGTGGCCAATTTCTCGGAGAGTTCTCCAAGGATGTTGAGACTGCCACCTGGTGTCGGCAATTCGGGCAGACACTGCTGCAGTTCAGCCAGCGCGCAATGCAATCCCTGTGGAACTTGTGCCCACAAGGCAGATGATCAAGCTCCAGCTCATCGCTAGCCAAGTCAAAGCATATGGTGCATTTGGATTCCACGGGCACCTGCGGCAGCGGTGGATTGTCCCACAGCAGGGTAATGCGATTGAAGAATTCCTTGATTCGTAGCATCCTTAAGCGATAGAAGACGATTTACTTATGCAACTTCTATATAAATTAAATGAAATAAAGATTTTATTGTACAATTCCCATGACTAAGGATTGTTTTGAAATATGAAAGGAAAACGAATTGAAATCTATCAAAGTTTACACAGTTTCAATTTGAAATTTCTACCCCACCCCTGGTTTCTCTCAGTGCATCACTTACAACAACATAATGAACTACACGCAATGGGAAGCACAACAGATGCAGTCCGCAGAGCCGCAGAACAACAATCAAATGTCAGACCCAAGTCCAGACCCAAGCTCACACCTGTGAGCCCAGTGCCCAGTGCCCAATCTGGCTGGCGAAAGTCTCTCCGGCTGGGCAGCTGCAGCAGTCATCACGCTTTGTCACACACGTGATAATGGTGGCCGGAAGTGGAAGTGGGGCGTCCCCAAAATGGCGGGCCGCAGAGCGTGCGCGAGAGAGCGAGGGCGGGTGCGGGGGCGATTCTTCTCTGATTGTTGTTGCATGACACTCGCATCTGAGATTTGCTTTGTCGCTGCACGCTTTAATTATTGTTATTATCTGTAGCAGGGGCCGGCTACAGCTCCAGCTATAGCAGCAGGTGCCTTCAGAATTGGCCAATGCGGCGGGAAAATCGCTTGCCGGCACGCGATGTCAAATGGATGCAGCCTCAGTCTCCTCCCCCACAGCGGGGAAAGGCATAAGGGGGCCTTGCATTCTTTTGTGCACACAATGTTCATGCATATTTATTAAGTCGACGCGCTTTTGTTGTGCAGTGTAACTAACTTTTGCGTATAATGCACTCAGTTTCCTGACTGCCCACGCCACACCGCCTTCCCTGCCACGCCCCCTCCACCTGCTTTCGCCCCAAGGCAACGGCGTCGTCGTCGTCGTCGTCGTCGTAGTCATCGCTCTGCGTGCCAGCACAAAAATTAAATTATTTTAGTTCATAATTTTAAATTATAAAATTCAACTTCATCGTACGCTGAGGGAAAAGTTGCTGGAACGTGGCAACTTTCATGGCTGCCCCGCGGCAACGTCGTCGCCGTCGTCGTCGCCGCAAATACAATTTCAGAATTTTAGAAAATATTTAGAAAATTAACGCAAAGTTGTGGAAATGTTGCGTCTACGTCGCGTGCTCTGCCGTTAGTTTATTTTATTCCTTTTGAAAACAGTATGCTAATTCCTATGGGCGACGGGCGTGGGAAATTAGAGAACTTTCTAGGTGGGAGAATAATATAATTTTGGACAACTTCAAGGTGCGATTTTCCACATTTTAAATGTGGAACTAAGAGTGATTTAAAAAATGATTTATTGTTATAATTCTATGCTAAATTTCATGTAAATGCAGCCTGTTTATTATATATTTTATTTTCTTTTTAAAAAATGGGTCATTCCTGAAATAAAACATATAGCAATCTCCCTTCATCATGCGCCAATCACATCGTAACGTCCGCCCCCGCAGAGCTACCGATGGCTACTGAGAAACTCCACCGCACTGCTCGGTATGCTCACATCCTGCACGACTCCAGCACGCATGTCCTTAAACATGGAACATGCTTCCTTTTTTTTTGGGGGGGTTTGTGGCTTCACTAAGGCCAGCGCCATCTGGCGGCAGGAATACCTACGGATTTTGGAGTTTGGATACGGTCGTTATTGTTGCAGCAAATTGCATTATAAATAACATCATACATGATATAAAACGCAATGCTGAAGCGAACTGAACCGAACCGAACCGAGAAAGAAATCACGTAACTGTCAAATATCTCATCATATCTCATTTTATGTTGATCGACTGTGGGAAAACTTGGCGCAGCAGCAACGTTTGCTGCCGCTGCTCTTTTGTTGTGGGGCTGAAACAGATCTTGGCTTGAAGATAATGCCGCGAATTCACACATGTCTGCTGGATTATAATGTGAACTGGTATTGTTGCTCATCGGGTTAGGTTGCTGTCGCTGCTGTTGCTGCTGCTGTTGCTGTGGGTGCGTTTGAAGTTAACAACATATTTTGGCAGCTAACCACACACACATACACATGCACACACACAGCCACATATAGAGTCACATTCACAGTCACGTCTGGAACTGTTACAGTTGACAGTTGAGTGATGATCCGCGTGGCTCATTCCAAGAAGAGCAGCTGAAGCAGCAACTGACTGGAATTTATTAGAGAATCACTCTTGGAGCTGCCGCTCTCGAGCTTATCTGGGTGACTTTCGCCAGCAGTTGGGAAACTGTTCGCATGTCTTGGGGATTAGCACAAATCGCATTTCTAATTGGACAACTTTGCTTATCGCATTCTCCCGGTCTGGCAGTCTCTCTAGCTAGTCTACAGCTCTACAGCTCTATCCATTAGCTGGGCATTGCAATGGAATGCACGGCACGCTGCGCTGAGCAGCAGCACCAGCACTGGCACCGGCACCAAGACCGAACCAAGAGGGCCATCGAGCGTATCATAACCGGATCGGAGCGTGAACTAAAGCCCGAAAAATGCACTGTGCTGTGTACTGTGTGTGCGGCTCCTCCTCGCAGGTTCACTGGAGCGCAACGTTGTTGGGCCTCGACGCGACGGGCAGCAGCATTATTAATGGACGGGTCCACGCTTAGAGCACTACGAAAATTGCCCGTCTGCGAGCAGTGCAAAAGCTGACAAAGAGATAGAAACACACACAGAGAGATAGAGGGAGAGAAAGAAGTAGATCTCTTAACGCTGATAGCCACGGTCAAGTTCACGACGTCGGCAGCGTGTCATTAGCATGTAACGCGACCAAATTGAAAATGTAACGGATCCCCCCGGTGGCTTGGAGAAGGCACAGGCGATCGCACGAAGTAGCTCGCAGGTCGACGGTTACGGCAGCTCGCCGATAAGCATCTGGAAAAGGACCCCTAAATAGTTTATTGATAGCTGGACGGGGGAGGGGGGCAGAGAACAAGAAAAGGACTCGCACAGGCAGCACCTGCCTGCGACTGCTACCCTGCTGTGTCCTGCTGCACTACGCTCTACGGTTCTTTAATTAAAGGGCAGCTCCCATGACTAGCACTTTGTTGTTGTTGTTGTTGTTGTTGTTGTTGTTGCTGTCTTCGCATTCTCGATCACCTTGAAAGTAAAAGTCGCCTTGATGCATTTTTATGTTAATCGCACTCGGCGAGCAAAAAAAAAAACAACAACTTTGCGCGCTAAAAAGCATTAAATTAAAACAAACAAATAAATGAATAATAAGCAAAGAGCGAGCGAGAGAGACAGAGAGAGAGGCAGCAAGAAAAAGAGAGCAATTTGCATACGCGTCTTGGTGTGAGTGAGCGCGCCACAGATCGACAGAGGCAGCACCGGCGAGAGAGCGTGTTAATCACAGCTGATCAACGCGAGTGCGCCGCTCCCCAGTTATGCTTAGATAATTTTAATGGGCATGCAAAGTGTTTGCTAACAACAACAACAGCAGCATCGCGTCACATGCTAATCGAGAGATCGTTACACTTTTTATGCAAAGGAATAATGAGCTGCGCTGTTTGTTTTTGTAATTAGGCAACAACTAAGTCAGCTCTCATATATAATTCGATTACCGTTTGCACGACCCTTTGGCGCACAAATTTCAAATTTTCAAATTTCAAATTTCAAATAGGGTAAAAATAAAAGCTTCGCCCACAGAGTTGAAAATCGTCTTGAAGAGCGGCCAGCTGGTCTGACTGCGCTCTCTCGTTCTCTCTCGCGTTCGCTCACTTCCAGCGCGTCGCACTGCGAGTGTGTGTGAGAGCGCAGGTGTGTTGTGTTTGTGTCTCTGTCTCTGTCTCTGTCTCGCTTCGCTTGGGGGGCGGAGCGTGTGGCTGCTCTCAGTGACGGCGTATGGCAATGCGCAGACGCTGCTCTCTGAGAGTGGGCGTTGCCAGATCGACGCAGTCGCATTGTGCAGGTGACTGGAAGGAGCGAGATGCAGCTATACGCGTAGCATGCAAGCAAGCGAGATGGAGAGAAACAAAATGGCTGCTATCATTAGCCAACTGCCGATAGATGGCGCCAGTACCGGCATTTGCGAGGCACAGCTGCTCGACGCTGCTGCTGCTGCTGTTGCTGCTGCTGCCGCTGCTGCTGCAGCTGCTTGTGTTTTGGCCCATTCGCAAAGTGTAAACTGTTTGGCGCGCTTGCTAAGCGATTTGGGTTAGGAGTGTCGTCGTCGTCTACGTAGCTGCTCCTCGGTCCGGCTCAGGCTGGCTCCCCCGGCCTTGTAGGCGCGCATTTCCGTGCCGTGCACCGAACACAAGTTGAACAATTTTTCACTCGAGCACAAAATGCCGCCTTGCCGATTTTCACGCTACGTTGGGCAGCTCCTGCTGCCTGCCTGCTGCCTGCTCCTCCTTCGTTTCCCCTCTCTGCCTTGACCAAAGTGCATTTTGTCGGAGTTGCTGAGTGTGTCTGGGCTGCAAGGATCTCAGGATGTTCTTTCCTTCTTCTTCTTCTTCTCTTCTTCTGGTTAGGGTCGTGTGGGTCGTCTGCTCAATAATTTCAACATTGTTGCCATAATGAAAGCTTTGCTCTTCATTTAAAGCCAGCCTCGTCCTGCACAATGCGCACTGCACTGCACGCCGGCTACGATTCCAACGACGACGACGACGACGACGACGACGCCAGTGTGGAAAGGTCCTTTTTGTGTGTCCGAGTCGTCTGTAAAACATGCTTCCTGTGCTCGGCTTGGCGCTGCTCTGCTCTGCTCGACTCGACGTCGACGTCGACGCCACGCAGCGCAGTTTGCGTAATAAAATTTGCATAATTTTAAATGTGTGTGTTTGTTTGTGTGTGTGTGTGTGTGTGTGTCTCTCGACTGTCTCGCATATCCTTGCCGGGCATATCCTTACGCATTGTCTGCCGATTGCAGCACACACAAAAACAAATGAGTCTCGCGGCGAGGCGAGGCGAGGCAAGACAAAACTGCAACGGGGGCGCTGGGCAAACTTTTGCAGGCTGCTTTAAAGCTGCAGCAGGGAAGGGGATAGAGAGAGAGAGAGAGAGGGTAGGGTGAACCCGCTCCTTGAGCCCTGCTCAGTTTAGTAAATTAAACAAAGTGAGCGACAGAAATTTGCGTGTCTCAGAACGAAGACCTCAACACGCATTACTTAATATTGTCCAATAAATAAGAAAGCAGAATTATTACCGCTACAAAGTGAATTAATTTGGACTAATAGAAAAAACACGCACAGTCAAATAAACCTATAATTCTTATATAAAGGGTATAGGCAGAAGAGAACCCTATTGAAACAGAAGATACTCTAAAAAAGTTGTTGATATATAGTTAAACATAAAAAAGATATGCTTAGAGAAATGTTATAATATATAAATAAATATTATTTTATTAGTTCCTATTTTACATACAATTTCTGCTTTGTTTTTCACTTCCTTTTCTTGCAGTGCATGCACATGAAAAAACAATCGATATTCCCTACGCGCTTTTATTGTTAAACTAGACAAAAAGTTTCTGGAACTTCTCGAGCAACCCACCCACTTGAGGAGCTCATTAAGCACGCTTATTGGGGCCATCAAAATGAATCAGGGCAAACTATAAAAAGTCAACCCCTTCCCCCGTCCACTCTCTCCACCCCTTCTGCCGACCTTCGTTGTGCTTTTCCCAGGAAAACGAATGCGTCAAAGTTTTTTTTCGCTTCTTTTTTTTCTGGCAAAGTTTTGGGTTATATTTTCTGTTGACTCTTGTTATTGTTATCAACATTAAATCAAAGCACAAAGACAACAACAACAACGACAGTTACGAAAGGCTTTAGCTTGTGCCTGGAAAAAAATGAATGAATCGGAATACATATCTATAATGGCGGGGACCAACAGCCAAAAAAAAAAAAGAAAGAAAGGCAGGAGGGCCAAAAAAAAGCAGAGAGACAGAGAGAGAGAGAGAACGAAACGAGGGAACAGAAAATTTACAATGTCGCCGGTTTCCGTTCTGGGCGCTAGGCGGGGCGGCGGGTGCAGGACGGACGCGACTCTACTATACAGGGCGGTTTGGGGGCGTGCCATTACGTTGCGTTGCGTCGGTTTTGCTTTGGTTTTGTTGTGGCAATAAAATACATCATAACGGTATCATAAGCGAGCGAACAAAGCGAAAGGCGATACACACACACACACACACACACACGAAAGAGAGAAGACAAAAAATGGAATAACAAAAACAACGAGGAGAGGAAAATGCATATGAAACGACTTGAAAATACTCTGTAAACGATTTTGAGGGGCAGCAAATCGTAATATACATTCAGGCTTGTAAATACATTTGTATCTATTAGATAAATTTGTATCCATAAGATACTTTTCATCTACAAAATCAATACACTCCTTTGCAACAATTCACAGTATCTGCAGGGTATAAAAAGGCAACGAAAATCTGTGAAAAAAATCCATTTGCAGGGCGATGGCGGCGGCGGCGGCAAGAAAAAAATATTCAAATTTTGTTGCGATGCGCAAAAACAACAGCAACAACAACAACAACAACAACAACAACAGCAGCAATGGGCAAAAACAAAGCCTAAAAGAAACAACAGAAACAGAGACGCGCTATTATGACAACAACAACAACAACAACAAAAGCAACAAGAACAAGAACGACAATGGCGGCCACAGGAAATAGTCACACATACGCACACACACACATGTATACAATACGCACGCAACAGACACACAGAAACGCATACAGAGTCATGTGTATGAAAGGGTTTTACGTGCCGTTAGTTGTCTCTGCTGCTCTGCCTGCTCCTCCTCCCCCCCCTTCCCCCGCAACGTCCTTTGTCCTGTCGTGTCCGTGTCCTGTGCGTGCTGCAGCAAATAAAATATTAAAATTGGTTCAATGAATTTCAATAACAACGACAACAAACACGAAATCAAAACTAAATTTCGCTTTATTGATAACGCAACACAAGGTAACAGCGGCAGGGGGGAGGAGTAGTGGGCGGGGGCGTTGCGTGTGTGTGTGTGCGGTGTGTTGTGGTTATGTTCGATTGCAGGCCCCCAGCAACCACTTGAATAATGTGAATGTTTGACGATTGAATGTGAGTGTAGAGCGCACAGTGGCGGCGCAGCAAGAAAGGAATTAGAGGAGGCAGAAAAGGGATCAGCATATTATATAGATTGCAAAGTATCTGCCATATTTATCTTGGCATATCTTAAGCATCTTTTCGATTCCGAATTTCCATAATTCGCAAGAAAATCCATTTTTCGCTGTGCATTTTGTTTATACGAAAATCGTCTTTGCGCGCCGACACCGCCCGCCCCCTTGCAAAGCATTAGCACTGCTTCACTGCCTGGCAAACACACACACACACACACACTCTGCTTATGAATATACATATGTAGATACAAATCTGCACACATTTGCGTGTGTTCCACTCTGTGTGTGTGTGTGTTTGTGTGTGTTTCTGCACTGTGCCGTCAATCTTAACCCTTTTTTGCAGTCGTGCGTGTTGAGTTCAACCATTTGTTTTATGCCACCACACACCACTTTCCCCTGCCTACTTCCCCTGCCCCCACAAATTGGCCTATCTAGCAAGTTATTTGCATGTTGTGCCATTTTATAGCGCTCTGCACTTTTTGGCAAATCGATAAAGTGCGTCGATGCGAATTCGCTTTGCTGTTTCTATTGTTGTTGTTGCTTTAATGAGCAAATCTCTCACAGACTAATCGATGATTAAGCGCAGCAGCAGCAGCAGCGGGGGCGGCGGAGAGAGGGAGAGAGAGAGAGAGAGGAGTTGCTGCAGTTAGACATGTCGATAGATTTCTAACACGATGTGGCATACGCATACGGGGGTTTCTTTTTTCTATTTGGCGACAGTGTCCAAAACAAACACACACACACACACACACATATACAAAATGGCAACAAGGACTGCCGCCCAAAATACCTATAGGTGACTAGGGGGAGGAGGAGGAGGAGGTGCAGGGGCAGGCAGGCAGTTGGGGGCTCGACAACATGACAGGCAGACGAACGTGCTCGGGCTGCACGAGGGTTGAAAGGACGACGCACACACTGACACACACACACATACCAAGGCACATTGGGAGCGACAAATAACAAACAACACACAAACCGAAAGCAGTGCAAGAGAGGAGGCAGCGAGGGGGAGTGGCAGGGGCAGGGGCAGGGGGAGGCAGGCAACTCCCTTCAGGGGAATGTCGCGCATTTGCATGGTAAGGTGCCCCACAGTGCCAGTTGCCCTGCTTCCTGCCCGTGTAGTATTTGAGTTTATTGTATGCGTGAATATTCAAATGCGTGTGGAGGTGTGTGTGTGTGTGTTAGAGTGTGTGTGTGTGCGAGTGTGTCCGTGTGGGGGTTGCCACAGCAACAGGAAATAGACGCATGCGTATTGCTCTCTTTGTCGTTTTTTCCCTCTGACTATGTGTGTGTGTGAGTGTGCCTGTGTGTGTGTGCGAGTGTGCCTGTGTGTGCCCATTGGGGAGCTCTGCACGTTTGCCCTGCGAAACAAAGCAGCGCCAAATAATAAATAATTGCTAGTTGGCATTGAGGTGTACACTGTACAGCGAAACAACAAAACGCGATCCCCAATGTCCTCTAATACATTTTACCGCCCCGCCCCGCCCCGCCCCGCCTCTCTAGGTCCCGCTAGGCCGCCCCTTTGTGCTGCTTCCACATTCAATTTCCCTTTTCCATTTGATTGCCATGTTATTTTTTCGCTCTCTCTCTCGCTCTGTGCCATTTTCGTAATTAAAGCTTATTTACCAAATGTGCTGCTGATTGAAAAACAAGCTCCCCACACACACACACACACACACTCACACTCAGACACACACTGGTCCACACGGCGTATGCGTGATGCGCTTTAAATTTAAATTTCATCGATTTGCCAAAGGTTTTTAAAGGCGCACCGCAAGTCAAGGCATCGCCGCCTCTGCTCGTTTTATACTCTCTCGCTCTCTCTCTCTCTCTCTCTGTGTGTGTTGTCATTTCAAATGGCGTGTCTGTCTATCAGACACAGCGAGGGGTTAGTAGGAGGGGCAGGGAGTACGGGCGCCCAGTCCGGTGCTAGTTGCAACCTGTCTACATAAATACTGTCTGCGATAAGGCCTTTGTTTTTGTCATAAATCTCATTTTATGATGAATTGATATGGGAGAGCGAATGCAGCCAGACACAAATTGGATACACACAAACCACAAGTGGGTGTAGGCAGAGAGGGAGGTAGGTAGGTAGGTAGGGGCAGGGTAGATAGGGTTGGAATCTCTCCCTATTCGACTGTGATAGACAGCGCCGTTTGCTGATTTGTTTGTTTGATGGCAGCTTGAAATGCCACCAAAATAATTACAAACTTGCAGGCAGAGAGAGAGAGGGAGAGATAGGGGGATAGAGAGAGGGAGAGAGAGAGGCAGCACAAAATATGCTATAATGAATTACAAAACAGATTCCAAACATGGATTAAAACTTTATGCCAATAACAGAAATTAGTTGGAGTTTTTTTTTGGCAAACAAATTGTAGTTTATTCTGGAATTAGTAGGGATTTGTTGTGCATTTATAAGGCAAAATTGCTGTAAAACAATAAGTTTATAAAAATAACTGAGCTCTTATTAGTAGCTGCCTCTATAAGTCTATAACAATTGCAGTTCCTTAGCAAGTATTTTCCTCTCTGCCTTTTCTTTTGCTTTATCATCTTCTCTCTCTGCTTTGAGCTCTTCAAAATGGCGCACAAATCACACATTGTCGTAGAAACAGTTTCGTCTGCAAACGCAGTCTACTCCACTCTCTCCCCTCTCTGCCTTCCCTCCCTCCCTCTCCCTCCTGCTGCGTCTACGTCAGTGAAAGTTATGCAGAGCAGCCAACACAGGATAATGTCTGCCTGTTTGTCTATCTGTCCCTGCCGAAGGCGTCTCCCGCCATGTTTGTCTGCCAGTTCTACGTCCCCCTTCGCCCCCTCCCTATCTGCCTGTCGTCCCCCCCCTCCCTCTGTCTGCTGTCTCTCCTGTGTTACTGCTGTGTGCATGCGTTTGCACCTCATTTGCATAAACGCTCTGGCAGCGGCATCGCCGAACTTTTGCCCACATTGCACAAAAGAAGGCGGCAAGGAAAAACTGCGGAAAGCAGGAGGAGGAAGGAGGCGGGAGGAGGAGAGGAGAGGGGGAGAGATGCTGGCAGCGAGTCGAGTGAAAAATGCGCAAACTTGGTAACCAAGTTAGCGCGTTATTTTAACATTTTCCGCTTTGCTGCTGCCTTTATCACGCACTTGCTCTCTCTCTCTCTCTCTCTCTCGCACTTTGCTCTCTGACTTTGCTCTCTTTGTCTGTGGCACATTGTTCAAGGAGCTGGTACAAATCACAGCCAGTTGGAAATTATGATCGATGTGGCAGCAGGCTGCAACTGCGACTGCGACTGCGGCCAACTTATGCGGCGCTTTGTCAGGAAATTTGTTAAGTTTCAGTTTCGCTGCGATTGCAGCGCGTTGATTGCGCAGCATGTGATAAGTGTGTGTGCAGCAGCAAAGTTTGCTAGCAAGAGGTCTGCACTCTTAAGCATATGATTATCCACACTGTTGCACAGTTGTAGGAGGCATAAAAAAAGGATATGAAAGGTTTATGTAGTAGTTGAAGCTAGAGAAAAGTTTGCTGAACATGAAGCTGGCTTTAAGCATGTTACCAACTCTTTCTTTATTTAGTCTCTCTATCTCTCAGCTATGTCTACTTCTACTATACCAATTCAGTTCCTTTTTCTCCCTACTCACATTGCCAATATTCAACAGTTACGCTCCCCGCCCCACTCCCTCTCTGGCTCATGCAAATTGCCTAAGGTCAAGAGCAAAGCTGCAAGTGCATAAAAAACTTTCAGTATCAGTGGGTCACATGCTCGTCTGCATCACTGATGAGCTCCAGACGACGAGCCTCCGTCTCGATGCGCCAGAGAGAGCCAGAACCAATGACGTCGAGGTGCTGCCGCCTCTGCCTGCCTCGACTGCGCTGTCGATATTAAGAGCAACAAATTATGGCCTGCTCATAAAATCGCACAATAAACAAAAGCACAAATTCGCAATGTATGTGTGTGTGTGTGTGCAGAGAAGTAACAAATGAGTCAAAGAAAAAGAAAAAGAAAGAACGGAAAAAAAAAGTAAATTTTGTGTAATAAAAACTTTTTCGTGATCTACCTCAATGAAGGAGGCGGCGTCCCTGGAGGAGATGCGCTGCGCTGCGAGTCTGCGAGTGAAATGGAAAGTGGAGCGTACCGCAATGACACTCCTCACATGCGTGTGTATGTGTGTGCGAGTGTGTGTGTGTGTGTGCGTTGGGGGTTACTGTACGATACGCTGAGGGCATAAAAAATCAGCTCTCGTGTAATAATCATAAATTAGTTTATGAGTTGTCGTCATCGTCGTCGCCGTCGTCGTCGCCGTCGCGTGCGCGTAACCTTGCCCTTCCACACACACACACACACACACAGTGAGCTGCAGCCTCCCTTCTGCGTGTGTGTGTGTGTTGTCTGTGTGTATCGAGTTGGTTTTTATACTTTTTTTGCGAATTTTTTATTTGTGCGCGCTGTTGAATTTTAACGGCTGCGAGATGCATAAAAAGAGCAAGCCACAGAGCAAGCGAGACAGCAAGAGAGTGAGAGTGAGAGGGAGCGAGAGTGAGGCGGGAAAAAGTAAACAAATTTGAAATTCTGCAAACGCGCCCGTGTGAATGTCGAAGTGGAAAATGTATTCGAAAACAAATTTTGAATTACAAATCGACGACGCAGGCAGCGCAGCGAGAGAGAGAGAGAGAGAGAGAGTGAGATGACTGTCTGATGACGTCATCGAAAGGATGCAGCAAGGACGAACGAGGCAGACCGAGCAGCAGCAGCAGCAGCAACAAAATTTCGCACGAGTTTTGCATTTGAATTACGGCCAAACCAGTTCCGCTAGACGAAGGCTCTGGCTCTGCATACGAATGTCTTGGTGTGCGTGTGAGTGTGTGTGTGTGTGTGTGTGTACAGCAAACAGCTGACTATTGTTTTGAACTGACCCAGGGAGCAGAGCAGAGAGCAGAGAGAAGCGCGAACTCTGCTCCTCCACAGGGTTAACTAAAGATCTCTTTGATTTTTGCACTTTCCTCTGCTTTGCTCTGGCTACGCCATTGCAAACTGCGCAGTCGCCGTTAAATATGAACAGACAAAATGGCCGGCAAGTAACGGTAAAAAGGGGACAGGGGGGGGTTAATAACTGTGCTCGCAATTAGAACGTGGCGAAAAGTAAAAGAAAAGTGAACTTAAAGTTGCGCAGACTTTAAGTTTGTTTTGCAGCGTTGCTTCCTCTTTATCGACCCACACACACACACACACACACACCGGCAAACACCCACTTTCATCATCATCTGTGCCTGTGCCTGGCCAGGATTCTCGTTAGCATTCGGTACTGCGCTCTCAGCGCGACGCGCGTCTGGAATACAAATGAGGATCGCTTTCGTTGACGTCGTCAGTCGGCGTTGGCGTCGACGTTGTCGCTGTGGCAAGGGCATTTCCAGCATCCGCCATTGACAGCCAACACACACACACACACACACATAGACTGAGAGTGAGAGCGAGAGAGAGAGACTCAGCCTGGACACAATATGGAGCTCGCTTGTTTAGTGTATTTGTTTTGCTTTTGGGCAGCGCCCGCACAGCTTTTTTTCTTCGTTCCTCTTCGCTTTGGCGCTGTGGATGTGTTTGTGGATTTTGTGGATTCAATTTGGATGTCATTGTGCGAGGGGAGTATGCACAGTGAGTGAGCCAGTTGAACTAACTAAATTTATTGTGATTTAAACAGATAAATTAATTAAAAGTTTCGAGCAGTTTGCGCAGTTTCATAATTATAAATCTCAAAGCAGAAATATTATCTTATATATGATATAACTAAATCCATTTCCAGGATATATAACTATCTGATAGCTGCCTTAGCTACTGTATTCATTGGTAGAACATGTGTATTTGCCAGGCAGGCTTTGCTTTTATTTTTATCCAGTGCGCTCTGGGCACGTAGTTTGCACTGGACACCTCCCCCTCTGCATACACTCGATGGCCATGTCCATGGTCACTTTCTGACCGAGAGAGAGAGAGAGACAGAGACAGCAGGCAGTTCGCCTCTTGATTTGCACTATTTGACAAGCAAAAATGTTGCTGTTTGTTTTGTCGGGGGCTGCTGCTGGACAAAAAGCAAAGATAGAAATAAATAAAGACAGAGAGAATGCAAGAGAGTGAGAAAGAGAGAGAGAGAGAGACTGTGCTGTGATAGTTTGCTCTGCTTTCTCTCCCGTCCCCCCGCTTGCCCTCATCGAGCAGCGCGCCTAATGAGCCAAGTGCAGAGAGCCGCGTTGACAGTTGCTTGATAAGCGTAAAACCGTAACGAATACCTAGGAAGGCCTAACCAGGATAGCTCGTTCCAGCCATGGCCCAAAAAGGATAATTAAACGTGAACGCGCCACAGAACAGTCGAAGCGTATTAATCATTTAATTTACTCCTTTCACGGCGCAGGAGGAGCAGAGCACACTGCTCCAGGCACTTGTCTGTGAGCGCATTAACACCGTCGTTCTGCTCCTCTTCCCCTCTCTTTCTCCCTCTCTGCACGCAGCAGACAATCCTTTTCACGTGTCCTGGCAACCCTTTCGTGTCTTTCCACGTTTAATTCGTTCGGGCACGAAATTTCCGCGTGCGTGGCCTCCACCTACACCCAGTCAGTCCTCTTCCCCCCCCCCCCTGCCTGTCGCACTCAGCTTGTTGCTTCATTAAAATAAATTTAAATAAACTACGCAACTCGTTGTTGTTGTTGTTGTTGTTGTTGTTGTTGTAATTATGAGCTCTATATAAACTGCCAAAAAGTTTTGCTTAAGCGGCGAAAACTTTGCGCATTCCTTTAATGAGACAAGGCAGCAAGGTCAGCGCAGGCACAGTGGGGCAAAGTCGGTCAAATTATTTGGACATTTGTGCGAAATGTTTGCATTTGAAGTCAATTTATTAATTAGTATAATTTAAACATTTGCCAGAGACGCAGCCCTCCCCCCTTTTTCCTGGCCCAGTTGCAACCCCTCGTTACGCCTAAAATGCTGCAATACAAAATCGATGACAAATTGCGGACACGTTACGCGTAGTTGAGCCCAAGACGAGTTGAGCTGCGGCTCGGCTCGGATACGGCGTGACTGCTAAATACGCTGACAATGCTACCCCGGGAGCGGCAAAGACAAAGAGCAACAACAACAACAACAAGGAGAATCTGAACTGCCACCAGCCACCCTGACAATGGCAAAGTCAGGCCCGGGCAACAACAACAACAACGTAGGATATATCAATGGGCAAATTAAAATAACAACCTAATCATCGTTTTAAGACCGCGAGAAAGGCGACAACCCGAGAGAGAGAGAGAGAGCGAAAGAGGGATGCAGAACTAAGCTGGGGTGGGCTGCAAGGCTGCTAAATGAAACGGCAAGGCCTTTTGTCAACGCGCCGAGCTTCCTCCTCCTCCCCTGCTCTTCCCTCATTCAAGCCGGGAACATCCCTTTTTTTTTTGTTGTTGGCATTTTTATGTTCCGGCGTTTGTTCCGCCTTCTGTTCCTGTTGTTCCTCGGGCCAAACAATTGCCCAAAGTGTTGGAAGTCAAACGCAAGTGCTGTCACCCACCGAGACCCGCCACTAATGCGTCCGTCTCTGCGTCGCGTCGCGTCGCTCTCCTCGAGATGCAGCAGCAGCAGCGCAGGCAGCATCAGAGACATCGAATTGCTCCCTTGTGACAGGCCAATATAATGCGCCACGGGGCGACTGTGTGCGAGGGCGGGCGGGCAGAGGGGGTAGCGATTGCACAACAGATTGCTGCGCTCATATCAAGTTGCAACCGTGCATGGGGCACGGGGCACGGGGCAGGGGGCAGAGAGTCGCTTGTCTCAGATACGTATGATGGATCGCCTTAAATACCTTTAAATTAAAACGAGCCGAACGCGCCAGTTGGCAAATTTTGGGGTTGAGTTCGGCCTCATCTTCAGCCACACCTCGCTGCGCCCCCCTCTTCTTTCTTCCCTCCCCTCGCTGTGTCTCTTTTAAATGCGTTTTAATTGAACGCAGCGTGACGCTTGGCCAGCGAGAGAGAGAGAGAGAGAGCGGACTGAGCTTTTCTTAATGTCTTTATGGCGCTATTGAAAGCAGAGGATTACCAGATTTTCCAGCAGTTGCCGAAACAGGCTCATCAATTTGCTTCCTGCACCTTTTCCTCTGGCGTTTTTTAACTACTTCACGTGGTATCCGATTTCAAAGGTTGTCAGGAAGTTTTTACTGTCATATGCTCTATGAAACTTTTGAAATTTACAGATAAAAGACAAATTGTCTTATAGGATTGATTGGTTGTGTTGTAAGGGTATAGAAGTGGATTTTAAGTAGAGAAATAACTATGCTTCAATCTTATATTATTTGAAAATGTAGCAGAATTTATATGTGTTATAAAGATAGCTAGATATATAGGAAAGTAGCTGCAATACTTGTTTCTAGGTATTCTCTACCCTTCCCCTCGCAACTAGTTATCATGCCAGACCATAACTTCATGGAACTGTCAATCCACATCGACAACTCGTTGGGTTGTTCGAGCTGTCAGTGCAGCCCGCCTGCCTCCCCCCTCTCTCTCTCTCTGTCTGTCTGCAATTGAGGCAGTTTTTTTGACACTAATCAGATTAGTATCGCCGACGCTATGGCATATATATGTATCTATAATTCTCGCTGCACATGCACAAGCCAGACGCATCAAATTGCAACGGGGTCGCGCACTGGAACCACCCACACCCGGACGCGAGTGAATTGCATAGACAGAGAGTACGAAATGGACGAGTTGGAACTGGGATTGGGATGGGGTCAGGCATAGTCTGGGGTATTGAATGACTGCCCTGGCTGGCTGACTGACTGACTGTTTGACAGACACTGATGTTGATGAATATCAAGTGAATCCTTTTGTGACATCAAAAAGGGCCTCCCGCTGGGCTGAGCTGGGCTGAGGCTCAGAGCTTGCTTGCTCACTTGCTTGCGGCTTTAAGGCCTTGTGGCAGCGAAAGTGACAGCGACAGGGACAGGGACAGGAACAGCGACAGGGACAGCGATAGCAACTGCGACAGTGTGACAGCAAAGGGAGAAAGGGAGAGAGAGAGAGAGACCCCGAAAAGACATCGCTGTAGCCATCGCGACGGACTTACTTAGCCCACAAAATGCTCAGATTGAAAAACGCAAAAGTTGAGATATGTGTGCGCCGGGGCAGATTGATTGCCAGCGATAGCGTGGGCCTGCACAGAGAGAGAGCGGGAGAGAGACCATGGGCAAGTGTATAAAAAACTAGATGGAAGTGACAGAGCAGCGAGTGGAAGGGTCGCCTTTAGGTTCTGAGATGGCAGATAAGACAGCCCACTCTCTCTTCCCACTCCCCTCCCTGCCTACTCTGTCCCTTTCAGTCAGTCTCAAATAGACAGCGGCAAGGACATGGAAAATTATGAAAGTGTTGGCGTAGAACAAATCGAGTTAGACATTGTGGAAAGCTGAAGAGCTGAAGAGCAACAACGAAACAACGAAACAACAAAAAGCAGCCGCCTTTAGTGGAGTGAGGGAATCAAGAGGAGGAGGAGGAGGAGGAGGAGGGGAGCTGGGTCAAGGAAGGGGAAGTGTGTCCTGATGCTCGTCCAGCTTCGTCTGCCATTAGTGCGTGTGATTTCCATTTCATTTCGCTTCGTGACAGTTGGCAACTCGAACAGATTAAAGGCATTTCCCATCCAGCACGCAATTCGCTTGAATTATTGTTGTCGCCAGCCAGCCAGGACAGCCAGGACAGCCAGGACAGCCAGGACAACTGGGACAACTGGGTAGCGATGCCTCGCGACATGCGTCGATGATACGCAAATGCAAACAAACCCAGCACGCTGAAGGAGCTGGCCGGGTGCGGGTGCGGGGGCGTGGCCATAATGCCATGCACATTGTAAGCAGGAGAGGAAGAGGGAAGGAGGGAGGGAGAGTAGCAAGGCATATGCAAAAAGGAGCAACCAGTCGCACTTCCCACTCCCATCGCTGCGTGCGTGTGTCTCTTTCTCTCTCTCTCTCTCTCTGGCGAAATCAGCTGTGAAAATTTTGAAAATTTTCCACGAGGATTTTCACGACTTTTTGCGTATTTTGCATCAATTTTTATCAGTTGGCATCGGGCAGGGGCGTCGACAGGGGGGCACGTTAATGGCAAAGCGACTACGTAAGTGGCAAAAACGCGACAAATGGCGGCAGATCAAAAGTGCGCGGTGTAGGCTGATAGCGGAAGCAGGAGAGGAAGCAGGAGCGGAAGACCAGGAGGGTAGCTAGGGGAATTGGCAAATGGAGGCTGAGCCTGCTGGCAAGAAAAGTGTAAACAGTTGACACTTTTTGTCAGGCAAATACACATCAAATGAAGACTCCACTTCACTCTGCACTCTCCTCTCTCCTCTCTCCACTCTCCACTCGCTGCTGCTGCAGTTAACCCACTTGGCTTGCAATGAAACTAATATCAACACTTGATTAATCCAAATGAGGCCAATCATTGCGCTCTAATGAACCAAAGCATGCCCAGCGCACGCACCAGTCTAACACTATCCCAACTTCCCTCCCTCTCTCTCACTCCCTTTCTCTCTCTAGCTATCCCACTCGCACAGCCATAATATTTTGGGCAACGCAGCCGCCGGTTAACCCTTTCCCAGTTGGTTTTATGTACATTTGCGTGTGAAAGTGCCGATATTTGGGTGACTCTGTTGACGTGGATGATGTCGCCGTACTCCCTCATCCTGCTGCTGCCGTGGCTGCTGCTGCCTCGTTTGCCTTTAATCACGTGGAAAGGCGCGAAAAGCGGCGCTTAGTGTTTGCCAAAAGCTTCAGCGCGTGCGAGAGCAGCGAGAAGGGTTGCTTGGGCTCTACCCGGGGCTGCCTGGGCTGGGCTGGGCTTATCATTAATCATTAATAATGAAAACGACGGCGTTAAATCTTGTCGATGTGCCATGCCAAATGCTGGTATTTCTCATTCATGGTCCAAGCGAGAGACTCACTCAACTCGTCTCCTTTCAAGGGGTTGCAGCAGGATTGGAGTGAAGTACCTGTTAATGGGCACTCGGCAAGTGGTTGCCTCGCACTCCGTGCTTGTAATTTGACCCGGGGCTATAAGTTACGCAATTGTGTGCACTTCAAAAAGCGCAAATTGCACAACAGCGCCACCTATGGTCTCTCTGCTGCGCGTTTGAGTACCCGTTTGAGTAGTGAGTGTGAGTTCTGAGTGTGAGAATTGCGTGTCAGAGTGTCCGCTTCTCCTCTAGACTTTTCCAAATTGAAAATCCTGCGGGAGTCGCCTCTGCCGCATTTGAGGCGCGTAAATGAGGCCTAATGTGTTTTTCCCGCCGACGAGAAAAACAACGTAAAATTCTGTTGGAAATTCCATATCAAAGTGGAAGTGGAACCTGTTACGTGTCCACGTTGGACGCAGGACGCAGGACGATGGTCGGCGCTGTAGCGTCAAATTCAATTTAGCATTTTTAAGTGCGTTCGCCTTTGATCAGCGACAATCGAATTTGCAGCAATAAAATTGTGCGAGAACGTAACGAGTGACCCCTGACCCCGCTCACTCTCCCGCAATCCTGCCAGTGCGAGTAGAGAGACCCCTGAGAACTGATTACGCTTGCCGTTTGATCAGCAACAGCGACCAGTTTAGCCGAGTGTCCTTCTCATTCATAAATATTCAATTTGACAAAGTATCGAGCGAGGAGTGCGCTCTCCCCTGCTCCTCCCCTGTCCCCCTCTCTCGCCAGGCCTACTCAAACTTCTGTGCCCATAATTACGATGAGCCAGCGCACGCACTAACATGCCACATCGCCAAGAGGCACACTAGAAATGCGACACAGACGTAGCTTGGAATCGTATTCCTAATTCGCATCGAGATATGTCGAGGACTTTGTCAACAGGAGAGAGAGAGAGCGCCACACGGCTCATTGGCTGCCTTTGGCCGCGGGCTAAGAAACGAGCACAGATGCTGACGATGGCAAACCGAAAGTGGCGGTAATTTGGCAACTACTCCTGGTCTGGGCCTGGGCCTGGGATTGCTTCGAACTGAATTGGCTGGGAGTGGTTCGCTTGCCTGCATCTTCCTTGGGCAAACGCGACACAATTGAATGGCAGCAGCAGCAGCCGAGCGGCAATTACAAGGAGTGGCCCGATGCGACTCGTCCTCGGTTTGCCTGCGGGCCATGCGAGCTGAGTCTATGCAAGTGGAAGCCATGACATACCCTTTAGCAGAGGGTTAGGGTATGTCAACGCTAGGATTAAGATAGCTATCTAACTGGCTCTGCCGGTTAAACCAGTCTAAGCTGCTTAGTATGATTTTGATAGGCCGAAAACACTTTGAGAACAATCTGCAGCTGATAAGGTAGCACGAGCAGCTTGATATGTCTGTATGAACAGCTTTAAAATAGTCTAAACTTTCTTTAACTAAGTGTAGTATATATCTAAGAGTGAGTTTGGAATGTGTATTAAATTATACACGCTCTATAAGAAGGTTCCTTACAATGAAAACTCTAGAAAGACTTTTAATCTTAGGCATATATGCTTTCTACTCTATAAAGTTCTACAAGTTTAAACTCCTATCTTTCTCCCACTTTACAGGGTATTCCGTAGTCACTGTAGTTCCCTCAATTTTGCAGCTTTTTCTATCGTTTTTTTGCGACAGATGTTTACTCATTGTGCTGACTCCTCCCTCCTCCTGCCTGCTGCTCCTCGCCCACCTTCTATAGTTGGTCTACAATATTTTGGCTATTTGCTTTCACGTGCCTAATTATATTGCAATTATTTATTAAGTACACACACACACAGACAGCAATAGTGATCGATCACAGTTGAGGGTGAGCCGGGAGAGAAGGTTGCCCAGGGGCCCAGGGACAGTTTGCCTGCGCATATGTTTAACTTGCTGCGTTGTGGTTCGAATTTGGGTTCCAGTTCGATGCGATTGGCCAGCAGCTTATGAATTTCTCATTAGTTGGCGCTGTCAGGGATGCCACCTACGCGACAGTTCGCTGCTTCGGTCCCTTCTCGGCGTGCTGTGTCCCAAAAGTGTCGCGTGCATGAGCTGATTTTAATGAAAATTCCATCTGGAATAGTCGAGGCCGTGACACAGCAATAGCAGCATCGGCAGCAGCTACAAATCTGGCAACTCAGCGTATTAACTTCCGATTAACTTTGGCCGGTCAAGTAACCCCTTTAGCTATCCCCCTCCCCACTGCTTCCCCTCTCTATTGTTCTAGCACTTTGGCAGCTCGTGAAATTGGCAAATTCGATTGGCAAAATCGTTTAGTGGACGCCGGAGATGACGGAGCTGACGTAGCCATCTAATAGCCAAGGGAAACCTGAATCGGAAAAACGGGAAAACTGGAAAATTCGCCGAATGTCACCCTTTTTGCGAGCGTATCCAGCGAATCCCTTTGTGCCGAACGCCTGTCACAATATCACAATCCTTTGGGCGACTGTCAATTTTTTGCGCCGTCGAAATTGAGTAGCGTTGCCTGCCCTCACGCATGACACGGTCACACACATGGCCGGGACTGGGACTGGGCTGAGGCATGAGGGGAGCCAGGACATGACCGAACGGATTGCAGCCACAGTCGGCGTCGGCGTCGTTAATCCTCTGCGCCGGCAAGTGGCACGCCTGAGCGCATTGCCAAAACTGCACAAGGATGCGATGCGCGTAAGGACACGCTGAGACTGTCAGAGACCTCCACCGGCGATGGCGATGGCGACCAAAGGCAGATGTCACAATCGAAATTGAATTAAAGCGCAAAGTAAGATTGATTGTCTGCAGTTCGCCGAGGTTATTGCGTGCCCAGGATAACTGCACAGGCAACTGTGCGCATCACTCCCCTGCATCTCTCTCTCTTTCTGGCCACCCGCTTGGAGCACTTTTAAGCTCCTTGGCGCGGCTTTAAAGCGCCTTCGCAGCGAGAGCAACAGCAGCAGCAGCAGTGGCATCGTCTGTCGAGCTGATTAGCATGCGCCAATTCAGGCAAATTGAATGGCGCCTGACGCAGTTGGCAGCCGACGCAGCTATCGCGGAACGGGGATCTCTCTCAAGGATCTCTCTCTCTCTCAGCTGCTGGAATTGTCTGTGCGCAGTAAAAAGTAGTTTTACGCTTAAATCGACAGCAAATTCGGTTTAATCAGCAGACGGAGACATAAATAGGCGTGGCTTGGTACCACGCAAATCCCCCAGAGAAATTGAAATGATTCAAAAACAAATGAAACGCCGGGACTGGGTGCCTAAATTAGACCGTCGACTCGGTTTGGCTCAGTTGGCTGCTGTAATTGCACTAATATATTTTTATTGCTGCTCCCCCGCCCTGCTGCCCACCCCCACTACCACCATGAGCTGGTCTGGAATTTCAGCTCGAGCTACGCACTTTGCCCTGTGCCCTGCGCCAGAGCGGAAGTAACTAAATCATCTTTGACGATTGCGCCTGCCCACGTCTCGGAGCTGCCTCTATATCTGTTCCAGCTCCTGCTCCAGCTCCTGCTGCCTCTCTTAATAAACATAATTGTGCAAACGGAAACGGCCATGAGATATCCTGACTACAGCCTCCTCCCTGCCTTCCCTTCCCCGTCTGCACTTTTGCATATTCATTTGGGAATATGTCTACAACATAGCCTCTCCTTGCTGCTTGGGGTGGGCTGGGTAGGCGTGCAGCCGCCAGCAGCCACCCGCTGGCAACTTATGACAGGCCATAACCATTTAGCAGGGCAACCAGGGGGAGGGCGGGCTGGCTGGCACAATGATCATAATGGTGTACAACAATTTCGAAACAATTGATTGCGCTACAAATGCCCGTTTATTAGTCGGTGTCGGTGTCGGTCTTGGTCTTGGTCTTCCTCTTGGTTGCTATCACTGGTCACTTGACTGGCTGCCACAGCTTGTGCTGCTCCTCCTCCTCCTGCTGCCTGCCTGCCTGCACTTCCGCCAGGTCGTGTGCCTGGCCACGTGGTAATCGTAATTAATGGCCACTGATACTGTTACTATTTGGCGCCTGGACACTCTTGCCTAGCTGCCGTGGGAGTTGCTTAGTTATGGAAAGAAGAGAGAGAGAGGAGAGCAGGGAAGAGGGCAGAGGAGCAGCTAGCCTGCCTCTGGTTTATCGCAGCGATTTCTCAGCAAGCTCAGCTTCTGTCAGCGCGAGTTATCAAGAAGCGGCCGCAATTGAAAGAAATTGCACAGATTAAACTGAATCACTTCAGTTAAGCTGCAGACAAGGAGGAGAAGAGTGGAAGCTGGAGAGGAGCAGCGGAGTAGCAGCTGAATTTCTGTATAAATATTTCAAAAATAAGATGCGAATTCCTGCAGATGTATCTGGCACGTGTGAACTCGTCTGGGATGCGGGCAGGAGGAAGGATGAAGTGGATCGGCCACAGCAATCAACGCAGCCTGTTGCCATTGTCTTGGTCTCGTCTTGGCCAGCCACACTCGTCCATCCATCCATCCATCCATCCATCAATCAATGCGTACGTCAACTCGGTTGGGAATGTCAGCGACAAATGTTGCAATGCTCGCTCAATGCCAAACTGAAAACTTGATGGGCATTTTTGAAAGTCGCGCTTGCTTTTTCGACTGATACAGTGTGCCCTGGCTATAAAGATTACCAACAGCAATTGAAAGCTAAATAGAGAGAGAGAGAGAGGGGGGAGAGGAAAGGTAAAGCTGCTCCAGCTGCAGCTCATTATAAACACGCCGGCAACACTTAGCGCCAGCTTGGCTTGGCTTGGACTTGGACTCTGCTCCTGCTCCGGCCTGCGATGGCATCTGGAACAGCTCTTGGAGCTGCTCTCGGCGCTGTGCACGCTTTTGGGACTACGCTGCAATCGCGATTTGACTTTGTAAGTCGTCGGCTTTAATTATGCCCGCGTGGTGTTAATGAGATCTTTAGGAGTTGCCGTCCTGTGGTGCCTGTGGTGCCTGTGCCGGCTTGCATGCTCGCCCTGGCCCGGCTGACTAGTTGTTGTGGCTCAATCGTTGCCTCTCCTCCTGCTCCTCCTCCTCCTGCCACTGCATTCTAAGTGGCGCAAGAGTTTGCGTGATTTAAAGGGCTTCATTAAGTTCGTGAATTCGACTAAATCACGCGCTCCAACGCCGGCGCATGTCTTGACACCCGATTGGGGGGACTGGCAGGGGGACTGGAGGGGGACTGGTTCCAGGGCCACTACGAGTTTAAGCATTATATGGCAGCGATAAGGTCAAACTGCCTGACTGCAGTCATTCCGCAACGTGCAACGTGCTGCAACGTTGCGGCTACGCACTTCCGATCTCCAAAGCAAAACACGCCAACACGTTGCCGGCCATTCTGGCCACAAATTCCTCCTCTTCTTCTTCTTCTTCTTCTTCTTCGTCTTCTTCTTGGCCATTTGACAGCTGACGATTTATGTGCCTGCCTACAGGCTGGACAACCCGTCTGCACCTCTGCATGTATCTTTGACGAGCCGGATGAGGAGCAAGTCGAGAGTCGCGAGTCTTGAGCTGCCTTGAGCTGCCTTGCTGAATATGACAAAAGGCGATAAGATCTACGAGGCAAAGGCGCAGGCGAAGGCCTTGTTAACTGCGCTTGATTCGCGTATTTTCGCGTATTGTTTCATCAAAAACTTTACCGTTATGCTCATTAAATTTGCAGCAGCAGCAGCAGCGGCAGCAGAGCAGCTCCATTGTTCCAGGAGCAGCAATCAAAGGTGCCTCGCCAGCCCCGAAAAAAAAAACATTTCTTTTAAACAAGCGCTTCCGGCGTTCTGCGAAATAAACCAAGAAAGAGAGAGGAAGAGAGAGGAGGAGTTGGAGAAGCAGGAGGAAAGCGAAAAAGAAGCCAAACAGAAAAACTGCAGGCAAAAAGCGAACGCACAAAAAGCCAAGTTGTGTCAATCAATAGAGGTTGCTCCGGCTACCCTCCAGCTACCCTACCCCCCGCTCCTCTCCTCTCCTCTCCTCTCGAGCAGCAGCCTTGCCCGGCTATGCGTACTGCATGTTAATGTGTCCGGCACTTGGGCCGCCCAAGGAAATCGATATTGAGCTGTGCGACGGATTCCTGAACATCTCCCGACAATGTCACGCGCTTAGGTGGGGTCTGCTGCTGCTGCCCACTGCGTCGGGACTGTGGCTCATATGAGGCAGTCCCTCCTGCTCCTCCTCCTCCCCCTACACACCCCACATGCGACTAGCTTGTCTGTTGATTTTATGTGCACGCTTGGAATTTGTAAATTTAAAATGCTTCGCATGCCGCTTGCCCCCTCAACTCGCCCCCAGCTCGTGTGTGTGAGCAGGTAGGGAGGGCAGCTGGAGGGAGGATGTGGCTTCAACTTTGACCTGCTTAAGAGCTGAGCAGCTAAGCAGGCTATCAGCTATCTGCTATCAGGGATCTGCTGTCGATTACTTGTTTACCAGCGCCAAACAACTTAACTAGTTGGCGTCCTTCTATGACTTTGATTGCTATCGCCAAGTGGCAAGTGGGGAAGGCAGTTAAGGGAGGAGGGGGCGGGGAGGGCCTGAGCGGGGCAAATCAACTGTTTATTTGTCAAATACGCATTACACGCAGCCGCATGCCAAATGCCCAAAAGCAACTACAATACACAACAAGCAGGCACAACAACAATAAAACCTTCACACACACACACACACGCGAAGCCAAACACACACGCGTCCTTTGAGTCAACAGACAAATAGCTGACGCTGCACATATGTGTGTGTGTGTGTAGGGCTGTGTGTGTGTGTGTGTGCGTCTTGGCCTTTGGGCTTACGCCCCCCACATCAGGCACATTGACATTGCTCTTGATATTTTAGGCGTTAAGAGCAACAGAAAAATACCAAAAAAAAAAAAAAACAACTGACCCTCCCCGCCGGTCAAGCAGCTCCAATTTCCTCTCCCACTCCTGCCCTCTCTCTCTCTCTCTTTCTCTTTCGCTTTTGTTCGCTCCACGCTGCCATAAACAATTTTCACTTTTTTGCTTGACCTGCTGCTGCTCCCCCCTTGGGGTGGCGCATTTGTGCTGCACTTATGTCAACCTAATGAAGATAACAGCATAATTTGCCAAGTTCCCTTGCCCCGCCCCCGCCTTCTTTGCTTCACTGAAATCAAAGTTCAGGGCGCGTATTGGAAATTGATGGGCTCGAATTGCCTCGCTGCCTCATTGGGGGTTCTCGACTAGTTTTATGTCCGTCTTGACCATCGTGTGATTTGTTCCCGGACATCGTCATGTGATAGCGAGAATCTGTTAGGTGTTAAATGGGTCCCAGAGCAGAGGGTGCACTCTCTCTCTCTCTCTTTGGGCACTTCTTTGCGATAAGCAGAGTATTTTTGGGCGCGCAAATGTGACAATTGAAATGGGTTTTCTTTGGGGGTCGTAAATAGAGATCAATTTGTAAGTATGAACACGTTTAGCAAGCTAGTGAGAGATCTGTGGGTTAGTTAGTAGACATAAACGGAGAGAGAGGAAGTTCTGAGTATTATTATAAGAATGATTCTCACCCTCCGATATTGAACAGAAATCAAAGCAGAAGAGACGCTGATAGCAGTAGATTTATGTATAGAAAATACCTTAATATATAAAAATAAATTATAAAACAATATCTATGATAATAAAAAAGCCTGGAAACACCTAACGCAGCTGCTTATCAAAGTTTCTAGGAAAAGACTAAAGATGACAGACAAAACTTGCTCTAATTTATTGTTTCGCTATCAAAACTAATAATTAGCATACGATAGCAAATAAACTAGAATTTATATATAATTCATAAGAAAAAACCCCACATCAATATAAACTAAACTACTTCATGCAGTTCAGCCTGTAATTACTGCAAGCTAAATTCCCTTAAATTTCTATAACTCACCCCTCAGGCATCATCTTCATTGTTCTTGCTTCATCTTAACTCAGTTTCATCAAATTGTATCGGAGTTTGCTTTCTTTGGGGGGCTGCACTTGGACTTCTGCTGGAAGATGCTGTGGCATCTTTGCCATCTTCCACCTTGACGTTGTGTGTTTTGGGCCATTGTTCGCATTGGCTCACCTTATTCATGGCATTCACATGCTCTACTCTATCGCACTGGATACATAAGCAAATTTCTTGCTGACAAAACACAAAACCTCGAGAAATCGAAGTAAAATGTTGCCAGCAATTTTGATGTTGTTGTTGTTGCTGTTGTTGTTGTTGTTGTGTTGCGTTGTTGATGGCATCTTGGTTGTTGTTGAGCCAATTTACTGACAATTTCCAGGCACTCTGCTCAATCTAGACTCACACAGACACATGTATATATGTATGTATATACGTGTAACTGCCAGGAAGATGACGAGCACAGAGCACAGAGCGAGGCAGACATTGCTCTGGTCTGGTCCATGGCCATGTGCCTCCCACGCCCAACGTTGACGCCTTTGTTAGCTGAAATTTAATGAAGTTGGTTTAATTGAAGTATGGCTGCTGGCCCCACAGTTGTCTGCCCCCCTCTCTCCCTCACTGTGTTGTCTTTGCCTCTCTGTCTCCCTCTCTCTCTCCCTCTCTCTCTGTTTGCTGTTGACTGTTTAATTTTACAAATTTGCTACGCAGACAACAGTGTAAAGCGTTTTTGCCCAGTGTGCCCGTCTGTGCCTGCATCCTTTGGCAGCCATTTAAGGCAACTGGTTGCCCGACTCCTTGCCTACCTGTACCTGTACCTGCACGAGTGTATCTATCTATCTGGCCGTTAAGTGTGACAGTAACCATACGACACACAGGCAAATAACTTCACGATTTCATTCTCTGTCATTCGCTGCGTGCCACAGTGCGCTTCAAAATTATTTTTTCTGGCGAGGATCTCTCAGAGAGAGAGCAGGGCAGCAGAGACCTGCTGCCTGGTCGAACCGAGCATTCAGGCATCCATCAGTTTCACTTAATATTGACGCCAAATATGCGGACAATGCTGACAAACGATACGAATGAGACGAGGACGCTCGCTCCACTCGAGGTTGGGCAGGGTCTGCTGCGGCTGCAGCCGGACTGCGACTGGGACGGAGCTGGAGCTGGGACTGGGTCTGAGACCAGAATGGCAGCGAAACATTTGCTGTGACATTCATTAATTATTTTATATGGAATTCTACGCATTGCCACGTACGCGCTGGCGACATCGACATGAAACATGTCTAGGTGCCTCCTCCAGCTGCAGCCACAGCCACAGCTCCAGCTCCCAGCTCCATTGGCAACATAGACGGCCATTTAGCCATATCAATTAGAGGAGACCTTGTTGTTGTTGTCTGCCTGCCTGCCTGCCTGCTGCATCCGCTGCCATTGATAACCCAAAACTCGAGGCCTGCGTCTGCTACGTCTCGAAATTAACTTGGTCATCTTGCTGCACTTGAGTTCGACTCGTTGATGGAGCTGGAGCTGCAGGCAAAGTCTGGCTGTCCCTCTGTCCCCTGCTGTCTTTGCTGTCTGTCTGCGCCTCCACTTGGCGACTGAGCTGAGCTCGTTTTGTCTTCGTTTCTGTAGTGGCTGAGCAAACAGCTCAAACAACGAACAACGAAAAACGGCAGCAGCAGCAGCGGCGAAGGGATCTTGTCCAGAAGTGTCTCTCTGTCTCGGCGAGTCACTAAATAAGCACTCTGAGAGACGAGAGCCGAGAGCAGCGTCGGGAGCCGAGAGTTGGCTGGCATTGAGTCATCAACGGGTGCGCTGCCCTGGCTCCTCTGCCCCTTCTCCTCTCCAACGACAGCGACTGCCTGCAATCAAATGCACTCCAAAGATGCGTTCGAGCCGGGTTTGGGATCGGGTTGGAGTGGCTGCCGCCTGGCGCAGTGCAGCACGTCAAGAGTGGAGACGGACAAAAGGCGTGTAACAAATATTAACAATGAAAATAATAACACTACAACTTGCTGAATGAACCAAACCGAACCGAAGCGAACCCGATCGAGGATTTTATTCACTTCGAATTGGGCCTCATCTCCGCCTGGATCTCTCCTCAGCTGAGCATGAGCTTGCAGTTTGTTATTGGCGTCGATCGAACGCCTGAGCACCGGCTAAGTAAACACGTGTTAATGAGTGCCAATGGCGGCGGCGGCGGCAGAGGTGGCCCCTGCTCCACATGGTGGGTGGGCCCAACGGAAGTTGATCCCGGACAAAGGCAAGAGAGGGCTATGGCAAATTGATAAACGCCATGGGCAACGCATCCCTCCCTGTCTGTGTGTGTGTGTGGCCAACGAAGCATGCGTTGGCAACAATGAGAGGAGGCGCAACTGGGAACGAAACTCGCATCCAGTTATGAAACATGTCGCAAAAGATTCCAGCGCTCGAGCAGGTAATTGGATTGACACTTTTGGGTATGGGTTGGAGGTGGTACAAAGACAGGGACAAACCGACTGGTGGAGAGTTGATGAGGCTGTGCCGCGCTGTGCTGGTGGTGGCTTCCTTGGTGGTTGCCAGCCAGACCAGCCCAGTCAGCCGATGATTGCGTTAGTTTCTGATGAGTTGGGGATGCCTCAAAATTGATGCTCGCGGGCAACCCCAGACGCAGTGCCAGCCCCAATCTCAGCGAGCTTTAACTTTGGCTGATTGCGAGAAGGGGAGGAGGAGGAGCAGCAGGAGAAAGAGGCGCAGTAGGAAGGAGGAGAGTGAGGCAGCAGCAGAACTAGAATGTAGACTTAGTTTGAGTTTGTTTGGGGCAGGGAATTAGCAGGGAACTTTAGCTCTGTCAGGCAGTTGGTGTAGGCAGCAAACAGCTCAGGGTAGTTAGGGTAACCACGCGTCGTTGTGGTCTGCTCTGATGCCTCCTGCAGCTGCGCATGGAAATAATTGTTGCACTGTTTTCTAATTTGAGCGAGCGTCAAAAGTTGACAGGCGGCAGTTTGCACAGCGCACACGACAAGGTAGAAGGGATAGAGAGGGAAGAGAGAGGGAGAGAGGGGGAGAGGGAAAGAGAAAGCAGCTAAGGATGTGCACATAGTGTGGCAAGAGCGGGGGCAAACGAGGGTGGCAGTTGCAGCATTGCGTATTGTTTCAATATTTTGTGATTTGTTTTTAATTTGCCGCTAAATATTTACTTAGTACTCTCTCCCTCTCTTTCTCTCTCTCTTTCTTTGCCAGCTGATGATGGATGCATGGGCAGTGGGCGTGGCAGCACATTTGTTTGTATGCTTTATGTATGTGAGACATTTGCTGCGTGACAGCGCAAACATTCAAAGGATTTGCAAAAACGGAAAAAAAAAACTGCTAAAATGGCCATAATAAAAGCGCAAGAGAGAGAGAGAGAGAGAGAAAGCTTGGCAGCTGCGACAACATTTCAATTGGCCAGCAGAGGCGCCCCGTTTCAGGGGAAGGGCGAGGGGAGCAGGCAATTTGTCCATTTGTGTCGCCGCCGCCGTCGCCGCTGACGACACTTTTGCATTTGGCCAAGAGCGGCGCGAAGCGAGTGTCAAAATTTATGGCGATAACTGTCGATAGTTGCAGCAAGTTTGTTGCGTTGTTGCTCAACAGGCGGCGGCCTGCTGCCAGCTACTTACGTAAGCAGCAGCAACAACAACTACAACCCGCAGCAACTGCAATTCAATGTTGCTGTCAGGCAGCTCCAGCCCGATCCCCTCTCTCAGTCTGGCGCTGCCTGCGAGCCAGGCCCAGTCGAGTCTAGTCAGACAGCCCAGAGATAAACACAGCAGCAGCCGTGGGTAGTTGCTGCTGCTGCTGTTGTTGTTGTTGCTGCTGCTGCTGTTGTTGTGGCTGCAGTTGCAGTAAATGAAGGTCAAGTTGCTGTTGTTGCTGTCGCTGCCGTTGCCGTTTGACATTTCATATAAACTTGTGCAAAAAGCAGCCAATACTCGACAGTTTGCCCCACTGTGCCCCTCCAACCCGGCCAAGTTAGCAACGACATCGACATCGACAACAGCGTCGGCATCGGCATCGGCGTCGGCGTCGGCGTCTGTTGCGAGTTGTCTAATGAGAAAATATTTTAAACGCTTTACACGCTTCCTTTGCAAATTTTGCTAAGCATTTGACATTGAACGTGACATTGTTGTTGTTGTATTAGCAGCAGCAGCAGCAGATGTTGTTGTTGTTGTATTGGTAGCAACAGTTGTTGTTGTTGTTGTTGCTGTGGCTCAGCTGCAACGCTTACGCGATTTATAGAGTGTTAACTTGGCTATACTTATAAAGAACTGCATTCCATTAAGATGTTGCTGCAAGCAGAGGCAAGAAAGAGGCGCAGAGAGAAGAAAGAGAAGAGCAGAAGAAAGAAAAGGGAGAGTGGGAGAGAAAAAGAGGAAGAAAAAGGTAAAGATCTCTAACTATTTCTACCTCTTTCTCTTACACACTAGAGAGAAATATTTATTTTAATTTCTTTCAGCAATTTCCTTAGCCCAAATGCTGCCCCCTCAATTTAGCCAATCTCCTGCCAGTCAGAGAGCAGCAACGCCAATCCTGCCCAGCACTGTCGCCCATTGGAACACCTCAAGCTGTGCAAATTAGACAAGACATTGGCCAAGTGGCACTCAATCACCCTGGGCAAAGGGAGGTCAAGCCACTGCTAATCAGGCAGCTGTTTTGCTGGCCATAAATAAATCAAAGTAGAGCGGAAGCCAGAGCAGGAACTCTCCAGCTCTCCAGCCCCCACTCATAATGCGTGTCAGGGGGAAAAATATACCAGGCTAGCGAGAATTACGTCTTTCATTAACTTTGGCCAGAGGTCATTAATTATTTTGAACTTTTGGTTTGTCGGTCAAGGCGCAGGCTGTGCCTAATGAGCATAAGATACGGATACGGATACGGATACGCATACTTTTGCCAGCCAGTGTGGGCAGTTATATATATATTTATTTATTCGTGCATATTCCTGTACAGATTAATGTTAGTTTTGGCCTCTTAATTACCGTGCGCGCCCGTGCGATAAACCTTATCACACTCAGTCCGCCCACGGTACTCCTCCTCCTCCTCCTCCTCCTCCTCCTCCTCCTGCTGCTGCTGCTGCTGCTTGTCTAGCTTTTCCCTCATTGATTTATAGTGAGCTATATGTTATTTATATATCTAATGCGAGGGCCTTGTAATCGAGCAGGCGCGCTTACAATTCACGCTCCCCCGGGGGCGGCTTAGTCAACGGCAGCGACAGCGACAGCGGCAGCGAAACCAGTTAGAAGTCGCTGCCTGCAGTTGTTTCTCATGTTATTTATAGCTAATTAATATTACTTATAAATGCAATTCTATAATTTAGAATATATATGGCAAGCTGCATTCTAAATAAAAGCTAACAAACCATTAACAATGAGACAACACAAACAAAAACATGTTGCTAGTCACGCAGAGCGAGAGAGAGAGAGAGAGAGAAATCGGGGAAAAAAACTATAGAAATATCTTCCTGTTTAATCACACGATAAATCATCTTTTGTGTTATTGCATTTTATATTGTCTATTTTCTGTGTGCTGTGAAAACGAGTTTCACGTTGAATGTAAAACTGAGAACTGGGAAAAGCGTTCGAGATCATCGCGTGTAGCGAGCGCTTCTATGCGCTTCTCAAAAAGTTTACCTGGTATGCTGTGCATAAATTGAGGTTATGCTAAGAGTTAGGGTATATCTTAATTAGAAGATATATAAAACAGTTAAAATATTAATTAAGCTAAGAGATAGGGTATATCTTAATTAGAAGATATATAAAACAGTTTATATATTAATTAAGACAAAGCTCATAGCGTAGCTGAGCAGACTCTCCGGTTAGGGTAACATTTTGATGCAGTTCCGATAAGTAATTGAATGCCTTTACACCGTTTTTTATAGCTTTTCATTTCTCAAGCTGCATTTCAATTTGCCCCATGACCCTGGCAGATGCGAGAGATGGCACTGGGCAGGGGGAGGAGTCGGGATGCAAGCAACAGTTCTAATGTATGGGGGGTACAGTGGGCAAACAAAGCGCAGTTGGCTAATTAAACGAAAGCTTCTCTGGCTAAACATTGATTGTGCATTAAACTGCAGGGCAAACAGGCCGATTGTGAGCCCAAATAACAACAACAATTGTGGGCAAATTGTTACTGAATCGCGGGTGAATTTGTGGGTGAATTGTGGATGAATTAGTGCCACGCCCAATCAGGCGTAGGCCTAGGCACAAGTGCAAATATTTGAAAGCCCACAATGAGCACAATTGAGGGCATTGAAAGCTGAGAGAGAGAGACTAGAGATGGGAAGATGGGAGACTGAAGACTGTGAGCTGAGAGAAAAATGTAACAGATTGCGCTGTGCAACACCTAGAGCTAGAAGGGGGCGTGGCAGGCAGGCAGGCTGGTAGAGTCAACCCTCCAGGCCAGGAAGTAACTAATTTGAGCAACCCTTGTGGCAAACACACCTCGCACAGCAAAGAAAACTGAAAACAGAAATTGAAGTTGACATGTGTATCCTTTTCATTAACTCGCGACGCTTTATGCTGCTCCTGTGCCGCTCCTGGGCGACTGCTCCTGGGCTGCTGCGGCTGCCCATGTCCGTGCAATTTGAAAAATCCAAAACCGAAAACTCAAAATTGAGTTGTACATTGCGGGTTGGGCGGCCTGTCAGCTCGAGCTGGCAAACTGACGCGCACTGACAGCTCGGCTGAGCAGCCTGCCCTGTCCTCTCTTGCTCCCCCCCTCTCTCTAGGCTTTAAAGTCAGACGGGGGAAGCAGGCAATATTTGCCATTTGACGACCGCAAATTTGATTGCATTTCATGGTTTAGCGGCGCGTAGGTACAACAAGCCAAGGCCAGCAGGATGAGCTGAGCCACCCCCGTTCCACATTTATTAAAACATAATTCAAAATTTCCACCCGCATCGAGAGCAGCAATCAGTGAGGGGGGAGGGAAGTGGGGAACAGGAAGTGAAAGAGGACTATACAATGCCACTTCGTTGTGATGTTTAAAATTTGATTTAAACACTTTAAATTGGATTATGCTGTAGGCAAATTTCTTTGACCGAAGCGACGTAATTGCAACATTGTGTGCGTGTCTCTCCCTGTGTGTGTGTGTGTGTGTGTGGGTGTGTGTATTCGCTTTTAGTGTATGTTTGTGTGATGGCATAATGACAGACCTCGTCTAGGGTTTTAGGCGGGCAGGCAGGCAGGCAGGCAGCAGCGCAGTGAAGCTGAAAAAGCGTCGCTCATAATGACACTTAGTATGCGGCATGCAACGTGGCAGCAGCTCAGTCACGAGCCCAGGGCGGCCATCAACGCCATCGTCGCCATTCGCCAGCGTCGCCGCATGCATTTAATTGCCAAAATAAAAACACACACACCGAAAAGAGCAAAAAACAAACATCGAGCGAGCAGCACAACAAAATATGAAACCACAGAAACCGCTGAAACCAAAACCAAAACCCGCAAAAGCCAAAGCCAAAAGCGAGCGCCATTTCCAGTGGAACTACACCGAGGGGGGCAGGACTCCATGCTCCATCTCCACATAAAGTAGCGACCCAAATGCATGTGACACGCCAGTCCTGCAGCAGGAGGGGGCGAAAGGGGATGCCAGCGCGAGAATCCACTCGAGTCAATGAGGCGTCAAAGTTGCTACGCGCGCGCTACGCCCGCTCGCCAAAAAGTTGTAAAATTTTACATGGAACGTCGCACAGGTGCCCCAGGAGGAAGGCGGATGCGGATGCGGGGCAGCTACACACATGTGCGCTTAATTGCATGTGCCTTGGGGTTGGCACGCCAAGCCAAGCCAAGAAATGAAAACCAAACCAAACCGAACCGAACACACGCCTCAACTGGAGTCGCCTCATTCCTCTCCAGCTTGCCTCATAAAAGCCAGCCGCAGAAATCAATAAAGCCAAGGTGCCACCTGCACAGGCAGCAAGCAGGGGGAGAGGGTGAAAGAGAGAAAAAGGGGGGCAGGGTATATGGGGTCTCTCTCTCTCTCTCTTCTAAACTTTAGAATGTACTTATTCCAGCCACAACACGCATTATGGCCACATATCATGCGGCCTAGACGTGCCGCATTGTTGATGGAACCATGCAAGCTGAAACCGAAACCCAAGTGGCAAATCCCTCCCCCTCCCATCCCACAGTCCCCTCTCCCAGCACAATTAACAATTGCGCCGTGCGATTTAATCGAGCAATCAAAAGCGTTTGTCATTTACTTGTCAAAGGCAATTTTAAGCGATACAAAGCGCCTAATTATACAATAGATACGCCAGAGAGACACAGTCAGAGACGGAGACGGAGCTGGAGCCGGAGCCGTAGCCAGGCCAGTCCAGGTATTTTTTGACAGGCAACTGTCGACGGCCAATTGGAAATTGTCAACGAGATTGCCAGCACAATTGGCGACTCATTGAGCGCAGAGAATGAACACGTGCGCATTCATAATCAAACGGAAAACCTGTAGAATTTACAGTTCAAGTTGACTCTGGCTAAGACGAAAGGATTTGCACTTTCTAGAGAGGCTTTAAGGCGGCAGCAGCAGCAGCAGCAGCAGCAGTTGGCCGCGAGCATCCGCAATAAACGCAATTTTTATGAGCAGCGCGAGCTGCGTTAATTTTCTCTTACCAACAGTTGCGTGACCAAAGCAGTCGCTAATGAAGACATCGCAGGAAAAGGGTTAGGAATTTAGAGCGCCTCAACTGGGGGAGGATAAAGCTGGAGCAGGAGTAGGCGGGTTAAATGAAGTCGAACTGGCGCACGAAATGAATTGACGACGCTCTGTTTTTTCGGGCTTAGCGAGGGCATCTTCGACGAGCCATAAATTGTCGCGGCTAAGCACAGGCCGAGCAGGATCCAAGGATGCGGCTCATTTGGCTAAGGGTTTTGTGCGTAGAGTGCCATATTTCTTGAGGCTTCCTTCCCGCAATTGTTTTAATTTCGCTTATTGTCTGTGTCTGTGTGCAAGTTGGCTTTAATATTTTAGGATTTGCTGCTGCTTTTTTCGACACATCCGCCGAGAATGCGACGAGACGCGTTGCTGTTGCCGACATTTATTACGCATATCGTTGCCTTTCGCCCGCTGCTCTATTAATGTTTAAGTGCCAGTGCGTCCCTTAGGCTGACAAACACACACACACACACACTCGCACACCCGCACACACACACACTATTCGCAGTCGCCTTTTGTTGCTGTTTTTGATTTGCCTGAAAGCCTGTGCCGCGCGCCACGCAGGACTCCGGCCTGGCCTTGCCTCAACTTCAGCCTACGCCTCTCCAGCTCGAGCTCATATTTTGTACGGGGGCTCTGCGTCCCGGAATTCCCTTTTGCGTACGTGATCAAATCAACTTGAAAGGATAATATTTGCCGCCTTGTTGTGGCTGTTGCTTGCAGCCAGCTTCCACTTCCCACACCACCTCCTCCTGCCTCTTCCCTTCTCCTTGATATATCCCAATCTGTATCCGAGTCTGTTTCTGGGTGTGTGCGTTGGGCCTGATTGGCCCGGCTGCAAACGGCTTAAAGCTGCAATTTATTTACGAATTTATTCATATTCACACTTGCAAATGAATGAAAAAGGGCTCGGTGTATGGCTCTGAAACTATCGCAGCGAAGAATGGGTGAGAATCACCGAGAGAGGCGCACTTTAAGAGCACAAATCTGTGTCCCGAAACAGATGCTATGTGTGTGTGGAAAGTATAGCAAGTTTTAGTATGGTATGTTATTTCCTTAAGTAAATTTCCAGATTTTCTGACTTTCAACTCTCATAACTTTCTTAAAAATCATACGATTTTTGCGTGGCATATCATTTTATTTTTGTTATTAATGTGGGATTGATTCTGCATTCAAATTTTATTGATTTGTAAAAATTGATTTTTTTGAAATTTTTTCCATACTTACCCCTTGTAAAAATTTCGAAAATTTTCAAAAATTTAACATGTTTATTTTTTGATGCCAATCGATTAGAATATTCGTAATTAGCATAAAAATTCAAGCCTGAGCAATTTTGGAGCCAAATTGTGGAAAATATGATAAATAAACCAAATTTTGAGGAGTTTTCTGCCTCTTATGGAACACAAGGTTTTTGGAGTTCCAGTACTCATAACTTGCACAACAATCATGCGATTTTTATTTGGCATATCATTTTATAAACTTAAGTAGTTCTACATTGATTCTGCATTTAAATATAATTGATTTCAACGATTAAAAAGAATATTAACGCAAATAAAGGCAACAAGCTGCATGAAGTTTTCTCTATACCACACACAGATCAAAGACATTCGAAGTTCTAACAATCTTAGATTTTATTCCTTATTATCCTGACTTGTAGCTGCCATTGTTGTGGGTAATACAGTCGAACCTGTACTGCGCAAATGGAGCGCATATAGTGCACATAAGGAAGTTCCTGTCGCACGCCCTCGTAGTACTCCCTGTCTGCCTGCCTGCCTTGGCCCTGGCCCTGGGGCACATGTCACACTAATCCGCAAGGACAATATTGAAAAGTAATAACCCACAAAAACAACACACACTCTCACACACACTCGCACACACACCCGGTGAATGTGACGAGGGTGTCGTCGGGCAACCGCAAGTTGCAAAAACATTCGGGCATCTTTTTAGCCGCTGCACAACGACTTTAAATCCTTTTAATTCACGACAGGCGTAAGGATAAACTGAACAGAGCAGAGAGAGAGAGAGAGAGAGAGAGAGAAAGAGAGAGAGAGTGAGTGCGGAAAAAATAGCGTACAAACGCACGAATTGATATCGAAAGAAAAAGAAAAATTGGGCATAAAATGCGGCTGAGGGAAGCGTAGCACAAAATAAGATCACGTAGCTGCTGCCGCTGCCGCCCAGGACGCAGAGCGACTGCCTCCCTGCCCCGCAGCCCTGGAGCCAGCGTAGGCGCAGAGAATGGCGCAAGTGAAGCATACAACGATTGGGACAGGACTGCGATGCGATGCGAGTGTGTGTGTGCCCGGCGGCGACTGGCGTTGCCTTATTGGGCGGACAGGGACAGGCGAATTGGCTGCAATGGCAGGCGAAGTAACGAGGCAGCAGGGCAGGGCCAGATGGAGACCGAGTGCAGAGCAGCAGCGACTTATCCAGTGCCAGTCGCAGCTACAGCGAGTAAGTCAATTTTGACCGCGGGCTATTGCGTTAGCTGATGAGCAGCAGGGGCAGGGAAGAAGCAGGAGAGGAGCAGGGCAGGAGCAGGAAAGCAGCAGCAGAAGCTGTGGCTGAGGCAGTCGCACTGCAGTTGTATTGATTTCCTATGGGCCAAGTCGCCAGGGAATGCGATTGTAAAGCAGTTTCAACTTTAAGTTTTTTGTGCAATTGTTGCTGGAGGAGGAGGAAGGGGAAGATGGGGAGGAGGAGGAGGAGCAGCAGGCGGATGGGTAAGTAGTCGATGGGCAGGGTCGAAGGGGTTGCCAGTTGATCATGATAAATCAATGCGTGCAAAACGCACACGTACGTTAAGGAGAGTTTTAGTCGAGCAGGCAGCACACACACACACACACACAGCCAGACTCACACACACTGCCACACACACTCACACACACACACACATAGAGAGCGTGCCGAAACGTGACGCAATTTACTGCCAGAACTTGACTTAAGTTCCACTGACTGTGGCTGCGACGCTGCTCCCTGGCCCTGCTCCTGCCTGCTCCCTGCTCTCCCGCTTCCTGCCCCTTTATCCTCTCACTGTTTCACCCTCAAGCAACCCCACAAAGAGCAGAGCAAACGAATCGCTCGCCGTCGCTTTGGACGCTCGTCTTTTTTAAGAATAACAGTTACAGTTATTTTTTTAAGGTTTAGCTTAAGCTTTTGTGTAAATAAACGACCGCAGTCGTCGTGCCACCACCATCACCCTCGGTAGAGAACGCCTTCAACTTGGCCTCGTCCTGGCAACTGGGATTCCTTCTTCCCTTCTGCCCTCTCTCCCTCCCTCTCTGGGTCTCGTTTCAGGCAATTCATTCATTCAATTTACGCGACACCCCCTTGCAGGGTAAGCAGTCGAAAAGGGGGCACGCATGTATGCCATATATACGATATATATATATATAGTATGCTATATTCTATGCCGGCAATTTATATTCAACTAGCAGGAGAGCGCACTCACTTCACTCTCCTCCCCCTCCTCTGCCCCTTCTCGGCCTCTTTAAAGTTGACTCGCGCTTTTCAAGTGCGCAACTGGCACAGGCTACTCGGGGCTGCCACTGTGTTGCACGTGCAACGTGCCACAATTGCGGCCACGTGTGTTTTGATTTGCAGCGAACGCTTCGCGCTAATGCCCCGAAAATGCCAGGGTTGGCCAAGGTGTTGTGGAGCAGCAGGAGACGTGGCTGCCCGGCGGGCACATGATGCAGCATTAAATTGCCGCATTGTGTGTGTGTCTCTCTCTGCCGGGCGGGAGATTGCCTGAGATCGGCTATTTTTTATTTGATTAGCTTAGCGCACTCTGACAAAAGTCCTGCGGCGACGTGTGGCCGCCGCCGGATTTGATGAACGGCAGCCAAGCCAAGCCAAGCCGAGACTTGCCTGCTGGAACTGGAACTGCTGCACTTGATTAGTTGCCCGCACGCCTCACCCAAACCCGGAGCTGCTTTTTAAGCTTAGCGCTGTCAAAATATTTTCAGTAATAAATTCCTTTTAGCATTTGGCACAAGTCAAAAAAACTGAGGCGTCTGACAAACCAGAGCAGAGCAGGGCCAGGGCAGGGCTAGGGCAGGGCAGGAGATCGGAGAGGGAAGCAAAGGCAGCTAAAGTGCGCAAATAAATCTAGTTTAGTCTAGGAAAGAAAGAGAGTAACTAATGTGGGTGATTGGAGATGGGTAATAAGCGGAAAAATGCACTGGGAAATTCATTGTAAATATTATAATAAATGAGATAATATGCTAATACATTTTCCATGCAATTAGAAAGTAATTCTCAGTATAAATTTCTTACTAATTATTTCTAGAATATCTTCAACTCACTCATCATTGTATAAGTATTTAAAATGTATAAAATATACTTCCTATCATACGATTTTAATAACGCTTATCTATACAATATTTTCTAGAATTTTTATAGATCATCCATTCTCTATGCATAAACATGAGTCAAAGTGCTCAAAGAATGCACTAATTATTTTGCATATGCCTTATCTATTTTCTAGAATATTTGTAACCTTTTAAATGTATAGTAATTATCTATAATATCATTTAATTTTAATAACAGTTATCTGTATAATAATTTTAATTTAATAGATCTGCCTCTATCCATCTAGCTGACTCACATCACTTGCCCAATCTCTTTTTCGAACAACTCTCGGCGACTGTGTGACACACTTTCTATAATGATATGCCTGCTTAGCGGCAATATAACTTCCTATTCCCACACAAATCTATTAAAACAGTTACTCGGGTCAATGAACTGCACATAGAGCAGGGGCAGGAAGGGGTAAACCGACGCCCACGCTAGGCATGCGGAATTGACCAACATGGGATTATTTGAAGCGCCATTTAATCAACGCTTCGCTTGCAGCTTGCTTTGTGTTGATTGTCTTGAAATTAGAATTTTAAATGATTTTCATGTGTGAGCCGCATTTGTTTTGCATATTCAGCCGGCAGCGATGGCAGCAGCAGCGGCAGCGGCAGCCAGCGCGTCGTCTGTGACGTCACTAGCATAATATTCAAGGCATATGCACGTTAATTATACGCCATGTAGTACGCGAGCGAGCTGGCTTGCTCTCTCTCTCTCTCTCTCGCACACGGAAATTAATAATTTTTGTCTGCACGCTGTCTGGGTCAGCAGCGTCTGCGTCGTCGTCGCTGCTGCTGCCGTCGCTGCTGAGCATAATTTAATTTTGATGCACGTTGGCAACGCCAGCGTCGTGAAAATTGAAATTCAAATTTCACTCTGCAAAAAGCGTGTGGAAAATGAAAATTTAAATGCGCGCCACACATTCTGCAATCGTTGCTGTCGCAGTTGGCGTCGCTGTCGCGTTGCCTGTGGCAGCAGCAGCAGCAGCGCTGGCTGTTGCCATCTCGCTCACACTCGGCCGGCCACTTAAACTATTCATTTATACAAATTAATTCAATTATGCGTATTACGTACGCGCCTGTAAAGCGCAGTCGCCGGCATCTCTTGTGCCCCTGCTGCTGCCTGCTCCCCTCTCCCCTCTCGCTCTTCCTCTCTCTCTCTCTCTCTCTCTCGCTCTCTGAGCCCCTTTACATTTCTGCTCGCGTACGAAATTTCACTTTAAGTTAATTGTTCAAGTTCAAGTTCAACGTAACATAATAATGCCATACACACACACACACACACACACAGTGGCACACACACGGCGTGGCACACTCACAGCTATTTGCATACTTGTACACATACTTACACAACAGACTGTTGCACTGAGAGAGAGAGAGAGAGAAAAATTATAATAAATTATTATGCCTTTTCGCTTGATTCTTATGCAGATTTCGCTGCTTTTTAGGCCTTTCGTTTGTGTTGCTACTTCTTCGCTTCTCGTCTTTACTTCTCTCCTTCTCTCCTTCTCTCCTTCTCCTTCCACTTCCCCCTGCTTTCTAGTTGCCCAGTTCCGCCTCATTGGATTAAGTTGCCGTTGTGTGATTTATGCGCTGCCTGATTGCACGCTGACTTCGCCTTGAACTTGTCTGCCTGCGCATCCTGGCCAGGCTTGTGTCTCCAAGCCTGGCCTGCTGCAGTGCTTCCGGTCGACCACCAAGATGCTCAGAGACGTTTATTCCCGCAGGCCTCAACGAGGCAATTGCAACGGCGACAGCAGCAGCAGCAGCAGCAACCTGCAACGTTGTAGGCCATTTGATTAACAAATGGGCAAACGCAAACGAAATTGATCGAAATTCGCCAAAGGAATACAAGGACACGAGCAGCAGCAGCAGCAGCAGAGGATTGGCAGTAGGAGGAGGGGGAGCAGCAGCAAGTCGCAAGTAAATTATGGCAAACAAGTTTTGGCCGGCGGGCAACAATTTTGTCGCTGCAGCTATCAGTTTGCATAGTACGTGTTCGGGCCAGATATCTGCCTCAGATAGGCCAAGAGAGAGAGAGCAGGAGAGAGGGGAGAGAGAGAGAGTAGAACAGGGAACTGGCAACTGGCTAGGCCAGCGAGAAAGAGATTGCAGCAATTAACGCTAATTAAATGCGCTTCAGTTTATGTTTCATGTGGCGATATTTCAGTTGTCTAGCGCGATAATTAAATCGCTGCCCATTTGCATAACAAATTTGCCACGGGGCACGACGGCGACGCCGGCCTCCTGACCGCACTGGACAACAAGTGGAGCGAAGGAGCAACAGGGCGGGGCAGGGCAGGGGCTGGCACTGCTGGCGATTGCGAAATGGGTTCAAGTCCACGCGCAGCTAAAGCATTTGTTTGTCTTTTGGCCTGGCTACAGCTGTGGCCGGGCAGAGGCAGTAGGGAGGGGGAGGGGGGAAGTAGGGAGGGGCTAGAGGAAGCTGCTTTCACTTTCACTTGGCCCGTCAGTTCAGCTGGCAGCGACGATGGCGGCGACGGCGAAACTTTGTTGGCGCGCTCTGGCAACATCCTTTGCATACGGAAGCAGCAGCACGACACATTGTCCTCGATTCCGCAGCCTCAACTCTTTGGGGCTGCTGCTCTCGTTGGTGCTGCCAACCTGACCGAAATTCCAAATGCTGCCACACGAGCGAGACGGCAGCTGTGATGACGTCGAGAGCGAGTGAGCTACGCCGCTTGCATTTCAAAGATGGATTTTAATATTCTGCATGTGTGGAAAGGTCGCTGCCCTGGCTGGCACCAGCAGGGGAGGAAGAGGGGCTGTATCCTGCTTGCTGTGTTTTATAGTCGTTTTTTTAGACGTCACCTTGATGCTGCCTGGCAATGACCATGAATATATATGTAGCCCGACCCACTTTGCATGTGGGGCTGCCTATAAAATGCCTTGAGCAACGAGCTACGAGTATTTTACAACACATTCCACATTCCACATGGCACTGGCCAACACTGGCCACTGGCAGAGGATTATGCTACTCAATTTGTTGCTGTCATTGTTGTGGTTGTTAAATTTTGATTTGGAATTATGAAAATGCCGGAAAGGACGTGGCTAAGCACAGACAATGCAAGAAAGAGAGAGAGAGAGAGAGAAAGCGAGAGAGAGACCAAGCGGAAAAAGCAGAAAATTAAACTTAAACGTTACAGGATGCACGGCTGGAGATGGACACGCAGCAGGAGGAGATAGCGTAGTGATAGCCGGACAAAGCACAGTGCGAGACAATGCCAGTTAATATATGTGTGTGTGTGCTATATGAAGATATAATAACTTCCGGTAATTTCAATTTTATGAGAACGCTCTGGCAATGTCACGTCAGGCTTTGTTGGGCCGCCCAGTTAGTGCATATATCACCCGGCAATGGGCAGAAGATTGGGCAGCCAGTGCTGGCCTGGACATCACATAGTCAAATGAATTGCGTCGAGTTTTGGGTTTGAAAAGCGTGAAAAATTTGTGGAAAAAAAATGAAAAAAAAAATGGAAGTAAACTGCACATGTCAGTGGGTCGGGGGGCGTGGCATGACGAACCCAGGTCGATGGTCTTGGCTGTCAGTGGCAAGTCAACATCATAGTAGGTTTTTTTTTCTCTCTTTTGCGATTCTGGCACGGCTGAGCCCACGATACGCAGCAGCTCTGGGGAGAGAGAGCAGCAGCAGCAGCAGCTTCTTCTTCGACACTAAGAAGCAATAAACCTAAAGGGAAATGTAATAAACGAGAAAATCTTGTACGTGACCAACCGCACCAGGGGTGCAGGCGGAAAAGCAGCCCTGGCGCAGAGATCTAGCGCGGGCTGGCTGGGGGGGGATTTGGCCAGAGTTGGGCGGCAAATGGACTTGCAAAAGAAACGCTGAAAGAAAGCAGCGACGGCGGAAGCGGCAGCATTTTAAAGCGTAACAGGAAAAGGCAGCCGAAAATTCAAAAAAGAAAAAAAAAACGAGATTGTGTGTGTGTGTGTGTGTTCCTAATCGATAACGTGTGTGTGCGTGGCGAAACAGCCTCCGCAGCAGTAGCAGCCGCAGCACGAAGTCAGAGTCACTACTTAGGCACAATTTGGATGGTTATGGCACTCCAGAGACCATTCCATGCCACATCGCCCAGGCTCGAATCGATTTCGCTGAAGCGTTTCTGGCCAAATTCTACGAATGAATTTTCGTTCGTTTGGGCGTCGGCATCGCTGATAAGCCGCCCCAGCCGCAGTCCAAGTCGAGTAGGAGTCGCAGTCGAGTCTTACGTGGAAATCAGGCTCTGGCCAGCTGGCTGGACTGACCGTTTGAGCCTTAACTGTGATTTCTTTTTAATGGCGTGACACTAGACAACAACAACAACAACAACAACATTGGCAGCAGAACAAGCCTTAATTACTCAGTCGGAAATCGGGCATCGCACAACGATCGACAGCGCGAGGGAACCACCCAGGCAGGATCGGCGGCCAGACGACAACGAGATTTGCATGTGGCCCCCCATGGCTAACAGTAAAAAGCATTGCGAGGCATTAAACGAGCATAAAAAAAATGTAGCGCAGCTTTGGCTAAATTGTCATAAGGCGATTTGTACAATCGCGGCCATTAAACCGAAGCGCATTGTTAATAAAGCGACGGGGTGGGGCAGGGAGCAGGAGCAGGGGCAGTCCGGGGACAAGTGAAAACTTTGCCAAGCTGAAAAAAAAAAAATGTAGCGCAAACCTCCCCAAAAACAATTCTACTGTGCGACAATTTTAATTTAATGATGCGGACTTAGTCCTTGTAATGGCCGCGCGCAGTCCGCAGTTGCCAGAGTTGCCACAGTCTCTGCTGGGTTGCCTCCTCTTCGCTACGTTTGTTAAATTAACAGACGCGTTTGTCATTGAAAGCGAAGCGAAATCCGAATAAAAATAGAAATAAAAATAAAAAACAAATAAAAGCATATGGAGAGAGAAAAAGAGAGAGAGAGAGAGCAACAATGGGGCACAGCAACTGCAAATTAATTTAAATGATTTTTATGATGTCATTGCGCAACTGAGCTGCCTAGACAATAAAGGGCAGCCTCTCTGTCCGCATCTCCCTCCCCCCTCTGTCAGATACATGTGTTGGCAAAGCAAACAGACCTTTTGCAGTAGCTACGAGCAGTAACGAAATTCACGGTAGGAGATAAAAAACAACGTACCAAATCGAAGCGACGATCAACAACCCGAGGAGCAGCCGGAGTTCAAGCCAGCTCAGGCCAGCTCAAGCCATGCCCAGCAATTGGATGCACTGCCAGCAGCGCTTAGAGGCAGCACAAAGGGGTATGGCGCGGCTATAGAGACTGCGGGAATACCCTGCCTCGTTTAGGCGGGTAGGCTGAAACGATTCCTAACTCACATCTCGTAGTTCTCCCTACATTTCTGCCTCTTCAGCCTTTTGCCAGCTGCTTCTACCAATCCATATACCCTACAGTGTAGGGTGCGCTTTGCTCTCAGCTCTGCGCAACTGAGACAAATGTGATAACCACGCTGCGATATACGATGCAGCAGACCCGCCAGACACGACTATAGCGCGCTGACAGCGAGAGAGAGAGGGAGAGAGGGAGCAAGGGAGGCGGCGGGCAGGCTGAGTCCATTTCATGCACGGCCACTGAGAATTTATTGTCGATTCGGCGAGGTGTATCGACAACGCAACTGCTACTGGGCACAGAATGCCAGCCAGAGCAGGAGGGGGGAAGCAGGAGGAGCAGGCCGGAGCAGGCTGCTGCTGGAGCCTATCGCGCAGCGCGAATCTGCATCCGAAAAAACTCTCTTGTGCTGAGGTTTTAATTTGTACGCCGCTGCGGCAACTTGGGATGCTGCTGCTGCTGCTGCTGCTCCACAGCCAAGGTGATGAAGTTACTGGAGCTCGACTTGGACAACGTTCCTGGCTCCTCTTCCCTCTTGTTGATGTGCGCACTGATAAGCACGGGTGGGGCCAAGCGGTGGCAAGTGCCAGTGACTTTGGGCTGCTGCTGTGTCCAAGTGGGCTAAGCCAGCCCAGGCAGCTTGCGGCGCAGCTCAGCTCAGCTTCGGCTCAGCTCGACTCGACTCGACTCGACTCATGATAAAGCCTCCAAAAGTGTGGATTATTTCATTTTGCAACGTTTTGTTGCCGCCTGACGGGACGCCCCGCTCTGTCTTAGTGTTGCCCCTGCGCCCTGCTCCTCTCTCCCCTCTCCTCCTGCGCCGCCTGCATCTGTGGCAGCTGCTGCCGCCGCTGCTGCTGCTGCTGCTGCTGCTGTTGTTTTGCGGGTAATGAATAAATTTGCGCAATTTGTTAAGTGAATTCCTTTGTAGCGCGATTTTTTACGAATTCGTTCGCCTCTCTTGGCCTCCTTTGGCACTGGCGCTCGCGCAGATAGGCCGGGAGAGGGGAGGAGGGAGGGAGCAGGGTTGCCACTCGCGGGCATCTGCTTAGAATGCAGAAGGCGCAACAAATGCGCCACGATCTGCGCAGCTTGCTGGGCGGCAGCACAGCAAATGACTTGACTTGGACTGCACAGGAAATGAAAGAGTAGAGAACTCTGGAGGAACTGTATAGGATATATACACATATTTAGCAGACTGTATTCTTATAGAAATTTCCCTTTTCCAACACACCACACTCAGTCTAACCCTTGCTCAAGAACTTGCCATAAAATCTCTGCACATCCGTCCCCTTTCCCGTCCAGGGCTGCATGTTGCATGTTGCATGTTCCTGCTTCCTGCAACAATTTCCGCTCTCAGGGTGCAGCTAAGTCGAACAAATTCAAATTAGAAAATCCGAGCATAAATATCTATGCATGCGCATAGTTCGCCTGCTCGACAATAGATGTCGCTGGCTGTGATTACACTGAGAGAACACGAGTATCACTCACACGGAAGGGTTGCAAAATGCACCCCAGACTGGGTTAGACTGCCAGCCTGTCTGTCTGCCTGTCTGTCTGTCCGTCTGTCTGTCTGCCTATCTCTCTGTCTCCCTGTTTGCTTGTCTCTGCATGTTGTCTCTCTCTCTCTTCCTCCCTCTCTCTCTCTAGGTTCGTTTGTGTGTCTGATTTCTGTTGGAATTCAAAAGATTTACAAATACTTGTGCACTCTTTTGGCTGTGTTGCACTTAAGCAACTCCGCTCGGCTTGTCTTCAAGTGCAACCCCCGGAAGAGTCTCGAGTCTCCTCTCCTCTCTGCTCTCCCTCTCTCTCCTCTCGCTGCTCTCGTTGAACCAATAAAAATCTACGGCCAAGTCATTTTTAAAGCAGATACTTGTCGTCAGCACAAAAATGTTACCTCTTCAGCTCGGGCTGCCTCAGCTCTTCATCTCGCCTCACCGGGTTATCCTTTCCAGCGTGGTTTCACTCGGTTATTTTTTTTTCCTGGTTTTACAGCACCCCAGCGTCTTGTCTGTGCTGGAACCTGCGCTGCGAAATGTTTGTTTTGTTGTGTTCTCTCCCACTGTATTTGTTTATTTCGCTGACGAGGCAAAAGGCAGCGCTGCCTGCCGTTGAGAACGCCATGAAATTGTCAATACAGCGGGAGGAAGGACAGCAGGGGCAGGGGGGCAGGGCAGTAGAAGAAAGTGTGCATAAAAAACACAAGCAGAAACGCACCCACATTACGAGCGACTGTGGACTGTTTTTTTTTTCTTTTTTATGGCGGGAACCTCAGCGCAGCACTCGAGGAAGGGTTAACAATGGCGCTGCCTTGCGCTTCCTGTCCAGCTTCCCGCACTCCTCCTTGTCGTCGTCGTCGATTGCCGCTGTCATATGCAAAAATCGAGAGCACAGCAGGGCAGGGCAAAGGGAGAGAGGGGGGAGCAGGAGCTGGAGCGGACTGGCAGCAACACTTTTGATAACATTTTATTACAACGTACTCGTAGGTGTGATTTTTATGGTTTTTGCTATGCTCAACGATTTTTTTATGTGCCCAGCAATATTCTACCATCTCTTCCCATCTCCTCCTGCCTACCCCATCTCCTTGTTGTTGTCTATGCTGATTGCGTTGGGTGCAGAAGATGCTCGGGCAAGGGCAGGACAATCCAACTAAATGGGTTGATTGGCGGAGTAGGGGCGGGGCAGGAAAAGGGACCGCTTGGCTGATTAAAAAAAAATAAAGTGCAGCTTAAAGTATAAGAAAATAATTCCAGAAAGCGCCCTTGGGATAAATTAAATTAAATAATATAGCTTTTTATTTAGACATGATATATGGTAAAATAAAACTAAAGAGGCAGCGTATATTTTTTAAAAGTATATATTAAAATACTTCTAAGTATTTCAGTCTTTATGAGCTCTAACTAGTCTACAATTAATTATTCTGATGCAGTTCTATTTATAAGTATATAGATCACTATTTTTCCAGGTATATCATTTATATTTCTATAAATCGAGTTGCTATATTGATACGAGGAAACTGTTCAACTATAACTTAGCCTAAGCTCACCTCGCTCTCGAGTAATCGTCTTCCCCTTTGCAAGGGGTATTCCTCAAGCAGATCTCACTCACATTATGCAGTGCATTTTATTCACATTCATTCATTCACTGTGAGTGATTTGTCAGTTGTGTCTGCGCTCTCCATTTGCTAATTAACTGAACAATCAGATAATAAATCACCTGCAGCTGTGGCTCCCATGTCAACTGGATTTCACGCCGCCAGCAATTGTTTTTCATCGCACTAAATATTAATATCAATATGAATTTTTACAGCTTCGTAAAACAATTCACTAGTTGCCCCCTCCTCCCTCCCATACACACGCTCTATATTGTTTTTTGCATTTGACTTGCGTTGTTTTTTATCTACAGTCAACAAAGACAGCAGCAGCGCCGGCGACTTGAATTATTCATATGCCTAATACAAATAAAAACCAAAATAAATTATAAGAAATTCAAGCGGCAGCAACAGCAACAAAAAAAGCCAAACTAATTATTCATTATTATGTACGAGATTTGCGCATAAAAAAACGTTTGACCAATACGCAACCCGTTACCCTCCCCCTTAGCCAATGCAGCAGCCGCAGCTCGCCTCCTGGTTCGACCTGGTCTCTAGTTTAGTGGGTCAAGAAATCCAGTTTATTAACATTCAAATTAATACATACAAATGACGTCTCTCTCTCCCTCTCTCTCTCTCTCTCTCTCTCTCTCACTCTCTCTGCGTTTACGGCGCATAATAATTAGCCGGCAACTGGCGCTAATGCTGCCACGATTGTTGTTGCTGCCTCTGCTGCTGCCTCTGCTGCTGCTGCTGCTGTGGCCAAGGACCAAAACAGAGCATTAGCATAAAATTAGAATTTGTAATTGCGGCGGCGCAACAGGCTGAGCAGCAGGACGAGCAAAGCCCTCGCTCGCTCTCTCTCTCTCTCTCACACTCGCTTGTGGCATGCGTCGCGCGCTTGGCTTAATTAAAATGCAGTTGAGGCAGAGATACCCAGCAAGAGGCAGAGGCTGGGAGGGAGGGAGGGGGAACATCTATCGGTAGGCGCCTGCGCAAAAGGACAACGCGCTCGCCGTCAGCTTTTGAATTATTCAAATGGCGATGCGCGCAGCCTTTTTGGCGTGTTGACTTCTCACTGATTATGCGCATAATATTTGAACAGCATAGAGGGGGGCATAGGCAGGGGCAGGGGCAGGGGCAGAGGATGCGCTGGCTTGCCTAGACATGCCACACATGTACACATAATTAAGCCATAACAATTAGCCACAAGTTGCTGCCTGCCGCAGCCGCAGGCCACGCCTCGTGCCCAACTGAGCCTCGGGTTGGGGTTCTGCGGCAAATCGAATCTGCTACTGCCACTGATTCGATTTCCATGCAATTTTCAATGAAAAGGCGCGGAATTGGGGGGGAAAATATCCATAAACTACGCCGCCAGGTAAATGTTTTCCAAGTGGAACTAAGCTCGAGAGCGCTTGTCGCACGGTGGCATTTGCATGTGTAAAGTCATAAATAACGAGACAACATAACACTTAGAGCACACACACACACACACACACACACACACTGACACAGACACGCCCCGCTATCGAGATGCGATGCGATGTATGACAGCAGCCCCCAAAATGCATGAGCTATGCCAGAGACAAGAGAGAAAGCCGAGGGAGGGGGAGAGGTTTGTTTCGTAGTCTGGCCCAAGCTTATCAAATGCAAAATAAAAATGTTACACAGGCAGCGAGAGACAGAAAGAGAGAGAGAGAATTTATTTCGGTTAGGAACTTCGCTCGCGGGTTATGCAAAAATTTGCAAGGGCTCCAAAAGGTGGAACTGAAAGTGGGAGCAAAGTGGGAGCATAAATAAAAATAAGTAACGAGCGCCGAGCACAAATTGATAAAACAGTGAAAAGAAATTGCCGCACACAGGCAGCGCAATCATAACACGGCGAGAAACAAAGGACAACACAGAGAGAGAGAGAGAGAGAGAGAGAGAGAGAGAGATAGTGAAAGAGGCAGCAAGCGGGTGTGTGGGCGAGATAGAGTGAGAAATTATTGAACAAAAGCGTACGGCACAAAAATGTTTGAAATTGAATTTGATAAGAATGGAAAAGCGGGCAGAACTGAAGTCGAATGAAGGAATGCACTATCAACGAACTGAGAAAACTATATATGTATGTATGTTTAAAAATATATAAATATTTTTAAATTCTATAAAGATCATACAAAAAGCCCTGTACATTTTATAAAAATAATTGCAGTACTTTATAAGCTAAATTTCATCACAACTTCCTCTTTTCTTATCAGTTTGTGTTACTAGAATATTTGTTACTAACCATGCAACGCTATAGATATCTATAGATCATGCACTTAAATGCAGTTTAATTTATAAAATATAGTATCTACAGACCGATCCTAACTTTCTCTTTATTAATTTCCTTCCAGCAAATCTCTCGCCTAACTGGGAAATTTCTCACTATTCCAGAATCACTTTTTATAAACAAATCTAAAATATTTCCTATAACAGCATCTCGCTCATACTTTCCCAGCAGATCTCTCGCATTACAGCTAAAATTTCTCACCTTTCCCCGAGTACAGTTTGTCGCAAATCTAGCCAGCTTTTCACAGAGCTCTTCGGGCAGGGCAACATGAGTTAAACCCTTTTTGCATACAAGCACAAAACACGGCAACAAGAGTAGCAAATGGCAAAAATTTGTAACTGCCCCTCGGCAAAGCAAACACAAAAAAAAAAAAAGAAGAATAAATATAAACGAAAACGGAAAAACGAAAGCAGAAAAGTAAAACTGAAAATAGAATTGGAAAATAGAAAACTGGCTACAATGCTGCTGCTGCTTCGGCTTGGAAATAAATTAAATTTTCTAAACGATTGTGCGACTACACTACAGCACCCAAGGCAGCCCAGCGCACCTAGCACCCCTTTTGGGCACACAACACAGGTTCACAATGGGATTCGGGATTTGCATACGCGAAATTGTGACAGACCACCAAGTGCTGAGGAAACGCAAGGAGATTTCCTTCTTCGCCTTTCACTACTCTCTCGCTGCCTGTCTCGAATTACGCGAATAATGATGCGATAAGGAATGAGGTAGGTAGAGGAAGGAAGCAAGGAAGGATCCTGGCGAAATTGTGTTTTTGCATAAATTAAAAATTAGCGAGGCGGACGCACCCAACCCGTTGAGCCGAAGGTGACGCATTTATGCATAAATTAAGGATCAATACCGAAGCAGAAGCAGGAGCAGGAGCTGTGCCTGCTCAGCCCTCCAGAGACGCCTTAAATTTGCATTACAATGACAACTTGCCAAAAGGTTTGCCAAAAAGACGCGAGCAGCGGCGTCTCGCCGTCTCCGTCCTGGGTCGGAGCTGTGTAATAATGGGTCATCCATTAGGGGCTGCATTTCGCTGGCTGTTGACGTCGTCAGGCTAAACACGGCTCGCCGCAGAAGGAACAACCCTTAAGAAAACCCCGGGCCCAAAGATTAGCGCTGAACTCTGTCGACCCCGACCCCGACACGACCCGATCTCGCCTCGATCTCTCTAGCAGCTCGAGCTGCCTTTGATGTCACATTTTGTTATTTATTTCGGGGCAGAGGAATTTGATTTGCATGAGAATGGAGAAAATTGATATTTGGTCTGGTTGCGTTGTCTGCGCTGCAGCGTCTTCTTTCCCCCTTTACGGATAGGGACGGGACGGGACGCACGTGTTGCCTCAAGGGTGCAAGGCAAGGCAAGGGTTGCTCCGAGGATCACCACACATTGTGAAAATTATGCAGATGAAGACGGCGAGCAACCTTTTTTGCGAGCGGAAGGATGAGGATGAGTATTCAAATGGGTTGAGGCATCTTCTTCTTAGGGGGTTGTCGGGGTAATTTGCCTACTATACGTGGCAGCCGAAGAAGATAGAGGAACGCAGGCAGGCACGCAGAGGGCACATCTAATGGGATGACATCTGTGCGCAAAAGGGTTTTGCATATTATTTAATTTTCCCAGAGACTCCAGCAAAGGGTTCGCTCGATCGTTCGAGCTGAGCATGATTTTCTTTCCCATGGAAATGCGCTAAGCACAAAAGACAATATTGATCGCGTATTGAAGATGCAATCAACTATGTAAAACGAATTTACACCCCTCTCTCCATCTCCCTCTGCCCTACGTTGCAAAAATTCAAATTAATGTGAGCTGAGACATTTGAATGTGCAAAAATCTATATTGATCGAGGTACCCCATGACAGCAGAGATAATGCGCGGGGAACGCATCTTCAAGGAAGATCAACATGATCATGATGATGATGATGATGATGATGATGATGATCAATGCAAAAATTGGCAGAGATTTTGTAACGTACTTTCTCACGGCTCGAGGTGTATGTAAACTTTGTCTTGCCAAAAAAAGGGTTGCAACCCCTTTGCGGGCAAGCTCTGTGGCCTGGCACCGCCTACAAGGCCTACGCCTCCACCCCCCCACCCTCTCTCTGTCTATCTCTCTCTCTCTCTCCCTCTCTGTGTGTTGCGTGCAAAGTCAAATAAAGCAACAAAGGCAAATAATAATTTAAAAGGTTTTGTTGACGTTTCGAACTGTTGTTGACTTTGCCGCGCGCGAACCAAACACAGCAACACAACAGCAGAAATCAAACAGTCGACAAAAAACAACAGCAACAACAACAACAACAACAACAGCAGCAGCAACAACAACAACAACTCGAACTGCAAGTGGCTGAGGTTGCGGCTGAGGCAGCCACCCGCAACCACCGCCGTAGCAAGCAGCAGAGCAAACAACAAGGGAGACAAGGAGAGACTCAGGCAGCAGCAGCAGCAGCGACATTGATGGCTGTAGCGACTCCTGTGCCGCATCCTGTGCCAACCTCCTCCTCCTCCTCCTCCTTGCAGTGCTTCATTATGATTATTTGCGGTTAAATTTTGTGGCGCTTTTAGACTCGAATAATGATTTGATACGGAAAGGATTAAAATTAAGCACAAACTTTGTCTGTGCCTGTCAGCGCCAAGTGGGGGAGAAGAGGGGGAGTAGAGGGGAGGTAGCAGGGGAAGCTGTAGCAAAGTTGCGCATTTGTTGATTAACTTTTTATTTGATTTATTAGCGCAAACAAAACGCAAAATGCTTAACACGCCGCGTATTTCCGCTCGGGTCATGAACTTCAGCAGTGAGTCAGCGTCTCTCTCGCTCTCTCTCTCTCTCCCTCTCTGGCTTCTTATTTAACTCTTACTCAGTCTGGAATCTCCGCTCCAGGTTCCAACTCCCTGTCGCAGTGCTTAGCGCGCTAAGAGTCGCGTAGTAGTTTAACGACGACGACGTGTTGTGTTTGCCGCACGCAGATTGCTATCTGTGAGATACAGATACAGAGTATCTACAAGTACGAGTAGGCCACTCTCAGCAATGTGCGATGTTGTGCGGGTGTTGTTGGCCCCGACAATTAGCAGCTCTCTCGCTCTCGCTCTCTCTAAGCTGAGAATGTTATACAATCAATCTAGCAGCTTGTATATAGCAAAAGATACGCAGAGACAAAGATACAAAGAGCAAAAGATACTTAGATACTCTGGAATGAGCAGAGAGGGAACTCTATATTCAGTTTTAATTTTTAATATTTATTTATTAGATTAACTAAAATCTTCTGCCTTAGTTTTCCCTTACCAAATTGCTCAATCTTCTCTCGCAGTGTACTGCAATTTGCAATCAATTCTTCCTGCAGCTTCAATAATACATCTTACCCCCTGCTGACACAGCCCGCCTCGGGTGGGTGTCTCTTACGCACCCAGAAAGGTGTAAATCATGATCATGTCAATCATCGGGGCAGCTGGAGCAGCAGCAGCAGCAGCATCAGCCCAACCTTATGGCGCACACCTCGCCTCAAATTCACTTTTCATTCATTAAAGGGGCCCGGCGGAGGCGGGGAGGCGAAGGAGTCAGTCAGGGAAGAGTAGAGAGAGAGAGAGAGAGAGAAACTGTTGCAATTGTCGCGCCTACTTAAAAGCGAATGCAGACGCATCCACAGACGAGTTTAAATAAAGCCTGGCTTAATGATATCCGTTGGCAAGGCTCCATCTGCAGCTACAGTTCATCGTGGGCTGCAGTCGCCCTCTCCCCCTCTCTCTCTCTCTCTCGCTCTGCAGGCAGATACCCAGAGACATGTCGGTGCCCGGGCGCGCATCAGAGAATTGTGAATGAAAGACAGACGACGATGACGATGAAGGCTTGTAATGATGCTGCATTGCTCCATGGAGGCAGGCCCAGGGACGAGCTGCAGCAGTCTTTGGACTCATTCATGAAGTTCGCCTTTTTTATTGTTGTGTGTGTGTGTGTGTAATCAGTCCACGCAATAAAATTGTTTGCAAACCTGGCCGGGTTCTTTTTTTCTTTTTTATTGCCATTGTTGTTGCCTGTTGTCGTAGTTCTTGTTGCCGTTGCCGTTGCTGTTGCTGGCTTTAAGTTTGCGTTTTTTGACAGTTTTCGAGGTGTGTTTTGTTTTTGTGCCGACTTTGCCAAGATCTTGTCGTCGCTTTTCCTGCGTGGCAGTCAGTCAAGACTCTGTCGAAGCTCAGCTCAGACGCAGCTCGTGTCTGCCTCTGCCTCTGCCTCTGCCTCAATCACAGACGCAGCCAGACCGTGCCTCAAAAGATGTCAATTAAATTAATTATTGTTTTTGAATTCATTTTTTTTTTTTATTCTGACTTTGCAATGCAAAACTGTTGCAAGCAAAGGTCGCTGGCTTGGCTTGGCTTGGCTGGCAACACCTCTAGGTGGTAGGCCCCGTTTTTTGTTTTAGCCAGTTTTGTATTTTTCGGGCCGTAAGGCAAAAGTATGTCAAGCATTTGATACCCGCGTAATTCTTTGTCTAATTAATCGCCAACCATGCTGACATGTGGTTCCACTAGAGCAAAGCCAGTGCCGAATTGCTGGCAGGGTTGATAACGTATGCAGCCAGCTGAGCAGTTAGTCGAAGAGCAGATACACTTACTAGAACTTGGAGTATGCTCTGAAGTTAAGATATGTGCTGTAAATCAAGCTATCATCCGATCTATAGCTTCCCCTAGCTCTGCTCATCACTTTTAGCTTTCTCTGCCTCTTCCTGCTCGCTGACAAACTGCCGCCACTGATACCCTAACTCTAACCCAACCATAGCCCAATCCCACCGAGCTCGAAACCCTGCGATAGCCCAGCAGAAAAGTAACTTCTCTCCCATCGCAGTGTGACACATTTTCCGCCCCTGTAGGCGCGCGATATGCGCATAATTAATGAGCCTTTTATGGTTTATTGAACCGCAGCAGCTACACGAAAAAGTCATGGCTTACCCAACTAACAGTTACTGCCAGTTTGATAAGGTGGCCAACATCGGCTTGCGGGTTGCGCTTGGCTAACTTCAGGCCAGAAGGCAGACAAGGCGACGCATCGCTTCGCACTTGACTTGGAAATTTATGTTGCTTCCTTTATGGTTATTACACGTAGTTTTGGGACTGGCTTGGATTGGGTTCGCTTCTCAGCTGCACATTAGTTAGGCCCAAGTGAGGCCAGACAAAGCTGCTCTAATTGCTTAATGTCAACTTCCTCCCTCTCTCTCGCTCTCTCCCTCTCTCTCTCAGGCAGCGCGTTGCAATCTCAATCACTCTGCTGATTTACAATCTCTCCCTCTCAGTCATAACTTCTATGAGCCCCCATTAAAATTAATAATTTGCCACAGCGCAGCGAATGATAATCAACCAACATTTTTATCAGCATCTGAAATGCGCTTAATGAGAAGTGTGGGAGAGAGAGGGGGAGATTCCTCTCTGAATTTTGAATTTTAATTTCAAGTGTTCTACCAAAATTAATTTCTGCACACAACAAACCGCAACCCTTCACCCTGCACAGGCAACCTTTTTAACCCCCCCTCCTTCCCCTTCACAAGCGTCACCAATTGCAGAGCGCACATTCCGCCCACATCCCGCGCCGGCAGCGAGATAGCGTCGCCTTTGTTGCTCTTCATGTTCCTCTTGTTGTTGTTGCTCATCATCGTCATTTTATTTCATTTTATTTTTCCATAAATAAACTGCGTTGATTGTCGTCTGGGTTGTGCCCCCTCTAACCCTTCCAACCCTTGAAGAGGTGGGGGAGGGGGTTACGGCCAGCCCCTTGAGTGCTTTTAAGCTGATGTCGTTGCGTTGATAAAACTGCAGACGCAACTCAAACATGGGCAGGTCCTGCTGCCGCTGCCGGGTCTACGGGTACGTCTACGCTCCTGCTCCAGCTCCTTCAGGCTGCGTTTACGGTTACGCTTCGTATCTTTCAAATTGTTGCCAGTTGCCGCCTGATTGTTGATGGGCAGCTGGGCAGGGCAGGAGAGCAGGAGGGGATGGGGGCTGAGGGTAGATAGGCGTGGCAGTCGCATGTGTGCTTAACAGACCGTTTGCCATTTTTGCATGCACACACACACACACACTGATTATATGGCGCCCACACACACACACACACACACACTTACACACATTTAATTGACTGTGGACATGTTGGCTGTGGTGTGTTTATGGAAGCGCGGCCAGGGATCTCTGGGTTGGCTGTGATTCTTGAGGTTGCTGTGTGTGGTTAAGTTTAAATACTCGACAGCCATCAACAGCGCATAAAACATTTAACAATATTATTATGCATAATACAAAAGTGAGAGATGCTACAGGGAGTGTGTGTGTGAGAGAGGGGGAGGGGGAGAAAGATGTCGCTCGTAGCAAGCTGTGAAAATAATGTTGCATACGCACAGGCGTCGGGTTGGAGCATAGCGAACAATCAGGCCGGAAACGAGCTATAAGTCTGATATCTGAAGTCCGAAATATGCCTGAGACTCTGCTTAAATTTATTAAATATTTTCCATAATTATCTAGCTTGAAACTTATTCGATTTGCGCTTGCTGGAACTGTATGTAATGAAGCCCCCGCAAAGATTAAAGACAGAGACACCGCCCAAGGATGCCAGCAGCAAAATTCCCCGGGTTCAAGTGAGTCCACAGCAATTGCCTTACGCACGTACGCAGCGCAGCGCAGTCATCATCATCATCATCCTTACATCTATGCCAAGTCGGAGGGTTCGCTTCGCTTTTATTCTTTTTTCTTTCTTTTTTTTTTTTTGGGCAGACAGGAAGGCGGACGGAGCGGGGCGGGGCAGGCCGGCGGTGACAGTCGCGCAACACGTAAAAATTAAAACACCAACGCATTCTTTTTTATGAATCCCATCCATCCATCCATCCATCTGACAATTCCACAATGTGTATTGCATTCTGCTTATAATCTGTCTCTCTCTTTCTCTCTCTCTCTCTCTTTGCTGGGGGAATTGTATTGAGTGCCACTAAAATGTTGAGAAATGTGCGAGTGCCAAACACACAGAGAGAGAGAGAGGCGACACACTCATGCACAGGTATATATATCCACGTATAACCGCCGCCGCGTCCAAAGTCAACGTTCCTTCTGTGGCAGCACGCACGTTTTTTTTTCATTCAAACGGACGCGCTGCCGCTGCCGCTGCTGCTGCGTATCTGCGCTCATCGTCGCACGAATGAATGGCCCATGCCCATGCCCATGCCCAGTCCCGGTACCAGTACCAAATCCAGTGCCATGCCCAGGCCCCGGCAACAGCAGTTCCCAATCCCATGGACATGGAGCAGTAGCTGAAGGCGAGGGCGAACAACGCGACGCGTCGCGTCGCACAGCCGCAAAGCAAACCGTTGATCACGTTTGGCGCAGGCTTCCGGTTAATGCGAGTCAAGTCGAGGCGAGTCGAGTCGAGTCGACCATAGGAGCTCTAAGCGAGCACTGAGCCGGGGGCTTTGGCTGCTTGTCGTTATCACTGGCTGCCTTTTGGACATGCGACAACAACAACAACGAGTCGAGTGAGGACTGTGGAGAGAGAGGGGGGAAAGGGAAACAGAGGGTAGTGACGACGCCCGCGCACGTTGACGGATCGCAACGCACGCGCGTCTCCATTGCCAAGTGTAAGAAATTAAAACGTTCCCAACTTGGACTTTGTTTGGCTTGCTACGTGTTTGGCAACGGGCAACGGCGACGATCCTCAATTTATTTATTGTATTTTTCTAGCCGAACACACGAGCCGAGGCGGGGGGAAGTCATAAATTATGTAAGAGGCAGAGAGTGCCCCCTTCCCTAGCTGCTGCCTCTCCTCTTGCGCTTTTGTGATCTTCTCCAGCAGCTGCATCGCTTATCAGCGCAAAGGGTCAACTCTTTTTGGGCAGCTCGTAAATGCTTTGTGCTCGTTTACGACACTCGCACACACACTACATTCTATTGCCCACAATGAACTCGTTCTACAGCTACAGATACAAATGTATCTCAAAGTGGCAGTGCGAGAGTTCTGCGCGCGATATGCAAAACAGACAACTCTCTGACGACTTTAAGGCCTGATAAGAGCCAAAATACACACACACAACACACAACAAACGGCGGCGGGAGAAACAAAAAAACATTTAGCAAGTTGCACAAAAAAAACATTTCAGAGAGGGGAAGGCAGGGGGGGGGGACTGTCAAACAACTTAAAGTCTCATTTATCATGTTGTGTGAACTTTGAACAAAATCTGGCAAAGAAAAGCAGCGCGAGCGAGCAATCGAAAATACTTGAGTGAAAATTCATAATTTTTTGCATAATTTTTCGACAGGAGAGGGGGGGGAGACAAATGAGACATAAATAGCGGAGCCAAGACATGACCTACAGCACACTCAGCCGGATCAACAAGTGGCACACAGCATAAAAATGAATCGCAGACGACGACGACGACGATGAGAAATCCATAAGTCAATTTTCAAAAATTATGCAAAATTATTTAAATTGCAGACGAGGACGACTACGAAAAGGAATACGAGCCAAAAAATCAACAGGAGCAGAGAGAGAAAGAGATAGCTAGAGCACCTACAAAGCCACTCACTCACTCTCCCTCTCTCTCTCCCTCTCTCTCTCCCTCTCTCTCTCTCTCTCACTTTCGTTGATGCTCTGCATGCAAATGCGAAACGGAAATGGCAAACAAACCATAATGTGACGACGACGACGACGACGACGACGTCTCTGCCAGCGTCTACGTCAGCGCATAAGCAACAACTTCCGCTGTCGACGCTGCCGTCTGCGTCAGCGTCAACGTCATTTGTGCCAAAATGAAGTTCCTCTTCACTCGCTGCCGCTGCCGCTGCCTCTGCTGGCCTGGTGAGCAGACAAAATCGTATGCAAATCAGTCGACGCTCTGTGGCAGGCAAAAGTTCAGCGTACGCTTAACTTTCAGCCAACAAAACTGGGCATGCCACATGCCACCACACCACGCCCCCCCTGCCAGCAGCACACCCACTCGGCAGGGGGAGGGGAGGGGAGGGCGGCAACCACAGGGGGCAGCGCGCATGAGCGCCGACATTGTCTGCCTCATTTGCGCCAATTTTTTACATAAAAATCAGAGTGCAAAATACAAAAAAAAGTTGACGCCTCAGAGCAGCCCCCCCTGGCTCCCTCTCCCTCTCTCTCTCTCTCTCTGCAGCCTGCCTGCCCCACTGCGACTCTCTCCGTTCGTGCCACATTTACATTTTTTACTGCTGTTGAACTTATTTTCGCATTTTCTATGTGTGTGTGTGAGTGTTTGTTTTTTTTTACATCGATTTTGCATAATTTTTCAAGGTCGTCAGTCGACAGCGGCAGCGGCAGCAGCAACGGCGGCGGGTGTTGCATACATTAGCATGTTGCCGGCGTTGCAAGACGCCCGCTGCGAGCTACGAGCTGTGTGTGTGTGTGTGTGTGTGTGCAGCCAACACGGGAGTCGCCGCCGCAGTAAAAGTTGTTGCCACAGTTTTGCATAGTTGGCATATTAAGCAAATGTTATGTTCGGTTTCTGTTGATTCGCGCTGTGATTGCGCGCTGCGGCTCAGGCAAGGTGACTCTGAGCGCGACTGAAGATGCGCAGTGAATCAACAACAGCAAAGTCTCTCTCTGGAGAGAAAGAGAGAGAGAGATGCAGCAGTTGAGCTAATATTACAGGGTATAACTAAAGGATAAAGGAAGTGGATAAAGGGCAAGAGCTGAGTGAGCTATGGGATGCGCGAGTGAAGATTGAGAGTCGAAGATATTATAGATGACTTTTAGAATAACTCCACCTTATCCTAGATACAGCTAGCTATGCCTTCCCTAGCTTTACAGGGTATACTTTACACGCCATAGCTCACGCTGTGCTCTCTGCGTGCCATAAGAATGTTGTCAAAAATGCTTTAAGCTGTAATTTTTCTCACATAATATTAATAACAATTTTTTTTAGCCAAATTGATTTGCCAGTTAACGCGCCATGGTGCACCTTCTGTGCTGCTGCTGCTGCTGGAAAACCACTTTGATCGCCAGGTGCGCATTGAAGTTGTTCTGGTTCTCCTTGTTCCGAGTCGCCCCTGTTTGCTGTCACACAGTGCTCGTGGTTTTTTTCTTCGAGTTGGCCTAGCCTGGCTTAGCAGAAATGTTTTGGAACCTTGTTAAATGTCACCATTCGGTATGCGACCTGAAATTGACAAATCGCCGAAATGCGTGTGCGTAGAGTGAGCAAAAGCGCAACAGCAGCGACGGCTAATTTGCAAAAATATCTCTCTCTCTCTCTCGCTGGCAATTTGTGGGCCTTGAGATTGCAATCGATTGGAGAAACTGTACTGTAACTGAACGAGTTCAGTTTCAGTTCTCAATCAGTGCAACTGGTTCTCTGCACACAGAACAGAAGGGAACCAGTTAATTGAGTGTTCATATGTTCACGCAAAGCACTTCTAAGTGCAATTTCTCTGCCATGACAAAATGTTATTAATTGGACCGAGGACAATGCCAGTTCCCAATCCCTGCCTCCCTTTTACCGGCTCTGCTTGCGTGATTTCTCGTACCCCAAAGTGCTAATAATTGCTCGCCAATATTGGCCCTAAAGAGGCAGACACAATGGGACACGCCAGATGATTATCGAACCGACAGTGAAACCGATCGAGAGCAAAGTGTAGAGAAGGAGCAGCAGGAAGAGGGCAGAGTAAAAGACGAGGCCGAAAACAAAAGGAGCCACGTCTGCTGATTGCCCGGCAGCGTAACAAAATAATTTGTGTGCCTGCCTGACTGTGTGTGCCTGCCTGTGTGTGTGTGCGAGGTGTCTACCCGGTGTAGTCCTCGAGAGCAGAGCGCACCTTCACCTTTGTCAGTGCGATCAACTGAGCGCGTAAATGCCATAAAAATTGTTTCAGCCACGGTAATTAGTTGTTGTGTCCTGCGCGATGACGTTGCCGATCGCCGTCGCCGTCGCCGCCGACTCACGAGTTGCAGCCGCCGCCGCCGCCGACTGTGCCACAGTGTGGCAAGGTGTTTCACTGTAGCCATGCCCGCTGGCTGCCACGATCGCGGTTGTAATTCATTAACGCTTCGCTGGGTCGCTGACACGGCCAGAAAGTATGCGACTTCTTTTTACCATCTCATGCTCTTATCAAGGGTGCAGCAACAGGAGCAGGAGCAGCTGCAGGTGGTGGCAGCAAGACAAGCTGCAGGCTGTACCAAAGTGTAAGGAAACCAGCCAGCTATGATACTCCAGTGGATTACTAGCATATCATCCCTCTGGAAAGTATATTAAAAAACACTTTACTGTGTTTAGCAGCATTTTAGAGTATTTCAAACCAAACAAAACGAGCTGATCTTTTGCTCGATCGTTGGCCTCCTCTTCGGGCTCTGTCGATGTCTTACTAAAATTCCAATGAAAATCGAAAATGCCGTCAACACATTTTGAGTGCGAGACTTGGAATTGTCGTGTTAGACTTTCAGGCATTTTCGAATGTGCAGCGCCCCAAGATTTCATGCTATTTATGAAGAGCAAACAGAGATGGAGGAGCCGAGCCGAGCTGAGAACTGAGCTAAGAGAACTCGAGAACTGAGGCCAGGGCGTGCAAACAGTAATAAAAACATGACGACAACAGCAACCTGGCACAACAACAACAATTTAAACAGGCCCAAACAGAGAGAGAAGGAGAGACCGTAGCCAAACGTGGCAAACGCTGCGACGACATAAAAGGTCAACAATTACTTGGCTGTCTCTCTGTCTGTCCGTCTCTCTGTCTGTCTGTCTGTTTGTCTGACTGACGAATTGTTTGAACTGTCTAAACTTTGGCTACCAAAGAGTCTAGCTCGACCACAGCGAAGACATCGAAGACATAGACAACACAGCACAACACAACACACAACGTTACGTTGACGCTCAGGCTGACGACAAACAAGGCCCAAACAATTGTCAACGCTCGCTCTCGTCTCTCGCAGTGCTCTGAGCAAATTGTGGGCAATGTTGTAAGTCGTCGTCGACGTCGTTGTCCATGTCGAACTCTCAGTCAAAGTCCCAATACCATTCACAGAGTCAGTGGCCCAGGCAGTTGCCAGGCACGCACATGTAAACATCAATAAATCAATTAGGCAAGCATTGGCACAACAAGCAAGTGAATGGTTACCCCAGCTGGAGCTGGAGCTGAAGCTGGAGAGGAGCTGCTGCTGCTGCTGCTGCTGAGGAATTCAGCGCCAATCGCCGTCAACAAAAGTGTGACAATATTTCCATGAAATTGTTCATTAACCGCTTGGCACACATTGCACTTGCCCAGAGTCGCTCACAGTCGCTCCCAGCCCATGCCCATGCCCAGGCCCAACTGCCCATCCAACTGGCAGCTGGATACATCTACTGGCACACTAATTGCTTGCGCCAATAGCTGATCCGATGCTCCGGTGACCATTGCAGCGCCATCCTTGTTGAATTTCTTCGGAAGCTGCATACCTCACGTTTGCCCGACAATTCAACGGAAGTTTTTACCTGAGATAACCTCGACCCCCTCTCATCCCTTTTACCCCCCTCTCGTGCTGCTGCTATCGATCGCTTTGTGGGTCGTGGTTTACTGTGCAAGGTGTGAAGCATAGTGCGCTCCAAAACTGATGAGCCGCTAATGTGCATTGTATGCACGCATTGATACACTTCCCTGCCCCCTTCAAAAAAATAGCTGAACTTGCCAGAATTCTTGGAATCTTGGAAATGATGGGGGGCATTAGTACCCTGAGTGATGTGTGTAGACTGTGTGGCGGTAGAGTCGCTGCCCTGCAGACTGGATAAAAGAAAGTAGAAGCAGCTTTTCTCTCTCTTAGACAGAGCACAGTCTGAACTGCAGTCTAATCTCTCACTCTTCTCTCACTCTCCTCTCTCTGCTCTCTCTCTCTCCCTCCCAGCAACATGTTTCAAAATCAAAGCACAAAATGACAGCCGTAAAAATTATAACAAAACTTCTGTCAGCAGCAGCAGCTGGGGGGGAGTAGAGGGAGCAACTGGCAGGAAGGCAGGCAGGCCGACTGCGCTGGCATGTTCATTTTGCCAACATTTTCAACCAATCAAGCGGGCACAGCAGCAACACTGCGAACAACGACAGCAGCAACAGCAACAACAGCAGCAACAACAACAACATGTGTTGCACATACAGCGCGCTCGTATTCCCATATGCCCCTGGGCTGCTGCTGCTGCTGCTGTTGTTGCTGTCGCTGCTGCTGCTGCTGCTGCTGTTGCCGGGTAGCCGCTGACATGTGGTAACGCGGTTTTGGTTTTGGTTTCGGCGCGGTCTTGTAATGCGTATTCAATGTTCCCGGACAGATTGGCAGACAGACGGACATAGAGACAGACAGCCAGGCTGTCGACGGGGCGAGTCCTACGTCTGACCCCCAGACGGGAGCAGGACACACGCGTTGCCACTCCTGTTGCCCATGTTGCTGCTGTTGTTGCTGTTGTTGTTGTTGATGTTGCTGCCGAGTTTTCCACATTATGCGACGTTCGTTGTGTGGCATGTTGTGTAGCCTTTGATTGAGTTTCAGTTTGAGTTCGGTTTGCCCGGCAGCTTTTCACGCAACATTTTCACAACTCTCCCACTCTTCCTCTCTCTCTTTCTCTGTCTCCCCCCTGGTTTTTTCTCCTGCTATTCCCCCGGAACCGGGTAACTTTGAAGCGTGTTAAAATGTTTGATTTTGTCCGAATGTCATTTACAGCTGTTCGCGCGTGTCGTGACTACGTCAAGAGAGCGCGTATTGCTGCGATTGATGGATGCGTGTTTTGTGTGTGTGTATTGGCAATAGAAATTGCACAACCCTCTCCGCATGAGAAGCGCAGAGAGCGGCGCAGCTTATAAGCCAACAAGAGTTAAGAGCGCAATACGCTGATTTCAACTCTCCAATCGCGCAACATAAACTGCAGATACTTTTGTGGTCTGTTTGCTGTTTTGCATGTTGCCCTTTTCAAGTGCCTCCTCCTCCTCTCTATCCTTTCCCTCTCCTGCCCCTCTCTATTGGCCAGCTCTAGTTGGCCTAGCGTTAATTTACGACAAGTCCTTTGGTCACGGTCCTGCCCATGGCCCGACTGCGTCTGAGTGCCACCTGATGTTTGTGGTCGATAACGATTTATGACACCAACAGCAGCAGCAGCAGCAACAACAGCAGCGACAGCAGACGCCGCTGCTGCCGCTGCTGTTGTCAGTTTGACATTGCGCCTGTCGCAGTGTTCCGGTTCGCCTCGTTCGCTCCGTTTGACATTTCTACCACATTGTGTAACGAGTGAGCCGCAAAGGATATGCCAGCGAGCAGGCTTAGATGCTTATCAGACGCAGAGAGAGAGAGAGGGAGGGGGATCATAAAAAAGGACAAAGCGTAGAACGGAAGTCTATGGCCAATCGGCTTAGCCATGTTCTCAGGCCCCAGACTGACATTGACTCTGGACTGGGAGAGCAGGTCTGAAGGTTAGGCAGGTGCATCGTTGCACGATCTCTCCCTCTCTCTCTCTCTCTGTCTGTGTGTGTTATTCAATTTAGTTTATAAGCCACTTGTCCCGGGGCATTCCATATCAATATATATATATTGTATATACAGCCCTACTATATGTCTAAACTGGTAGTAAAGCGACCTTATCTTCAGTTCTGTTGGCAATCCAAACGAGTTTAACCCGTTTCTCAGCTGTTTGCGGCGGTTTCCATGTGCGGGAATCAACCAAACCCAAACGCGCTTTAACTAAGCTGATTTATAATGGAAAATGCGAAAAGCCCGTGCATAGTTGTTGTTGTTGGAGGGAATTTCTTGCTGGAAAATCACAAATATTCTAGCGGCTTAATTAAAAAACATAAATTACAGTACTCGACATATTAGGCTGACATTTTTTTGCCCGGCATTGCCATCATTTTTTCCAACATTTTCCTACAGTTTTTCTCGTTCATTATTATATATTTTTTTTTTTTTTGTTTTTTATGTCTCAATTTTTCCGAACAGCAGGTGCAAAAATGTGTGCGCACACCCAGACGAGGGCTAAACCCATAACCCTAACCCTTTGCATTTTTTTCGGGGTACTACAATTTGCCACGCTGCCAATTCACCGACTCCCCCTTTGGGCACTATAATTAACAGCTGTTGGCTGGACCTTCGGAGAAGGTGGGCGGAGGGCGCAGGCGGATGGGGGCGGCTGGCTGGAAATTCAAGTGGACTTTTTTCTCCTCGCCTGCTGCAGCGTAAAATTATGCAAATTTCTTTGTTGCTTTGCGTGTCAATAAACAATTTTTGACCTACATAATTATGCCAAATGCCGTGCCACAAAATCTCTAAGCTCGAGACCAAAAAGGAAGCCAGCAAGTGGCATAATTATTTAAATTATGAAGGACGCCGCAACAAGGGACGAGCAACTCAGGACGACGACGACGACGACAACGACGCGTGTTCCTCGAGTGCCGAACGAGAGTAGAAAAAAAAAACAACAAAAACAAGGAACGAAATAAAATGCAAATCGACTTAGTTCCGGCACAGCTTCTATGCAGCCTATGCAGACGCAGGGGATAATCCCAGCAGTCTGGGCCGATGCTGAACTGAACTGAACTGAGCTGAGCTCATTTGCATAATTATTGGTCACCTAGCGGGCGATGGTGCAATGATGTTGAGGCCCATCGGCAAAGGCGGCGTCTAACGATCTGTTTGATCGCCGCTCTCTCCCCTCCCCACTACCCTCTCCCCTCGCCTGCTTGATCGGTTATTCAACTGAGAGCCAGGCAGGACTCTGTGGCCCCGAAATACCTGCGCAAGAGCACGAAATTTATGGGCCAAGCTGACATGCGTGCAGCAAGGCGGCTAACGAATTTGATGCCCTCCTGCTCCGTTCTCAGACAGACAGAGAGAGACCCCAGAGCCCTCACCCTACTCAGGTGAAAGAGCATGGGGATGGGATGGGAAAGAGTGTCGGGTCACTTGCACTGGCCGCATCTTTTCTAGCTTTCTCGCCGTGCATCGCGAGCACCTTTCTCCGCTGGACACTTTTTTCTTTATCCATTATGTTTTCTGTAGTCTCTGCTAGAATTGTCAATAAATTTTAGTCTCGGCGCGGCTTTTTTTTTTTTTGTATTGTAATCGCAGCTCGCTGGGTCCCAGATTCGTTCTTGTAATGAGTTCCCCCCAGACCACGCTCGGTTCTCTGTTCTCCTATCCTCATGGACCGTCGATAAAGTCTTCATTGATTTGTGACCTCTAATAATAGCGTTTAGCTTAGCCCTAGCCCGATAGCATTGACCTTTTTTTGTTTCCTCTCGCTGTCTCTCCTACGATCTACGCTCAGCATGCTGGCAGCAACTTCTAAGGGATGCGACCGACAAGAGCAACAGCGCAGGGATCTCAAACACAGATCCCATCTAATTATGTATCTGGGTCTCTTAGCGATCTTTTCTCTCTCTCTCTCCTCTTCTCTCTCTCTCTCTAAGCAGGTGTCGCATCTATCGATTAGCAAGCTGCGTCGCACTGCACTCGCTCACTGGCTCTGGCTGACTCACACTGTGTGAATCATTTGGTGAGTGAGTGCGAAATTCAAACATTCACTATACCTAGTGACTAGTACTTCCAGCTATCAATAGACAATTTGATAAATGAGGCAATGTATTTTGCGTTGTAGTGTATTGGCCAATACACAACGACGACGAACGGTCGAAAGCATCTGTAAATTCCACAATCAAATTGCCCGCCAGCTATGGGGCACGCAAATAAAAAACCTCTAACACGCACTTTCATAGAGATCTGTCGAGTAGAAGACTGAATACTCTAGTAAAAGTTAAGAAAGATATATCAAAGTAAAGATTATAAAGCTAAAAACCATTTTTGTCCTTTACAAATTAATCAATCGTGATTTCTGCACATAAAATATATGATATATTGTTGAGCTTAAACAAAAGAGTTCTTAACAATTCTTTAGAATGTTTCTGATTAAATTCCAGAATATCTCAAGTCAAATAATTCCACAAGAAACTAGAGAATATAATACAGATTATATTACATTTCCTCAAGCTTTATCAAATTGATATTTTCATTTACTTCAGTTTAATACTTTAGCTGCCTCTTCAAGTCCCCAAACAAGCTTCATCTCTCAGCTAATAGACCCTCTCTATTTCTCTCTATCTTCTTCCATCGATTCGCGACGCTTTGTTTTTGGCACTAGTCAGTTTTGGTCAGATCAAAGTGCGCACGGGACGAGACGAGCTTGAGTTAAGTTTGGATTTTGGTAGTTAATGATAGGTTCCAAGCAGCAGCAGCAGCAGCAGAGGCAGCAGATGCCGCGACTGCTTGTTTGCTAATCAAAGATCGCTGCTTCTACAAAACAGTTAGCAGAGGTTTCTTCTTTGGCGCTTGAGTACCGTAAACTATTTGTCCAAGTTTCAACTACAAGATGGTCTTTATGGTCTTTCGGGCATTTGGGTTGAGATCTCCCTCGCTCTCTCTCTCTCACACACACACACTATGTCTGTGGCCAACTCTGGCTGTCTCTTCCTCTTTGGCTTTCTTGACGTCATCGCCATCGCATCTCTTTTTCGCTGCTATCTGCGCGAAATCAAATGCCATCGACGTCGTCGTCAAGCACAAAACTTTCGATCGAATTTTATGTATTTATTTCAGGCAACAACAACAGCAACAAAAATGAAAATAAACAAAAATAAATAAACGACGCAAAAACAAAGCCAGGCAAAGCCAGACAACGGCCAGCGGCAACGCATCAACAACAACAACAGCAACAACAACAACAACTTGACTGGAAACCTGAAATGTCTCAACACTCGGACCCCCACCGAACACCGCAGCAACAGCAACAACAGCAGCAGCAGCAACTGATCGCCCCGATCGAAGCGTGCAATCGTCTTACACACACTCGCACACACACACACACACACTAGCAGACAGAGTGTGTGTGCGGGGCGCGCTTCTAGCCGCGCCAAAGTAAAGGTCTACCGGTGGACATAAATTTAGCTGTAATGCGACAGGTGTATTTTTTATCTATGGAGCGGCATAAAACGAACGTCGCGTTGCGTTGCGTTGCGTTGCGTCGCAGAGACGCAAACTGAAACCAGCCGCAGTCGACGTCAGCGCAGGCATCGCCTTTGCCGCGCATGTGCAACGCATTCAAACTTTGAAATAATATAAAACGTTGTTTATCTCAACAATTTCAATGCTACGCAGTATATACAAGGTGTATATAGTATATAGTAAATCCAGCTGATTCTTGCTGAGGAGGCTGATTAAAATGCTTTTCCGTGCTGCTGATAGATTGATAGATGCTGCTTATCGCTTGAACGAAGTCAGGGACAATTGGCAAATCTGAAAGCTATAATAACAACAGTTAATAGAAAATAGAAAGAAATTCTTCAATTCTGAGTACGAAAACACTTCAAATCTAATAGAAATTCCACTCTAACTATTTATGATTGCAGTGTAATCCTTTTATTACAATAATTTGCACAGTTTCCACATCTACGCCCCCTTTTTTTCTTGCACGAAACTCCCCCGATTAGCAGACTCTTTTCTCATATTTGAACATATGCGATTTACACGCAGACAATAATTAACCATAGCCAAAATAAAAAGTAACGCAGAAATATTGCGAAGAAAAAACTACGCCCTGGCTACTTAGCCACAGTGTGTCACATTGGCACAACCACAGCCACGTCAACGACATATGTGCAATATAAAACCACCACCAGAACCCACACACACACACACACACACACACACCACACATGGGTGTATTGATGTTACTTTTTTGGGTGAGTTGAAAAAACCCAAAAGTAAACACACAATTTGCGATTTTTATTTGCAATCAATCATAAAATAAACTGCCTGTCCCACTGTCCGCCCGGGAGACGGGATGTCTTTGGAGCGAGTGTAGGATAGAAGAGCGAAAACCCCTAGATGATGGAAACAAAAGGGGCGCGCGTGAAAATGCGACTAAGGCGTGGAAGTGCGGATTACCGCAGTTCGCAGCATGTGATCGATCGCCTGACCAGAACCAGAAGCAGCAACAGAAGCCGAAGCAGTCTGCCAGGGGATGGGGGGGAAACAGGGACAACGAAATAGACGCCGCATGTGACACGTTTTGCTGCTTAAGCCGTTGCAATGCAACGTTGGCGGCACAGGAAGTGTGGGTTGTTCTCTCTTCGCTCTCCGCTCTCCACTCAGCCTCCCTCTCTCTCTCTCTCTCTCTCGCGTTGCCGCGTCAGACATGCAAATGCGGCTTAATTAACTTGTTGCACGTCGCCTCAGTTCGCGACGCCGACGACGACGACAACAGGAGCAACACGCATGCGCACTCTGCAGCAGCCAGCGGGGTCCAGGGTCTCCATACCAAAGCAGCGGGTTCATTTCAGGCTCAAATTGAGCCAAGTAGCCGAAGTGGGGAACACATAACACGGCCACCAAATCAGCGCCAAATTGAAGGCGGCCGCACAAGGTGCCAGCAGAAGGATCGAGCAAGGCGGCTCTCTCGCAATCCTCCAGCTAATTTCCCAAGCCGTTGCCCGCCCGCCAGCCTCATTTACATTTGGCGCCATCCTCAACGTTTCCGTCTCCATCTCCGCATTGAAATTGGGGATTTGCTGCGCCGGTTGGCGATTTTTTTTTTTCTTTTAATTAATTCGATATCACAGTAGCATTTTTTCGGCTACTGGTCTTTACTGAAGCTACCCTTTTGATCGGCGGAGGAGCTGGAGAGGAAGCGGGATGCGATGCCATTTGCATTTGGAACGGACAGCAGACAGAGAGACGGACTGACGACGACGACGGTCATCGATACGAATTTCATTCAGAAATAATTTTTATGTCCAAATGTTGTGAGAGCTGATGGCGGTTTGCTGCCTCTGCTGCTGCTGCTGCTGTTTTGGCCTTATCCTTTTGAACTTAATTTGCATAAACGGCATGAAATAAAATCAACAGTTGCAGAATCAACAGACAACGGAAGAAACAAGGGACACAGCTCGACAGGTAGCAGGTAAACCTGACCAGCCAAAAAAACAGAAAAGAAAAGAAATCCGAATAATAATAATAAAAATGTGTCGCATGGGCAGCAGATAAAGCGGTTCGAGAGTAAATAACAGGCTCAGATTGCAGTTCCTCTTTCACTTGCTTTGGCTTGGCTTCTCTTTTTTTTTTTTGGGGGGCTACTGTGCGCATTCCAGCTGAGTGCAGTTGGAGGAGCTTCTAAAATGGAATACGGCATATTATGACATCTATCTTAGGCAATTTGCGCAATTTAATTATCTTTAAAACACAGTTTATACAATTATAGATCTCTTCTATGTCAACGTGCTAAAAGGTTTCGCTCACATTTCTAAAAGAAATTCTCAGCTCTCAGTTCCTTCACTCTCAATACAAATTATAGTATTTTATGTAATATTGAATGCCTGTCTTTAGAATCCACTCAAGCCTTTATGGATATTTACAACAGATGAGGAGAGTCTGCAGATTGTGCCTGCCCAGCTTAGCAATTAGCAAATCTCTTTGCTGCGAAACCAGCATCCTCAGTCCTCGGTCCAGCTACTGTGTGTCCCGCGCCTGAGAGTGTGAGCTGGCACAGCATGTGGTTTTGCTTCTTGCCTGCTAATTTACGGCATTAACACTTTTTTCCAGGCATAATCTTGGCTCTTGGCAGAGCAGAGACTCAGAGCGAGTAGACTCAGCCCAAGGGCCATTCACAATGATCAATCAGCCGCATGTCAGGCGACAAACGGCAGGAGGAACCGAGGACAGGACACACATGGACGGACCAAGGCGCAGTCACCGCAGGAGGGCGTGCAAAAGACACGATCACGCCTCTTAAACGCATTTGCCCATCCAATGGGCCGAGACCACAAGCCGATGATTAGGTTGAGGCCGAGACCGATGCCGAGGCAGAGGCCTATGTAGTGCCAATTAGGGGCTAGGCAATGGAATGGGCTAATGTGTCAATTAGGTGTCTCTCTCTCACTCAACTGACATATGGGAAAATTGTTGTGCGGCCAGAAAATAATGTCAAGTCAAAGTTGCCTCACTAATTCATATGTTCGCCCTCTCTCTCTTTCTCTCTTCCCTCAGCAACAAAACGATCTTTGCTTATCAATCTTATAATCTAACGCTTCCATTTCCATACTCATTAAGTTGAGAACGGTCCCAGTCAGAGAGCATAACAGGTTTTTGTCCGATCTTCTCGAAAATCATGCTCGATTTCCACGAAATTAATTTTCTCATGAGTCAAGAAAACGAGAGTTTGACAGAGATTGCGCGGAGGTGAGTGCGAGAGAGAGAGAGAGGGAGACGTGCTGTGTTGTTCCTAATTGAAATTGATTGTCAAGTGACAGGGGGAGGGAGGAGGGAGAAGCTAGCAGAGAGTGGGACAAGTGGAGGCTGTTCGAGTAACCCGTGCGTTGGGGGCACTTTTAATTTCTATTGCGCGTACGCCAAGGAAGTTGCATTTAATCAGGCGAACACCAAAATATTGTCAGACCCCCACACACTCACACACTCGCACACACACACGCAGACAGAGCTAGACTAGTAGTTGGCAAATCAGCGCGTATCTGTGAGATACATAAAATATTGCAAGGCGGCACGCTAATTTTGTTCGCGTGTTTCCTCAAGTGGCAGCCACGATGCCACTTGCGGCGCGGCAATCGCATAAATACGAATAACTTGCACACAGACAAACGAACAGATAGACAGACAGAGGGACAGACAGAGGGACAAACAGACTGACAAACGTATAAAACAGACCCAGACCCCGTTGCCAGTTTCTTTCTGCGCGGCTTTGCTGCAATTTCCCGCTGCGCTTTGTCTGCTCATTGGGCGCATCCGTTGCCGGTGGAACATTCAAACAGTCGACCCGCTTGGCATGGTCTCTCTCTGCTCCAGTCTTGGACTGTGACTACTATCAGTGCTCATTGTTGTGTCAATTGTCGTGGCTGTAGCTGCTGTTATTTGTCATTTGCCGTTGCCGCGCTGCCGTTTGCCGTGCAAAAGCGCAAATCTCAGACTCAGTGCACTTTATCAAGTCATAGGCATAGGCAAAAAGAAAAAAAAAAAAAGAGAGAAAGAAAGACGGGCGCCTCCTCCGAACTGGGTCAGGCAGCACTTAAGCGAATCGTGCGTCCATCTCTTGGCATTGCCAGCCACTTGAGCTTGCTTGTTTTCGGCCGCCCTGCACCGCCTAGGCTAAGGAGCCGGCCTAATAATAGACCCCACTTCGACACTGGGCGCACAGTAGCGCACAACAAATCACAAAATCGTTTAACAATAATTTCATAACAGCAGCCCCAAACAGATCCTCCTCAGCGGCAGCCTCAGCCACGGCCTTTAGAGAGCGAGAGATCGTTCACAGAGTCAGCGTAAAATTATAGCGCGATCACTTAACTCACGATCGCGATCAGTTGGGGGCATTAAGATTACCGGGCTACCGCCAACGGAAGCTGCACTGGTAGCTGCTATCTGGTAGCTGGCTTGGCCCATGGTTGCCCCGATCGTAGGCTGTCCTCGTCGTCGTCGTCGTGTATTGGCCGGACTGAACGCACGAACAAGCTGCCGAGGCAGGCAGGCAGTCAAGCTGCTCAGCTGAGGATCTTTTGGCGCGTCGTCCACGCGAAATAATTTTTATTGAATAATTTTTCATTATTTTTCGTTTGAATTGAGAGGCAGGTCGGCTGGCTCGACTGGGCTGGCTGGTTGGCTGCAGACTCAAGAAGAGCAACAGGCAATGCTGCACAGTCTGAGCCAGGTTGGGCGCGCTGCTGCTAGTGCTGCTGCTGCTGCTGCAGCGACTGCGACGTAACCGTCAAAAACAATAAAGTCCAAAACGAGCGAACAATGTAAATGGCAAGTCATGATTTTGCTGTTATGCGCTGTTAAAAGGGGGCGCTCGCCGTTCGACACGATCAAGAACAAAACCAAAACCAAAAAACCCAAACCTGAGTCCAACAAAAGTGTAGCCCTCACCAAGCTGGGCCTGGACACTGGTTCTGTCTGTCTGTCTGGCTGTCTGTCTGCCGGTGTGTCTGTCTGTCTGTACGTCCGTCTGTATGTGGAGGATGCTACCGTTGCTACCAACGCCAGCGGAGACGACGACGACGACGACAACATGACCCAAAACAATGCACTGAACAGAACCAAAACGTACAGCAACAGCAACAACAACACGAGGAGGAAGCAGAACACTACACACACACACATACACACACAAGAGCAGCAGCAACAACAAAATACTTTACTCATACTTTATACCCAAAATGCGACTGGAAGACCCGAAGAACGAGGGGCAGCCAGGCAGGCAACGATGCCCCGATCAATGCAATTGTTTGCCCCTTTTAGTCAAGTTGCGCACTTCATAAGCAAATACAACAAAACGAAACGAAACCAAACAAAACAAGAAACAAAACACAAAAAGTGAAAAACCAGGCCTAAAAGGCAAACAATGGAAGCGGCCACGGCCCACGACGACGACGACGAGTGCATGAAAGGGGCAAGTAGGGGTCGAGAGCCGGCAACTTTGGCACTTTGATTGGAACTACCAAAAAAAGAAGAATCAAATAAATAAAATGTACCTAAAAATGTTAAAAAAAAAAGAAATGTGCAAGTGAAAGAACGCCAATGATTTCTTTGCTATTATTGCAAATTAATTCTATAATTGTTTTTGTAATTTCATGCAAAAGCGCCGCCATGATTTTTTGGGAGAGCGCATGCAATGTTAAAGCGTGTGCTCCCGTTCTCACCCACTGCGTTATCAAGTGCAGCGATCAAAACAAATGCAGACGCAATGCCACCGCCATTAAGCAAATAGTACAACTATCCCGCTCTAACGCACGTGCATCAAATGGCCCAAATTAAAAAGGGAGCATACTCAATAATAACAAAACAACAAAGCAAGCAGTGCGCTCTCAGATAAATGCAAAATAAGAGAGCGTAATCGGTAGAGGGCGCCACAGGAAACAAAAACAAAATGCACGTAGATTTAATTTAATCTGAGAGCGCATTCTGAAGAGAGCGCATTCTAAAGAGAGCGCCAAGGGAAACAAAAACAACAACAAACACGCGTATTTAATTGCAGGCAATAAAGTGATGAGAATCAAATTTAATATTATTATTGTGTTAACAAATAATTATAATTTAATTCGACTTAATATTGCACTCAATAAAACGTAATTATAAATTTCACATTTTACAGTCTTTAGTATTAAATACTTTAATTCATGACGTCGCATCGTTATTGCAGCTTCAGCTTTAGCCTGTTTCACGTAACTCAGACGCATTTGACACACTGACGTGTTTATAAAGATAAACTTCTTGCAGACCCAGAATAACAAGTCGGCAAGGCTACAGTCGAGCGCGCCCGACCATAAGATACCCTTCGCTAATTCCAAATAGCCTTTAAAAACGTGCAATTACACTTATAATTTAAAACAAAGACTTATTCAAATTTTTGAAATGTAGAATAACTCAGGTTGTTAAGACATAAACAAAATGTCATTCCGCGTGAAAATCGCTTGATTTATAAGAAAGTTATGATCGGTAAAAAATGAGAGTAACAGGCCTGTTAAGTGTGTTACATGTCTAATTTTTTGACCATTTCGACATGATTTTTGGGCCAAAATTAAGTATCGTTTAAAATCGATTTAAACACTTGTTTATTACTAATTTTGACCTCCGCAATCGATTAAAAGTAAAAGCAGGCGATTTAAAATTTTCAAAAAAAAAATTGTTGAAAATTTTACAGGGGGGACCATTGTCTAAATTTCCCAAATATCAAAAAATTTCAAAAGGTCTATTATGATATTATTTAAATGTAGAATCACTCAGATAATCAAAACATAAACAGAATGTCATCCCGCGTGAAAATCGCTTGATTTATAAGAAAGTTATGATCGGTGTAAAATGAGGATACCAGGCCTGTTGAGTGTGTTACATGTCTAATTTTTTGACCATTTCGACATGATTTTTGGGCCAAAATTAAGTGTCGTCTAAAATCGATTTAAACACTTGTTTATTACTAATTTTAACCTCCGCAATCGATTAAAAGTAAAAGCAGGCGATTTAAAATTTTCAAAAAAAAATTGTTGAAAATTTTACAGGGGGGACCATTGTCTAAATTTCCCAAATATCAAAAAATTTCAAAAGGTCTATTATGATATTATTTAAATGTAGAATCACTCAGATAATCAAAACATAAACAGAATGTCATTCCGCGTGAAAATCGCTTGATTTATAAGAAAGTTATGATCGGTGTAAAATGAGGATACCAGGCCTGTTGAGTGTGTTACATGTCTAATTTTTTGACCATTTCGACATGATTTTTGGGCCAAAATTAAGTATAGTCTAAAATCGATTTAAACACTTGTTTATTACTAATTGTGACCTCCGCAATCGATTAAAATTAAAACCTCTCGATTTAAAATTTTGAAAAAAAAAATTTTGTTGAAATATCATAGGGGGGACCCTTACTCAAATTTTCAAAATCGAAAAATTTCAAAAAAGTGTTTCTTCTATTTTTGAAATGTAGAATCACGGAGGTTGTTAAAACATAAACAAAATGTCATTCCGCGTGAAAATCGTTTGATTTTTAAGAAAGTTACTAAATTTTGCACAAGGTTAGTATACCTTTTTTTTGACCATTTTGAATGGTCGAAGGGTATAAGTTCAACTCGATGACGACGCACACAAGAACACAAAACTCTTTGACCTTGAAGACGGCGAGCATCTTGGAAATTTTATCATTTGGAACGGACATTTCATTCTCAAACGTGCGCAACGCAGCAATACACAAAAAAAAAAACTGCAACAATGAAATGCGGCGACAAAAAGCCGCAGGCTTCCCTTGCTCCTCCTTCTCCTCCTGCTCCTCCTTCTCCAGGCTTCCCTGGCTGTGCGAGTGCACAACGTGGTGGACACAACCCAGACCCGCTAGCGGTACCGTTTAGTGCGCATGCGTTGCGAATGGCGGACGCGTCTCAAAGCGAATGCCGCCACCGCCAGCGAGTGCCCTTCCGACTGGAGACGGAGGCAGAAAATTTACGCGTGTGCTAAACACGAGACTTCCACGAACCGCTTTGCTCGCTCTCGGGCTCCAGCTCGCCTCCTCCCCTCCTCCCCTGACTGAACTGCCTTTATGTAGCGTGGCCAAAGAGGGCAGCAGCATCAGCTCAGATTCACTGAGTCGTCATTGAGCCCCGAAGATGTCGCTTATTGTTTCTAAAAAAGAAAAGGGAAATTCCTCAAAAAACATTTCAGTACCCAAAGGATTTCTATTGTTTCCATTTGCGGCCGCGACGACGACGACGACGACGACGACGCGACGTTCGTCAAATGATGCGGATTTTTTTTTATTTTGCAGCACGCAAGCTTGTTGACCCTTGATCGAAGGGGGGCAGCAACAAAATTGAAATCGAAATGAAATTCTTTTCACTCACAGACGAAAAATCAATTCGAAATCTGAGTATTTCCAAAACAAACAAGCAACCCCTGCCCCTTGTGGCAGCTCATTAAAATCTAACCGGAGAGACATTCCAATGAGCCTGGCGACGTCGCTGCTGTAGGTTTATGGACCCTAACGATTACAACGCGAAGGTCGCTCATTAAATGCCAAATAAAATTGGTATAAAAACATAAAATTGGCTCGCAGCAAGCACACTTGCGTGATCAGTTGCGGTCGTAAAAAGATCTCTGGACAGGTATTTTGTGGCTTGGCTCCATGCCAAGTGTTAGCACGTTCTTTGTGCCCGAAAGCAACCGAAAGAACCCGGCACGGCAACTGTCCCAACTCTTCAAATCTGACTAGCTGAATGTCTAGCGCCAGCTATATCATCCATGAATATGATGAAGCTTTGAGAGAGCTCATCCCAACTATTTTTGTGGATTGAAAGACATGCCAAGCCAAGCACAGTGAAGCACAATAAATCATGCACAGCGACGACTCGACTGGCACAACACAAAAACTAAATCAAAGTGTGCTGCTGCCTCTGAAGATTTCACAAAACAAAGCGCAGACGCAGAGATGGGAAAGAAGAAGAAGAAGCAGAGACGAAGCCACACAAACGCCCCAAGCGCATCTACTAAAACTCACACGCACTGGAAGATAGAGATACGTACAGTGTTTATACGATAAGATAAGCAGCACATTAAGCTGACTCCCACATAAATTTGAGAAAAGAATAAAAGAAAGACTTAGAAATGATTATGCTATCCATCAAAAGAAAGTTGCTAGCTTTTAAGTTAATCATAGTCCGTCATAGCCACATTCCACTGTACTCGCTGCATCTGTATGCGTGTGTGTATAAATCTTCTTTTAATTTGTGACAAGATCAACAAGTTCAAAGTTGTTTCAATCAATTGACCTCGCTGCTCCCAGAGGCTACAAATATTGTAACAGATCAGTCGAAATTGCGCTGGCAGCGACGCCAGCTGCGATCAGCTAACAAATTTAAGCGAAAATTTGCGCAATTTCATCATCAGCAGCTGCACGTGAGCATGCAATGCATCCGCAAGATTCCGATTGAATGACGGAGGCTCCACGGAGCTCGGAGAACGGATCGAGGCTTTAGCTGGCTGGCTGCCTGCCTCAAGTGCAGTTGACCTGCATTTTGTGTAGAGATTTGTGCAGCGACTTGAGCTTATTATTCAATTAAATGGATGCGCGGACACAGGCGAGAGTGCAGTGAAAGGAAATTGCGTATACGCAGCGTATGTCGTCAGTCAGCTGCGTGCAACCTGTGTACGCAGCCCAAACAGACCCATTAACCCAGTTTTTCTTTATGTGACTCGCGCTGCTGCTGCCTCTGCTGCTGCGCTGTTTGTCTCAATTTAAAGTTCAATTTCATTGGCCCTCGTCGTGGCGTTCAAATTGATGTGACAGTTTCGGTTGCTTGCCGCGCAGCAAAACGTGTGGGTCAATGAGCTCAGTTGCAGTTGCTCGCGCCGATGATTATTCGCCACAAAGAGAGAAAGTGTCAGGCCCAAACTATAGCAAGTAAGTAGTATTCCTTCCAATATTATCGCTATAGAGTAGCGAAAATTAAAACTAATTTCCCTTTTGCGTTTTTCATGCATTTCCCCCAGATGATATATGCCCAATTTAAGGAATTGCATACAGCACTTTGGGGCCTCATTAATCAAGCTGGCACACGCAACTGCAACTGCGCTGCGCTTGCCTGCTGCATGCAACATTGGCGACGGCGACACCACACACAAAGCGACAGCTTCAAAATGGCGCCCAAAAGCACACACCACAAATTTTATGCAGACGCCCCCATCCTCACCCTTTCGGAGCACCCACACAGCGCCATAAACTTTAATGCATAAAATATTGAATTTTTGCAGACGGATTAACCTTGACTTTCACTTTCGTCACGACGTCGACTGCGCTGCCGCTGCTGCTGCTGCTGCTGCAGTGCGCGCGCTGTCAAAGAATAAAACTTTGACTGGCGCGACAGCCGCAATACAAATGTAGCCAACCAGTCGGAGGAGTCGTCTAGCAGCAGCAGCACGCCGAACAGACCAGGACATTTGTATGTACGACTCGATGCGACGACGACGACTGCGCCGGCACACACACACACACACACATGTGAGTTGCTTGTGTGTGTGCGTGTAACTGGGCTGGCGCTCTAACTGGCTAAATCCAACTGTTAGCTTCGTTTCGTCGCCTGTTTTGGCTTTTTTGTATGCCGCGCAGCACTTCAAACATTCGTCCTTGGCGGCTACGGCGGCAGAATTGTTCCTTTTTTGAATAATTCATATCGTTACAGGACATTCAAAACACACACGCGATGCGATGCAATCTGAATGCCAAACAAGCCGGCCGGGCAGGCGGACGAGCGAGCGAGCGGCTTGGCCTCGCCTCCCCCGCCTCCCAAAAAGAGGTGTGACTATCTCGATTTGCCACACTCTCACTCACACGTGTTGCTTGTCAAATTGAGACGCATTGTGAGCAATTAAAAATTGCACTCGCTGCTGAAATAGTTGCGCGAGGTCCTGGCCAAGTTATCGATAGACACACGACGACGATGAGAAGCAACAACTTCCGGCAGCACATCGGGGCAGCTATTTGGTATGCAGGATGCGTTCCACACAGACAGAGAGAGAGACGACAGCAGGCAACGACCTCGTTACGAAACTGGAGCGAGAGAGTGAGAGAGAGAGAGAGAGAGAGAGAGAGAGCGCGTGAGCGAGCAGCGCGTCCTTTTGCACGCCCCACTTTGGCGGGCTGCAGTTTTATTTGTTTTTTGTTTTCCCCGTTTTCTTTTTTTTACATCGCTTTTCGCCGCTTTCATTGTTGTCCGCTGCATTGACTGGCTGCTTGGAGTGCCTCGTAGGCTACAGGGATACAGGATGGGATGACACCCCTCTTGTGACCGCGTAGGTGTTGCGTGTTTGCGCATTTGAGCACATGATTAAACTACATTTTGGTATGCGCAAAGGGTTAACGACACCTCAGTCGACGGCGACGGCGGCATCCCCCGGTGAGAAAGACACCTGCCACCTGACACTCACAGTCGCACGGATTGTTGTCGCGCTAGACGCGATAGGCATCTCTACATGGATCGAGCCGAGACCTCAGGCTCGACAGGTACGCGCAGTAGTAACCTGTCCCGTTTTGGCTGTCATTCCCGACTCGAGTGCTCCGTCGTTCTCACGCAGTCAAGAAGCCTGCAGGCTCCGTTGCAATTATTGCAACAGAAGAACCGTTAAAGGATTGCCAAAGAAACAGTTAGAAAAGGCTTGGGAATGTGCTGTGCAATGATATGCTTGAGAGGGAAACAATCGCAAACCAGTGGGAATTTGTCACTTGTCTGTGCTGCTGCAAGGGTGCATGCAACATAGCAAACCGTTACTTAATATTGCATAAAGCCGAGCAACTCTTCTCGAGTATTTCCTTTACCTTTATTGATATATCATTGGCTATAATTTCATAATATATCTCATCTCTTTTCTATCGCTGAAAAACAATACGCGATCTGTTTGTGCAGCCTTCAAAATATTTTCAACCTTATGACAATTTTGTCATAGCTTCACCATATGATATCAACAGAGTTGGATCGCCCAAGCAATCTATCCCCCAACCACATTGCCCAAGCCAAGCAACTTGTATCAAATGTAGCCCGTTAATACTCACACACACACATCTCTACCTATTTGATACAAGCTCCATAGAGCACTGCCTGCCTGCCCCTCCCTTTTGGTATCATGGTCGCATAATTTATGACATTTTTGTGCGTCTTTTGTGTCGCGCTTGTATTAAATTTTCAAAAAAAAAACAAAAAAAAAAAAAACCAAACAAGTCCAATCCAAATCCAAGAGTCGAGCCAACTTTGCCTGCTTTCCACAGCTGCTGCCACTGCTGTAATCGGGACAGAGAGGAACCCAAAGAGTTCGAGCCAGCGATAGAGAGGCGGGTCGAGGGAGCTGCTAAGAGCCAAAGAAGACGAAACAAAATTTAAAACGCACGCACAAAATCTAAACTAAGTAAGGGGGGAGAAATAACTAAGCGACGATCATTTGGATTTCGGTTTTTTTTTTTCTCCACATACGGTTTTCGCTTTTGGTATCGATTTTTCGGCCTTTTCTTGGCCCTTCGAGTAGAAATAATAATAATAATAATAATAAAAATAATGATAAGGTTGACCTGTTGTTAAAAGGCATTGAATGCCCTTTGGGTAATAATTTATTTGTGGGACACAAGCGCGCTTAGATTCGGCTTGTGTTTATTTATTATTATTATTTTGTGTGAGTCCCCCGTTCCCGTCCCCTCTCCCCGATCCCCTCATCTCTATCCCATAACGAAGGAGGGAAAAAAAACTTGTTTTAAGTTATTGGATTGCTCGTTGGGCACCTCCAAAACGTAGGTATCTCTTAGCCAGAGTTACCAATTCTTTCTGGCCGTTGTTGGGTTAGTGAAAGCTGCAAGAGGCACTTTAAGACGATATCAGAGACTGATATATAGCACAGCTACAGGTTTGTGTGTGTGTGTGTGTGTGTGTGTGTGGGGGAGATGCAACCCAAAGCAAAGTGGATCGTGTGACAAATATCTAATGGCTTGAGTGTTGAGTCGACTCGATTCGATTCAATTCGATGCGGTTCGATCGATTGGGATTGTTGTGCAAATGTCTGTGATTATATACAATTAAAGAAAATCGTTTAAATCGCAACCGCAACAGCAACAACAACAAGAGTCGCTCAGCAAGCTTGTATAAAATTAGTTGTTATAAGGCTGGTCCAGCTAATTGCAGGTGCCGACCGGCCAAACAACATAAATAATGTCAAGCGTTTAGAGACAGCTAAATGGAATTAAGTACGTGACACATACGGTAATTGGATCTATTAGAGGAACTGAAAACTGTGGGCAGTAGGCAGCGATAGATAGAATTTGGCATAAGAAGAGGCAGAGAAAGAAACGGATATATTATTGAAACTAATTATTATCATATTTCCAACTTGAATTCAAATCAATTTCTCACTTATTACTCAACAATCTATTCAGTATAAGCGTCTAGTTGTTGCCCGTTTTAATTAACCCACAAATTGTTTGAATCACAAGCAGCAATACAAAGTAATACGGAAAACCAAGCGAAAGCGTGACAGTTCAGTTGACAATCCATATAGATATAGCCATGCGAGGCGATAATTATTCACCTGCTGCCGCCCAAGCTCTGACTGGCTGGCCCAAAATGCTGACTGACTGAGAAATCATTCATTAAAAAAATTAAAACAAACAAACCAGCAGCAAACATGTGTTGCCCCCGTATGTGGTATGCCCGCCCGTCTCTGTGTCTGTGTGTGTTTTTTTATTTATACAGAAATTAAGAAAATAAAATATACAAGAGAAGCGTGCCGTAGCTGCGTGTATTGCTTAAATAATTAATATTTTAACACTTTGCGGACGAAAAATTTTAATTTATCTAAACAGAAATGCAAAAAGCAAATCGATTTGAACAACATCAAATGAGTGCGTTGTATTTTACATTTATTATAATAAATTAACAACAAATACGGTATAATTGCCACGAATTGGATTAGACAACAAACTGATCGATCGATGAATGAATGGAATGAATCATATTGAAATTAAGATTGATTGAATTGGTGAAGCCAAACCGAAATTGATAGGGGGGGACACATCTCAATTCTGGTAGAGCCGGCGACTTTCCAAATTAATTCACATATTTCCATTGCTAAGCAGATTTATAATTACCTTCCGATAGATCATACTACAGTGGCTATATGCATATTTTTGAATACAAAACGGAAATGAGCTTCATTACCAAAACAAACAGAGAATTAAGTGGAGTCAAGTCGGCGCGTTGCGATGCGATGCGATGTGATGCGATCCGATAGCAATCGCCACTGAGAGCAGAATTGACTGACTGACTGACTGACTAATGTGTGTGTAGAACGCTGTCAGATCAGGGCTGGGCGAGAGATACGAGTGTGGAAGTGGAATGGAAATGGAATGGAATACCTGTTTGCCGTTTAATTATTTCGTTTGCGTATTTTTCGTGCCTTTTGAGTGATTGTCATTAATTAATTTTGTGTGAGCCAACCCGAGCCAGTCAAGGCTTGGCTCGGCTCTCTGCACGGCTCGCGCCGTATTTTTTTTTTTTTTGGCTTTCATTCATAAATCCAGCTATGGCAATGGCAAATTGAATTGTTTTTTAAGTGCATAGCCGGCACAGCCAACTGGGGGCATTCCTGTGCAGTCATTAAGCAGTGACGGCGGCTGCGCACGCGCCCAGCCCAAGCCAAGAGAGAGATTGCAGCACACGAGATGCGGGAGAGCGGGCAGAGCAGACGCAGTCTTCGATGATTGCGCAAATTGCACCTACACACAGCACACGGCTCGGAGAGGGTTAAACAAAGTGCGTGGTACTTGGCAGACAATGCAGAAAACGCAGACGCAGACGCAGACATTCATCACAGATCAGCCGAGGCGCAAGCCGAGCCGCAAACTGGGCCGGCCAAGACGGATGGCAGACAGCGCGAAATGCTGCAAGCTGCAATCCGCGCGACGACGACGACGACGACAAAAGCCAGTCAATTTTTCTGCACCAAACACAAGAAAATTAGTTGGCAACTGCAGGGAACGGGATTGGCATTGGGATCGGGAGACTGAGACTGAGACTGGGATGGGGACTGTTGTGTGCCTGGCAGCGCCATTGGCATAAATCACTTGACAGGAAGCGTTGCGAGCCTTGTTGCGCCCACAACAACTTCTATGTGGCCATTAAAAGACGTTTGTTGCCTCGTCGCTTTGTTTGTCCATTTGGCTTTTGCCTTTGCATTCCACGGCTCGGGACGAGGCCATTGCAAATTGAAATCGAAATCAGTTAGCCCAGCAACTGGCAACCAGCAACCGGCAACGACAACAAGGCAGCGCCAGCTCTCGTCAGCGTAGCTCATCATCTCGTGCTTGTGCGCATCCTCTGGCTTGTCATCATCAGCATGTGCGCTGGCTGGCACAGCGTTTGTCGCGCTGCAGGCCAATCTGCTTCGCTTCTACTCTCTCCCATCCTACTCTACTCTGTCCCTGATCCTGTTCCTGTTCCCAGCTGCGTAAGTGCCCTGGTCGACCACAGACCACAGTGCAAATATGTTGAGTCGCTTGTGCGAATTCTCTGCTCCTTTTTATGCTCTGCACTTTGACTTTGCCCCGGCAAAGGGACACGCCGGACACTTGCAGCAGCAGCAGCAGCTATGGGGGCGCCCCCAGAGACACAGAGCGCACAACGAACAAGCAGAAGCAGTGAAAATGCCGCAGAAATAATTATTTCTGCTTGCCATATTTGTTTTTCCACGCTTCTTTTGCGCTATTTTTTTTGTGCTATAAGCTGCAAACGCGTTCCAAGGGCTTGGCACGTTGTTGTTATTATTGTTATTATGTGTAGGTGGCGGTGTACGCCTGTGCTAGTGGGTGTAAATGTAGTTATGGATCTGAGCAGATGATGTTGGGCAGAGATATGGCACAAATGGTGTGATATCTGGCAGAACAAAACAATTTAATAGAGCTGCGAGGAGCTTGGAAAAAAATACTATTAATTAAATGGCAGAAAAAAAGGTGTTAAGTAATTAATAGCAACATTTTCAATTAGGCTTCGCCTCGCCATCTTTTGCTCATAACTAAATATGGCTGATTAAATGAAAACAAATATGGCTGCCACTTCGCTTGCAATGCAATGTCCTCGCGTTGTCCCTGTCACGCTCATTAATTAATAAGTCACTCTCTGCTCTCACTGGCTGTCACTTGGCTTTCACTTACGCACTGCTTGTTGTTGTTGTTGCCCAAACCAATGTTCTCCCATTTGCATTGCTCCTTTCGTTTTGCGGTCAATGACATCGTTGTCCCTTTCGCGCTCATCAATTAATACGGCTCTTACTGCTCTCACGAGAGCAGCTCAGCTGATTGATCCATGCAGCTTAATCGCATGGCGCGCCATCTAATGGCGTAAATTAGCAATAACAACAATGCAGGCTGTACTCTTCGCTCGCATTTGCTCTCTCACTGCATTTCAAATTGAGAGAGAGCGTGCTTTCGCTTAGGAGTAAAACGTACAGCAACAATTCACATACATTTTGGCCTGTCAGTATTAAATACTAAAGAATATTAAGACAAAATTAAATCATTCGACTCTACTTTTTCTTTAATAAGAATTCATTAATAATTACTAATCCATTTTTTATAAATAGCATAAAAACTGAGAAATACCTCAGTGATAAGTGCACTTCCATTAACGGGTAATTAATGGGAATATGAAATATATATATTAATACTTATCTAAGCGCGACCGAGACATAGTCACGCGCTTGAACGGATGTTCAATCCGGTTAACATTTATCGATATATTACATATATATTTTTTTAAAATAGCTTTGTAATTCCCGCTCTCCGATTGTGGAAATTTTAGATCACTTGCCGTGATAACTAAGTGCCGGGTAATGTACCGAGATTTAACTAACATAACCGCCTGATATAACTACCACTATAAAGTGGGTGTGACGGGCGTCGCATCGGGTTTTTCAAGCAATTAAGGGCTCGATAAATTATCGCATAGCTTAACATGGCCCCATCTAAGTGGGATTCACTATCACTTCCCGAGCAACAATCTAATTATAAACCTATCAACAAATTAACCACAGAAGTTTTTCACAGAACTAACCGCATGCGCCTCTCCACAATTACGACGAGACTGTCAAATGGATCGCGCATACGCCGTGTGCCACAGACAATGCGCTGGCAACAAATTAGCTCGATATATTTAAGATAATTACAATATGAATGTTTGCAAGTGCGATGCCCACTCACACGTGCATGTGTATGGGTATGGGTATGAGTGCATGTGAATATGACAGCTGAGTTGTTAATACTCTCGTCAGTAATAATAATTTTGCATAATTTAGGCGTTTAAAATCGATTACGCGTGCACATCACTGTAATCGCTGATCGGCGCGATTACCGATCAACCCAAGTGGGAGTGGGTGCAACAGAGAAAGCAAGAGCTGGCGGAAACGAGACAAGAGAACAAGCGATCGAGAAGGCATTAGCCCAAAAACGGGTGCGCTGCGCACGCGCCTCTGATTACACAGCAATTCATTTTCAATTTCAAATTGCTCGATCGTCGTTTTCAATTCGTTGCCCACGCAGTCACACACTCACAGCGAGTCCCTTCACTTCCCCCCTCCATCCACAACTTCCCCTTCACCACCTTATGGGCAAATCAAATGTGCCATAATCAATCAACAGACACTCAAGCAAAGTTTGCAGTTTGTTTTGACTGCGCTGCGCTGCGCTGCTGCAGCTGAAACAAATATGCCACTAATTACAGTCTCAATCTCAGACAGAGACTCGCGGCTTGCGGTTAAGAATGCCAGCCAAGACATGGCATTATGTGCATTATGCAACGCCAGCAGCAGCAGCAGCAGCAGCAACTGCAACCCAACCTATGTGCAATATTTTTTTTATTTATTTTTTTCTGCTTCTGTCGTCCATTGTTTGCCGTGACTCGCCGCAGCAGCAGCAGCAGCGTCTGTGAATCGCCTTTTTATACACAATTACATTATTTATCGTTTAATTAACTCAACCCGCAATTATTTCAATTAAAAATGCTGCTCAGTCGTCGCCGTTGCCGTCGCTGAGTAATGCACACGGCCTAGGCTCAATCTCAAGCGATGCCGAGATTCTGACAGTATCGGCCAGGGCTGCGATTTACAGGGCTGCCAACAGCACGGGGCGTGTGCCTGGCCAATATGAGTCAGCCGCGTTAGCTGACGCTTTCTCAGTTGGAAAAACGCAAACTAACAAGACAAGCAGACAAAACAAACCAAACTAGATTGGAAATGTATATATAAAACCGCATATCTTTTTGTCTGCATTTCGATTACAAATCGCTCGCTTTGATTATCTGATTCGCTGACAAATCTGAATCTTAAATGCCCCAACAAAACAATCGGCAAATTAGAGCGAGCCCAGATCGTACGATTGGGCCATGGCATCACAGTCGGCCACTTGTTACTGGAGTTTGGTTCCATGCTATCGACGCCTTATCGAGTTTGTAATTAAGCCGGCTAAAGCTAAAGCTTAACGAAGCACCAAATCGCAGCACAACGATCGTGATCGTCTTTACATTTGGCCTAAAATTGAAACTGAAATTTATGATAGCTTAGGTCCGCCTGCGACAGCGTGTTGATTAGGCTCTGGTTCGGGCTCGACTATAGTTGGGGCTACACCAGCAGTTCAGGTCACAAGGCACAAGTGTCACAGCATGGAGCTCAATGACGTCGACACGGCGCGGCGCGGCGGCCTTTGTGCGTGTAGCTGCTTGCCGCCATTTGGCTGTGATTTCAGCTTTTCAGCTTTTCGTTTTGGCCTTTTTGTAAATTTATGTCTCATCGAGTTGACAAGCTAAAGAATGGCTCTCCCAGCAGCGGCAGCACACAGCAACAACAACAGTAACGTATCTAATAAAAAGGCGTACCGCTAAATTCGAAAGTTACATTTTTGGAAATTGGAAGAGTCAAGAGCGACGAAGCGAACCAAACCAAAGTCGAACCAACCAACGTCTGGTTGCCATCAGGTTTCTTTCTCATTAAACTATTGTCTTCTTGTCGCTGGCTTTTTAATTTAATAGATTTTTGCTTTTTACGATCCCAGCCAAAACATATATACTAAATGTACATATGTATACTATATATTGATATCTATCTGTGTGCGTTGAAATAGAAGTCAAGTTCTTTTTGGCGCGCCCCGATTCTTCGCATAAATTTGCAATTCATTAACAGATTTGTGCTTAATTTTTCGTCGACTTATTACTACAACAAACCTCAAATTTGTAGCTGCCTGCCGCACAGGCATAATTTATGCGACAAGTTCTACATTTATTTACGTGATTGGGATTAAACTTTAATGGGTTCATTGATTGCCACAGAGCAGACTTCTCTTGGCCAATTTACACGTGGCCGAAACGACGAAATTCATCAATGGCCACCCAACTAACTAAGCGAAGTGCTTAATAAATTTGTTAGCTAATTTTGTTAAATGCAATAAATTTCAACGAAAATGTGATACAGACGCTCTACTATATCTCAAAAAGGGAGAACGAAGCGACCAAGCTGAATGCCGGCCATGTACGCACATTTGCTTAACATTTACACATACCCTGTAAGCGGGGGAGGTGCAGAGAAGGCATGTGCATTACTTGAAACAATTCTATTCATATACATCTATTATGCCGTTTGTCTTTCTTTCTTGTTTTTCTCATATGCAACAATCTACCCTACGATTTGTAAATTCAATTTCCTATCTTCCACAATTCTTAGCCCCATATCATTCCATATAGAGTTGCTGGAAGTCTTGCTCTACTTTCCAACAGCTTTGCCTTTTACGGGGCATCCCATTAGTCCACCTATCTGCCATCATTGATTCGCACTTGTTTGGAGCCGTTGTTGTATTTGCTGTGCATAAAACAAACTACATGTGTAGCAATAAAAGTGCTGGGCCAAAAAAAACAAAAAAAAAGACACTTGGGCCAATAAAAACAACAAGAAGAGCAAACATCAAACACGATTTGCTCAAATGTACGCAATTATTTATCGGAATCGGAGCAGGAGACGTAGACCAAGGCGGAGGAGAGAAAGAGAGGAGGAAAGGGAGTTGTTGTGGTTGTAGCTGAGCGAAACTATTGGGGCTGCACTTGAGAACAAGCCTGCGCGAGTGTGGAGATTTATGCACTGTGGCAGGACCCTTTTGTTGGCGCTGCTGCTGCTGTTGCAATTGAGTAGTAAAAAATAATTTCGCCTTATGAGATTTATGTGGCTTGTTGCCACATTTGATGTACACGGTCCGACACCTCTGCAACATGGCCCAAAGATGCTACAATCCAGGCCAGGCCAGACCAAGCCAGACCGAGGCCAGGGCACACTGCGGCGTGGGCTGCAACTGAAGCTGCCACTGACCACTGGACTGGCATATAAATCGCCCTAAATTCGACTCAAAGAAATATATATCTCCAGTAAGAGAAACCATGATGGCAGGGGAATGCTGCGACTTGGGCGCTGGACACGCCCTACTTTCTATTTCTAAACGGCATTTTGAATCGCATCAAACCGAAAACTTTCACTCGAAAATGTCATCGATTTAAAAACATATTTTAGTACCCTGGCTCAGTTTCTTATCATTGTTTTATAAGCTGTTGTTATCTGAGGGCCCAGAGCAAGTCCCACTCCAAAAATTTGTATCGCTAATGGGCGAATAACGATGCGCCATAAAAAAAAAACCACTCGAGAAAACAATTTCGTGCAATTGCACAAATGATTTCAGTCCAGGAATAGGCCAGTTGAATAAAAAACAAACGAACTTTTTAGTGGCAATAAAAAAAAACAGAATGAAATGAAAGAGTAAATGCAAATTAGCTGGGGCGGTACGCATAGTCACATGACCGACTAGGTGCTCTATATAGTGTACTCGCTGGGCACTCAAGCCTGCACTCGTTTTACAATCTAATTAGAGCGAAGAAAAAGGGTAAACTGAACCATTAAGATTAAAGACATAAAACTTGAGAACGTATTTAATAATAATAGAAAAAGCGCGTTAATTTCAACACTTTTATTGCAGAGAACTTAAGAGTTACTTACCTTACAGGAAACTATCCATTAAAAAAGTTGCAAATTTCGATTTGTCACCCAGAGATTGTATCATTATTTTTATTATAATAGCAGCTGTAATATAGAAAAATAGTTTTGTTTAACCCGTCGGCATTTTTATGACAAACGATATGGCATATTAATGTCAATTCTTAACTGATCATTTGAATTCTATTTTCTTCTAAACTGTTTTGTTTAATTTCCAGCCCAAGGAAAGTTTTATTCTCGTGATGCTGAGAATCACTTTCTCGCATCGCGTGCTTATAATGCTAATCAGAGACTTTCCTTAAACGTTGTCATTAGCTTTTCAAGCTGCTAATCGCATGCCAAATTCAAATACAAAAATACATAGCCCCAATAAGCTGGCAATCATATATTTAATCGATTTTAAAGCGTTCATAAAGACAACAGAGAGAAAAGATGAGAGAGAGAGAGATGAACTTACAGAATGATATGGGGTTTTTGGCTGTTTTCATTTAATAGGGAGTCCGGGCTGCCTGCCTGGCAAACGAAATAAAAATCGCTTTTTTATATCGTCGTTGACCTTCGTCTAATAAGAAAACACAGCAACAACAACAGTCAAAAAAAAAAACAAGAAAACTAAAACTTAAGCTAATGAAAGAAAACAAATTTATAGGCATCATAATTATGCGAAATTTCAACGCAACTGCGTTATCGAAACCCCAATACGACGTCAGATGATAAAAGTTGAGTTTTGGTATCTTCGAATTTGTTGTTGCCCCTCTTAGTTTATTTTATGGCCACAGCTAATGGTAAATTATGAAGCCGCAGCAGAGAGAGAAACAGACAGAGAGACAGACTGAGAGACAGAGAGTCGACCCATAGCCATAGATGATAGCCGTTTGGGCCAATCAATTTCTGGTTAATAAATTTTAGCGCAAAATTGTCAACGCTACAAGACGACAAGGTATTTACGATGCCATTGTTGTTGTTGTTGTTGTTGTTGCTGCTGTTGTTGTAGTGAAATTATTGTTGTCTCTGCTTTTTGCGCTTCGAATTTTTTGGCTGATTATGTGTGTAGTGAGGCGTCTCGCTGGCCAAGCATTTCGAAAATGGCACGTGCGCCTGTGTCAGGTTTTTAACGATCGGTTAAGTTCGCCGTCGACGGATTCGCCGATTCGGTTTGGGCCCACTTCGGTTTGGGTTCGGTTCAGCTTTAGCTTTGGCCAGGGCCTTAACGAATCTGACGAGATCTGCTAAGTGCTTTGTGGCTGCGACTGTGTTTTTAATAAATTAAGTGACTACTAACTAACTGAATACATATACATAGACAAATACATATAGACACACGCATACACTGGCGCACACAAAAGTTTGTCAGCTGGCTTGGCCGAAATGTAAATGGCCCAAACACAACTGATGGATTGATTTGCCTAGTCTTCGATTAAGTTGTTGACCCATTCACAAATGCGAAACAAGAATCTCGAGAGATTTTATTTCTGTATTTCTGAAATTTGCATCCCCGCCTGACAGGCAGATGAAATGGTTAATGAAGTTGTCTGCACAGAGATGCGATAAAGAGATTAAACCATAATGAATTTCTGTGCCCAACGACTAATGGCTGCATATATCTATATATATATTTCTTGTCCTACCTCGATTTGTCTATTCTCCCGATTGACATTCAACATTCGCCAGATGCGATGCATAATTGATTTACAAGCTGACAGAACATAGCCACTTAGCAGGTCTTTAGCCGATCGGCTGTGTATTATCTTTATGGAACTGCAGCCTCCATTCATACATGCAAACTGGTAGCCAATTCAGTTACGTACTGGCCGTAAAATTGGCCAACGATCGTGTGACTAGACTGGCTCTTTCTCTCTCTCTCCCCCCCTTGTGTAATTGTCAACTGGCACGATCAGCAACATCAACAGCTCATCAGGCAAGTGTTTCCTGCAGCCTGCCTGCCTGCCTGACAACTCAATAAACACACACACAGAGGCAAAGGCAGCCTGTAAGCCTGGCTTACACCTGACCACAAAAGCCATGGCAGTCCCTTACTCCCTCTCTCCCCTCTCTTGCCTCCTCCATTGCGAGCCAGTTTGATTTCATTTCGTGGCTCTTTTGCATGCCTTTTGCCCGTTTTGATTGCAGACGACGCTCCAGCTCAGGCCTGCTGCGGGTTAAGAAGGCGTTAAATGCATGATTTGTGGCCACAGTTGGTTAATGGTAATGAAGCTGATGGTCAGTAAGCCAAACAGGCTGCTGCTGCTGCTGCTGCTCGTACGCTTTGACTTTTTATTTCAATTAAGAGCTGTGCGAATTGTGCAACTTTTTTTTATAGAACTGTAAAAAACGGAAGCAGCACAGAGATCTCAACTTTATTTCTTGATTGCAGCAGCTTGTTTTATTCCCATCATTTTCCTGCTGGATAATCCATGGCTCCCTTTGGCATAATAATGCTTTAAGTCCCGGCAATGACGTCATGCCAAATTCGACACAAATGGCGCAGTTTTAACTGCCAATAAGTGTGCGGTATCTGCGCACACCCAGGGGCAGCATTTGTAGGTCAAGTCTGGTTAGGGGCTACTGGGGGGGGACCTCCAGGGGGAAGGTGAAGGTGGCGTGTCTCTCTTTCTGCTGTGTGTGGGTGTAAGTGTCGCCGACGTCGTCGCTGCATAAACTTTTCGCAGCCATCGTCGTCGTTGTTGTTGTGGCCAACCTTGTGCAACTTTTCAGACAGCCAAAGAAACTGCAACAACAACAAATTTAACTGCAGTCGGCGGCGACGGCGACGGCGGCGACAACTACACAACTACAACAGCAACAATTGCAATGGCAATGGCTCAAGCCACGGCTGCAACTGCAACTGCAACGCCGACTGCGACTGCGACAGCGACTTGGACTCGGCCAAATGGCCAACTGGCTGGCCACGGCATCATAAAATTTAATTTCCTGCGCTTAAAGCTGGCCCAAATATGCTCGCTGCCCTCTCCCCGCTTCCCTCTCCTCTCGCACTCTACCTTTCCGCCCCCTCGCAAGCGCAGCCCGTTTTAATTGCGCTTTCATTAACGCGACTTTGATTTATGGCTACCGCGTTGCCAAAGGTTTTTGTTGTTGTTTTTTTCCAGCGATTTCTTTTGCAAATATTTAAACATTTTTTCCCCTTCTTCTCCTCTTACTGCTGTTTGTATTGCTTTTGGACGCAGTTCGCTGGGCGCGCTCCAAGAGCTTTTTGTTTAATACTTTTCGGTAGTCAATTGCCTCAACAACAAACACAACAGCAGCAACAACAACAACAACAACAACAACAGCAACACGCAACTGATCAAATGCGTTTACAAAACTTCTCGGAGCTACCGTGAGCTTGTTGACTTTGCAGAGATCTTCGCAGATCGCCAGATTGCCCGATGAATAACTGATATTTTTAGCTTCATGATTGAGAATGGGAAAGTCGAGGGCTCGTCAACCTTTGGGCAAAGACCCAAAAGCTGCTTAGAAATCCAATCTTATATATTTTTAGCAGCTACTATAAAAAGAGTGATTTTTGGGCTTCTAATATGCATAACTTGGTCAAAAGTCAAGCGATTTTTGTGAGGTATATCATATTATTTATGGCATTGATATTGGCTTAATTCTGCATTTAAATTTTGGTGATTTTAAGGAATTAAATTTTTTGATAATTTTTCCTTGTAAAAATTTCGAAATTTTTTCAAAAATTTGTATGTTAATTTTTTGTTGGAAATCGATTATAATATTCGTAACTAGCATAAAAATCTATACGGGAGCAATTTTGAAGCCAAATTGTGGATAATATGAACAAAAAACCCTAATTTTCAGGTAGAGACCAGATCTTAGTTTTGGGGGTCTTGAGACCTTTGATAACGCATAACTCGGTCGAAAATTATCCGATTTGCATCTATTATAGCATTTTCTTTTTGTTATAGATGCTAGATTAAAACTGCATTCAAATTAAATCGATTAAAGTTTTTTAAATAATTAAAAAATTAATTTAAAGCAACTAAATAAGTATAAAAATTGCTGTCAAAATTATTTACTATATTTATTTTGTAAATTAATGATCATAAATCTATATTTCCTTTAGTCCATCATACCCTTTACAACTGCAGCTTGCTTCACTCAGCTCAGCTCTGCAATAAAGTCAATTTTCGACAGTTTCTGTAGAGTTTTTTAGGCAGCAAATTGAAATAGCTTCTCTTTTTTTTCAGTTTTATTTTGGTAGGGGGTCAGTGTGCACTTTGAACAACTTAAGCAAACAGAGTCAAGCAAACACACACACACACACACTCAGACACTCACACACGCCCCCGCAGTCGAGCTGCATTTGACGCCACTTGGCTGCGCGCTTGCCGCACACGGTACCGTCTAGGTGGATGCAACACGCCCACTAGTTGCAACGCAATGGAAAAATGCAAAATTAGAAATGCAAATGCGGCCAGACGACGTCGCTGACAAGAAGAGGAAGAAGTAGAGGCAACAACAACTGCGACGATGATGACGACGTCGCTGTCGTTGTCTTTTGATGATGCGCATGCGCGCTGCCTGCCTGAGCGCTAAAACGTGCGGCCACGTCGCAGTCAACGCTGGCGTCGCGTCGCAGCAGCAGCAGCAGCAGCGCGCATTAAGCAGCGAGCACGTGCGCGCATGCGCAGCAAATAACTCGTCCGTTTTGCAGTGTATACACTGAGACTGGAGTACAGAGAGTGGAGCAGAGAGAGGGGAGAGATATATAGAGAGAGAGACAGAGATATAGAGAGAGACACACTGAAGATGCCAACATGCCCGACTGCTTTGTTTATTAATTCTTTTGCGCATTTTTTCGCGCTTGGCGCTGGATTTTTTTTTTTTTTTGTTGGTCCGTTTTGCCGCCGGCCTTTTCAGCTGGCCAGGCCAAGTTGGCCAAGTTTATTGCCGGTTTTCATTAAGAGATTTATTGCAGCAACAGCAGCCCAGTCAGCAGCCGCAGCAGCTGACCACGCTTGCACTTGACCGACAACACGCCGGCGGCGTCAGGCTGTTTCACGGTCTGCGCAATAAAAATTTAAATTTGAAATTCTATGCTGCACTTGCTCCGCTGGCAGTTGCTGCCACTGCCACTGCCGTCAGACGTATTTGCGTTGCGATAACCATCTGAGCTCCGGGCGACCTTGTTGCCTTCCAATTGCCTTTGCCAAAATGTCAAGCGCCGCCGCCACCGTCGCTGTCGCTGTCTATGCGCGATGTGTGTGAGAAATCTCTGACTGTGACTGCGACTGCGACCTGGGACGGGTTGGCCCACACAGCAGCAGCCACACTTGTGCCACTCTCCTTACACTCTACACTCTTTGCAGCCTCCTCCTCCTCCGCTTCTCTTCCCGCCCGTCTGCATTCCCGTCACGCTTTTATTTATACGTTAAAAATGTGCGCAAACACAACAACAGCGTAAAAAATTGTTATGAAAACGCGCAAAGTGGTTGGCTTTGACACTGCGATCGCCGATCGCCGATCACCGGCGATCGCCACCTAAGCGAGATCACCTCTTCGACTGCTGCTGCAGCTGGTCAGTTGCCTGTACCTGTCGCCTGTCCCTGCCTCCTGCCCCCTGCCGCCTGCTGCCTGTCCGAGTAGCCCCCGCTGTACAATTTGCTTGCCAAAGTCTACAGCAACGCGCCTCGCTCGCTGTGAGACAAGCTGAGCTTGTGTGGGTATTCGTATCTGTGTGTATATATATGTGTGTGTGTTAGTGTGCGGCAGCAGCTTATAAAGCCATTAATAACGCGCGCATTTTCAACAGTTAACTCGAAACTGCACACGAGACAATGTCATGGTTCATACATCAATTGAGTTTGCCTATGCGAGCAGAGAAGCGCAGGGGAGCAGGCAGGGGAGAGAGCGAGAGAGAGGCCAAGAGCGAGAGAGATGTCTGTCTATTTACACAGAGGCAGCAGAAAAAAAAATAGCTTGTGTGTGCTTCGAGTTAATTGTCTGCGAGGGCGGTTCAAAAAGAGTTTGGGAGAATAAGAAAAAACAAAGTAAAGAAAAGTTGCAAGCAGTAGAGGAGACGCTATATTATAGTATTTTGTATGCAATATCTTTTATCTGCCACATAATTGATAGCTCTATTAATTCCAACTCTTTCTCCATAGACAACCCTCACAATTTCATTATACTAAATGCAGTAAATCAATCCAAGCGATACGAAAACTTATCAAGCTACTCTCTCTCTCTCTCTCTCTCTCTCTCTCTCTCTCTCGAGCGTTATATTCCTTATAAAGCATGCCCGCATTATTTGCCTAGGTGTCGCGTTGATCAGCGCGCTAAAGTGCCTCGTCTAAGGTGTCTCTCTAGTCACAGGGGACTCGCTCGCCCTCTCTCTCTCTCTCTCTTTCTCTCTGCTACTGCCATCTCTCTCTCTCTCTCTCTTTCTCTCTCTGTATCTGTCTCGCTTGATTTGCCTGCATTCGTCAAGTCAATTCGCGCTTGTGGGTGTCATTGTGGGTAGTTAAAAAGCGGCGACTTCGAGTTCGTCACAGAATTCGCCGTGAAGGCGAATTCACACATTGATTCGCTGTGAACCTGGAGAAGTGCGTGAAAAAAATGGCACATAAATTTTTTGTAATTAGTGCAATGTTTTTTTTCTGTGTCGAGGCAGAGAAAAGTTTTTCCAGCTTCGCTTATTTGTTATCTTCGGCGCTGTGTGTTTTCTTCTTTTTTTTTTTTTTTTGGGGAACTGTCGCACACGAACGCACAAGCAGTTTAAAAGAAAATGAAAATTCCCAAAGGAAGCATAGATAATGAGCAGAGCGAAGCTCCCCCATTCCCGCACAGAACCCACTGGGCTGCCGGGGAGCAGCGCAAGTGTGACCAAGCAGCAAACTCTGTCAGTTGCTGCGTTTGTCTCTCGGTCTGCCTGTCTCTCTGTCTCTCTATCTCCCTGTCTGTCTGTCTGCCTGTTTGTCTCCCTGTCTCTCTGTCCCGCTGTCCCCGCTGTCACTTCGACCGTTGACCAGTTCGTCAAGCAGCGCGTCGACTGTGTCAGCCATTTTGGCCGCGCCACAATGGCAGCAGCAGCAGCGGCGTCCAAGCATATTGCCATTGTGCCTGCCACCTCCCCCTCCTCTCTCTCTCTCTCTCTTGCCTCTCGGCTCTCTTGTCACGTCTCGTCTCGACTCTCTCGACTGGGTCGCTGTCGCTGCTGTCTCCGCTTTTGTTTTTAGCCATTGTTAGTGCGCGGCTCTGTGGCTGCCGCTTTTGCAACATTTGAATGATTCTCGTTGGTCGTGTCAGTCCCACGGGTAATTATTGACACGGTTGTATGCACGCAGCCCGAAAATACACACACATAGATACACACACACACTCGCACACTTGCAGAGAAACTGAGCAACAACAACAACAGCAGCAGCAACGAAATGAGCACAACAAAAGCAAGCGGCGCGTTGCTTTGCTGCCACGCGAAATAATAAAAAAAAAGAAAAAAAAAACTCGAAATAATAATGAAAATGTCGGCATTACAAGCGGCTAGAAGGGAACACAGTCGGGGGAGGGAGGCAGGTGGTGCCATAGGGACGGCAATCGGGGGTGCTGCTGCTCGATGTCGGTCGCAGCACTTAACACGCACGGCCACATTAAAACCAATGAAAACTACTACAATTCGCTAGCTTATATTACTAATTTTTTATCATACAAACTCGTAATGTGTATGGGCTTTAATGGCCTATGGCAGGGTAGAGAAGGGTATGCTGACTAAGTGCAGGCTTTTGTTAATATATAAAATAAAGATTTAATTGTGCTTATTGAGAATTTTGAGGTTAAATTAAATCTGTTTAAAAAGAAACTAAAATAATGTTATAAAAATGAATTATACTATAACAAAATACCCTATATAATACCCTTTATAATTTCAGAACTCTTCTGCCCACTGCAGAGTGTATTTTCCAATTCGTTACATCCCCAGCGCACACACATTCCTAGCGGGTTACTTAGTTGAATAACTTATATGGCCAAGGGGCAGTTTTATCTATGTGGGTGTGTTTGCAGCGTATACTCAGTGTGTGTGTGTGTGTGTGTGCGTGTGTTTACGTGTGTGTGTCTACACTCAACAACCCCAAAATGGCAGGTGGTGATGGATATGTGTATAGGCTCAATGAGCAGACATGCAGCGTTCTTTCCACACCAAAATTTCTCTACATTTTCAACCGGCAGACATATAGCGAGCGCTATATACAGCTATAATTAAGAGAGTCGACCATAAACTCACACATGCATACACACACACCCTCACACACACACACTCTATACCGTATTCAAGTGCAGCATGCGCATCGCGTGGGCGTTTGCAAATGGATTATGCCATAGTATAACAAACGTTGTATGTAGAGTTCAAATCAAAATTTCTGTTTCGTTTCTGTTATTATGAAAATATAATATGTGACTGGAGGCATAAATAAAAATTATTGCAATTACGCTGCTGTATTAAATGCAGGTGTATTCGCTTGTTTACATCCATCTCTCCGTATCTCTCTCTGAAACTGGCTTTCAATTATGCGCATTTCGAATTTGTTTGTTTTGTTTTTGGATTTGTGTATTTCTTTCTTTTTTGATTTGCGCTTAAAATGTTGTTCGGGCTGATGCAATTTTTATGCAAAATTACTAACTGAAATTTTTGGAAATTGTTAATCAGCCACACACAGCACAAATAATATGCATTTAAATTGTGAGCTTAATTCGAAATTGCGTGTGAACCACATTAGAGAGCAGACGAGACGTGCAGCAATTGACACTTTAATGATTTTGTTTTCCAGCACTTTAACCGATTATACAGATGAGGAACAGGAATTATATGAAGTAGATGTGCAAGAGTGAAAGCAGTAGAGTGAAAGGGAGCATATACGCTATAATATGCCCTGCTAGACAGACAGGGTATACCAGGGCGTATACTTAATATTTACATTGCACACCTAATCAAGTATACGCCCAGTGGGACAGGCAGCAGACATATCCCAACTTATTATACGTTTTAATCATGCAAAAAATACGAATAATAAATAAACCCCAGGTGCTCAGACTAAACGAGAGTTGTTATAAGCTAATAAAAATAATGCCCGAATCTAGATTAATTATACTTGTGTTTGTATATTGAAATCTGCCAAATTGTCGCTTTTATCGCCACATCCGAACTTCGAGTTGGTCACAACGTTATGCACATGCATCACAGCACAGCTTCGTTTAAGACCCCATAAAAGCGTAATGAAACGCAACGCTTGTTAATGACAACTTTCATTAACGATCTCCGCAGAGCAGACAGGTGAGAAGGGGGATCGGTGGGTATTAGTTAATTGTGACGTAGGCAATCGCATTATAATATGCCCACTTAATTGTTAATTGCTTTCCGAACACTTTAAACAAACAACAAGTGGATATGGCTACAGTCGAGCGCTCGACAGTAAGATACCCTTCTCCCACTTTTTAAAATCCGTTACAAACGTGTAACCACACTCATAATTTAAAACAGAAATTTTGCACAAATACTTCCACTACATATAGCTTTCTCGCTCACACTCACACAGCGACGCACGTTAAAAGTGACGTCGACGTCGACGTCAACTACTGAAAGCAGCGCGCCGGCTGCTGCTCGTACATTTGTACTGAAAACGTTGACTTGAATAACTTCTGTGTTATTGGTCCGATCGGATTGTAATTTGGGGGATATGTTCATATGGCATTTAGCATTATACATACCAAAGCAGAACTTTCTAAGTTTAATACTTTGCTTAATAATCGTAAATTACCGATTTGCGGGGGCGGTGGGCGTGGCATCGAACATTTAACATAAACTTCACCTGCCTCTTATATATAGGAACTTCCATTCCCAATTTGGTGTCTCTAGCTTTTTTAATAGCTGAGATCCGTTCCCTCATACAGACGGACAGACGGACAGACGGACAGACGGACAGACAGACGGACATGTCTCAATCGACTCGGCTAGTGATCCTGAGCAAGAATATATATACTTTGTGGGGTCTGCCACGCCTCCTTATGCCTGTTACATACATTGCACAAAGTTAGTATACCCTTTTTTGACCATTTTCAATGGTCGAAGGGTATAAAAATAATACCCGCAATTATCGCCATGGAAATCGCTCGTCCGATTGTGAATTGCGCGTATCGCATGGGTGAGTGAGAGACAAAAAGCCTGGCCAATTCGAAGTGGCTGTAAAACTTTCAAAAGCAACGACTCATAAACTGTAGAAGGCGCCCACCATAATGAGCGGGGGGGTCGTTAACGCTAATTAAACGATAATAAAAGGACATTTTGGTAAATAAAGAAATTCGTATTGCATTTTCGAATAATATTCTCTTTTATTTGTTTTTTTTTAAGTTTTTTGTTTTTTTTTTTTTTTTGTTTTTGTTTTGTATTTGTTTTCTTGGTTTTTAATTTCTCTGTGTATGTGTGTGGGTGTCGCGTGTGTGTGTGTGTGTGTGTGTGTCTGGAGTGAGTGGAATGTACCGCTTTGTTGACTTGGTGCTTCCATTTGTTATAGCATAATTTATTATACAATTGAGGGCATGGCTTAATCTTAAGTATTTTTTTTTTGTTTTATATCTTTATCTTCTTCGATCATCATCTTCATCGTCATCTCGTCTCTTATCTCGTCTATGCATAGTTTTCAACATACCAAACAAAATAACCGAACAAAACTAGTTGTTTCATTGTTTTATACACCCAAAGTAAATAAAACTAAAAGCGATTTTAAGTAATAGTTAAAAATTTGCGTATTTAATTTGTTGATTTTTTCTCTTTTGTGGTTTTTTCTTTTTTATACAATAAAAAATTAAAAAACGGCCACTTTTTTATAAAAGTTCTTGTACGTTTAGTATATCAAAAACACGAAGCACGTTTTTCTTTTCTTTTTTTCTATACACATCGATTATTTTGAAATAATTTTCAGTTTTCTTCATTTTTTTGCAAGTTTTTCTTATTTTTGTCAAATTTACATCAATTTATATTTTACAATTTAGCATTTTCTTCGTATTTGATTATTATTTTTTATTTAAGTTTTAAGATTTAGCTATGTGTATGTGTGTGGGTTTGTGTACGTGTGTGTGTATACTTTGCTTATAGAGTAGAGTACAGTACTAAGTAACTAAACTTCTTGTGCCTATACGTTAGATTATCGCCTAGAAATTACAATTTATATTTATGCATGGTTGGTTTTTTTTTTGTTTTTTTTTTTTCGGTTTCTTTCTGTCTTTTAACTTAAGTGTTTCCATTTATGTTTGCGGTTGTTTTTTGTTTTTTATTAAAAAATCTACAATTGCATTTAAAGCTAAAAATATGACTTAACTGTAGTTTTATTTACAGAATCTTGTTTACTTCGATCGATTTTCATTTATCAATCAATCGATTATTATATCATTATCTTTATTTTCCGCGCCGCGCGTTAAATTCTAATTCGGTTTTTTATATATCATGTAAGTGTTTTTCTTTTTCTTTCTTCTGTTTTTAGAGTACAATCTACTGGCTATATCTGTATTTATTTATATATATATATATAGAGTTAGGTTTATGTATATAGATTTATTTATATATGCACGGCCGCTTTGTAACCCTAATAACCCTAGCTATAGAACCGAATCGAATCGGCGCGGTTCGAACCACTTGAGCGCGTTAATTAACGTACTTTTCTTCTGTGTATGTGTGTGTGTTCCATTAATATTACTGTTATTTTGTAATGCTCTCTATGTTGTTGTTGTTGTTTTTTGGGGCGGGGGGAAGTGTGGGTTTTGCTTGAGATTCTTTACCTTTGCTTGGTGGAACGCAGCTGAAGGCCAACGGTCGTAGTACTAGTATACAATATAGTAATCGTAATTGTTATCGCTATCGTTATCGGTATTAACATTTTTTTATATTTTCTGAACACTTGTCGCACTTGTCGCTAGTCTCATCATCATCAACATCGATACGGTTCGATACTTTAATTTAGATAGGTGTAGATTTAAAAACAACATCACTTGGTTTCACGTTTGATTTTGCATTTTGTAATTTAAGTTTTAGTTTTAGTTTATAGTTTAAGAAAGTTTTTGAAACTTTAACATTTAAACAAAATTAAAAAAGAAACTAAACACGATAACGAAACGAATCGCATCGGCAAACGGCGGCGGTGACAGGCGCAAAATACCCTATATATATATATGGTAGATCATATATGGAGTCAGCTAACTGTTGCCTTAGTTGAAGTTTTAACACAGATCAATGCACTGGTAAAAGTTGCGTGTGTGTGGGGAGAGGGATGGTAGGGGGGGAGGAGTGTACTAGGAGCTAGGACTGCTCCCGCTCCTGCTTGCATTGCGGCCACCCGTCCGGCAGTGTGTCCTAGGAGGACTCATAGCCAAACCAGGCGGCCGACGAATGCTATTCACCCGCACCGGCACCGCCGCCGCCAAAGCTATTGAAATGCCGCACTGCACCCGGTGCTGTGGCGGCACCGAACTGCAGACTCAGCTCGAAGAGGCGTCGCGCATGCAACTGTTGCTGCTGCTGCTGATGATGATGATGCTGCTGGTGATGATGATGCTGATAGTGATGATGCTGATGCAGTGCGGCCGCCGAGTGTGCATTGAGCGAATTCAAATGGCCGCCCAGTACGCTGGACGCAGAGCCGGGCGAGGCAGCACTGGGTGGCTGCAACGGTAGCCCACTATTGCTCCCTGCTCCTGGCGAGAGTTGTGAACTACTGCTGCCCGCTGCCACTGCTGCTGCTGCGGCGACGACATTCTGTTGCGACGATTGCAGATGCTGCGCATGCGGATGCTGCAACTGATCGCTCGTATGGAACAGATGCGGATGATGCGCGGGATTCAGATGCGGATGCTGGTGTGGATGATGCGGATGATGCGCATGTTGGGTATAGCGCATGGGATCCATGTACATGGCAGCTGCTGCAGCGGCTGCTATGCTGGATGCCTGTTGTTGTTGTTGTTGCTGTTGTTGTTGCTTGACTTGCTCCTCGTTGTTGTTATTGTTGTTTGTGGTGCTATTGTTGTTGTTGTTGTTGTTGTTAGTCTGACCACCAGCAGAGGAGCTGCCCAGTGGGCTCTGCGGCGACATGACCTGTCCCTGGCTGGTCATGGTCACCGAGGAGCCTGCACTCGAAGAGGGCGTATTGGGCGTAAGCTGCTGCTGCTGTTGTTGCTGGAGCTGCTGCTGCTGCTGTTGGTGTTGCTGCTGCTGTTGCTGCTGCTGTTGCTGCTGCTGTTGTTGTTGCTGCTGCTGTTGTTGTTGTTGCTGGTGTTGCAGACTATTGTTATTTGCAGGAGTGGACGCAGCTGCAGCTGAGTTCGACTCCTGGATTTCTGATTGCTAGTGAGCCGCCAACTGATGCGCCGACTGCATGTTCTGTGGGCTCAGCATGGGCGGACTATGCGAGTGGGAGTGATTGCCCATGGGGCTGCCGTGCATGTCGTGATGCGAATGATATCCGCCATGATGCATATGACCCGGTGGCATGCCATCCATCATATCGCCACCGAGAGTATTCGGCGGTGTCATACGCTTCTCCTTCTGTCGCCGATTGCAGAACCACACACGCACCACTTCCTTCTCCAGCTGCAGTGAATCCGCCAACGATGTGATCTCCTGTGCCGACGGCTTTGGTTGCTTATGGAAATGCTGCTCCAGTGCACCCTTAACGCTCACCTCGATGCTGGTGCGTTTCTTGCGCTTACGACCCTGTGCCGCAATCTTGTCGATACTCGTGGGCGAGCCTGTCGTGGAGTCCGCTTCCTCCAGCCATTTCTGCAGCAGCGGCTTCAGTTTGCACATGTTCTTGAAACTCAGCTGCAGTGCCTCGAAACGACAGATTGTGGTCTGTGAGAAGACATTGCCGTACAGGGTGCCCAGTGCGAGACCCACATCGGCTTGGGTGAAACCGAGCTTAATGCGTCGCTGTTTGAATTGCTTGGCAAATGCCTCCAGATCATCTGAGGTGGGTGTATCCTCCTCACCGCCGCTAATCGCATCACGATCTCCGCCTCCCCCACCGCCGCCCATGTGATGGGCATGGATGTGCAACTGGGGTGATTCGCCACGCAACGCATGATGCAGTGGCGCCACTTGCGCTGCATGATGTGCCGGATGATGATGCAGCATCCCATTCATAGCATGATGATATTGCAACGGTGATCCCCCAGTGGGTGCATAGTGCCCGGCATGTGGTGCATGCCATGGCGCTGTGGCATGTGGCGATGCCATCCCCTGTTGGATGCGTGTCTGTTGCGTTAAATGTGACATCTCTTGCTTGACGGAATCAACAGCTGCGGCTGCTGCAGCGGCGGGATGATGATGCGTTGTATGATGTGTGGGCAGTGATGCCCAGTGATCCGGATGCAAGGCACTCCAGCTACCCATTCCTGAACCCGGTGTTAGCCCACCCAAACTGTTGCCCTGTCCACCGCCCTGCACTTGTCCATTTGGCGATGGCGACGAGGGCAGCTGCTGTTGCTGATGTGCCGCTGCTGCTGCGACGGCAGCATGATGATGATGATGATGCTGCATATACTTCATTTCACCAGCATCCGCTGCCGAGCGGGGCGATGATGTGTGATAACCACCGCCACCACCGCCGCCGCCCAGTGCCATATCAAGATCACCGCTTGGCGGTGTCATATACGATGTAGCGGCCATCCCCACCGCTCTGGGGCTGTTCAGGCCCTCCACGCTGGCGGGGTAGGGCTCCAAGTTGGGGCTCAGTTTAACGACTTTGTAGACCGATCGATCGAAAGGAAGACCTGAGTCCCTATGCTCATTCCACTCGAACCGTGAGGCAACCGTTTTGAAGTCTTTTACTGGCAACGTGGCGGCTTAATAAAATTTATTTAGTGGGCGTGGCGTCGCCGATCTACGCGACGACGATCACACGTACACACACGTATACACAGACAGATCGAAATTGAATCCACGTCGGGGACTCAACAAGTTTCGTTACCGACGGCGCGACAAACTTTACACACAGAAAGATGTTGCTCTCAGTTTTTTCGAGAATTTCTTTACGTTTTTTATGCGTTTTTTATTTTTTTTTTGTTTTTTCGTTGCGCAGTTTATCAAAAATTCTTGGCGAATTTTGTTTGTTTGCTTTGCTTGTTGTTGTTGTTGTTTATTTGTTGCTGATGTGTTGCTGTTGCTGCTGTGCTGCTGCTGCTGTTGCTACACTCTTATTTTTTATTTAAACACTTGGCACTTGATTCGTTGAATTATTTTATTTGTAATTTCTCAGAAAATATTCAGCTTATTTCCGTGTGATGAGATTGTGAGATTTTCACGATTTTTTAGATCGCCAAACACACACAGTGAGAGGGAGCGATACACAGAGACAGAGAACGAGAAGAGAGCAAAAACAGAGACTCGACTCAGAGACACACAGAGAGCAGCCTATTGGGACAAATTCACGTGCAAACTCGTAGAGCTATCGAAGTGAACTAACGTCATGCCACGGCCAGCGGCGCTACGTAGACGGCGCTCGCTCTCGTCGTCGTCGTCGTCGCAGCGACAGCGACAGCGACGACACACAGCAACGCAGCACACACACACACACACACACAGATGCTCACACACTCGCACAGGCACGCACACATGCAAAGAGCACAGGCAAAACCAGTTTTCCACCCGTCTTCCAGCTGATACTGCGCGTCTGAGCGAGACGCCTAACATGCTGCGCTGCGCTCTGTGTGCGCACGAAAGGGATGGCCTGCAAGAGCGCCGGCTCACTGGAAGTCGACTTGCGCTCTATTGGGCTCACGGCGTCGCTGCTTGCGCTGCTCGCGCTGCCTTCCAGTGCCGCCCACCAACAGCAACAGCAACAGCAACAGCAACGGCAACGGCAGCACATTCCCATGCAGAGTGACATTTTTAATTGACTGCTCTAGCGCACGGCCAGAGCGGCGAGAGCGAGTGAGAGCGTATGGGGAGCGAGTGAGAGCGCAAGCGCAGAGACTGTAGCTGAGGCAGAGACGGAGACTCGAGCTGCTGGCCAAAGCTTTTGGACGGCACACGGCAGGATATGGCAGGAAGCAAGCTTTGTTCAGTACGCTGCAGTCGCTCTTTGCTGGCGCTGCCAACTTTTGCTTTCATTTTGTGTGTGCTGCGTGCGTATGTGTGTGTGCGTGTGTGTGGGGCGTGTGCATTGATACGGGGCGGGGGCAATGCAATTGGCAGCGGGCAACTCACAGCTCGCAACCCATCGCTATCTGCGCCCCGTTATCAGCGGCAAACTAACGCGAGAGAGAGAACAACTGTAAAAATCAGTCGCACATTAATTGAAATGTATCGCGCTAAAATTCAAATTTGCATGCGAATGTTATGGAATGATTCAATCTTTGCCAACTTCATCCAGTTCCAATCTCCTCCAGCTTGTAGGCGCTTTTGTTATGCATATTGTCAGCATCTCATCTTGGGGCTTCATCTGCGACTGCTGCTGCAGTGTGGAGGCCGCCATTGTCTAGCGCCAACTACTTAGACAAGCTGGCAGTGCGTGTGTGTGAGTGCGAGTGTGTGTGTTTGTGTGTTTGGTACTCGCGCGTAATTTACCGTTAAGCATTCTTCTCTAGTTATTGATTTGGCTCGAAGAGAGCGTGTCAATTTTATTGATTTTCTGCATTTACAGTATTTTATTTGCACAAATGGCAGTCTGCGCCTTTGTAATTTGCATAGCTACGATATGGCACAGTGTATATCCCTCTCTCTCTCCCCTCTCTCTCTCTAACTCTTTCTCTTTCTATCTGTTGTCTATTGTGTCTATTGTTGGCGCGTTTGTTCGACTTCTGATTTAATAGAGCGACCACGATAAAAACAACATTATATCGTCTTTTGTATCTTTCACTGTTTGTTGTCCAGTTTCAAGCACAATGACTGAAAATGGCCTGAGGTAGAAAACCAACAGTTCAATACACTGCACGAAAAAAGGGCAGAGGTGGTAGCAAAGTCTATTTAAAGCTTAGACTTTTGAGACTGCAGCAAAATATAAAGATTTTGCTAAGAAATATGCCTACAAAAAAAAAACCAAATATACAGTACAGTATTATATTTCTTAAAGAAAATTTAACTTTCAAAGGTTTTTTTTATATTATAAGAAAAAATCATTAGATAATATTTCAAGATAATATATGTAATTTTACACTATAAATATTAATTCAAATAATTTCCCTGTACAAAGAAAAATTCCCAGTTCAAGTGAAATATTTTGCCTTTTCTAACAATTGCTCTTGAAGTATTTTCCCAATAGATTTCTAGACCCGTCTGCATTTTAAAGCTCGTACTAAACACTGTGTAAGTATATACATTTTGCTTGAATTAAACAGACTCCCCTTTTGCCTGCCGCCCTCCCTCACTGCCTCTGGGGCTCTTTAGAGCAGCCCTTGCGGCAGGTCAAGTGTCCAGGTTTGTGTCAAAAATTATGCAAACTAAGGTCAACGCCATCATCAACAACAATAAACAACAACACACGCACGCACACAAAGGTAGACACACACACACACAGACAAGTTCAACAATATTTGCATCATTTTGTTTACGTTTTGTTGCTCGCTTTTTTCCCTATTGTTGTTGTTGTCCTTTGGCCACACACTTGGGCATAATTAATAAGCCGCAGACCGAGTTAAATACGTCGCCGTCGCCGTCGCCGTCAGGAGTCGCCGTCGCGTCAAACTTTGTCACTCGGTCCTTCGGGCGAATTTACATGATAATTAGGCGACGTAAAAAAAAAAACAGAAAAAAAAAAATATTTAAATTTCAAATGTAGTCGGATAAAAAATCCTGTTTTATTTCACGCTGCAGGTCGCCCTCTCTCCCCTCCCTTGCGGCATATGCTAAATGCGCACGCGCCACGTTCGGCGGCGCCTCGAGTAGAAAAAGGACTTGTTGCATAATTATGCGCCGCATGCGAGTAAATAAAAATAAAAACAGCGCGAAGAAAAAAAAAACTCAACTAAACGTTGTATTTATGAATGAAGAGATCTCTGCACGCTCTCCCTGTCTCCCTCTCTCACTCTGTGCACTCTCCCTGCCATTGGCGCCGTTGATTTGGATGATAATGAGGCTTGATTAGCATTTTGGCTGCATTTTTTTTCTGCTCTTGCCTCAGCTCGTCGGGGTCGCTTCTCTCTCTCTCTCTTTCTTTCTGTCTAGCTGGCGCACTTGCTTATAATTATTAGCATAATTTCTTCTTATTTTGCATTAATTTGTTGTTGTTGTCTGTGTGTGTTGCTGTTGGCATCTGTTTTGGCAATTAAAGTGCCATAATTTGAAGACCAGACCAGGCCAGACCTGAATGAAACTGGTCTGCATTTAAGCGCTTTATTTATCGAGCAATACGAAATATTTGTTTGTGGAGGAGGAGCGAACCCGATGATTGGCGGCACTTGAATAAGTCATTTAGGGGTTATTAAAAAACGAACACGGCGCAGAGGCGTGCAGAAAGAGAGAGACCTATAATATAATAAACACTTATAATTTATGCTTGTATAATATAATACTAATTTATATTTTTGCTAGCATAATAAACATTTATATTATTTATACTACGCCAAACATTTATAACACATCATTCTATAAATTTCAATTAATTTTAGCGTATTACTCCACATGACATAAGCCTCAATAGTTTCAGGCTTGATTTGCTTACATAATCCTCAACCCTTTATGCAAAAAAAACCGTTTCATTAGACGCTTCAGCTGCAGTTGTCTTTTTTTCAGGGGCAATCCAAAGAGACAGCAGGAAAGACAACCCGTCCCATCAGACACTCAGTCGGTCGGTCGGTCAACTCGTTACCATATGCCCAGCACGGCGCACAAAAAACAAGAAAAATTGCGCGCCAAAAAAGTAGCACACACACACAGACAGAGAGATACACAGACAGACAAACAATGTCTCAGACAGACAGCACAGACTACACTTCAATTGAAGAAGCTACCCAAGACGAGCAACCCGAGCTCAACCCCTTCGGGCTGGCTACCCCGTTCGGCAAGGTCAAACAAGGCTGCCGCACGTAGGCAAATCGCATAGGCAAATCGCTCAGGGAAAAAAGGAAAAGGAGTCGCACGATGAGATGCAGGCAACCATTTATCATTTTTTTTTCCTTCTCCCCGTTTTTGCATTCCTTGTGCAATTTGGCGATTTTGCATGCAAGCGAAACTGTTAAAGTTGCAGCCGTAGCGCTTATCCTTTCCCCCTCCTCCTTCTTCTGCTCTTTATCCTTTCACTTTCGCTACCTAAACACACATACATAAACTCGGCTAGGGCACCCCAGTTTGCCAAATTCCTGCAGAGAGCGACAGTCATCGTTGTCATATGCAAATGAGCTGAGCCTCTCTCTCTCTGTAGACGAAAAAAAGTAGAGAGAAAAATGTTGTGCGTCCCGCCAAAATATAAAATACGCAAACGGGCGCACTAAAATGGCAATTGTTATAGAGTGTGTGTGCGTGTGTGTGTGTGTGTGCTATAAAGCCCTCCCCGATCTAACGTTATATCGGGTTAAATGCATTTCGGTGCGCCTCATTGGCTTCGCCATCAGCTTCGACTGCGGCTCTGTCAACTGTCAATGCCAGGCAAAGGGCAAATATGCAAATTAGTTAGCTGTTTTTTTTTATTTATTAACTAATTTATCTCTCCCTGTGTCCCATAGGCAACCCCAGGCACGGGTGAAATATTGGCAAAGGCAACTCTGGCGTTGTTGCAACACCTGGACACAATTTTATTCGCGCGCCATGTGGGGTGCCCCGCGATAGTTCTAGCATGAGTTGCCATTTATCGGTTGCCTTTGAGGTTGCTAAGTAGCTGAGCAGGCGATGATTATTGAAGACTATCTAACTAGGGGATTACAGATTGATAGGGGCATTAGAAATACTTTGAAAATGTATTGAATTTAATTGGATATTTCATTGAACATCAGTGACAGAATAAACTATATATTTCTAGCTTTTTATAGACATTGCTGCGGTTCTTATAAAGCCAGAGAAAATGACTTATTTAACAGCATATTGAATAGTAATTTACTAGCTATTTTATATAGATATTCTATATGATATTAATGCCATAATAAACATATATTTTATAGCCGATAACAAGCCATTTATAACCTTAATTTTCCACATAAAACTCTTCACTCTCGCTTTAGAAACTAACAATCAAAAAGGCAACTAGGCAAAATGAATAATTCATTGCAATGTTAAAGTTATGTATATCCATAAAATTTACAGATTTCTGCTCTCACTTTCAAGCCAAATGCCTAATCATTTAATCATTGATCCGGGCACAGCCCACTTGCATTTGCATTTGCATCAAACCGATAAAATTAAAACCCTGTTCACACCCACCAAAAGCGGCGATGTTGTCACGGCGACAGGAAACCGCGGACAGACATCACTTTTTCCCATATCCAAATAAAAAAAAAAAACACTCTAACAAGAACAAAGAGAGAGGAGAAGCAGAAAGCAGAAGCAACACAAAAGGAAAAACATATGTCAATAAAAATCTTTTAGAATTTCATTTGCATAATGCAGTCAAAAGGGCAAAGGGTTCGCCCGTTGCTGCCGCTGCTGCTTTTCCGGGACAGCGTACCCCGTCCACGCCAGGCAAGCTCAGGGTCTCGTCCATGTCCAGGTGAGGACGCAGTGACATAAAAAACCAACTAAGCAACATCAAAAAGACGACAACTGCAACAACTACGCACACGCATGTTTGTTTCCTTCGAAAAAACAAATGCGCCGGTCTGGGGCGCAGGAAAAAGAGTGAGCGGGGTTGGGGTCACACCAGGGGTGCATATCATTAGCGCACAAAAAACTGGCACACATTTTCCGAGTGACACTTTTTTCCATACCAGGCCTGCCCGACTACTGCCTGCCTGGCTGTGGCACATCAAAGGCCAATCAACTCGTAGCAAATAAGTGTCTTATCGGAAGCGGAAGCGCACCCCTTGCCTAACCCTTGACTTAGCCAAGACACAAACCCAGCAGCGGCGTGGTGAGTTTTCTTTGCCATAAAGACGCGGTGCGGCGCTTGCAATTTTTATAAATCTCTAGAGGGTTGTAAAACGCCAAACACTTTAAAATTACTGCTGGGATATTTTAAGTGGTGAAATTAACTTTCAATACCTTCTCCATTGAAACTGATCTCGGCTCAGTCGTTTAATCACTCAATCGCGTAATAAACATGTGCCAAAATAATGACTATAAAGACAGAGAGAGAGAAAGAGAGAGAGGGGGGGTAACTGCATTGCAGCGAAGGAGCTGCGATTGCATAATGCGAAGAACGCATTTTAATTGAAACATAAACGCCATTTTTATTGCAAAAACGCACGCGCCAAATGATTGAGGCATTTTATTTATCGTAAACGAGAAGCAGCAGAGAGAGTCGAGGAGTGAGGAAGAGGGGGGAGGGGGAGTGGGGAATCAACAGCGCAATTTACGCAGAAATTGCAAATCGCCCATAAGACATAAATGAAATTTTTACAATCGAAACGAGACGCTGACGGAGGTCGTCGCCGCGCTGCGCATGCGCTGTATCGCCGCCTCTCTCTCCTCCCCTCTCGCTCTCTCTCTCTCGCTTTGCCAAATTTCAGCTCGTTTTTGCTGCTATTATTTTAACTGTTATTTTTATTAACTTTCGGCGACGGCAACGGTGACAGCGCGCATCGCTGCTGCCGACAAAGCCGGCCACGTTTCTGACGCCCCAACGTGACATGGTCAAAAAAAAAAAAACAAAACTTGCGCAGCTGCGTCAAGAGTCAAGGATAACGCGCTTTGATCTCCTTTCGGGCGGCGGCGGCAAAAGACCAAAGTCGACCAGGGTCGGTCGGCGGGGGTGTGTAGCACGTGCAGGCGATGATGCTATCAAGCCTTATACCAGCCCCAGTTGCCTTTGCTTTCTTTAATAAGCTGAGGCTGCAAAAACAAAAGACTTAAGCAACAAACGCGTTGCATCTCTCTCTCTCTCTCTCTTCGCTCGCAGTGCGATGCTTTACACCTGATAACCAAGACAACGCGACGCAAGGCGACGCATCGACGCACTCATTCAGTTCGCCACAGGACTGCAACATTGCGCTATGCGGCTGTGATGTAATCAGGCTCTGCCCGAGCCTGCTCTGCTGCATCTTCCGGCTCACTCCCTGCCCTGCCTCGACTCGATTCCTGCGATTTGCCGTACGTGATATTGTTAAAAGCTTTTAATTGAAGTCATCTTCTTGCTCAAAACAGGTAGCTACAGGTAGCCTCTCCACACAGTTCCCGCCGCTGCTGCTGCTGCTGTCGCTGTCGATGTCGAGCATTTTTATGATTAAACTAATTTTTCTTGCCCGCGACTCTTATAGCAGGTGATGTGGCTGGCAGCGGCAACAGGCAGCAACCCGCTACATACCCTAACCCCCTGCTAGCCATCTCTTCCCCCCTCTCTCTTTACCGCCTGCCAGCCAAGTTATTTTAATAAACTGCGCGACGTGCCACGCATTCTGAAAGACGATCAGTTTCAATTTTATTATTGTTGTCTGCTGCCTGCCACAGCAGTTGCCGTTGCTGCTGTCCCTGTTGTTGTTGCTGCTGTTGCTGCTGCTGCTGCTGCTGCTCTTAGATTATTTCCAGCACTTACAAGTGTTGTTAGAAGGGAGTGCCACCAAACGGCTGACCAGCGCGCAACGTGCTCATTTAACAGTAGCTCGCGAACGTCGCGTTTAATAACTTAAGCCTGCATCAAATATTTTAATGACAGACATAAAACGCCGGTCCCAAGGAGCCACAGCCACAGATTCACTCTATGGCGGACTTGGCGCTTCGACGACCGACTGACATAAGGGGCCCAACAAGAAAAAACATAAACAAAACATTAGAATAAATCAATAAAAGGCTCAAGTCGATAATACACAAATTATGCATGTTTCGAAGGCGCTTACTGAAAGTGTTACAAATTTGCGGGCGATTACAGCAGATTAACGTGTAAAAATAATAAACGATATTGAAGCTTTCTAAAAGGAATTTTAATAGTTTGCATTTGAGTTAAAAGACTATAAGTCCATGAGAGTCTCATATTAATAAAAAACTCTCCTTAAATGTGGTTTAATTTGAATATTTTCTACAATTTAGCTCCGATATTGCTCGGGTATAGATTTTTATGCTAGTTTCGAATATTGTAATCGATTGGCATCAAAAAATAAACATTTTAAATTTTTGAAAATTTTCGAAATTTTTACAAGGGGTAACTATGGAAAAAATAGCAAAAATATGAATTCTTTAAAATCAATTAAATTTGAATGCAGCATGAAACTATTATTAATAACAAGAATAAAGAGATATTCCACACGGAAATCGTATGATTTTTTATTAAATTAGAGACTCTAAAGGTCTAAAAACATTCCCAAAAAAAAAACCCTCAACTTTGGTTAAACAACAAATTATTACCAATAAATTAGGCCCTTTTAAATAAATTCCCCACAATTTAAACGCAGTTTTACCCTTTTACATTGTAAACTTAGGGTACGCTCTTGATACCTGATGATCATGCGGTAATTCGTCGACTTATCGCAACAGCAGCATCATCTGGCAGGGCAGGCTTCCTCTCCCTCTTCCTATATCTCTCTGTGGCACGACTTATAAGTCAATTTGCCCGCTGCACATACAGCCGGACTTAGCGTATGCGTAATGCATATAATTTGCAAGTGGGCTGCACTTGCAGCACCCTGAGGCAAGTCGAATAAAGTTGTGAAGTAGCGCATAAAATAAATAACCGACACTTGACCAGCTTTGGCATTGGCTTTGGCAACGGAAATCAATGAAAATCTTTCTCTGCCCCAAGCAGCAGCAGCACGACTCGAATTCGGCAGAAGATACGACGCGATACGTGATGCAAGATGCCACCAGATACGAGTCATATAACTATGTGCAAGACCATTTCATTTTTCAACAATTGACCAAAAAAATACGCCTCAATATGCCCCCCAAAAGGGGCGTGTACCGCTGCAAAAGTAATGAGCACTTGGCCACGCGCGACTGAGACGGAGATGGAGAGACTGCAAAAGGCCGCAAGGCAGCAGGACGGCACAGTACGGCAAGGAGTCGGCCGAGTGCAGGTCGAGACTGCAGCGAAGCCTATAATTATAATTGAAATAAATTGATTTATTTGCCTCGGCCAACTTGCTCAGCGCACAGTCTATGCCAAAACGCATAAAGCCATAAAGAAAAATGGCAACAATACAATCCAGTCGATTGTTGTTGTTGCTCGTGTGTCTGCTTAATTGTTGTTATTGGCCTGGCCAAAGTGTGCCGCTGGCTCCGTCTAGGCAACGATGCAGACGTTGTCGATAAGGTCATGAGCAAGTGTCATTGCAGCGCATAAATTATGCCACAGAAAGGGGGCGTTGCCAGAGTTGAAGGTGGTGCCTGGCCAAGAGGGGGAGGCGCCAGCCTAGTGAGGCATAGTTTAATATGTGCTGAAGGGCAATACGGATCGCATGATTGAGCATCGAGCGAGACTTTGCCAACCCCCACAGCAGGCACAGCCTGAAAATAGTACAAAATATGCTGTTTATAGCAAGTTGAATCATGGCTTAGTCCCTCTCCCTCCCCTCTCTCTATCTCTTCCTGCACATGCCCTGACAATCTTTCAATCTGTTTCCAGCTAGCTGCACCTGCTGCCGCCTTCACTTGCTGCTGCCTCTGCCTTTGCGTTGTCAACGACAGTAGCTTTGTCTAAAAGAAAAAAAAAAAACAGAAAAAAAAACAACCTTTTGTGGGCAACAACGTTCCATGCCAACCTGTCTCACATTTCAAAATACATAATTAAGTATGCACAGCGAGTTTGTTAGATAAAAATCTTAAAAACCCTTAAAAAGCTTTAAGCGCCTAAGACACAGACACAACACCAACACACACACACACACACACAGTACGAGGGGGGAAACAAAAAACCCAAAAAAAAAGCAAGTGGAGGGGCAAATACTTGATGGATAACTTGATGAGTATCGGATAAGTTTTGTGGGGACTTTGTAGCACAGCATAAATGTGAGGCGCGTCTACATAAAATAGTCGAAAGGCAGCAGGCAATAACAAACAACAACAACAACTACAACAACAGCAACAACGACACGTAGTCGATGTATGATACGAAAACACTTTGGCGACAATCATGGGAAAGATTTGGTTTCTGGTTCGCTGTGCTTCGACGCGGTTTGGTTTGGTTTTTTTCAAGCGCGAGGCGGCCATTAAACGCGCTCGGCCAGTCTGAGAGAAAGAGAGGGAGATAGAGAGCGAGAGAGAGGTCAGCGTGATAACGAGCGAAAGCTAAGGCGCAGGTGCTGCCCGAGCCCACGAAGACGATTTGTAACAGAGCTTTCACATGTGTCTCCAAATCGAAAATCGAAAACTAAAAAAAAACAGAAAATAAACCTACAAAAAAAAAACAAACAACTCGAGCGGGCCAATCAGTTAAAAGTTATAACGAAAATCAGGCAACAACACAGAAATCAATAAAGTGCCCCAATGCCAAATGAGAGAGGGAGGAAGGGGGAGAGAGAGAGGAAAGAGAAGAAACTTAATTAAAAGGTCGCTCTTAATGTTGTTAATTTGAAAATATTGTCGAAGGAAACGGCTTACACACACACACGCACACACACACTGGCACACACCTGCAGAGCATCTCTAGTGGGGGACAAATACAAAAGATTCGGCGTTATAAAATCGTAGAGAAACGCCATAAAAAACAGCAGCAGTCAGCGCAGCCGTCGCAGTCGCAGTCGACGCCGCTAATTTTTATGGGGGCCCGCATTCACAGGCTGTGCGCGCGCTGACAGACATCTCGGCGGGATCTTGGCGAGCAGCAATCCAATCAAGTCTACAAGCAAGTTGTCATACTAAATTCAAGAAACAACGAAAAACTCCCCAATCCAATTGGAAAAACACACACACACACACACACAGCTGCACTGACAACAAGTTCGTTGCCTAAGTCATTTGTTTGGGCAACAAAATTTCAACTTGAGCATGGGAAACCAATAAAAGCAGAGGCAAAACAACACTTTCATTGCGCAGAGTAGCAGGAAACTATTGCTAGACTATTGCCAAACTACGGGCAGACCATCGCTAGACCATCAAAATTCTTGCTCGCTACTCATAATAGTTGAATGCCCTATAAAAAAAGGAAAATTCCAAAAAATTAGTTATTTGCGCCTCCCACACCCGCTTGGGGAGCGTCCAACGGCCTTAAGAAAATTTCACTGAATTTTCAATGCGACGACGCAGCGGCAGACAACGACGACGATTTCCTCAATCAAAACGAAGGCATTGAAACACTCTGCCATCGCCGACAAACTTGAAATACACAATAATGTAATAATAATGCATATAAAGAGAAAAGAGTAGCAACAACAATTGCAGGGGGCGGGCGGTTTGGGTCGATTACTGCGTGGCCTCCGTTGGGTTTTTGGTACGCCCGAATGGCGATGCACGCACACCACACACACACACACACAGACACAGGCACACACAGACACGCACAGCCAATGTAACTTCAACCTTCAATTGCAGTTGGTGTTGCTGCCGTTGCCGCTGCTGCTGCTGCTGCTGTTGCCGCTGCCTGTCACGAAACGTTATTCGTGCGGCCATGCGAGTTCACTGACTGCCTCCCAAGTGTGCGTGTGTGTGCCAGTGTGTGTGTGTATATCTGTGTGTGTGAGTCTTTTGGTGCTTTTCATACTTATGTACACACTGCGGATTGTCCGTTCGCTTTGTTTTCATTGCTCTTTACCACAGCAACAACCACAGGCAGCAACACAACTAATCACGGCGGCCATATTAACATGCCTCCTCGAGTACAGTTTGCACCTGCAGCTACGTCAAAATCGTTAAACTTTAACGACAAAGATTCTATTGTCGAGCATTGCACGTGATTGAATCGCGTCCCAATTAGAGAATCTGCTCACGAACTACTACAAGAACGCTACAGCAACAACAACACAGCAAAGAGAGAGTGGGAGAGAGAGAGAGAGCAATATTAATAGAGCTGCTCTGGCTACCCCCCACTATCCATTACCCACTCTCTCCCCTGCTACACCCAGGCTTGTTGAACATTTTCAAGCTATGCGAGTGTGCTAATTGCTGCAGCCAACAATAATATTTTGGCAATTTGCCTGGCCAATACAATAACAACAACAACAATTACAACCAAAAACAACCTTGTTCAGGGCCAAAAAACAACAACAATGAGTCACTTTTTCATGTATTTTTTAAAAAGACAAGAAGAAATATTTCGCATGCCTATTGATTTCGCTCAAGCAAGCAACTTCTTCCCTCTCTCTCCCACTCTCGCTCCCGCCTCTTCCCTCGCCCTCTGCTTAAATGTTTAAATATAGTAATCAGCTAAAGAAAAGCTCGATGCAACATGCGGCTCGTTGTTGTTTAATTGCTGCACCTCATGCGAGTGCCACAAACGAAGTGTGTGAGAAAACTGCAGTTTGTGTTGTTGTTGCTGTTGCTGCTGCTGTTGTTGTAGTTGTTGCTGCTGCTGCAATTAAAAATAATATATGTATGTAGCTACATAGTACGTACTACGTATGCAACACTCACACAATAAATTCATTAGTTTTATGTCTAATTGGCGCATATAACGAAAGCATTTCAAATCTTGCCAAAGTGTACCCACTCGCATCGCACCTCTGCGAATTATGAATAGATATATAGATATAGAGATGGGTGTATGTAGGTTTTAATTGCGGAAACAAAAGCGAAAACACACATATGCTGTGCTCAAGGCAAATGCATTTGCGGTTTTCTTGTATATCGCAGTCGACAAGCCTCTGTATGACTGAGATTCTTAAGTTTCCTCAAATATTCAAAATATTCAGTAGTTTTCTTGGATATAACCCTTTCAGCCTCCTATTTATTCTTTAGTTTTAGCAACATATAACTTTCTCAATAGTTGGCTAAATCTTCCTTAGATTCCTTAACCTTAAATCCTCTCAATTTCTTAGTTTTCTGAGGTTTCCTTAGATTCCTCTGCACAAAATGCTTTCATTAGTTTCCTACATTTTCCTTATACAGATTTCCCAGTCTCTTAGTTCTCATTCTTATTGAGCCTCTCTCTCTCTTCCCTGTTGTATTCCCAACTCTCAACTTTGTTGTTCAGCTCTTTACTGCCCTTACTTATAGACTACTTCTCACAGCCTGCGCCACTAATGTAATCAAATACCTGAGCCGCTTGTTGGCCCATTCGATTGATTGACGACTTCCTCTGACTAACTGCAGCAGCAGCAGCGGTACCCACACATGCACGGCCATTTTACGATCGCCACTAAAAGGAGAATCGCCTGTTTTGAGCGTTTTTTACGAGCCTTATCAGGCCAGCGCCTGCTCGCATACGATTCCCCAAGCTCGACGCCACGGCCATAACTTTGGAGCTGCAACAAATTGCGATCGCGGGCCGTGTGTGCGTGTGTGTATATATCTGTGTGTGTGCGCCCACAAATCTTATCGGCCAGATGCAACAGATACTGTCAGCCTGCGACGCGCAAGTGTTAATCTCTTGCTTAATGTGCGAAAATGGTGCAAACATTGTTGAGCAAGCAGGGGAGGGAAGGGGAGGGGAGACGGCGAGCGTAGAGCAATGAAATTAATTTTATTTTCAATTCAAAGATGCTTCAGCCAAGTTTTTATGGTACAGGTTGCCGCCGCCATGCAGCTACTCCCCTGATTAATATTCATGAACTGAAAACCGAAACTTCCTCTTCTCCTGAGTAGCTCCCACTTGCGCACGTTTCTCCTACGAGATGGAGAATTTTTTTTTATGATCTTCGCGCGTTTAGAACTCAATTTTGTAGGAGGGAGAGAGTGAGAGAGAGAAACAGAAGAAGCAGAAGCGGAAGTTTGCACAGTGCACGCGGCAACGCGGGATCATCTGCTGTGAGATCTGTGTATCTGTGTTGTCCACGCCCTTGACAGACATTCCTCTGGCATAAATCAGACCAGACACGCACACACAGACAGACAGACAGACAGACAGTCGCTCATATCTGGCTAATGGCGGCAATTGTTGTCAATTTGCCACAAAACAGGCGCGAAAATGCAGACATAATTTTGTTGCGCCCAGCCTTGGCAGTTGTTGCTGTTGCCGTTAACACACCTTGACAATTGGCTGAATTTAAATTGTTATAAAAATAGAATTTGTCCCAAAACACGCGCAAGGCAACATCGACAATGCAATCGCCCCTCAAGTGCCACGGCAAGTTCGTGTCTTAAGTCTTTCGTTTTTTTTTTACGTACACGTTGGGCGGCAATGAAAGCTAGTGCTGCACTTTACCCCGCCCCGCCCCAACCTCCCCCCTGCCTAACACTCCTCGCTACTCCTTTGTGTCTGCGTCTGAAACTGTGTCTGGGCATGCAAAATGTCATTAACAATTTGCGCACATATCCCCAACGAAAACAACAACAACAGAAAAAGCAACAAGAACTGCTACAAAAAAATATGATAAAATGTGTTCAACGCACAACAAAAGTCGCCAGTCTCCACTCTCATGCGGTATTATATTTATGTTTTCCCCCTCCCGAGTTTTGAATTTATTTATGTCGGCAATTATTTTATTTTATTTACTATATTGCCATTGCATACGCTATACAACAACGTAGCACACGCAGCTTTTGCAGTCTGATTTCGTAGTCAAAATATGTTTCCATTTCGCTTCTGTTGCCCGGCGGTGCTACTGGTGTTTTTGGGGACGTTGATGACGAAGCCAAACACAGGCGAGAAGGAAGGAAGAAGGGAGGAAAGAGTCGAACGTATAAATGTTGTGGGAGATTCCATTTATCAGCAGGCACGTAGTGCCGGGGATAATGGCTTAGATATAGTAGAATTACAAACGATTTCTATGTGCAGGAGAGTGCCAACAGTTTGCTATAAATACGCGAAACTCTAGGCTTTATGTTTGCTATAAATTTCGCCGGTCAGACAATTCACCCACCTTCCTTCTATCTACTTTCATGAGAACCCTTTGCTCTCCTCAGCCTTTCCAACGCCTTCACCTGCTCGAGAACTTCTTCCAGCTGTCTGTCTCTCATGCCTCGCACACGTTCCGCAACTGTCACCAAAACCGCGAATACAGTAGCCCGGATTCGAGCTTGGGCTCTCTGCCACTGCCTGCAACAACAACAAATTCAGTTGTGTTTTTTTTTTCGAAGCGAAACCCCAAAAAAAAATAAAATACAAAAATCGCATTTCAAATTCAAAACGCGATTTTCAGCGAGGTTAAACTATTTTATCATTGTCACAAACGGAATTTTTCACCAGCAATCACCTCGAACCGCACCGCGACGTCGTCCACCTGCCTGGTCCGCGCTGGCAGCCACCGTGGCCACCGTTTGCCGATGCGTGCGAAAACGCAGCAGCAATGGCAACGTCAACAACAACAACAGCAACGCGATCGCAGTACGTTTTAGGGCGTTTTCTGGCCTCCTTCATAAGTTTTGCGTACGCAGACAGAGAGAGAAAGAGGGAGACGTGTGCAAGACGAAGTGGAACTTGGTTTATATCTCTTCATTTGCTGCAACGTCCACAGTTATTTATTGTATTTTACGTTGCTGCTGCCGCCGCTGCTGCTGCTGCTGCTGCTGCTGCCGTGTTTAATTGAAGGCCAAGCGCTGCCGCATTGCTGCATGCATGGCAGGCATGTCCTGGTTGCAATCGCAGCTGATGATGGCCACTGGCCAGGCCAGGCCCGATCGAGGCCCAAACCAGGCCCAGCCAGACATGCCCTTATTTGCGCTGCTCGGCCAAAACGGTGAGTGCATAAATTAAACAAAACGAAAACAACGCGCTGGCATACCCTTGACACAAGTTAAATAACACAAGCTGTGTTATCAGCTTTGCTACACAACAGGGCGGATGAAAAAAAGGGATACGTTCTGGGTAGAAATGATAAGGTTATTAAAGGATTTGCGGCTTTAACTTACTAAAAGATTATTTTACGATCCACTTTCTCAATAATTTTCTACATTTTAGAACAAAAAGAAAAGCTTTAACAACAAAATTAGGTTTAAGATTGAATATTTATCGACTTATGATATTGTAAATGGGTGTGGCTAGATTCTAAAATAATGTTTAGGACACTGCAAGAGTTAATGGACCTAGATCTTGTAGTCTCAGAGATTTACGTGTTTATAAATGGCTAAATCGATTCTTCTATAATATTCTAAAATCTTTCTCATGCTTCGCAGAGCATTTGCCGCATTTATTGCTGATTTCAGCCTGAATGTCACTTTTGATATGGCAAACACGATGAACAATATACAGATATGAAGATATCGGTGTATGTTTTTTTTTGGTTGGGGCACAACTTGCGCAATGCACGATCCGCACTTAGAATATGTAGCAATTGTTTTGACATCCATAAAACATGCGCTCGATTGGCCTCCTTAGGCAACGCTTGCTCTGGATCATGCAAATCGTATCCGAGATCAATTAAAATGCAACAGCCGAACGATAATCGAAACTGGCTGCGAACAGAACGCGGGACTGGGGACAGTGATGGTGATGGTGGCGGTGCCAAATATGTCTCTCGAGCCTAGAGAGGGCAGGCCCGCCTCAGCTGCTGCTGCTGCTGCTGCTGATAACGATCGGGCTGGGGCTACCGACACTTATATAAGCAGTCAGCATCCATCGCAGCCGTACGCAGGCAGCCGACCCCGCCGCCAGCCAAGCGATGCGATGTGCGATGCTGTGACAGACATCGATCAACGTGGCGACCGGCGACATTAACGCTGCATATATTGTCATAAATTACACGACAGAAGGAACCCCCCGCTTGTGCCCTGCCCTGCCCTGCTCCCGCTCCCGCCTAGAAGCCCTTATTGTAGCCCAGCGTGTGGCTATGATTGAAGGTACTGATACTCGTCGTCTTGTTGTTGTCAGCTGTGTCGCTTGTGTCGTTTGTTAGGCGATAAGCCCAAAAGTCAGCGGCATTTAAACCATAAGCAGTCGTCGTTTTCAGCTGCTTTATCCAACACCCCAAAGACCCAACCCGAAGACCGCGTTACGCACAATCCCCCACCAACCCCATCGCCATCGTCAATGCGCATTTTTAATCCCAATCCCAGTCCCAGTCGCATTCCCAGAGCGCGTCAGATACGCATCAACGTTTGGCTAAACGTTCGCCAGTTTGGGTACTTTTTTTTCTCACTCTCTCTCTCGCTCTCTAGAGTTCCTGTTTCATGTTGCACAGTGTGAGTTGATGCCACAAGAGGTAGATCGATATGTTAAAAACCGCGATTAAATGCGTCAATCGACGGGGCTGCGCGTTGTGACAAACTTTGATTGACACGGCTTTTGTATGTTGCAGCAGATCGAGTTGCAAGAACTGCGTGGACGAGGGGGAGCAGCAGAGGAATGCGGCAATTGTTGCAGCTGTACGTGGAGAAGAAAAGAGAGTCTCGATTTTATCAAGCAACTCACAGCAAGCTCCAAGCATAGTTCTAACTAAAGAAACTCGAAATAAAGTGAATATAAATATGTATTTACGTTGCCAGCTGTTATAAAATTATTTCTAATTTGCTATAAAATCAGTCAAGTATTTTTATAGATATATCTCAAGATCGTATCGCAAATCGATAGCCAAATCTCTGGGTATCTCTCAATTTGCTGACAAACTATGCGCATTATAAATATTTAAAAATAATGCAAAGATCGAGGAGATCGAGTAGATCGAGAAGATACCCCTCCGAGAGATAGAGAGAGAGAGGGAGAGAGCGAGAGCGAGACAATCAACTGGCAAACAAAAGCAAACTTGGCAGGCAACAGGCATAAAAGTCGTGATACTAACAAATTTCATTAATGTTCAACAGCGGCAACAAGTTGCACACAGGCTGCACGGCGAGTTTGCCTCATGCAGGCAGCAGGAGGCAGCAGCATCCAATGAAACTGGCGATTCCATTCATAAAACGGGCGCACTCCGGCGCACACAAAAGCCAGACAAGGTTGAGATGGCAGAGAGAGAGAGAGAGAGAGAGAGAGGAGCAAGGAGCAGGCCTGCACGGGGCATGCAACAAACACTAAGCGCATTGCATGATTTTGCATAATTTTATGTAAATTTTTCACAGGCGGCTCGACTTGGCTCGGCTCGGCTTGGAATACGTATCGCGCGCAGGCGCGCAGCCTACAAGGCGGGGGCGTGGCAATGTCTGGATTTGCTGCTGCCACTGCCACTGCGCCTCGACGACATGATATATGCCACATGATGACCACGACTAAGCAGCAGCAGCAGCCGCAGCAGCCACCAATGCGGCAAACAGTAGCAATTGCTTTTGTTGTACAAGGACACGATTATGCACACAGGACTTAAGCCACATAAGCGAGTGAGAGAGAGAGATAGAAATAGAGAGAGAGAGACGCGATCGTTGCCGTCTTAGCGCAATTTATGCAAAGTGCAAAACGTGGCTCAGCCCCAAAACAAAAGCATCGCGCGCATTTTTATTATAAGTATAAAAATTCTTCTTTTTTTTTGTCCAAAAAACCAACGAAATTCTCTTTCCGCAGGCGCAGAAACATACATATGACAATCGAGGGGAATTTATGTGCAGCCAAATGCTGGCAAAATATGGTTTAGGGCATATCGAAACGGGCAAACAGTTCCGAGTAATGCGGGCAAACCAACGAGGCCCCCACACGGCCCAAGGCAGCACAGTGGGGCAGAGAGGCACAGCCAGAACAGAAACAGCTAAAAGCAGCAGCTAAAAGTAGCATCAGTTACTTTAATTATTCAACAGCTTTTGCCACACTGTGCAGCACGGAAGTGAGGGACAGTAGCTGTGTTCCTTGAATCGAAGTTGCAGCCTGTTGTGAGGCTGCACGTCAACGTCAACTTCGACGACGACGATGAGTTGCCTCTGCCTCTGCCTTCTCCTCCTGCTGCTGCCACTGCTGCAGGCTCAAGCCTCGGCCTCTAATCAGATTCAGATGTCGTCGAAAAATGCGCGACGCGCTGGCCATTTTAGCCGTGGACAGCCGCCCGGTTGGCGGCCGCGTAACACGGTAGTTGAAGCTGCAACAGCAGCAGCAACCACGTTGCAGAATGACGAAGTCATAGCCGCGATGCGATGCGTCAATTTTAGATTCAACAAAAATGATTGCAATGCATGTTGCCTGCCCAGGAACAGAGACAGGCAGAGGCAGCAGCAAGCAGGGCAGAGACAACAGCAAGGGGACAGAGGAGGCAGAGGAGCAGCCAGGCAGGCACAGGCCCAGCCAGTGCTGGCAACCAGTTTGGCCAGCCAGGAGGCAGTCAGTTGGCAGTCGTCTGTCAGGGCAACTTGTGAAATGCCAATTTATTCGTTAGCAAATATTGCATCTGATAGAACAACAACAGGCTGGACCCCTCACTGGATGCTGCAAGGCTGCTGGAGACTTGGTTTGCTCTCTGGCTCTGACTCCGAGTCTGGCTGTGATTTGAGTGCCAGTGCAACATATGCAGACATGACTGCCAGGACACAAAAGCGCATGGGGCGACTCTGACTCGCTCTGCCTGCAACTGCCCCGGCTCTGGCTACTGAATCATGTGTAAAAATCTTAAGTGCAAACAATTGTACGCGTTTATCGTGTCTCTGGGGCGACGACCACCATTGAAGCTGCTGCAGGAGTAGCAACTGTTGCTGCAGATCTGGTCTGGCCTGCTCTGGCCACATGCGAGCAACCCAGACGAACGGGCAGCAGCAGCCAGCAAGAGATTCCGTTTAATTAAGCGCGCTTTTGTGAAAATTGGTTTAAGCATTTTTCGGAAAGCCCTTAAGGTAGAGTAGTACCCTCTCCAATGGATGGATGGATCGATCGGTTTTTGCCAAAAATATCCATCAAATTGATCAAAGCTAATAAATCATAAGATGCCACAAAAGACGAGAAATAAAATGCGATAAAACAACGCAAAAGGGGGCTCAGCTTTTACTGGAAATTGCCCGCAAGAGAGGGGCCAAGCTCGTAGCAGGCTCTGAAATTAGTTTTGCCTGGCGTCCGTTATGAAGACGCACGTATCCCATCCCATAGCTGACCCAATAATTATGCCCCTTAAGCCCAAGAAACTGAGAGTGAAACGCAAGACAGACACACACACGATAGACATTCTATATAAGATACATTTTAAGCGGCCCGCGGCAAACAAAACGAACATTTTTGCTTATCACTTAGATATAACCGAAAGTTTTCCGTATTGCGATACCCTATAAATAAAGGTTTACTGAGTGGGTTAAAGCTTTTGATATAGAGAGGAATATCATGTATTTGAAATCATCATATATTAAAAAAAGAAGGAGACTTTTGTGACACTTAAAACATTTAAATTCCTAATAAATATCAAATCCCAAGGATTTCTGCCTGTACGAACGCCTAGATCTCGAAGACTTTAAGCGGTAGTTTCATTAAATTATGTAAGAACTATCGCAGGATCCTTAGAATTGTTTTAGAATTTAGCCACGCCTTTTTGCGCCTCCATAAATAACTAAAAATCGAGTTTATATAGTTTTAACCTCATAAAATTTCAAACATTTCAACATGAATCTCTTTTAATACGCTTTCTCTGAATGAAGAAGATTCCCTTTTCATAACTCTCTTTCTAACTTAATTTACAGAGCATTCCCCATTCGATCACATCGTTATGGTTTCCATTTCAATATAATTGTTATTTTTTCCCTCTTAACAAATCTACCAAATTATTGGCCAAATAATTTGTAATATTGTTGTTCCTAGCACGCGACAAGACACGAAGAGAAGCAAAGGCAGAGGCAGTGGGGGCACGAGAGCCTCCTTATACGATGTATAGTGGCCCCAGGGGCAAATGTCACACCGTGTGGCTATTTATGTTGGATGTGTGTCTAGACATCTTCTATGTTTTAACCCGAGATTCCAATGGGTCTTCAACTTCAACCCGAAGATGAAGCTGAAGCTACAACTAATGCTGAAACTGACCGGGCTAATCAATTTTAAATGTGTTTTTGCGTGTCAATCGCTTGTTTGCGTGCCATGACTTTTATTGATATGTTTAGTTTGTTGTTGTTGCTGCTGTTGTTGCTGCTATTGTTGCTATGGGTGTTGCTGCTGCTGCTGCTGTTAGTGTTGCTGTTGTTGCAGTGGTTTCTTAATAATTGGCTGCTCGCCTTGAGTTTTCGATTGTTTTGAGTGAAATTCGTTTGATTTATTGCACAAATTATGGAAAGTTTCTAAAGGGGCGCGCGACCAGACTCCGAAAGGCCTGTGGCCTGTGGCCTGTTGGTTATGCAAGCCTTACAACAACAACAGCAACAGCAGCAGCAGCAGCAGCAGCAAATCTACTTTACACTTGTCGCTGACGCATTCTACAAATTTGGCACGCTTGACCATAAAAAATGGTTCGAGCGATGGCAAAAAAGTGTGAAACTGCAAATGGCGTCGCCTTGGATAGACAAGCTGCTGATACTGCTCCCCCTCTCACCTCCCGCCTCTCCTCCTCCATTGCCATCTCTGGTTCTTGCCCCCTTTTGGCATGGCATCGATTAGCATAGTTGTTGTTGCCGCAGCTACTTATAAAACTCATGTAGTATTTCAGAGATAGTCTCCAAACACAGCACAAACAGTTGTGACAACTGCATTAGAGGGCTGAGGGTAGGCAGCACGCTAGAGAGGGGAGAGGGGGGCGTGGCCAGGCACAGACAAGTCGGCCACGCGCTGCAACGGAAGTTCAACTCATTTGGCCCGGCGGCATAGACGGAAGGGATTTCTTTTTAAGCGCATCCCGTGCACACGTCGCAGGACGAGCACGACGAAACCATTGTATCCTCCACACTCGGAGACATCTCAATTGATATATGTTTATTTTTTTAGACAATTTCCTGTGCGTCGCACCATAAATTTTGCCTATGACCTCCGCTTCGCAAGGGAAGGGGGCGCCATAAAAAATAGACTTTATATACTACAATCTGTTTGCTATAATTAAAAAGCGCTTTGCTGCCGCTTTATCGATATCCAAAAATCTTCAAACTCAATCAATAAAATCGGATAAATACTATAAAAAATACTCCAAAGAAAGGCAGGTTGTTAAAGATTTTGTGAACCAGTCCACCCCACGCAGCGCCACCCAAAACATAAAAAAAAAAAAACAATTCATTGATTGCCTGCCTAATTTCTTCTTTCATAGTTTTCGTATCTTTTTATAGCTGCCCCTCTCGAAATGGAATAAGAGTATGTCTGCGACAAGAGACAAAAGATTGTACATCGCCTGTTGAAAGTTTGATGAAGTGAATGAGATCGTCATGGTGTGGCATATATTACGACCTTATGGTTATGATAGTTATGAGCAGAGAGAGAGAGAGAGATGGGACATCATTAAGCATCAATTTGTAAGCATCGTAAAAGTGAAGAAATTTGGTAATTTTACGATATTAATTGGGGGAAAACTACTGTTTATGTGGGCAAAGGATCTGGGAAAATACTTGAGTTAAGTTTTAAGGCCGGAACGAATCTATAATTGGCTTTTATGGATATAGTCACAATATTAGCGACTTTATGTCTATAAACGAATTATTGCAGTTTTTATTTTGGATTTGTTAAAAAGTGCGTACTTTAGCTATTTATCCTGATAAATAGGCAACTTCCGTGGCAGTTGGGATTTGAAGATTCTATAGATAATAAGACATAAGATCACGACAAATTGTTAGGGTTTTGTCAGTCAGTTAACGGATCAATTGTACAATTGTTTCCCTGGCAGAGCAGACACGTTTGGGATCTGAACCCACACGCCTTTCCACCTACGCTACGTGACACATCCCCCATACATATCATATGATATCTTCGTGCTGTAGGTGCCTAATAATGATGGTCACGCACATCCTTAACACACTTGTTCGCTGTAAACCAGGAACAAGACTTTCCACACATTTGTTTCATTGTTTCCAGCTAAAACGGAAGTCATCGCCTCAGTCACGGTGATTATCTTGTGTGGACGTTACTGTGGTCACACTACTCCCACCAGATACTATAATGAACAACACCCTCTACCTAATAGAGACCTCTCTCTTAAGCATGGTCCCACGTTTGGTTTGGCCAAACAGTTTTCTTTTTTTTTCAAGTTAATTGAGTTATGAGCAAAAACAAAACAAGCTGAAGATCGATTACGATCTATAAACGATCTGTCTCTACACACTACACTATCATTTACAACTTGTTGTCCTTTCTGGGGAAAACAAGAGGGCGAACAAGTGTCGAGGGAATTGCACGTGCAGCAGCAGCAGCAGGGACAGGTAAAACTTCTCGTCAGGGGGTTCTGGGAAAAGGACTAAAAGTGAAAGTGTCAGCTACCAGGAGATGTTTATCCCGGGCAACGGTATCTGGTTGTAGGCGCCGTCTAACGGTGCTCGTGGCGCCGAGACTGCCCTCTCCGTGCCTCATTGTGTGAAATTGTAAAACTTCACCCACAATAAACGAGCTCAGTCAAATTATAATAAACATAACAAATTTCGTTTGCCTCCCTAATGACAAAGCATATTGTTTATTGTATTATATTATGATAACATACCTTGCCTATAAGAAATGCAAAGCACGCAAACTTATTGTGGGTTTGTTTGGGACAGTTTGCATGACTGAAATATTTCGACTACGAGTACGGGTATTATTGATTGCCAACAATTGCGGGCTAAGTGAATAAAGCTATCAGTCAGGCAGTCAATCAGTCATTCCATCAGTTGTGCACTCTGTCAGTTAATCAGTCGATTAGACAGAGTAGACATTAGACATTGTAATGACCCGCCTGGTCTCTGCTCCCTGACTCTGCCCGCTGCTCCCTCTGCTAATTTGCATCGAGCTCGCGCTCGAGTTTGGGCTCAGGTTCGGTTCGGGTTCGGGTCGGGACTTGATAACAGAGAATCGATCGCGCCGCAAACTATAGAGTGGAATAATTTATAAAAAACTGCGTTGACAAAAACAAAATGAAACAGAAACAGAAACAGCAGAAAGAGAGGCAAAAAAAAAAAAAAGAAACACCCGAATAGAAACTGAAATAAAAATAAAAACGCGATCGTCTGTCTGTCTGTGCGTCCCCAACGTCTGTTCGTCAACCACAACAGCAACAACAACAACAACAATAGGAATAAACAATATAAATGGCCGCATCGGAATTGCTAATTTGCTATTGAGTTCGCTTTGCTTTTGCGCTGCTCGCTGTGGAGCTGTGGAGCTGCCCGGCTTGGGTCTGGGTCTGGGCCGAGGGCCGCTGAGAGTGCCTCGAACACGTTGCGGGTTCCTGGTACCGTCTCCACCTACCGTCTGTCCCGCTGTCTGTCTGTCTGTCTGTTCGACTGCCCCTCTGCGACATTTTTGATTTTTGTGCGACATTTTTGACATGCGGATGTGCCATGTTAACGATTCACCCAGCCCCGAAAGACAACTGTTTTCCAAAAACGAACCAGAACCAGAATCGAAGAAAAAACAAAAAACGAAAAAGAAAGATATGTATAATGCCCCACAGCTGCAAACGATTTGGTTGTTCAGTTGAGCCTGAGCTCAAATCCTTTTGCCATTTACAATAAATTCAATTCGACCAATGCTGTTGCGGTCAAGTGAACCAAACCATCTCCTCCCCTTCCTGTGCACCATGCTCATCCTCGAGGCGCCTTAACTGGCAATCAAAGTTGCAAGTGACCCAAGCCAAGCAACCAAGCAACCAACCAACCGAAATGCTTCAAAACCGCAGGAAATTCGTCGAATTTGCCATGCGGTAAACTGTGCTCGCCTGGCAAAAAGGAGCAGTCCTTGCTGCAGGCGCTCAGCTCAGCTTGCCCTCTCCCTCTCTCACTCTATATCCTTCTCTCTCTCTCTCTGGCTGCACTGCAACTGTGTGCCGCATGCCGACTGCGTTGGCGTATGCATAATTGATGCGAATGTTTGCGGCAGGGCCGGGCTTAGAATGCAGAGCCGTTTCTCATAATTAAGTCGAACCCGTTGCCAATGCCGCTTTCCACTTTCCAACTCTCTCTCTCTCTCTCTCTCTCTCTTCTCTTCGCAAAAAAGAAACCCGAAACCGAGAAAAAGAAGCGCAGCAAAAAGTGCAAAGTTCATTTGCCAAACTGTGATTTTTCCAATGCAATTTTCCCCCTCCACCCCGAACTTAAAGCCGCAAATTTTCATTTGCAAGAGTTAATAAACAAAAGTAACTAATAAATAATGTGCATAAATATTATATATGTATATATGTATATCTAAATCAAGTCATAAATAAATGCTGCGATAAAATACTTGTACAGTTAGTTGTCAAAATATTTTATGACATCTATTTCCAATTGGTAATTTATTTACAAAATATTTTTTTTGTATACATTTATTTGGCGCCAGCAGCAAACAGACATCAAAATGACCCATAAAACAGGCAGCCCGTAGAATTTTCTATAGTTTCTACTTCTTTTTTTTTATGGTTTTCAACCGTTACCTGACCGGCTACCCGAATATGCTTTATTTCACCTTCCTTCAGGCCTCGCGACGGGGCAATAAATTAATCAAAACTCGAGTGAGTGCGAGTAGTTTCTGATTTTCCACAGAAAATTGCAGCTCACACCTACACACACACACGTACATACACGTATGTATGTTGGTGTACAGAGTAAAGATCTGTAAATGATTTGTTTGACAACAAACACAGTTGGACACATTCCCTTTCGCAGAAAGGTAACCTCGTCTTCGTATCTCGGTGCAAATGATCGAGCACAAAAATGTTGTGGAAATTGCAGGCGAAGATTATCGACAGACGACGACGACGACGCCGGACAGAGCCGGTCGAGCTGAGCGCCTGTGTGGCCTGTGTTCGAGTGGGCATCATTAACCTTTTAAATGCCAACAACAACAGCAACAAGAGAAGGAAGAAGAGGGAACGGGCTGGGTTGAGACCTCTCTGCAAATGTCAAACGTCATGGCACTTATTGATGTTTGCTTGGCCCCTGCCTCTGATCTTATTAGGCAGCCAAACACAGACAAAGGGGTACACACAAAAGGACACCAGCAGCAGCAGCAGCATCGACGGCGACACACGCGCTCACCAATTATCACACACCCCCATTGAAATGACCCCGCTCCCTCCTCATACATGACATAAAGCCAAACGTCATCGTTGACAGCCAAGTCATTGCTCAATGAGAGAGAGGGAGAGGGAGGGCAGTGAGCGGGCCCTCAGCCCGTCTATGCCGTGTTAATGAATAGGCAAAACAATAAGGAAAAGGATGTGTAATATTAACAAAACGCTCTTTGCGTATTGCTTGTCGATCAGATTAGAAGTGCAGGCCGAAACTGTAATATATTGAAACGATATACGACATAGATTGCGTAAAAGGGAGTGTAATTAATTGAACTCCTTGGCAAAGAAAGGAGATCGCAGAAAGTCATCAAAGTTTTGAAACATTAAGCTGGTGAGCTTGACTGCAGTATTGCCAAGTGCGGTTTCCATTAAATCCGCCTTTAGGCCACATTGACTGTCTTAAAATGTATTAATATTAAAAGTACTAGATTTTTTTAATAAAGTTCGGTTTATCCGTTTTTTCTGTTTAAAAACTCTATTTTGTTTCTCACAAGTTGGCAGCACTGCTCAGTTTGGCAGTCACTTCCGTTTGAATAGAACTGCCTTCAACTGCTTGCTCAAAGGAACATCCATTGTGAACCAATTGCAAGGCAGGTTTTGTAGACGTCAACTGCTTGCCGCAGTCTACCTGCTTGCGGACTGCTTCTTTCGACGCGCTTTATGAAAATGAACTGCTTACTGGCTCTGCTTATCGCGCTGTTAATAACACTTTGCTGCGCTGTTAAAAACATGCCGTGCAAGCAGTGCTCTGTTCCCTATACAATCACTAAGCAATAAACACTGCTTCACTGCTTAGTGATACAATATTTGGCAAGCAGTGCTCTGACAAAACTCTGTTAACTATAACATAACCCAACGGCATTTTCCAAATAAGAATTTTTTCGAAAACTATCGTAAATTTTGGAATTCCGATTTTTTAAATCAGTTTATTATTCTTTCCTTCGTTGGGAGACATGCGTACAAGCCCGTAATGTGTACTGTATCACCTTAAATGATTATTTCAAATTATATATTTTTATTATAAGCAAAAAAATTCCCCCTCTACACATCTGTAGGTAGATTCCACCTTCTGAACAGAAGATTTTACCACTGACCCCCACAAGGCAACAGTTAAACAATGCAACAATGCCGACAATCGATCTCCATGGTAACTCGACAAATTCCGCCGTTGTTGTTTATTTTGGATACGACGCAGTCTCTCCGAACATAACAAACGAACGACGCAAAAAGACAACAATTTCAAATCAAAATTCAATCTTTATTTCTTTTAGTGAAACAATTTAAAGTGCCTACTCGAATGCGGGGAAAGAAAAAGAAAACGAAAAACGATGTAAAATGTGTCAGTTTATAGACTTTTGTACACTGAAATTTAGTCGCAACTAGATATAAAATATATATATTATCTACAAATTATACATAAAAAGCCTTAAAGTGTAAAAAGGAGAGAGAATGCCAACGATACCGAAGCGTGCGATGATACAACCAAGGCGCCAAGGCGGCCTGGATCTGCTCAGCACAGGGGTAACACGCACCGAAGTCACCGAGATGCAGCTCAAATGGCAGGATCGTCCGTGTCCGGCGCCTCCCTGTAAACAGGCCTTCTGGTGGGCCAGTCACCCCAAGCCGGTTAAAATCAAAGGTTGTCCCAAGTAAGTTTACACAGTGAGGAGGTTATCCTCCCCCTCCCTCATATTGACGGGGTCAATGAATCGAGGTAGCCGGCTTAGCCGGCTCCACTGACCACAAGGAAACCCACAACAATTGAAAACGAAAGTTGTGAACACAAAAGAAAAGCCAGTCATAAATTGCGTAAATGAATTATTACCAAGCCAGGCGAGTGGGTTGCGTTGGGTGCTACGTGGCGCGTGGCCAGACCGGGGGGTTCCTATCTAGCTAGGCGCCCTATTGACCAGGCTCGAGACACGCATCGACGCTTGTCAGGTGCTTAAAACTGAAATTGACGCACTTTGGCGTCGTAAATACATCGTGAAGTCGCAAAAATAGACAAACTAACATTGCGATTAAAACATGGGTCATACTAAGGTCGTTTAACAGTATATATAGTGCGTGTATCGGGGCTCTGAACTACCTTAATTGTGTTAGATTAGCAGGACATTATTATTCAATAGTTGAAATTGTATAATGTTCTCTCTCTCTCTCTGTATGGAGAAGCATTCTCTTGAAGAGTTCTTACTGTGCCCTTTTCTATATCCGATATTCTAGTGAAGCTATCACTACACATTATAATGATATAGTAGTGGCTATGAGCCCCATCTTACCTACACATCTCATGCTTCATTGGAAGTCCCGCCTTTTATAGGTATTCCTGTTAGTTCGCTCATTAGGCAGCCCCTTTTCGAACTTGTTGAAATGCATTCCCCCAATCTTGATGGTGCTGCTTCTCATAAACAAAAACAGCAATTGACCTTCGACCTTTACGACACTGCTGCCACGCCCAGCATGGAGGACGCACTCTTTTAATTTCCCAGTAATAAAGTTGCCTCCAAAGCAAGCCGAAGGATTCATTAATTCGGCTTATCAGCGACGTGTGTCAAGTAGCCAGAAGTGACTTAAGGCGTTACCCAGCGACCTGACCTTGACAATTGACATTACTTGCCAGGATTCCAGCTAACAAGGAGCTGCCACCTCTGAGAAATGCGTGAAGTCATCTTGGCCTGTAAGGGGCACACACACAGGAAATGCGCCCTTTTTGGCACAAAGACTCCTCCACCTGCCTGGCGGACACATTGCCAAATTCAAGGACAAGCCTGAGTGTCACCGAGGGAGTTAGAGGACAGGAAACACTTTTAATTGGCAACACGACCCAACTGCAAGGAGGCAGGGCAGGGCAGGGCAGGGTGTAGGAGGAAGGCAACTATTGGCATACATAATGCGGCATGCAAAGCACTTCTGGCTAACGCGGATTTGGCGGCATTTCACGACGACGAGGAGGTCCCCATGTTAATTGCTGGCTATGCTCCCCCAACACACACACACACACACACCCCTTCCCTGCCCTGCCCAATTCACCCCCAGCTGACCGATGGTCGTCGGCGACGAGGCTCAAACCGAAGCCGCCCTCGTTGCTGCTGCCATCGGGCTGCGGTCATTTGGCGTTCGCCAGTCGAGCAGTGCGGTCGGTACCAGGTGCAAGTCCACCACTTGCCCAAAAGGACAAAAGGGGCAGGCAGTGGCAAAACATAAAAAAGAAAGTATTGATTAACTGTTTTCGTGTGTGAGTGTGTGTGAAGTGCGAAGTGGAATACGCTGCTCATTTTTGCTACGCGGATTCGGGAAATGCTTCGCCTACGACGGCGCAGCAAGTGGTGATTCGATCGTGGACACACACTGCGCTAAAAGTACCATACCATGCCAGCAGAGTCGAACAGCAGCCCCAAGCAACAGCAGCAGCAGCACATAAATCCAGAACACTTCCCAGACAACAATAGACCGGCGGCGCGTGCACAGAACTTCTCCTTTGCCAGCAGCTATCCCTATGCACCAGGACGCAACAGCAACCACAACTCGAACAACAATCCGCACCAGCAATCCTACAACGTGCAACGCTATCAGAGTCCCTACAATTTCCATCACGTGGTAACCAACGCCTTCTCCGTGCTGCACAATTCCGTGGAGGCAGCTGACTACGAACTTGCTGCCAATCCCAAACCCAATCAGGCCATTGTGCGTCCCACAATCCGTGAGCCTGCTGATCATGTAGAGCAACGCGCCGCTGCGGGCGCCATCAACTCAAGCAATCCTCCGCCGCTGACCACACGCTCCTTCTTCTCGCGCAGCACACAGGAGGTACGCAGCTTTGCCGATGAGCTGAGCCAGAAGTTACGCTTTCTGGCGCCGGAGGAGAATTACGGACGAGCTGCTGCTGGTGGTGGTGGTGGCAGCAGTGCACACAGCAACATCTCGGGCAGTGGAGCTTGGTTAGCTGCTGCAGCACGACAAATGGAACGTCCACGCTTCGAGACTACTGTGCCCACGGGCATCTTTTTGCCACCACCATCAGAGCTGCAACTGTTGCCTGCGTCCATGCTGCGACGTCATGTCTATGCCTACTCCTCCTATCCCATGATCTTGCACAGTTACTACAATGCCGCCAACAACAATAGCAACAGCAACAACTACAGCAATCCCAATAGGGCGAGCAAGGAGAGTCGCCTGCCTGTGCCCGATAAGGAGAATCGCAGCACCCGCCAGGCAGGAGTGCGTGCCACTGCCGCTGTAGCTGCCGCCGCCGCCGCCGCCGCTGCTGCTGCTGCTGCAGTGGCCTCCAAATCCGATAAAGAATCGCTAGCCGGTGGTCTCCACATAACCAAGGCACAATTTCAGCAGCAATTGCAGCAGCGACGCAACAACAACAACAGCAACAACGGCGGCGACAAAAGGTAATAAAACGACAACCACGACTAGCTCCACCCACCCCCTCACACCCTGTCAAAGTGGGCCAACAAAAAGCCTCATCAAAAATATTACCATAAATGTGTGTACTACGTAGGTATATATATTTTGGGGCCAGTCCAGTTCCCGTTTATCGATTGCTGCGTCAACAACAATTCAATTACGAATGTTTCTCAATTCTATGGGAATTTTAAAGTTCAACGTTGATTAATTTATAGAGTTCGTTTGATAATAGAACCCCCTCTTTTATATCCCATTTCTCATATAGGGAAGGACACCACCATCGGCATTTGTCATGCAACACGCCTATTTTTACAGTCCGGACACAATTCGCTACTTGGGTTCTTAAATAATTTAAATCTAGCAAAAAAAATAAAACCCCCACAATTTACCTTAAATACCAAAAGAGAAGGCAGAGAAGGCAGTAGTATCCCCTTACAACCAAAACGACTGCCTCAAGTGTGAAGTAAGGCAGCAGGACAACAAAATTCCACATATGGTGGCATTGTCGAAACGAATCAGGGGCTGAGAGAAGTAGAAGATATATACGTAATTGTGGAAATGGATATATGGAAAATACGGTCCGGTTGACTGACTGACTGACTGACTGGCAGCTTTAGCCGGTCAGTCATTTGTACAGTAAATGGAGGTTTTTATTTTTATATGACCTCGATATGGTATACGTTTCATTTGCTAGTTAATTGTGGGAAAATACCTATGGCTATAGCACAGATATGGCAATAGAAATGGAACACATATATCTTTACATTATTTTAAATTATTATCAAGAAAGTACAGACATCGAAATGCAGGAAAACTATAATGTAATTCCCCACGAGAATTTCTATTTCTCACTATATAATATATATATATATAGAAATGATTTCATTCACCTCTTAATTGTGCAAAAATATATAGATAATCATATCTGAATGAATATCAATATGAATTTCAACATTATGGAAATTTATCGCGACATTATCAAGTATATATATCCGTCTAAATGCTGTAAAACCATAAAACAAATAATATCCTATATAATAGTTTTTAAACCACAAAAGTTCCCCCTAGACTCTCTCTCGAGCCAAGAAAACTATTTCCCAAACCGTGTGTTCTACTCGTTATTTTTGAGTCGTCACTTTGGTTGATTGCTTTGTACTTCAGGACCCCGACCCAGAGAACCCTGCCCAGCTAGCCTAACAGACCACACCAGAGCAGACCAGACCAGAGCAGACATTCGCCTGGCTGGGAACTTCAATGTGACTTCCTGTTAGTGGGCCAGTTCAGTTACTGCGCCAAACAAACCGTAGAAAATTTGCATAGGTCACGAGTTCAGGTTCCACAGACCAAGCGAGCAAAGGAGTGCAATGTCTGACAATGTTATAAATGTATATACAACTTACCAGTCCTCCACATATGTATATGTATGTATATATAGACGATGCATGTATGTATATAGATTAGCAAGTCATAAATAACTGACCACTCCAGGGGCAACTTCATTCCGGCTTAAAGTTCCACAGAGCCGGCTTTGTGTGCTTTAAGAGTGTTTCCATTTTGGTTCCACTCCTGCCCATTGACCCAAAAGTGTAGTGAACTTAACGGAAATTGATTTGAATCGGAGATGACTTGACACATGATACGCCTACACACCATATACATATATATATACGTCAAGTTGGGGGCGTTGATGCACAGTACACAAATTTGATTTTTATCGCCTTGAGTATGCAACAGATTTGGGTCTTCTGTGCCGATGTGCCGCGATGTGGCTCAACTGGGTCGAGGTTTACTAATTGGCCGCTTATAATTCTTTCTGCTCCTCTTACAGGCCAGTGGTGCCGCCGCCGGAACCTTACATGAACATGATGTACGACCGTCGCGTCATAAAGGGCAGCAACTTTAGTACGCCTGCGATGGTGGTAAGTGTGAACCGGGACAGGAGTCAACCCTGACCCCATGACTAATCGCTTTGTTGTTGTGTTGTGCTTTACAGGCCGAGGTGGATCCGTTCGATAAGGCTGCAGAGCTACGACGCCGTAATATGCTCCGCAAGCGTATGGTTCAGTGTCGCAATCAACGCAACGTGCTGGGCACACCGCCTCCGGTGGACGGCAGAAAGCACGAGAATATGCAGACAGAGAAGTATTTAGAAAAGCTGGTGCAGCGTCCGCCAGAGTTCTCGATAGACACACAAACAGATTTGTTTCTGGAGAAGCCGCCGACACCGCCATACATTCCCGCCAAGGTGGGCATCGATGTGGGCACAGAGATTGGCGACGGCGAGCTATTCCACTTCGATGCCGAGGCACAACCGATTATTGATGTGCTGGTCGATGCCTGCATAGAGCAGAGCATGCTGGAGGTTGCTCACGAAATGGAACTCGATTCACTGCGTCGCAAGCAGGAAGAGTAAGTACAGAAGCATTAAAAATAGAATCAAAATTAATAGAAATGCACTCACCTTGCAGATTCCTGGCTCAACGCGAGGCGGAGCTGGCCGAACTGCGCCGCCTGGAGGCCGAGGAGCTGCGCTTGCAGGCTGAGAAGGAACGACGCCTGCGCCAAGATGCCATCGCCAAGGAATTGGATGTGGAGATGCAGAAGAGTGTGACAGCGGCCAAGCTGCTACAGGGACACATTGCCAGTCTCGTACCCGAGGTGCTGGAGAATATCGAGCCAGCCAGCGATGCTGTAAGGAAGGAATTGCTCATGAAGAACGTCTGCCCGTGGCTGTCTGCTGAGGTGGCCCAGGAAGTGGGTCACATTGTGGACTCACGCGAGATATTGACAGCCATCATACAGGAGATAATCAAACAGCGTGCAACAGCCTACATGGGCTACAAGGAGGGCGAGTCCGAGATTGAGTCATCTCATTCAGGCATATGCGAGGAAGAGGGATGCATGGATATCGACGAGACGTGTCCCTGTGAGCCTGAAACTGAAATGTCCGAGTGTCCAGAGCAGCCGCCACCGCCGCCGCATCTGTGAGCAGCGGTATGATAACTAGAATGAGATATTGATATTGATTTGGTTAGGTTTAGTTTAAGTTTCGCGGCCCGCGCGCCCGAGGCAGCAAGTGCATACATATATACAAATCCAAAGCGCAGCTTTGTTGTTGTGTCTGGCAACACGAGGGCTGACCTAAGTCGCTTGTTGGCACACACAATTACATCGAAGCCAAATCGTTGCATCAAGAGTAAACAAATATTGTTAAAGATTTATGTTTTACGCGAATATTCAGTAAATAAAGCGAAAGCAAAAAAAAAGTTGCAAGTAATTTTCAGAGTTCCGTTATAAACTGTGTTACACAACGAGCAAATGAAGCCGGCTTGCACGCAGCACGTGCCTTAATCAACACTGCTTTGCCTCAAACTGCAGTATTTCTTTTGGTGGTATTTTTTTTTGGGTATTTTAGCATTGCAGCGTACAGCCACACTGAACAGTAGTAACAATAAATAAGCATGTCTAAAATATTCACACCAACAAATCAAATACGTCTCACAAATGTGGCAATTGTAAGACTGAAAAAGGCAGGAAAGCGCTTCGAGATTGCCTGCTATAAGAACAAGGTGCTATCATGGCGCAACAACAGGTAAGAACCGCCAACCGTCAGTCGCCCGTCCCAAAACTAAACATCGCAATTTCATCATGCAGCGAAAAGGACATCGACGAAGTGCTCCAGACACACACAATCTTCACAAATGTCTCCAAGGGTCAGGCAGCCAAAAAGGATGAGTTGCAAAAGGCATTCGGTGCCAAAGATGAGACGGAAATCTGCAAGGAAATCCTGAGCAAGGGAGAGCTACAGGTGTCCGAGAAGGAGCGGCAAAGCGTGCTGGACTCGCAACTGAATAGCATCGTCAATAGCGTCGCTGCACTCTGTGTGAATCCTGAAACACGCCGGCCATACCCTGCTTCCATCATAGAGAAATCACTCAAGGATGCACATTTCTCCGTCAAGATGAACAAGAATACCAAACAGAACACACTGGAGGCCATCAAAATGCTGCGCGAGCATTTGCCCATCGAACGTTCCCGCATGAAGCTACGCGTCAGCTTTGCCGGCAAAGAGGGAGGCGGCAAGCTAAAGGAATCGGTCATTAAGCTGGCAAATGCCGTCGAGCACGAAGAATGGGAGGAATCCACACTACATCTGACACTCCTCATCGATCCCGGCCAATATCGCGTCATAGACGAACTGGTGCGCAACGAAACCAAGGGCAAAGGCCTCTTGGAATTGCTCGAACTCAAGGAAGTTGTGGAGAGCGAGGAACTCTTCTAGACAAAGATATATACAATGTGTGATTAACTGGATACTTTATAAAGATAAATCATATTTGATTATGTTAACAGAGTCGTGAATGCATAAAGAGTAAATTAAACCAAGTAGTATACTGCATCACTTGCGCTTCTTCAGGTTCTCGAAACGCCGTGACAGCTCATCGAAATCAATCTCATCGTCATCGTCACGTTTACCAGCTGCTCCTGCTCCTCCTCCACCTCTGGGCACATCGGGCAAGTCACTGGGTACATTAGGCAGCGAGGGAAAGTCCAGCTCTGGCGGTGCACTTGGAAACTCCGGTCCAGCTGGTGGCAGCTTTGAACGTGGTTGTGGTTTTGGTTTGTTGGCATTCTGTGGGCATGGAAAAGGAACAGTATTAGTATGGCACATGGAGTCTTAAGTCAGTTATTGGGTAACGTGTCTTGGTCATCGGTCAAGTGCGATTAGCTGACCTGCAAGTTAACGGGATTAATCGAAGAGTAACGTGGCGGCGGATCATAGTGCGGGTTGGGGCGCTGTTAGCGAAATAAAAATCATAATAATAATAATAAATAATAAAATTATAAACGGCGATAGTAGGGAGAAGCAGATAGACTGACACGACACGACTATGACTCATGGTTTGGTCTAAACTTACACGCACAATGGAACATCAAGACAGCGAGACAGGAGGAGGAGAAGACATGGTTTGGGTGTTACGATGAGAGAGGGAAACAAACAGCAGGTTAGTCTTAAACCATATGCTACTACTCGGGGACAAACCTACCAAAATGTTTTCATCCGGACTGCCAGAGCCATCGGGCTCGCCAGTGTCACGGTTGGTCTCGTGCTGGGGAGGTCACAATCATGCGAAGACATGCGAATTACAGCGCCAACTCTCTAGCAGAAGCCTTAGAACTAATTAATTTAGCAACTTACATTGATGAAGTTTGTATTCAGATCCTTCTCCTCGGCACATTTGCTCTGCGATCCACTTCCTGGCGGCAGCTGAGGCTGATTGGGCGGTATGTTGTAGGAGAATGGTGGTGGCGTCGGTTGAACCACTGGTGGAGGAGCAGCACAGGCAGCTGCACCTCCACCGCCGCCACCTCCAAAGGGAGGATAATTAAATGGTTTGCTTACTGGTGGTGCTGGCATATCGGGCAGCTGGGGCATTGCCGGATAACCGATGAAGCCCATTTGAGGAGCAGGCGCTGCAGCACCGCCGCCACTGAGATTATTGCGATCTGACAGATCAATTAGATGTGCCTGCTGCTGATCGGGTTTCTCTGCCTCCTGCATGACCTGTGGATCGGGCTCGTACTCGATGTTGTAATTCTTGGCAATGGCAATCAAATAGTTCTCCACCAGCAGTTTGGGTGGCGCCTGCAGTGTCAGCTTATGCATCAGTTTCTCCGACACGTAGTGCTCCCCAGTGGCAGTGCGTGAGTGTTCCGCAAACTCAGGTCCATATTTGGAGATGAATATGTCGGAAATGATTTTCAACTCGGCAACATCGCTCTGCAAGCGTGGACAGACCCAAACCAGACTGGACACAGGCTCCGCTATGCCAGCATCGAGTTCCTTCATTTGCTGAATCAGGCCAAAGCGAGCCAGCAACAGATCGCAGTACATCTCTACCATTTCCATGGCCTCCACCAGGTAATCCTCACTAAAAAAGATTTCAAATTTGTCTAAATCCCTGGCAATTTAACAACATGATGACTTACCGTATAATGTGTTCCACACGGATGCGTGCACGCTCCGTTTTGCCTGTGGCGAGGTAATCGGCGATCTCCTTGCGTGACTTCTGCGTCAACTCCGCCTTCTTCTTTTCCAGCAACTTAAGACGGTTGAGCGCCAGGCGCAGGTTAGTCTTTAGTTTATTATAATTGGGACCACTCGAGAACATGGTGTCACCTGTAGCTCTCACTCTATTCAATTGTATTTACAAGCAATTTTTTTATGTGTGGATGATTCACTGAATTAAGAAAACAAACTGCGTGTGACGTCACAAGCGGGAGTTGACAACTATTTTGGCACTAAAAAACGCTAAATTTGACCAATCTTTCCATTTTCTTTGTGATGAAATACTTTTAAGAGATTGAAATAACTTCGTGCTAAAATTGCATAAAAGAAATAAAAAAAATGACAATAAGGAAATAATTACTAAATAAACAGCATATTATGCATGCACAATGATCAAATAATAATTGCTTATTAGATCTTAAGTACTCATTTAAATCAACAGAGCTGCCAACTTGTTTGCCATATATGGTGCATTTTTATACCACACTACTCTGTTGTGTGTTGTTGCTTCATCTTCCTCTTCAAAATAATTCGCAAGAGCTGCGCGCTCCTTTCGCGCTGCACAATTTGTTCAAACTGACGATAAATAGTGCCTAAAATAATACAACTTCGATTGCATTCTAAAAACTAAACTATGCGGATCATGTGGTTTAAGAAGGCAAAGATGTCGCGTTCGCGATTAGTTAAGAAATTTGTGAAAATTAAGAAAACTCCAGTGATAAGTGGCTTGCAGGCGCTTAGTGGTACCTCAAAATTCACTCAATGCCCTACATGTCAAATAGAGGTACCACTTCATATTAGACGAAAACGGTACAGGGGCAAACACCGATAAAAGTGCAGAGCAAAACGCAACACTGAAAATGTTTGTAAACAGCTGTTGGCAAAAAAGCCGCAAGAGGGCGCATATCTCGCTTGCTTGCCCAAGGTATTGCCAGGTTCAATTAAACGCCATATTTGATTCTGCCTCGTCGCTTTGGTGTTTGTTAAAGAAAGCGAATTTTCATAGATACCCAAGCATTATTTAATGCTGTGGCATATTTTAACATAAATAAATAAAGTAGAAAAAATGATTTGAAACTAAAGTGCAAGTGCAAGTGTGTGTTTTGTATCTTAAGTTGCAAGGCGTAACAGCACCAACAATTGGCCAAGGCCCAGCAAGGTAAAGATACAATGCGAAAAGGAAAATTGCGCTGCTGCCTAACGGGGCATGTGACGTCACAGACACACGCACCCATGGCAAACTAAATAAGGCATGGTGCAATACTTACTGCAATTTGTCCCCGTTACAGCACTTGCCATGGAACAGTACATAGTACCCATTGAGGATATGGATATGAAGCCCGTTTATTCCGATCTGCAGGTGGTGCAAGTACCCCACGATGAAGTCGGCGTAAGTTACGGCAACACTCAGCAACAACAACAACAACAACACTTACTCTAATTATTTCAACACGTTTTCCCACAGTCTCTTGTGCTGCAGGATGATCAACAATTGGTTTTTAATGATCAGCAGCAAGTTGTCTATCAGACAGCAGCACCCGCGCAGTATCAACCGCAGCAGCAGGCGGCCACAGCCAGTCACTATATCATTGGCCCCGACTTGCAGCAGCAGCAACAACAACAACAACAAGAGGTGGTGCAGCAACAGCAGCAACAACAACAACAGCAAGTTGTCATGCATCATCAGCATCAGCAGGTGCATTATCAGCAGGCGCAGCAACAGCATCAGGAAGTCCAACAACAACAACAACAGCAGCAGCAGCAACTGCAGCATCTTGAGCAACAACAACAACAGCAGCAGCAGCAACAACAATATGTACAACAACAACCCGCCATTCAGCATACACAGCAAATCTATTATACATCGGATCAGGTGCTGCAGCCCAATACAATTGTGCAGCACACATCGATGCAGCAACTGCAACAGCAACAGGAGCAGCAAAAGAAGCAGCAACAGCAACAACAACAGCAGCAGCAGCAACAAGTATTGCAACAGCAACAGTATCAACAACAGCAGCAGCAACATCGTGCTTATCAACAGCAAACAACATCGTTAGTTCAGGCCAATCCTCAACAACAGCAACCATTGCTGCAAACGCCAACACATCCACAGCAAACGTTGCAGCTGCAAGCCGCACCCGCCCAACAACAACAACAGCCGCAGCAGCATCAACAGATTGTCTACCGGATGACAACCACACAGCAGCAGCGCCAGATAGGCGTAAGTATCCAAGCTAGAAACCTAAGGGATCTCCTGAGTCCATAGTCTGCTATATTAGCTCAGTTTATATCATACAATTTTCCCTGTTCCAGTCACTCAAGGGGAAGAAAGTATAGTTGAATTGCTTATCGGCTGTGATTATATAAAATCGTACTCACAACTGACTGATGAAGCACATGCTAGAAACTTAAATTTTCACTTGATTCGCTTGACATTTACTTGACTTTTCGGCATAAATTCTATATGAATACGAAAGCTCAAATATCTCTCTGTCACTCACAAGAAAAGTACAAAAAAGTAAAAATTGATTTCAAATAAAATCTTGTGATAATTATAGAACTTCCTTATACCTGTTTCTCAGATTTCAAAATATTCAAGATCCCGTGCCCGTGTGCTAATCGTGTATTCGTTTGTTTACCTATAGATGCTGAACAACACACACGTGATAGTGCAACAGCCGACGGGACAGCAGGTGTTAATACAGGCGCCACAGCATCAGGAGCTGATTATGCGCCAGGGCACGGCCATACAGCAGCAGGGTATCAATATTCATTCGTATAACAACCGTGTGGTGTATACAACCTCGCCTCAGCAACAGCAACAACAGCAGCACGTGCTGCAGCAACACGTGCAACAACAGCAGCAGCAACAGCAACAACTTCAGCTACAGGGACAAACTCCACATCTTGTACAGACTCGAGTTGTACCCCAGCAAGCTGGTAATGTAGTGTACCAGCAGGTGCAGATGCAAAAGCCTCCATTGCAGCAACAGCAACCACAGCAGCAGCAACCACAACAGCAACAACAACAGGTGCAGGTGCAGCAACCACAACTGGTGGCCACAGCGACAGGAGCACAGCTTGTGCGCGCCCCTTTCCGTGGCAAGGGACCACGTGGAGCCGCTGTCATTGCCAGACAAGCGACTGGAACTGTGATCACACGACCTATGGTAACGCCCACCATAGTCCGTCAGGTTAGACCACGTGGTGGAGTACAAGGAGCCGGAAGTATTATAAGGACTGTACGTCCACCGGGTGTGCGGCCCACTCGCACCCAGCTGCTTGTGCAGACAAGCGCCGCAGGTGATGGTCAGACTATGCAAATATTGACCCAGACTCAGTTGACCAAGCAGTTAACTATCACGAATCTAAGTCCGCAAACTATGACAGCGCCTGGACAACAGATGCAACCACGTCATATCTATCGTCAAGTGGTCACTGAGGGACCCAACAATCCACAGCAGCAACACCAGCAGATGGTCTTGATGCGTCAACCTCCGATACGTTATCGCACAGCTACTCCAGTTCCTGCTGCACTTGCACCAACAGCCAATACCAGCACGATGGGATTAGATTTGGAGGAGCGTATACAGGCGGCAGTGGTGAAAAAGGAACAGCAGCAGAAGCCAGCAACGGGCAACAGTCCCATGCAGATGTCTGCAGCCGGAAACACAACATTGACCACGTATTACCAGCCGGGATCGGCAACCACAAGTGGCAGCGAGGATGATCAGCAGCAACAGCAGCAGCAGCCACATCATCCGCAACAACAGCCTCAGCAGCAGCAGCAGCCGCAACTGGTACAACCAGGAGTACGTACACCCAGTGGAGCTAGTATGACCCTGGCTGAGTTTAAAAAGCGCACTCCCCTGTTGGGATCACCTGCACCAACAGCTACCGCTGGACTCTCGCCAATGCGGCACGCAGCTCCTGGCACACTTGTGCGAACTGTGCCCAAGCTGACGCAGCCGATGCCACAGCAGCAGCAACAACAACAACAGCAGCAGCAGCAGGCAGTGCAGACTCAGCAGCAGCAGCAACCTCAGGCTAATCCAGCTACAACTGTGGCCGGAGCACGTATATTGCAGCAGCCGCCGGTGCAACGAGTGCAGCCGACTGTCGCAACGCCACCCCAAGTGTCTTCAGTGCAGCAGACATCGCACAACAACTACGAGATTCATTCACAGCATGTGCTCAACAATCGTGCAGGTCAACCGATTGCGGATCGGGATCGCAACAGCGCAAAAATGCTGGTGATTCTCGCCTCCGGTGAGCAGCGTCTCATCACATTCACACTGCCGCGAGAGTCGTGCACTGTGCAGGATCTGCTGGAGCAAGTCAGTGTGCCTTTCGACAATACCACCACCATTCAATGTGTTGAGCATCGCGGTGCCAATGTGGACTTTGTGGTCACTGTCGGTTTCTCTGTCAACGAATCTGCCAGCGAACTTATATCGCGTGCCGAAGAGAGTCTTCAGATGACACGGCAGCAGGAGAATGCCGCAGCAGCAGCAGCAGCGGCGGCGGCAGCGTCAGCAACAGCTGCAGCAACACCAACAGCAGCAGCACCTGGAGCAGCCGCAACTTCAACAACAACAACAACTACACCCGCCTACAGTCAACCCTCGAGCAGCAGCAGCAGCAGTGCAACAGGTTCAGAGCCAGTGAGACGAGATGCAACCGGTACCGCGTCCCCAGCTGCAGCTGCCGCCACAGATGGTCCCAAGTTAATCGATGGCTTCTATGCTGTTTGCCATTTATGCGGCTTTACGGGCATGGATCATGCCAAGTGTGAGCGATGCAAACGTGTCTTCCTGGAGCCACCCAAGCGCAAATCCTTTGTAACCAAGACTGCGAATGCCTCCTCTGTTGCGACTGGCTCATCAGCCGGTGAGCTGGTGACTGCGGCAGACAAGAAACGCGAGATAGGACGGATGACGAAGGTAGCTACCTACTCCGCGGCCAATATGCGTGGAAGAGGCATGGCAATTCGTGGAGGACGCACGCGCAGCGGGAGACGTGTGGCCGATGTGGATCCTGTAGTGCTGCTGAGCAGTGAGGATGAGGCTGACCAGGAAGACTCCAATGCCGATGGCAGCAATGTAAGCCAAATCGCTTTCCCCACAAATTACTTGTCTTTATATTACAGAGGAACTTTTTCTTCATGTTTCCCTTAGTTTTCTGCCCTTAATGCCAAACGGAACGCCAATGGAAATATTAATCAACAATTGCCCGCTGCTTTTGCGTGTGAACAATCATTACCAGAGGTGGATGAGGAGGCATTTTATAAAGGTAAGCAGAAAGTTATATATTTGCAGTAATCGATATGCGGGACTACAAGGTGTAATTAATTTATCATCTTCAATGATTGTCGTGACTCGCAAGTCACAGAATCACTGCGATTATTTATTTTCGGCATCCCTGAAATGTGTAAACATGCAAGTGTATCGAAATTTGATGTTGGCAATGCCATATTTTGTGTAGTAGTTCCCTACGAAACACAACAGAGGGCGCTCTAACACCACGCCATTTTTCATGCCCATGCGAAGAAGCAGAGCAAAGTAAAGCAGCAAGCAGAGCATTAGACAAATTGCAACATTTTGTTGCATGTAAAATAACATTTTTTCTGTATATTAGTATGTGCTTGGTGCAATCAACATTTTAAAATTGATATTAAAATGAACGACGATGGTAAGTTGCAATAACTTCACCATTAAACAGACAACCAAAAAATGTCTGAAACAATGTGGCCTCGGCCAGTGGAGTGTGTAGCAATTCGTGTTGCCGCTGTAAAAACTAATGAAAACGTTGCAAGTGCATTGAACAATATATATCTTATAATAACATTGCAGACTTTGTGCGTGGCGATGTTACGGATCTATCTGACGTGCCTGAGGGCGAATCCTTTACCACCGAACTTACCTGCAAGTGTCTACGTCTGATGCCCTATCGTTTCCAGACTACAGAACCGGTACGTGTCTCTATAACGAAATGCCTAGTAGAATTTATAACTAACAAGATCATCTGCAGGTTACTTTCACCTCCAAGGGAGTCCGCATTGCAGGCATACTCGAGAATAAAGATGAAAAGTTTGTGCTGAACATATACAAACGGGAGGTGATCAAGGTGATTGCACACTTTGGCAGCTCGGAACAGGCACAGCCACTGGTTACACTGTACATGCTCAAGAAATGCGCTCAGTATGTGAAGACACAGCTAAAGCTGCCCGATGATCCGCCCAATGATCGTAAGTTGCCCAGCAAAGTGTTTGCCAATCCAATCCTTATATCATATCCCTTATTCCCTACAGAGTTTGCCAAATGGCATGGAAGTGTACACGAGCGACGCTTGATACTACACTTGGATGCCATCAGCATAGCGGCGCGGGAGACCATCAAGTCTATGTTCACATTTGTGGATGAAATCTCATCACGTGATGCTGCCGAGATTTTTGAACGTATTGCCGACTTGGATCGCAAAGTGTTGGATAAGCCCACCCCGCTCGCACCGCGTCAACTACGCCCCGATGAACAAATCAGTTTGCTTATGTATCCGCCCAAGGGAACCGGTGGTCTGTGCATTCGTATGGAGGATTATGTCTGCCTGACAAAGGAGTCGTATTTGAATGATATCATTATTGATTTTTATCTGCTTTGGTTGCGCAATACGCTTATTCCGGAGGCACAGCGAGAACGGACGCACATCTTCAGCACATTCTTTTATAAGCGACTTACGACTATGACACGTCCGGCAGATGTGAAGCAAACGGCGGCACAGAAGCGCCATGCACGTGTCCAGAAATGGACAAAACTGGTTGATATTTTCGACAAGGATTTCATCATTGTGCCTATTAATGAGCAATCCCATTGGTTCCTTGCCATCATCTGTTTCCCCTGCCTGAAGGGTCCCGTCACCTATGACACCAATCAACCCGTAGAGCCACTGCAACTGAAGCGTCCGCGTGGCAAGAAGGTATCACTGCAAATTGGTAACACAACCATCACACCGTTGTCCAAGCGCGAAGCAGTCACGCTTCAGACTATGCCAAGTGAGATCTGCCGCATTGCCGATGACGAGAGTGAACGCGATGAGGCCGAGGGTGATGAGAGTGACATGGCCTCGGAGGATAGTGAAAACTCGAATCCACCTACCAACAAAGATACGGCCTCATCATCTACGCCTACGGCAACACCTGTGGCCAGTTCTGGGCCAGCGCGAGTCTCCAACGATGATGTGCCGGCTGTGAAGCAGCCCTTGATTCTCATCTTTGACTCATTGGCAGGAGCATCACGTAGTCGCGTGGTGGCCACACTGCGAGATTATCTAACATGCGAGTACAAGGTAAAGAAGCCGGATGCGCAGGCGCACGTGTTTAACAAGGACAACATGCCGGGTCATTGCGTCAAGGTGCCGCAGCAGAATAACTTCACCGACTGTGGCCTCTATCTGTTGCAATATGTGGAGCAGTTCTTCAAGGAGCCCATCAAGGACTACAGATTACCCATTAAGCAGCTAACAAATTGGTTTGATTTCCTCACGGTGACCAAGAAGCGTGAAGATATCGCACAGCTGATACAGCAGCTGATGGACGAGAATAATGCGCATCAGTCGCGTCTCATATTGCCGGTCATAGAGTTTCCCACGCTGAACGGGCAACTAGTGGAGTATCCCGAGGAGCAGGAGAGTGCCGAGTTTGAAGAGGAAGACGGGCACGATGAGGAGGACCATGCAAGTGATCCGGTAAGCAACGATGCTGGCAATCATCAATTGAATTCCCAACTAATTCCAGCTCTCTCTCTCCCACAGCATGATGATAGTGCCAACACTGAGATGGATGTAGATCCAACAGCCGAGGAACTGCAGACACCATCGGCTGTTAAGGCAGGCACACCCACTGTAACAACAACTACGAGTGGCGGTACCAATGTGATGACAGGTCGTCGATTCGTACTGAAGCGTCGCCTGCAAAACGGTGCCGCCACCACGCCAAGCAATAACACCACAACCAACGGAGGCGAGAGCAGCAATGGTAGCCAACTGATGCCGCAGCTGGTGAGCACGCCCAGCCTTACCAGCAGCAGCACAGCGTCTGCAACCCTCCTTAGCAATCGTGTGTCAACTGTCGGCAGTGGCGGCCTGAAAATACGCAAGATTGATCCATAGCACACGGGTTCCTCAGATCCGGTTGCAGTAATGCCTCCGCTGCAGCTGCTGCAGCTGTTGCGGCCACTGTAAATAACAAAAATAAATCAACAAAACAAAATAAAAAACACAATAATTCTTTAAACTTTTAACATAAAAACGGAAGACATGCCGAAATATTTCTAAAATTATTGATAATCTTAAACGAAAGGAAAAACTCTCAAATATAATGAAAACTATATAAAACAAAGAATCAAAGCTTTTACTTTCGTCTCAAATCGTGAGTGTATACCTAAAACAGGTGTTTATTGTGTTGTTGTTGTGGGGGGAAGACTCCCTGCTATTTGAAGTACCCCTGCCAGCCGCCCTTGCCCAAGAACCAGTTTGCGGCACGCTATGTAGGCTAGAATGTCTGCCATGTATGCGAGCCGCGTACGCGAATATACATGGTGAGACTCCAGTACGCAGTACCCATCTAATTATAATCTAAATAGTTCTAATTTGCTGTCAATCTTAAGTCAGTTTAGTGACATATCAATTAATAATTCCCTCTTATTTATAAAAAAAATAAAAATAACGAATTTAAAGTAGTTTCAAGTCAGTGCACCCCGCGGCATTTGTCATGTAGCTACCCGAGAGATACATGGCGAGCTACATGGAACACACAAATGCGCGCACACACACACACACACACACGTACATGGGCACGCACACACCGACACACACGCGCGTACACGTCATGTATTGTTCGGCCTAAGAAGTTGGGTTATGTTTACATGTTTACAGCAGCAGCAGCGGCGGCAGCAGCAACAGCGGCTGAGGGTGTGGGTCGAGGGCTGAAGTGGGCAAACGAATGACGAGCACAAAGCGGAACGGCAAAAAAGACCGCTTGTGGCATGTAAAGCGCGGGGTGTGAAGAGATAATAATTAATTATATAAGGATTACTTTACTATAAATTAATCACATTTTACAATATATTTAAATTATAAATAAATTGACTATTAACGTTTGCCTGCTGCCATTAGCAGAAACAAAACAATAAATCATATTGACGAAGCGCAGTGTGACCAGACGCAGCGACACAATAATAACCTAAATTTGGCCTAATCATGTGTTGCACGCTCGTAATTGCCGTTACATGACATTAAAATTGATACATATTAAAAATTATATTGAAAAATCTGAAAGATAAACTCTGTTTAATGAAAAGACATTATTTGCTGTATTTTTTAAGTTTCTTGTTTATTCTCCCAATGGGAAGATATTCTTGAAGAAGATTTAGATAGTTTAATACATCCCAAAGAAGGAAGTCTTCATAAGTTGATCTTTCCCAGTCTTCAGTCTTCGGGACCACTGCCAATGCGAATCTGCAAATAAAAAGAGCAGAAAACGAAAAAAATAACGTTCCTAACTCTGTCCAAAATGTCAAAGTCTTCAGGTTGTCGGGCAGTCTCTAGGCCTTTCAGCTCGAGAGAAGAGCAGCAAAAGCTTTGGCAGTCTTTTTTGTTGAGATTTGCAGTTGTGAAACAGGTAAGTGGAGAGTTTTGTACAGAAGTCAAGTATTATTTATCATTTTGAGAGTCGAAAGACTCAAAAATATCACAGATTTCGTATAACACAATACCCAGTTGGGAGTATTATTTTTTCTTTGTATACTTGCCACAAGATCTGCAACTTGCTCTCTCTCGCTGCTTTCTTGCTTTTCTTGCATTCTTGAGGTCTCTCAGAGAAGTGTTGAAAATTTTGCATTAGTCTTGCTAATCATGAGTTGAGGTTGGTGGGGGGAGGTACGGTCGGTCCTGGTGTCACGGTTGTTCTTAAATTGAATTTCAATTTACAATATGAGTGCTGTCTGCTTTTCTTTTCAGGCTTGAGGGCTTTTTTGGGGGTATGCGGAGAGGTTTGACTCTCGACTCCGCATGCGACGACGTTATAGTACTTCTATATCTAATAATTTCAAAAAAGTCCAACTCTCGTGTGGGGGGAAAAAGCACAGGGGGAAGCACACGCACAATTCACACATCACATCACTGCTTCGATTTAGCTTTTTTTTTTTTAATCTTAACTTTCTTGGTATTAAAACGTTCTTAGTACGTTCATGTTGTTGTGCTGTAGGTTGTTGTTGTTGTAGCGTCTCTTAAATAAAGTTCACATTTGTGCTTGGTATATGTATTTTTTTTTCTCTCTTTTCTGTATTTTTTTTTTTGTTTCGATTAATATATATATATATTGATTAGCTGATTTTCTTTATGTAATTTGCTTATTTTGTAAGTTTTTTGTTTTTCTTTTTTTTTTTTTTTTTTTGTTTTATGTTTAAATAGAACTTTTGCATGACAATTAGCTAAGCAAAAGATATATAGACAGCGAGAGAGAGAGAAAGAGAGACAGAGACAGAGAGTGGGAGAGAGTTGGAGTGTTGTGTATATAGGAGCCGAGCCTGTTCATACGATTGGATACGATTGATAACGATACGATACGAGTTAAGGGCGCTGTGGGTGGGTGTAAGTGTGTCTCTGGGTGTGTGTGTGTGTGTGTGTTTGGTGTGTGTGGGTCCAACATTTTCCCGCTGCTCACTTAGATTACGTTTCTCATTTGCATATCGAGTTTTCTTTCATTCCCTTCCGGCGACGACGACATTCACACGCGACTCTGTTGCGACACTTTTCCGTGCATCAATCAATCAATCAATCATCAATCAATCAATCAATGTGGACTTGCTGGTTAGAAAGTAGGAATTTCGCGCACTTTCCCGGTTGTAAACCCGTTAAACAATACTCAATACGGTCACACTTAACGCCTGGCGTCCCGATAGCTTCGTTGGCCATTGCCGCCACCGCCACCGCGATCGCCACGGAATTGTCGCGAAGATCCACTGCGATTGCCTCCACCACCTCCATATTCGCGTCTTCGACCGCCCACGGAGCTGTTGTTGTTATCCCGATTGCCACTGCTGATGCTGGGCACGCCACTGGCCCCGCCCACAGGGCCACCGCCGCCGCCAGCTGCATTGCCATTGCCACCGCCATTGGCGGCATACACTGGGAATCCAGGTGGCGCAGCGACTGTGGGCAGACCGGCATTCTTCCAGGCAGCAAAGTCTTCGTAGCTGGGTGCCTTATCGAATCCCGGCGGTGGTGGTCGCATCGGCTGTGGCGGTGGATAATCCGGCAACGGTGGTGCTCCTGGTCCATCGTAATACCTCACCGGCGGTGGTAGTTGCTCGTACATCGATGCTGGTGCTCCCGGTGGCAATGTGTTGGCTCCTGCTCCCCCTGCGGCCGCTGGCAACGGCATCTGTCCAAAGGGCGGTACAAACGGCAACGGCGGCAGCTGGCCATGCATATTGCGTATGTAGTCCGCCACATATGCTTCGGCTGCAGCGGCCGAGGACATGTAACGCTCCCATGACGGCATACCCATGTCACTGGAGGCAGCTGTGCCACCGGACATCTGACGATACGGCGAGCTGTTGCGCTTGAATCCTCCACCATTTCCACCAGACATACCACCCATTCCCATGCCATGATGATGATGATGATGGCGATAGGGTCGCTGATGATGATGTGGTGCACCATGGCCATAGTTTCGCTTGTGCCTCATTGGTCCCAGCTGACTGTTGCCACGTCCTCCGCCATGGCCACGCGAGGAGAGACTGCGCGGCGCCTTGTAGATGACATGTATGCCCTTCTCCCGCATCACACGTGCTGTTTCCTTCGACTTGCGCAGTATAGGAGTCAATTCGATCTGTTCATCCTCGGGAAACAGTCGGCATAGCTCGGCACCGATCTTGGGTTCGATTTCCTGACCATCTCGTCCAATTTTCACCGGCTTTCCCTCGTTCCACGTGTTGTGCAGATGCAAGGTGGCGTTGAACGACAGTTCCTTGCGACAAATCCAATCCAGTTCGATGACACCGCCCAGTGCCTTGGGCGAAATGCTTGGAGGCAAGACCCAGGCCACCTGCGGTATATCCCGACGCGATGGTGCTGCCATGCGGGCGAATCCCGCGAACTTGCCTGAGAAAGAAAGAGAATGTATATATTAGAGATTGCTTTGGATAGGGATAACATCTCCTCTGCGCTGTCTATTGCAGGCAGCTAGCTTACCGCTTTCGTTGACAGAGAATATGAGCAGCACATTGCGCGCCTCCTTGAAGGCCTGGTTAAGATTGGCATCGTTCTGTGGTAGCGTGGCCCAGACGCTCTTGTTCTTGGACAGCTGCACGTTGTCGCTGTTGTTGGACTTAATGAGAAAGAAGCGTGTATCGCGAAACAGATAGTTCAGCTTGGTCATGTAGTCATAGGATTTCTGTGAGCTGCTACCGCCTCCGCCACTGCCACCGCCTCCGTTGTCCTTCTCTGGTGTGGAACTCTTTGAGCTGCTCGCCTTGGTCGCCTTGCCACGGCCACCGCCGTTGCGTTTGTGCTGTGTGCCCGAATCCGAATCGGATGATTCGCTGTCTGATTCCAGAGGCGGCACCAGCGGAGGTTTCTCATCTTCTGCATCGCTTAGATCGCTCTTGGAGCCACTTGTTGCAGCCGCCTGGGAGCTGCTGCCACTGGTATTCTTCTTGCTACGCGATGACTTCTTGTCTCGACTGGGTTCACGCTCTTCGCTCTCCAGTGACTTGGAGCTGGTCTTGTCATCGCTCTCGCTGGGCTTAGACTTCGACTTGGACTCACTGCCGCTGTTGGATTTCTTCTTTTTGCCATTCAACTCGCTGGGCGATGCGGAACGTTTCGATTTCTTGGAGGATTTGTTCTTGCTTGACGATGAAGAAGAGGCTGCTGCGCTGGAACTTGCTGCTGCTGCTATCTTGGCGGTGCTTTCTTTGGCGGCTTTGCTGCTTGACTTGGTTTTGGTCAAGCGTTTGCTACTTCTGCTGCCATCAATGGATGATGGAGCTGTGCTCACTGAACTAATGCTTGGCTCTGAATCGGAGGCCACAGAACCTCCACGAGACTTGGAAGCTTCACTCCGCGTATCGAATGAATCGAAATCTTGCAACTCCTCGGCAATGTCCGCCTCATTTTCATCTAGGCCTAGATGCACTGCGTCCAAATCGGCCATGTCGCGCATGTGCAGCTACTGCGCTTCTTCTTCTTCTTATTATTGTTTGTTGTTGTTGTTGTTGAGAGTCCTCGGTTTGTTTACCTTGTTGCTGTTTTTTTTTTTATTGTTGTTGTGTTTTCTGTAGTACTACGAGCTACTTTGCGGCGACAGCGGCTTCTCTATTCCTCTCTATGGTTCGTATATACAAGTGTGTGCGAATGAAACAGCATGCGGAGCAGCGGAAATAGACATAGAGAAAAAAAACGCCAATCGATTTAGCAAAGCGAAATCTGCACAACAAACAATATAAAATACACAATACTCAATGCACGCACTCACGCTGCGTTGCATGCAACCGATTGCAGCTACCCTTTGCAAACTTTATTGCACAAATTCTTTAATTTTCACAGCGTAAATTTATTATTTTCAATAAACAAACCTCCTTACACCGATTTTGCGTCAACAGAGACAAGAGACCAATGGCGGCAGAAGAGTGCGGCTATATGTATGTAAATGAATCAAGTGCAGCGTTTCATCGTATCTAACTATCGAAAGAAATTTATCGGATATTTTGGGGTGGTTTGTGTATGCATTTTAATGTGTATATAATATTTTCAAATATATGTATTGCATTTTCTTATCAATAATTGGTTGTAAAATTTTATTTATAAAATTATTAGTCACTTGGAGTGAAATTTGATTTGGCCTGTTATCGCTGTATTTCTTATTAACTATATCGATATTATTGTAGCTTACTGCAGTTGTATCTAATAAGATACTTTCTAAAGATACATTTGATTTAATAAAACTATCTAGCACAGTAGCACTTGTTTTAAGGAATAAGACAACTAATGTATTTTATTTTAATGTACCATATTCACCTGTCTTATTTGATATTATTTAAGATATTAGTTTATATTATGGTGTTTCCAGCTTGAATGCAGTGCACTAACTGATTGCATTATACACCCATTTTCCACTTGTGGCTGGTATACACAATTTACCCTATAGTTTGATAACACACGCTGATGTGCAAAAAAAAAAAATTCAAGCACGCGCAGGTCAAAAGTTACGCGCCTACCATTGTGACCTAGTCTATTCGATAGCCGCGAACAGCAACAGCTGTTTTATCGATAGGCAGCTGGCGATGCAAGCAAAGAATAGATAGAAGTGTTGACACAATAGAAACAACATCGTGATAATAATAAAGTAGAACTAAGCGAAGTGACTCATTGCAACGAACAACAAAAGCTTTTCTGCCTCAATGGCTGCAACCACAGTTAAGGAGGGCGAACCCCCAAGCTACGAGGAGGTCATGAGGGCCAGTGCACCAGCCATGGAAGGTAAAATGGATTACAATTATTAAAGTACAATAATCCCTAACTCAACGAATCGCATAACAGATGAACGACACATAGCCGGAGTGCATCAAAGTCCACCAACTGCGCCGCTGAACAACAACATGGCCAACTATGGAGCATTCGAAACGACACCAGTCAGTATTGTGGTTCCGCCCTCGTCGCGGCCCACCGAAATCATTGTCATCGGCGGCTGCCCCTCCTGTCGCATTGGCTACCTGGAGGACACATATTCCCCGCTAGGCTTGTGCTGTGCAATTGTATTCTTCCCAGTCGGTATACTCTGTTGCCTGGCAATGCGCGAGAAACGCTGCACCAATTGCGGAGTAACATTCTAGCTGGAGAGGATCGAGTAGCTGAAGGTACCATCTGCCTGCTGCTGCAAATATTGTTATCAATTGATATAGAGAACTGTGACACTTCCCCGTATAACATTGGACTGTTTATATATTTTTTATTCGCAAGAAACACAATTTATCGTTAACCATTAAACCATATTGTATATATAAATAAGAATCTCCTGAGGCACTCTTTCTCACATCGACACAAGCCTCGCCTCAAGATTACCCTCGTCATCTCTGTCGTCGCCGCCGCCCTTCCATTGGTCATGGTGGTCTGCTTCCGCTTTATTTAATTGAAATATAATGGGGGCGGTTTTAAATTACGCCGCTTCTACACTGCCTTTTTGCGCATATTTTCCTCTTCAGCATGATCGACTGCAGCATGCCCTGTAAATGCGTAATACATCAGCTTAGTGCCTGCTTTGCATGATCATTGCATGAGGATTGTAGTCCCATACAGATCTAACTGACTCCTTCAAGTGGAGATAGTGCATAACGCAACCTGGATACGTGTCCCTAGTCGCATTGATTGCATGCCCTTCATGCCGCCCTATATGCCGCTCCTCACTTACAGCGAAGATCAACAAAGTCGCCGGCATTGATATCCGCCGCGCGGGCAACTTCCAGACTGCAGTCGCAAAAGTCGCTCGCGTAGACATGTCCAAGTTCTCAGTTCTTCCGTTGATACTGTGGTTACTGGGAGCAGTTGATAGCGCTGCTCCGCCTGGCTCTCGTTACAACGTCGTGTTGGTTATCTTCGATGACCTGCGACCCGTTCTTGGTGCCTATGGGGATAGTCTGGCACGTACGCCACATCTGGATGCCTTCGCCCAAGGAAGTACTATCTTCACACGTGCCTACAGTCAGGTGAGCCCAACTGGCATGCGCTGAGCAAGTCCCTTCTCAACCAGATTCAGTCTGCTCTTCCTTCTCCACATTAGCAAGCGCTGTGCGCACCCAGCCGCAATTCCCTGTTGACTGGACGACGTCCGGACACACTGCATCTGTATGATTTCTATAGCTATTGGCGCAGCTTTGCGGGAAATTTCACCACGTTGCCACAGTACTTCAAGGAGCATGGTTACTACACGTACAGCTGCGGTAAGGTGTTCCATCCGGGTCTGTCCTCGAACAACACCGATGATTATCCCATCAGCTGGTCGGCGCCAGCGTTTCGACCTCGCACCGAGCAGTATATGAACTCGCCGGTCTGTCCCGATCACAATGGGGGTGTGCTGCGCAAGAATTATCTCATTTGTCCAGTGCATCTGCAGACGCAGCCGTACAAAACGTTGCCGGATATTGAATCCGTAACGGAGGCTATGCGTTTTGTTGAATCCCGTAAGAGGAGTCGCCAGCCTTACTTCCTCGCCTTGGGCTTCCACAAGCCGCACATCAATTTCCGCTTTCCCAGGCAATTCCTCAATGGATTTCCCCTACGTGAGTTCTACAATTACACAAAGGATGCAGTGAAGCCTTCGGATATGCCCGACGTTGCCTGGAATCCGTATACCGATGTGCGTTCTCGCGATGACTTCAAGCACACGAACATCTCGTTTCCCTACGGACCCGTCTCAGAGCTGCAGGCGGCACAGATACGCCAGGCCTACTATGCCTCTGTGGCCTATGTGGATGATCTCTTTGGCAAGCTGCTGGCACGACTGGACTTGCAGCGCACAGTTGTGGTGGTGCTGGGTGATCATGGTTGGTCTCTGGGCGAGCACGCCGAGTGGGCCAAGTACAGCAACTTCGAGGTGGCGCTGCGTGTGCCGCTGCTCATACGCAGTCCTGAATTCCCATTGGAGCAACCACGTCGACTGCACAGCATCACCGAGCTACTGGATGTGTTTCCAACCATTGTGGACTTGGCGCATTTGCCGCCGCTACCGGCGTGCAATAAATCTAGCCCAGCCAGGGAGCAGCTGACCTGTGGCGAGGGAAAGAGTTTATATCCGCAATTGCAGGGACTGGGATTGGGTGAGCAGAAATTTAACTTACGTCTTCCTTCTCCTCCTCCTCCAAAGACTTCCTTCTCCTCCTGCATGATTGACTAATTGTTTTTCCACTGCAGCTGAGGAGCACATCGCCTTGAGTCAATATCCACGTCCTGGCATGTTGCCCACAAAGCATCCGAACAGCGACAAGCCCAAGCTGCGCAACATCAAGATAATGGGATATAGTCTGCGTGCCGATTTCTACAGATATACGCTGTGGGTGCGTTTTCATGCACACAACTTTAGTCGAGGTGAGCGCCGATATCTATTGGCAGATTTATCGATAGTTTGCAGGGCTTGCAGGATTTTAAATTGCCAATTTATCGATAGCTTATCGCTTTCTCTGCCTAGCTTAAGCTGTTTCTCTATATTCGTTTATCTATTTTGTGCTATTCTCCCTTGCAGACTGGAATATAATTTATGGCGAGGAGCTATACGATCATCGCTTGGATGCTGGCGAGGAATTCAATGTGGTCTCGCTGCCGCAATACGATGAGATACGCCAACAGTTACGCCGCCAGCTGATTGCAGCCGTGGGCTAAGTGGGCAGCCCGCCCTTTCCTAGTGCCTTCGTCTCTTGCCGCCTTATTAAACAAATGCAAATGCAGCATAATAATAAATGTGACGACGCACAAATCCTGTTGCCATAATTGGAATTTAATACATCCGGCTTAGAGGCGTTGCAAGCCTGTCCATAAAACTTGCTGCAAATCTGCATATATGTGTGTGTGTGTGTGCGAGTGTGTGTGTGTACTATGTTTTGCCTCTCCACTTTGTCGCAGTTCGTGCCGCGCATGCGTGACTTGTGTCCATTGCCTTTTTGGCTTCGTTAGTTTGTTTTTGTGAATTTTTGTGAATGAAATTTTTTATTCAACGTTGGCGGCGGTACCGACGGCGCACGCGTTGGTGTTGCCCGCTGATAGCGACGCGTCGCTCGTCGTTGGCGTCGACGCCCAAGCGAAAACTCCAATTCAAGCCAAGTGGCCAGTTTCTGTTTTCACTGCGCTGTCTGTCTGTGGCTGCAGCTGTTGCTAGGCGGGTGAAAATATGCTGCCTCCGCTGCTGCGACTGCTGCTGCTGCGGCAAGCTCTGCTGGGTAATTAAATCTGCAGTCGACAACGACGACGGCGCATCGCTTGATCGGCAGCCTTGCCGAGCTCACCTCTCGTCTCAACAGTTGGCGTTCGTCGCTCACCGCACTCTGCGCTCTCCGCTCTCACAACTCACCACTTGCCATTCATCTCAGTTGTGCTCTCAAATTGTGCATACACACACACGCACACACACACACAGACCTGCATTCGTCTGCTAGTTGGCGTGGGCTGCGTCGCAGTCGACGTGTTGGTGTCTCCGCTTGTTGTTGTTGTTGTGGCCATATGGGCTGCGTCTTGAGGTGATTAAACTGAATTTTGGCAGCGCTTTTACCCGCACTCAAAGCTAGACATGGTGAACTACTTGCTGCAGCTGCGCACGGGGGTGTGGCAGATGCCATAAATTGCATTTAAATTAGCCCACTCGAGCTGAGTTTCGAAAGCGCGCTTTATACGGTCAAAAAAAAAGAAAAAAATAAATAAATAAAATATAAAGATATCAATGAGAGGCGCGGTTTGCTTGCTCCAATTTCGCATAGGTTAGGGTCACACTGGCAGGGCAGATTGCAAGAGAGTGGGGGAGAGAGAGAGAGAGAGAGGCAGACTGACTGACAGGGGAAATTCTATACAGCTCACAAGCCACTCACAAAGCGCGTGTGTGTGTGTGTGAGTATGCTCGTAATGTGAGTTTGTAGGTTGCCTACGACGTCGTCGTCGCCGTTGTCGTTGTCGTCGTTGCTTTTGTTGTTTATTTCTAAGCTAATTCAAATGCGTGGGCGTCACAAACGAAATTGCAAAATATGCGTAGGCTGTGCTGGATTTGCTGCCCCCGCTCCCGCTGCCTCTGCCTCTGCTGCTGCTGCGTTCTTACCTACGCACAGTTTTCGAGCAACTGAACACGAAACGACATGCTGCTGCTCGCTTCGCACAACTTTAGACAACGCGTCGTCTCGCTCGTTGAAGCTGAAGCTGAAGTTTTAGCTATGGCTATGGCTATAGCTATAGCTAGTTGGCTCGACAGAAAAAATGCTAATTTTGGTTGACATGCCATAGTTTGGCTAAGGCTAATGACGAAGGTTGTCGGTCGGTTGTGCCCATAGTATAACTGGTTGCCATGTGCGAGATAGTTAGCGGGAGATCGAGACAGCGACAGAGACCGCAAAGACCGAGAGGGCTCTAAATTTCTTTCTGACGGAACCTACATGAATTAATGTTTGGGCCGGCTTATGCGATCGCCATCATGATCATCATCATCATTATCGTGCCTCTCCTCAGGTGTTCGTGTTATATACGATACTTATGCCTTGGCAGATGTCAAGCTGTGTCAAGCTGGAAATTTTGGGTGATTACTTATGCTGATGAGAGACCCGGGAGAAGGTGCAACATCATAAAAAAAATGCGATGATAACAAAGTTTGGTAACAAAATCTCCACACCGAAACGAACTAGTTCCGCATTCACAGTTTTATAGACTGTATAGATAGTCCTTAGCCATTGTGATCGATTATATCAATGAACACAATTTTCGCTATTCATGAAAGACTCGTTCGGTTATTTTTTTTTTTTTTAGAGGTGCCCCGCATCAATGTCAAGGCCTGATCGCTTCATCAAGGCGTATAACAAGCGCAAGCCCCGGCAAACTACGGATGACAGCCGTGATCAACAATGGCCGCGCCATAAAAAAATAAAAGTAAAAAAAAAAAAAAAAAGAAAACGACAACAGAAGAGACGACACAATGCCAAAAAGAAATTGGTCAAGTAAAAAATTTTGAATGAAATTCCAGCGAGGCACACAGACAACAACAACAACAAAAACAAAACGACAACGATGAAAACGAGAAGAACAGCGCAAAGATCTCTAGATTGTTGGCTTGTGCAACTGCAAAATACCCTGTTCCTTACACAGAAATGCAATTAAATTTTGAAATAAGTGAGAAAACTAAAAAAATTAATAGCTATGCTGATCTTAAGTTTTATATTTGAATTTGTGATAGTTTTGTTATATCAGTTATACATTATATCTGTTTTATGCATAGTTTTGTTAATCTTAACTGGCATATTTGATTATTTAATGATTTAAATTCCATGAAATTCTACTTTATTTTTAACTTTCTGTATCTTAAGCAGTAGATTCAGTTTTCCCATGTTTTTATATATGCAACTACACTGCTCATAGAATTTTATTAATCTTAACTGATATATTTAATTATCTTACACTTTTTAATACATGAAACTCTACACTTTTTCTAACTTTATTGATCTTAAGTGCAGTACAACTTTAACTTATGTTTTTTGATTTATAAAATCTACTCTATGCATTTCTTTCTTGATCTTTACTATATGATATTCAATTATCCTGTGATTTTGTTGCATTTTATAGTTTCTTCATTATTCGCATAGGGTATAAATCATGTCAGGCTGCCTTTAAGTGCAGAAATTTGCCCATCTTGTAGCAACAAAATAATTTATTGAAACTCAAATTTATTATACGCTTTTCTGGGCTTGGGGTCCGTCTCAGTGTGTACCGCCCCGATGCGAGATACTGTCGGAGACTCTCCCGGGTTTTTTTTTTTCTTGGCTTGGTTTGATTTTTTTCTCCCTCCTCTCAAAAGCAATTCGACTGGAATGCAACACATATGGCCCAAAGCGTTAAACATAACTAAACGAAACAATCAAGAATGAGTGTAGAAATTCCAGAATGAGCCCACGCAGCGAATGAGTGTGTGAAGAAGGAGAAGGGGAGGAGGAGGAGTGCGGAGATCGAGTAAAACGAGAGAGAATTTTGCTCTCTGCGAACTTTTTACATGCGCGCATAAACAAATAAGTACGTAGTACCTGGAGTAGGGGGGAGGGGGGTACGATAGAGGTATAGAGGGATCAGGTAGGCGGTGGAGTGGCGAGTGGACCCAGTACGAAAGGCAAATAATGTGGAAAAGCAACACAGGCAGCCGCTGTAACGCGTGCTAAACAAGTTTCTCGATCGCCCCAGAGATCGTCTCTTTTGTCCGAACTGTCCTCTCCGTCTTCTCCCTCTTCTTCTCTGCTCTGTGTGTATCTTCGGGAGGAGGAGGAGTGTGGCTTCAACTGTCCATATAAAAGACATTGAGAAATCGTTTTCCTTTTCGATGGGGCTGCTCCTTTCAGCCAAGTTTATTTTTTTTTTTTCTCTCTCTCTTTTATGATTATAAATATTTATGCCTTACTCGTTGTTGTTGTTGCTGGGCTGGGGCTCTCAATTCAAATCCACAACGAAATAAAAATCTCATTTTTACAGTGGAGCAGACCCTTCCACATGCCCGATCTCCGATCCCGATCCCGATCCCCATCCCGATCCCATTGTGCCTTATTTACGGCCAAATAATTCAAATTAAACAGCGCGGCGCATGCGCTGGAAATTCGGTTGTATCTGCTGCTGGGTATCTTGAGAGTCCCCCCCCCCCCTCTCGTAGCCCCTTCCCTAGCCAGGATGGTAACAATGGGCTCGACCGCGTGCCAAAAACTTTTGATGGACTACAATGAGCGGGCAGTTCCTGGAAGCGTACGCACTCAACACACGCCCGTAGAAAGAGAAGGAAGAAAAGATATATATGCCATATATAATATATATGCATATTGATCGCTCTCTCTCTCTCTCTCTCTCTCTCTCTCTCTCACTCTCTCAGGTGGCTCGTGCTGCGCAAAGTTTACAATTAAATGATTTAAACAATGTTTTGGCCGTTTTACGGTTTACACCTGTTTGAGTTCGCGTGTGCTATAAATACACATGACGCGTATATATATATGTATATATATAGCCATATCCAGCCATGGTTCGCCTGCGATCCGATCGCGTATACGCATACTATATATGTTCTCTCTCTCTCGCTCTGTCTGTCATTTCTCGAGCAAATGTTTTCTTTTTTTTTTCCCCCACTTTTTTCCACTTTTGCACGCTACAAATTAATGAGCATTTCAGGTACTCTACGATCTCAGGTCCATCGGTCGATCCGAAGGTTCCTCGGTTCCCCCGGCTGGTCGAGGCAATTGCCTGGCGCCAGTTTAGCGCTAAATGTTATTCGAAATATTTGCTGATGGGCGTTTTTCCTGTTTTATTTGCGGAAAATTTCGCATTTCGTTCGGAAAAAAATGGAAAAACAAAATTGGAAAATATGTAGTTCGACATGATGTGGCAACGCTGCACAGCATGGGTCTGAACTGACGGAAGTTTCGACGTCTGCTGACAGCCATGAAACGGATACGAAACGGATATTGATGATGGTGATTACGGGTATAAATTATGCATAGATCAGGATAGAGAAAAAGGTATAATATCTATAGAAATATTGCTCAAATTTTGTAGTTTACTCAAGCAAACTTTTCTATTTGTAGAAAATACTATATGATTATTATATATGGAGCATATGATGATAAAAGCGGAAATATAAATAAATCTTAAAACATATAAATTACTCATAGTTTGCCAATATAATTAGCGATTAATTGATTCATGATATCTTTCTTTATCTCATCTATAAAGATGTTTATTTTTGTGCAAAAACACAGAAAGAATATTTAATATTGGATATACAACTTATTATGTTTATGTATAAGAATATGATAATCAAAACAATTGAGAATTTTATCAGGATAAAGTGTTTAATTTTACAAATATAAAAGCTGTATGAAATATTGCATCATATGATTATTGTATAAAAATTTGTATAGACATATTTAAGAGCATATTTTAATAATATTTATACATTACTATTAAAATTGAGCTTATCTAATTATTACAGAGTTTTCCTAAGGAAATTTTAATGATTTTTGATGAAGTTTTCTTTACTCTTGTGGGATACCCCACATAACTACACATATGTATACATCATATATCGACATATCGTATCTATGTACGTGTATGCTTTTCGCATAAATCTCTTTTATAACTCTGTGCTTCAATAAAAATCACACACATCGCACTGCATTCTCAATGAGCGTGTGCGGATGGAGGCGTTTCCTTAGCCGATAACAAAACTAAACATGTTTGGTAAGCAGAACACACACATAGACAGAGAGTGCGAGTGTGTGTGTGTGTGACTGCACTTTGAGTGCTGCTGAGAGTGTCCGAGCACGGGCCAAGCCAGCATAGGCCACAGCCATTTAGCATACACACACACACATACACAGAGAGAGAGACATATGTGAGTGGGACAGCATGGGGCTGAGTGCTGCCTCTGCCCGCCTCTCTGCTGCCTCTGCCGCTGCCTCTGCTGATGTTGTCTATCTTTCTGCGGGTGCCGGGATTGATGGCACAGCCAGAGCCAGAGCCAGAGCCACAGAGAGGAAGTGCTCTTCCGGCCTTACAAATGAAAATATTTATTTCTCTTTTGTTTTTTGTTGTTGTTGTTGTTGTTGTTTTTGTTTTTGTATTTTATTTAATTTCATTTTATGAATAGATTGCGTTACGCATACAGAAAAAGGCAGCGCGGCGACGCGGCGACGCTTTTGAATAAGCAAAACTTGCGGATGGCTGATGGATTGGGCACGATGGATGGATGGATGGGTCGACGCTTGGATGAATGAATAGGGCCATGTCTAGCGGGCATGAGTGTGCGTGTGTGTGGGGGTGAAACTGCACGATTGTGAGAGTGTGTGTGTGCTTAGCTAAACTAAGTACACCTTGCAGCTAGGCATGTGTGTGTGTGTGTGTGTGTGCAGTAATTGCGATTTATTTATTAGCACCCCACAGCAAGCAGCAGCTGCAACAACACAAAACAAGCCGCGCTTATTTGGATAAACATAAATCCAAGCGACACACACACAAACACACACACACACACTCAGAGAGAGAGAAAACATTATCCCACACACTCGATCCGCATTTGAGTCGAGTGTAATTTGATATTCAGTGAGCATCTGCGCGCAACAACAACAACAACAACAACAAGTCGATTTTACAATTTGAACATTTACATTCCCATTTGCATTGATTGTGCATGAATCTAAATAGACTCACACACACATACACACACTCCCTCACACTCACGAAGTTCCTGTTGTTAATGCCATAAACATAATTATTATAAGCAACACTAGCGCGTAACTCACCACACCCCACTCCACTCTCTCTCTCCCTCTCTTTACCCACACGCACACACACACACTCCCACACTCGCTCACACATTCATTTCCGTTGCGAGCTTACTCTTTTTTTTACAGTTAACTGTTAATTAAGTCGATATTCATGAAAAATTCGAAGAATATAAATTGACCTCTTGATCGGGCCAAAGCATGTCTTATATCGTATAACGTATAATCAGGCATATCTGCACAGTGAGTCAACGTACGATGCTGGAGAATTCCTTGACCGATTTGATTAATTAATTAATGCGCAACCCTTTTGTCAGAGCAGCAGGGGGGGGAGGGGATGCTGTCTCCCTAAAGTGTCGGCATTGTCACTTTTAAATACTCGTTATGACATTTTTAACATATCTGGCGACCTCTCGCAATGAACTTGTATGATGCAAGCCTTAAGTAAGTGAGTCAGTTCACCTCGCACAGCGAGAGAGAGAGCATTACACTCATTTCTGCTCGAGTTCGTCGCTCCACGTCATTTACTACGCACACACACACACACTCACGCGCCTCCTCTCCCTGCCACGCTCTCTCTTCGCAGTGCGGAATGAACTTCTAATGACCTTAAAGGACGCAGCAAAAGTGTTTTGTGATTTTTCTAGCTAAAAGAAACAGTCAAAGCAAGCATAAAAACAACAACAACAAGCAGAGGCAAACAGAAGCAGAAGCAGAGCAGGCAAGAGAAGCGCATAATAATAAGTGCAACACTCGAAAGGAAGCTGCAGCAGCAGCAACCGCAATGACAAAAACAAGAACATTCAGAGAGAGAGAGCGCACAAGCAACTCTTATGCGAATGTGCCGGTCGCGCAGGCAGAAGAGAGCGCAAGGTGGAGAGAGGCAATGCCAGACAACGACTTGGCAGGAGCTTGAGCAGGAGCAGAGCGCAGGAAAGAGCATGTGATCAGGTTGTTCTTGTTGCTCTCGCTTGCTGCTGCTGCAGCACGTCAACATTGGCTGCTGCTGCCTCGCTCTCGCTGCTGCTGCTGCTGCTCTCAGCCGACCAGTTTCAGTTTGCTTCGCTGCAGTTAAGCCGCACGCACCAAAGCCGATGACGATACTCTCTCTGTGTGTGTGTGTGTGTGTCAGTGTGTTGGTTTGGTTTATTTTTGTGGCTTTTTGTGTACAGGTTTTATTTGTATTTTTTATTATTTATCATTATTTTTTACCAGCGTCATCGTTCACAGACCCGCACACACTCACACACACACACACAGGCACACAAACTGGGCTACCGTGCTACGCTGCGAGAGCAGCTTGCTGCTACACTGTGCAAAATTGGGGAGGAGTGCGCGCATGCGCTGTATCTCAGCTCGTATTATTTTGGGATAATGCAACAAAAATAAATAAACAAATGGAAAATACTCAACGTGTTGCGTTACGCTGCAATACAAACAGTGCTAATTAGCAGGGTGGGGTGGGGAAGGGGGTAGGGTATTTGCCAGTCAAGCTTGCCTCGCTTCCCCTTGTGGATTTAAGTAATTTCCAATCAAACATTGATCTCAGTCCCTCAGCCCACAAGCATATTTGATGTGTTATTAACACCCAAACACACACACCCAGGCAAACAGAGAGCGAGAGAGAGAGGGAGAGAGATCTAACTCTCTCTATAGAGTACTTAAACTTCTTTCGGAGATTTAACTTAGTTCGCCTGGCGAGAAATTATTCGTGCAGTCCAGTTCGTTCGGGCTTGTCCGGCCCTGTGCACACACAGACGGAGACGGAGACACTGTAGAGATATGATGATATTTTCGAAGCTCGAGAAGAGGCAACAAGCCAAAACAAACTGTTCTCTCTCCCTCTCCCTCCCTCTCGCACTCGCTAACAATTTGTGCAAACAAGGGCAGAGGCGCAGGCAGTGCAGGGGCGCAGCCAAGCAGGGGGCAGGCAGAGGGGGGGAAGAGCTTGAAAAACAGAAAGCAAGCGGGAACCAACTACAATTATTTGCTCAAAGATTACTTGGCTTAAATGCGAGCAGATAGTGAGCAGATGTGTGTGTGTGTGTGTGTGAGAGAGAGAGAGAGTGTGTGTGTGTGTGCGTGCACTCGCATGACCTTGTGAAGGATGTAACTAAGAATGTGCCACAGTGCAAAACTAACCAAATAAAGCTAAAACTGAAGTAGGCAGAACAACTAAAGCAGGTAAGGAAAGCTATACGACTGCATTGAACGACAACAAGATACCCTACACGAATAAAATATAAACTAGCATAACTGCTGTGTTTATAGAGCGTTTGCTTTGAAATTTGCAGCATAGCTGCATATAGTATAGACCTAACTATATACCCAATCAAACAAATTTTAAGTTTAATGCAGCGCCTAATAAACCTAATTTACTCTTTTATTATATGTGATGGTCTAAATTTAAAATTATTTCCAACTACCTAGCGCCTATAGCAAGCTGCCTGCCAAATTTGAGCTTCCCAGCTTCTTCAATAACAGAGATCTCTGCGTTCAAACAAACCTATTTCGCTTTTTTACAGGGTATAACGCAGTCCAGTCGTGTTGGCGTTCAAATTGCAGTTGGAACACGCTCTTAAGAATGGGCGAAACAGCATTGAGAGAAAGAAAGCCAAAGCGAAGCGAGGCAGAGAGAGAGAGAGAGAGAGAGAGAGAGAGAGCGAGTGCGTTTCCGCTACGCAGCTTGGGGCACAGCACAGCAGCCGCATAAACTGCCAACGCCATTTAAGTCATAATTTAAGCCACATTCCAGACGTGATCCTTCACAGATTGCATCGCGTGTGCGACGAGACGCGGTTCTGGGTAAGACTGACTGGAAGAGGAGGAGGAGCAGCAGGAGGAGGAGGAGCAGGCGTACACATTCATAAATTCACAAGGTTGGCAGGGAGGAAAGAGAGAGAGAGAGAGAGAGAGAGAGAGAGAGGAGAGAGAGAGTTACCTTCTTGCAGCGAGTTTTCAATTTACTCACTCGAAATCCTCAGACTATACGATATATAGAGGAGTACGTATTATAAATACACGTACAGCCGGAGGAACTCTAGAGATCTCTGTCGCCGCATATAATTTGGCACATTAACAAGTCTCAAATTTCGTCAGAGTGTCCCGGAGGAGCGTGTGTTGCTCCTCTTCGTACCCAACGCATTCCCACGCATCTGGGCACGTACCGAGCCTCGACTCGAGTGCCCGCCTGGAGTGGGAAGAGAAAAGAGAGAGAGAGAGAAGTAGAGAATGGAGTGAGGAGTGGAGGGCTCTGCCAAACCAGATCTGTAGGAAACAAATGTCAGGGCGTTTATGTTACAAGTGCCACAGCCCACGAAAACCCATGAAAGACACGAAGCGGAGAGGGGAGAAGGCAGGAGGGAGAGAGGGGAAGGGGAACGAAACGAAACATCCGTTAAGCGTTGCTCTTAAGTGCTCTGAAGATTCCCCCGAACCTGCCCAAGGATCACAATAATCGATGCGTATCCTGTGCGCACTGAAGTGCTGGGCGTGTCTCTTCCTTCCCTACTCAGAGAAAGAGGGAGAGAGAGAGCTCTTTTGCACTCTCTTTCTCCGCTAAGTGATCGCTGAATAGGTCTGAAGAATTGTAGATCACTTTCTAGCAATTCTTCTGAGATAATCTTGCCTTTGCTGTCTTCCGCTCTTGTTTCCTTAAGTAGATTAGGGTAAACAGGAAGAAAGGCTTGTACTACTCTAAGATTCAAGATCTTTTCTCTCTCTCTTTTCTTTACTTTATAGTTCTCTTTCTGTTTAGATTATTTTTGATCTGATCTTTGAGAGAGATCTTAGGTAAGTTGTAATTTGTTTATAGCAAACTCAACCCATCTCTCTTTCTTTCTTTCTTTATCCCGTCTATCCTATCTAGAGAACCCTTCTTTCTTTCTTCAGTACACTTTGAGAGCCGGGAAGAGGATTCTTCTCGAGAGACAGTAAGAGATCTCTTCTATTCCTCGCTCTCTTTCGTTTATACAAGGCAAAGTTCTCTTTTAGTTTCTCCCTCTTTTATAGAAAGCTCTACACACCTCATTCTTTCTTTCTTTCTCTGTCTTTCTCTCTCTCTCTCTCTCACCCTCTCTCACATTCGTCTACCCCCCTCAGACACTTTGTAATTAATAAAGCGCCGCTGTGCGCAGCTGACAATGTAGGCGTCGTTTTGGGCGTGCCCCCTTTCCCTGCCCCTTCCCCTTCTCCTTGTCGAACCATCAGCACCGCGTCGCGACGCTTTGTGTAGGCATATAAAGCTTAATTAAAACAAATTAAAGTGATTGCCATTTAGTTTGAGGTTAATTGCATTAAATGCCAAACTCAAAGGCAAACCCAACCGAAAACAAATATATACATATGTTCCTTAACGTAACTGGGACAGTTTGAAGAGGTAAAAGCAACAGGAAAAAAAATTTTGAAAAAAATGTTGTTGTTGAAAAATCATAGGGGGGACCCTTACTCAAAATTGCAAAATATCGAAAATTTTCAAAAACATTTTTAAGCTATTAGAGAAATGTAGAATTTCTCTGGTTGTTAAACCATTAACAAAATGTCATTCCGCGTGAAAATCGTTTGATTTTTAAGAAAGTTACGATCGGTGTAAAATTAGACTACCAGGCCTGTTTAGGGTCTTACATGTCTTTTTTTTTGCCCATTTCGACATGATTTTTGGGTCAAAATTAAGTATCGATTTAAATCGATTTAAACACTTGTTTATTACTAATTTTGACCTCCGCAATCGATTAAAATTAAAACCTCGCGATTTAAAATTTTGAAAAAAAAAATTTTGTTAAAATTTTACAGGGGGGACCATTGTCTAATTTTCCAAAATTTCGAAAAATTTCAAAAGGTCTATTATGATATAATTTAAATGTAGAATCACTCAGATAATCAAAACCTAAACAAAATGTCATTCCGCTTGAAAATCGCTTGATTTTTAAGAAAGTTACGATCGGTGTAAAATGAGGATACCAGGCCTGTTGAGTGTGTTGCATGTCTAATTTTTTGACCATTTCGACATGATTTTTTGGCCAAAATTAAGTATCGTCTAAAATCGATTTAAACAATTGTTTATTACTTATTTTGACCTCCGCAATCGATTAAAACTAAAAACTCGCGCTTTGAAAAAAATAAAAAAAAATGTTGTTGAAATTTCATAGGGGGGACCCTTACTCAAAATTGCAAAATATCGAAAATTTTGAAAACACTGTTTCTGTTACTTTTTAAATGTAGAATCACTCAGATTGTTAAAACATTAACAAAATGTCATTCCCCGTTAAAATCGTTCGATTTTTAAGAGAGTTACGATCGGTGTAAAATTAGACTACCAGGCCTGTTGAGGGTGTTACATGTCTAATTTTTAGACCATTCCGACATGATTTTTGGGCCAAAATTAAGTATCGATTTAAATCGATTTAAACAATTGTTTAGTACTAATATTGACCTCCGCAATCGATTAAAATTAAAAACTCGCGCTTTGAAAAAAAAAAAAAAAATGTTGTTGAAATTTCATAGGGGGGACCCTTACTCATATTTTCAAAATATCGAAAAATTTCAAAAACTCGAATATGCTATTTTTTAAATGTAGAATCATTCAGATTGTTAAAACATAAGCAAAATGTCATTCCGCGTGAAAATCGTTTGATTTTTAAGAAAGTTACGATAGGTGTAAAATTAGACTACCAGGCCTGTTACATGTCTAAATTTTTGACCATTTCGACATGATTTTTGGGCCAAAATTAAGTATCGTCTAAAATCGATTTAAACACTTGTTTATTACTAATTTTGACCTCCGCAATCGATTAAAATTAATACCTCACGATTTAAAATTTTGAAAAAAAAAAATTTACAGGGGGGACCATTGTCTAAATTTCCAAAATTTCGAAAAATTTCAAAAACTTAATTATGCTATTTTTTAATTGTAGAATCAATCAGATTGTTAAAACATAAACGAAATGTCATTCCGCGTGAAAATCGTTTGATTTTTAAGAAAGTTACGATAGGTGTAAAATTAGACTACCAGGCCTGTTACATGTCTAATTTTTATACCACTTTGACATGATTTTTTGGCCAAAATTAAGTATCTTTAAAAATCGATTTAAACAATTGTTTATTACTAATTTTGACCCCCGCAATTGATTAAAATTAAAAACTCGCAATTTGAAAAAAATAAAAAAAAAATGTTGTTAAAATTTCATAGGGGGGACCCTTACTCATATTTTCAAAATATCGAAAAATTTCAAAAACTCGAATATGCTATTTTTTAATTGTAGAATCATTCAGATTGTTAAAACATAAACAAAATGTCATTCCGCATGAAAATCGTTTGATTTTTAAGAAAGTTACGATAGGTGTAAAATTAGACTACCAGGCCTGTTGAGGGTGTTACATGTCTAATTTTTGGAACATGTCGACATGATTTTTGGGCCAAAATTAAGTATCGTTTTAAATCGATTTAAACAATTGTTTAGTACTAATATTGACCTCCGCAATCGATTAAAATTAAAACCTAGTGATTTAAAATTTTGAAAAAAAATTTGTTTTGAAAACTTAAAGGGGGGACCATTGTCTAAATTTCCAAAATTTCGAAAAATTTCCAAAACTTATTATGCTATTTTTTAATTGTAGAATCAATCAGATTGTTAAAACATAAACGAAATGTCATTCCGCGTGAAAATCGTTTGATTTTTAAGAAAGTTACGATAGGTGTAAAATTAGACTACCAGGCCTGTTACATGTCTAATTTTTTGACCATTTCGACATGATTTTTTGGCCAAAATTAAGTATCGTTTTAAATCGATTTAAACAATTGTTTAGTACTAATTTTGACCTCCGCAATCGATTAAAATTAAAAACTCGCAATTTGAAAAAAATAAAAAAAAAATGTTGTTAAAATTTCATCGGGGGGACCCTTACTCATATTTTCAAAATATCGAAAAATTTCAAAAACTCGAATATGCTATTTTTTAATTGTAGAATCATTCAGATTGTTAAAACATAAACAAAATGTCATTCCGCATGAAAATCGTTTGATTTTTAAGAAAGTTACGATAGGTGTAAAATTAGACTACCAGGCCTGGTGATGATGAACATGTCTAATTTTTGGAACATGTCGACATGATTTTTGGGCCAAAATTAAGTATCGTTTAAAATCGATTTAAATGATTGTTTAGTACTAATTTTGACCACCGCAATCGATTAAAATTAAACCCTCGCGATTTAAAATTTTTGAAAAAAAATTTTTGTTGAAATATCATAGGGGGGACCCTTACTCAAAATTGCAAAATATCGAAATATGTTCTATTGCCGAATAATAATTTCAGTAGTTTTCCCTAGAGTTTCCAGTGCAGATCTTCAAATTCTCCAAACATTTTCCATGCAATCTGGCTGGAATTTTGTGCATGCAACTTTGTTGCACAGTGTAATTGCAGCTTGCATGTTTTCTGGCACTTTAGCCCCCATTGATGGGTCCGGTATTACTTGGGCAACTTGTCGGCACATAAATTCAAATTATTCTAGGGGGGATATAGCGACGACGTCGGCCGATTGGATGACATGGCCCGATGGCACTGAACTTTTGTGCTTAATTTTTTGCGATATGCTGAGTGCAGTGTGTGGTGTGTGTGTGTGTGTGCAGGGTGTGTGTGTGTGTGTTTAGGGTGTGTGCGGTGTGTGTGCAATAAATAAAAAAGCTGCCAATAGCCAAAGAGCAGATGCATAAATTGTAGGAGAAGCGCGCACGCCGGCGACCTGACAACCCTGGCAGCAGCAACAGCAGCATCAGCAGCAGCAGCAACCCAGTCCAAACTGGGGGAACAAATTGTGTAAGCAACCCAAGGGCTCAAGCGGGCTCGAGAGCTGCGCTTTGGCAGCCGGATGAGCATTAATTGCGTTGATTTTGATTGTCCCTGTGCTTGTTGTTGTTGTTGTTGTTGCCGTGGCTGCTGCTGCTGCTGTGTTGCTGTTGCAGTCTGCAGTTGTCGCGAGTTATCGACGCGTGCTGCCTGCTGCTGCTGCCTGCAATCGCAGCTCTGCGCAAAAGCTGCGGGCTGCGTATGCGTTGTGGCTGCTGCTGCTGTTGTTGGTTCATTGCACGCTGCAGCGCACTGTGGCAGCGCAGTCGCAGTCAACGTAGCTGCAGCCGCATGCGCTGCTGAATAGGTAAAAGTTTTGCAGGCTGAAGTCGTCAATGTGAGATGCAGAGGCTGCTGCTGCTGTTGTTGCAGAGGTTGCTGCTGCTGTTGCTGTTGCTGCTGTGGTTGTTGCTGTTGTAGCTGTTGCCTGGCTGCGTGACTGTTGCTGCTGTTGTTGTTGTTGCTGCTGCCGTGGCTGCTGTTGTTGTTGCTGTCGCTGCTGCTGTTGTTGTTGCTGCTTTTTTAGACACAATTTCCGGGTCATTGACTTGGACTTGGAGCATTTCTTCATTGAATTGCGTATGTAACTGCAACTGTGCGTGTGTGTGTGCGAGGTGTGTGTGTGTGCAGCAACACGATCAATAAACGAGACAAGCAAACAACAACAACAACAACAACAACAGCAGCAACAACAACAACAACAAGCCACACACAACGATGATGAGCTAGAAGAAATACGATAAAAAGCATAGAAAGCAGGCGACTAACTGACAGACTAGCAGCTACCCTGTAATAAAAAAATGAATTAAATATTTAAAAAAAAATTATAGCAAAAGTTATGGCTATAAACTGTATATAAAAAGGAATATATGCAACTATAACAAGTGCAACTTGCTATAAATTTCCCCCCCCTGCCCCCCGCGACAGTTCACGATCTCCTTTCATGGTATAAACGCAGTCCTTATAGCGCTGCCTGCTCTCCTGCCCGCCTGTTGATGAGTGCACGCTGAAGGTGGGCGGCGGTGCAGCGCAGGGGCGTGGCAGGGCAGCACACTGCGCTGTTTGCTTGTGTTTTTTGTTGCTGCTGCTGTTGTTGTTGTTGTTGTGTTTATCGCTTTTTTGTTGGAGGACGAATGAGGTGGGCAGCGTAATGCCAGAAAAAACACACAAACACACACACGCACACACGGGGAGAGCGAAAGAAAAGGCCACAAGAGAATATTACGAAGAAGAAGTAGAAGCAGAGGCAGAAGAAGCAGAAGAAGAAGAAGCAGTTGCTGCTGCTGCAGATAAACCGTGCAACCGGCAGCAGCAGCAGCAGCAGCAAACCCGCTGCCTCACCTGCCCGCAGCAACCGCCCCTCCCCACTCCGCACCCTCACTAGAACCTGATCCCTAATGGCCAGTATCAGGAGAAGCCGCTGTCGCTGCCGCAGTCGACGTCGCAGTCGATGTTGCTGCTGTGTGTGTCGGTGTGTGCCGCATGCGTGGCTCGGTGTGTGTGGAAATCAAGTGTAGCAAAGCAATGTGTGGAAGGCAAAAGAATAAGAGCAGCAGCAGCAGAGAAGAAGAAAGAAGCAGAGGGAGAAAAGAAGAAAGAAAACAAGCAGGAAAAGCCATAAGCGGGCAAACAACGAAGAGTGTATACACTGCCAAGCAGAGAGGAGAGAGAGAGAGAGAGTGGAGAGAGGGAGTTGCTATAAAAGTTGCCATAAAAAATGTATAGCGCATATACTTAGCTAAGTGAGTTGCTATAAAAGTTGCTATAAACATGCTATAAATACACTCCAATTAAGGCATATGCTATAAATGTTGCCATAAATGCTGCCATAAATTTGCTATATGCAACGTAAGGTGAATACACTGCATTTTGAGAGTTGCTATAAATATGGCTATAAACGTTGCTATAAAAGTTGCTATAAATTTTTTTAATAACTTTGGTAAAGTTGTCTAGACTTTTCACACATACTTTACTCATATTTGTCTAGGGTATTTTCATTGCTTGCTCACACAGTGCGCATACCCTGTGAAAGCGTATGAAAACAAAACTGAACGCGTCACGGAAAACTCGTTAATGCAGGCGAAGATTTCACTTGGAGGTCGGTGGGGCTTCCAGTCGGTGGTGCTGCTGATGCTGCCAGTGCCGGGCCCAGACCCACCTAAGTCCCAGGCATTTTAATCAGCGTGTCGCATAATTACCGGATGCTGTTGAACGACGCAGCGAGGGGGGAGCAGGGGGAGGGAGCGAGAGAGGGAGAGGGAGAAGCTGAGGCAGAAGAATCGGGATCGGGACTGGGACTGGGATTGGGACTGGGACCGGGACTGAAACCGGGACCGCAAAGCAACGCACAAGCCAAGAGGGAGAGGGAAAGAGAGTGAGGGGGGAGAGGGAGAGGGAAAGAAACAGGGAAGTGGAGGGGAAAAAGGGGGAAAGAACATGTGAGTAGTAAAAAGTAGAGGCAGTAAAGCAGAGAGAGAGAGAGAGAGAGAGAGAGATAGAGAGAGAGAAAGCATGAAGCTACTAGAGAGAAAGAGTACGAAGAGTGCGAGCAGCAGAGCAACAGAGAGAGAGTTAGAGCGAGAGAGAGAAAAAGAGCGAGCGAGAGAGAGAGCGAGAGAGAGAGAGAGAGCAACATCTGTCGAGAGCGAGTGGCACATTCAAAATCATAACAAAAATGATGGATGAATTGTCGCGCTGCTTGACTCCAATAAAAATAACTGTAAATGCAGCCTAGCTGCCGCTGTAGATTTCTAGGGGGAGATCAGCAGCAGCAGCAGCAGCAGCAACAGATCGGGGAGCAGCAGCAGCAGCAGCCGTCGCAGCCAAATTAAAATTATGTTGCACGAAACAGAAAGAGAAAAAAAAACAGAAATGAGCAGCGGAAAACAGAAAAATAAAAACAGAAAAAAAGAAAATAAAAAATAAGAAAAAAACCCCTAGCAAAGATATTCTAGTTATCTGCGCTCTTTGGGCTGCTGCGGCTGCTGCTGCAGTGAAAGTTGCTGCTGCTGCTGCTGCTGCGCTGCGTCTGAATTCGAAGTATTGAAAATATTAATAGAACAAACTTGTTTTGACGGAAATGCACTTTACTTTATTTATCATACTGCGGACGAGGCAGCTGCTGCTGCTGCTGCTGCTGCTCCCCGATCTGCTGCTGCTGCTGCTGCTGCCGACTGCGTTCGGGATGAATGAAGCAACATGTGGAGAGGGTGCAGTTCCTCTGCCATGTCGATGCTGATTCGGATTCGTATTTGGATTCTGATCGTGCACACACTCTCTCTCTCTCTCTCCCTCTCTCTCTCTCTCCTCTCTCTGTCTGTTTCATGCTCGTATATTTATGCAGATAGATGGCCGGAAAAGATAAAGTATCGGGGCAGTTTTCAGCTAGAAGTGCAAATGTGCACAGATATATATACATATATATATACGATCTGTCTGCCTGTCTGTATAGATTTAGCTAGGCAGCACTCCCCATACCATACGATATATGATGGCGACAACTTTTGCGAAAAACATTTGCATAATTTACGATAGGTCATTTTCGAGTGCATTTCATTTATAAATGCAATCGGAACAATTGCAAATTTTCAATTGATAGACAGAGAGAGAGATATATATAGAGAAATCTGCATGTGGTACTCTATGATATGATAAAGGGTTAGATGAGTTATATAGTGAGAAAATAGATATAAACTTGATTTCTGAGCCAATTACTAAAGTTTTTTTTTTAGAAAATACCAAATATAGACTGAAGCTTTTATTTTGTAATTATTAAACGAAATAAATCAAATTTCCTATTATGAAATTTAAAAGGCGCATAAGATAAAAGAGAAAATTGAAGCAGAGTTAGAAAGAAAGAGTTTCTCAATTCCTTGTAAGTTTTCTTTTCAAAAAACTCTATAAACTTATCATATTTTATTATTATCTTAAAGTTATAGTTCTCTTTACTCGGAAAAAGCTTTAACATTTTTTCAAAAGTTTTAATTATCATTAAAAATGTTTTTATAGTGCTATAGAATATTTCTCTTAGTAAAATATCTTCTACTTCTTACTTCAACTTTTAAATAATTTCTTTAAATATTTTTTTTTATTATATAAGAGATATTTTTCTATATAATATTTAGTATTTTCCATATCGTATGTGTTTTTCTGCCTTTCCTGCCCTATATCTCTAACCCATGACTGCTATAAACCTTATAAAGCTGCTATAATTGCTGTCTTTCTCTCTCTCTCTCTCACACTCACTCAGTCTCTCCCTCTTGACTATTGTCAGTTGTCGCTGTCGCTGTCGGCGGACACTTGACATCATCAACAATGCTCATCAGTTGCCCTTCCCCTCTCCCCCCCCCTGCTGGGAGGGGGTGCGACCCCTCTCTCTCTCTGTCTCTCTCTCGCTGGGGTCTCTCTTGTCAAGGTTTATTACAATGTAACCACAAAAGTTGTTGGCTTCAAGCGGCTGTCATGAAATATTAGAAACGCTTCACGCAAAAGTGCTTAAAACAACAACAACAACAACAACACGCAAGTTGCTCATGTTGCACATGTTGTTGTTGTTGTTGCTGTTGGACCATAGACAAAGTTCAAGTAAGGTTGAAACCATTTGTCGGATTAAATACGCGCCGCGGTAATTATGTGCTTCGACAACGGGCAGCAGCAACAACAACAACAACAACAACAGCAGCAACAACAACAGCAGCAGCAGCAACTGCGAGAACAGCAACAACAGCAACCGCAATGTACGCGCAGCAACATAGACAACAAGGCAAACAGACCGACAAGATCCGACCTACGCCCCCGCCTCCCCCTCCTCCTCCTGCCCAGGGTAGTTGGGGGAGCTGCCGAAAGCCGAAACAAGTTTTCAGCTTGGAAAATTGAACAACGCCAGCAACGCCGGCGCGATAAGGCAAACCGCACAAAAGTGTCAAATGAATTTGTCGCACTCGGACGCGGGACATGGACAGCAACAGCAACAACAACACGACAGCAACAGCAACAACAGCAACGACAGCAACAACAGCAACGGCAACGACAGCAACTACAGCCCCCAAACGACAATAAAAACAAATTTAACTGCCGAAATGACGAACGAACCGCGCGACAATCAAACAATCACGTGAGTCGCCCCCACAACACACACACACACACACACATATGTATGTGTACAGGTGCTTCCGCTGCGGAGCGGATGTGCGTATTTGTTGAATTTCGTTTACACCTGTTGCACTGACACGGAAAAGAACATCAAAGCGCGCAGGCAGCAAAGCAACAAAGCAACAACGCGCAGTGCATACAAAACCACAAGGCGACTTCCGCTGCCAGCAGCGCAGGCGAAGAGAGCGCAAGGTGCGCGCGAGAGAGCGCAGTGAGAGAGAGCGCACAGGATCAAGCACGTACCTGTTTGCGTGAGTTGGCAACTTTTGCAATGTGAACTTTGGCTAAGCTTGGCAACGCTGGCGATTCACAATGATTTCATTGATCTGTGTCTGCTCTCACTCTCAGCGTAGCTTCCAGCATGTCTGTCTGCAGCAGCGGCGAATTGGCAGGCTAAATATAATAATAATAAATATGTGTGTATATATTAAACGATATTGATTACTGATAACGCTGCGCTCTCTTCAGCCCACACCATGATATTTAAGCCTCCATGTTTTACCGACTTAAATGTAAAACGAGGATTAGCTGAATGCTTTTGGTGGACGCCGAACATAAGAACGAGGCCTTTACCGCCAAACAAAACTATTTTGCTCTCATCTGCCACAATATGTTGCGGCATTTCTCCACGGGCCAATCCAGGTGTGACTTGGGAAACTGAACGCGTTTTGCACATGCTTCGCTGTCAAAGCGGGACTTTTCTTGGGCTGTAGGCATTCAGGTTATTTAGTCCCAAATGTTTGCCGACTGTTTCCACGCTTGCAGCTATCTGAAGTCCCTTTTTCAGATCCGTAGCTGGCTTTAAAGGGTCCTTCTTGCATTGCCGAACCAAGCGATTGACCTCAAGTTGGTTAGTGCAGGCTTTCTTCCACGTGTTTCTTCCTTTTTTCCAAATAATATTGCATTGCGGATCATTTTATTTGAACATCCAACAATTTTACCAACTTCAAGTTTTAGTTGTTCCTTCTGAGATCATTTTTTATCAAATTTCTTTTTCGACGGTACAATGCTTTCCGCGACCCATGACAAGAGAATTTTTGGTCTTCTTTTGGAACAAATTCAATTAAAACCTTTAATGCAACTCCTTTTTTCAAAATTTGTCGAAAAAACCCAAAGCAATCACTCCTATTAATTTTATTCAGCAAACACGTGATCAGTGCTATTTTTGTTACCGCCTCGTTTGCGCGCTTTTGCAGAAAGTGCCCAAAAACAAAAGGAACTGTTACATTGAGAGAAAAATTTCTTGCTCAGAGAGACAATATATGGTACTTATTATTCATGCAATCTAATTTAAAAAAAAAAAACATTCAATAATTTTTTTAGAAATCAACTTTCCACCTGCAGTAGTGTATTATTTTAACCAGCTGTACGTGCGAGACAGTTGCTGCCGCTGCTGCAACGGGCGAAAAAAAGAAATGCAGTTAGATTTGCGCCAAAGGAAATTGTGTAGGAAATGAGGCACAAGCTGAGTATCAGGTATCCTCCCTCCCCTGCCCGACTGCACTTGGCAACGGACATGCTGCTGCCTGTCGCCTTATCAACTTCATTCATTAGAGCGCTGCTCTGTCAGTGCAGCCATTGCATGCACATGTGTGTGTGTGTGTGCGTGCAGTATTTGGTTATTGCAAGCGAAGAGTGCGAGAGCGCGACCCAATACAGTTACTCGGCATGGCAAGACTTGCATCTGCCTTACTCGCCTCTCTTCGCCTCGCCCGCCTCTCTTCGCCTTGCCTCGTTAAATATAGCACACACTTCAATAAAAAGTGCCGTGCCGTGCCGACGCTGTGCGCTGCCTCGCTTCGGTTTCCATTCATCAATATAAGAAAGCGACCCAAACTGTGTCAATCAGCCGCGGCAGCAGCAGCAGCGGCGACGACGACGACAGCGCGGCAAAGACCAGTTTGGAGCGAATTGGCAGGTCTCGTGCGCTTATCAGAGACCCGTTCGCCATCATCTCCGCTCAGTTTGTTTGTTGGGTGTGCTGGCTGGCTGGCTGGCTGGATGTGTGTGTGTGTGTGTGTGTGTGCGTGTGTGTAGTGTGTGTCGCCGCTGATTACAGTTATATTTGTTGTTGCTGCTTTTTTCGCTTACTTATTTTTTGCATAGGCAAAGGTGACCCGGCGAACTGTGGGGCTATCAGCGGCACAAACATACACGCACACCAGCACATTCACACACAGAGTAGAGAGAGCGAACACACACACACACAGAGGCGCGAATTATGATTGAATAATGTGTGTGCACAACGCGAGGGTCGTACATAGTCAGCTTGCCAGTCAATTATGCAAAACGGTTACTGCACTTTGCATTAATTAACAAGAAGAGAAGAGGAAGAAGAGCGGCAGCAAAATAAGAGTAACGCAACTAGCAAGGCAAATGCTGCTGCTGCTGCTGCTGCGCTGCCGCCGCTCTGCTGTCACACAATTTGCACGTGTTGTGCTTAGGCGGCCCTCTAAGCTCAGCTTTGGCAAGGCGAACAGCTGTTTGCGGCGAGAGAGAGCAGAGAGAGCAGCAGTGAGAGAGCAGTAGCAGCAGAGGCCAGAGAGAGTGTGAGTGAGGCTATGCTGCGTTGCTCTTCTTGTTCTTGTTGTTATTGGGGGGCTGTGTGTTTGTTATTGCAGCCTCCCTTCTTCCAGTGTGAGTGAAATATTTCGCAGTTAAATTTAAATTGAATGTGTGTGTGTGTGTTTATGTATGCTCTGCCTGTGTGTGTGTGTGCTTGCAACATTTTCAGTAATTTAAAAATAAGTGCGCCGCCGACCGGCGGCCCCAAATAGCATCCGCGAAATGCAGCAGCAGCAGTGGCAGCGGCAGCGCGCAGCGGCTGCTGTCTTCTTCTTCGTTGTAGTCGCGCAGCAGTTGCCACTGGATAGGCCCGACCATGTGATGCGTGTGCAGAGCAGCAGCAGCGCGGGAGAGCGTGAGCGGAGAGAGCATAATGGCGGCTGCTGGAGCAGCAGCAGAGGCAGCAAAGGCAGCAGAAGCAGCAGCGGGGTCTCTGTTCGGTCGGTTCTCGGTCCGTGTGCGCGAGATAAACAAACTGCCAGTTCACTATCAATCAAATACCGGAAACAGCTGCTTTAGTTTTATTTTGCTATAGCCATTTGGCACAGCAACACACACACAAACACACACACATACACAGGCGTACGCAAACAGACAACTGAGCGAGGCAGACAGACGGAGACAGCAGAGCAGCAGCAGCAGCAGCAGCGACTTAGGCGACGGCTGCATCGTCGTCCACGTCATCATTTATTTCAACGTGGCATGCGTACGCACACACACACACACACTGTCACTCGCATACACCGCAGCACATGCAAATAGATCCCCCACGAAAGTAATAGTCACAATTTCTGTGTAATATTTTAGTATTATATGATTTTTTTTATTTTGTAGTTTTTAACGGAACATACATTCTAAAAACATTACATAAAGTTCTTCTCCTCCTCCTCTTCTACACTTCCCTTCATCATCATCATCTTCTTTTTATCCTTCTCATCGACTACTCAGTTTTTGTTTAATTATAGTAAAATGTACAAATAAAATAAATATTCTTTACGCATAGCTTGTATGTAATATGTATAGTGCCTTATCGAGCTAATCGTTTTACTTAATATTCCCTTTTTATTTCAATCTTTCCCTTTTTCTCATACATTTCTTCTTTTTAAGGAGTTTTTTGCATATTTAATTTTTTCATATTTCACTTTTTTTCCATCTCTATCTCTCTCTAATAGTTAGGATCTCTAAGCATAGTACATTTCTTTTACTGCGTGTGTTTTTTCTGTAGTTCTTTTTCTGGTTTATCTGTTGTTGGTTTTGTTGTATTTCTAAGCTATTAGCTTAAATATTACATATACATTTATAACATATGGTAGAGTGTTGTTGTTGTTGTTTTAGTTAAGAAATTGTTGTTGCTGTTGTTGTTGTAGTTTCTAGTCTATAAAATTGTTGTATATTTTTTGCTGCAGTTAATTTTATGGATTTCAACGCTTAAGAATTTCTTTTGTTTTTTTTTTTATTATTTTTTGCATATCTTTTGTTTTGGAATTTTCTTGTTTTGTTTTGTTTTTAGTTTTTAGTAGTTGCTGCTTGTAGAATATAGTTATAGTTATCGTTATAGTTATAGTAGTATATACAATTCAGTTGGGTTGGTTTTTCTTTTCTTTTTTGTTTTGTTTTTTTTTTATACATACGAAAAAAATCAAGATAACAATTCGCATATAAAATACATTTATAAGAAATTAATTTTCCATATTCTTTTCCTTTTTTGTTTTTTTTTTTTTGTATAATAAAAGTATCCGTTATCAGTTTCGTTTCTTTTTTCGCTTATTTTCCTGTAGTAAAGTAAACTGTTTATGGCCAACTGACTTTCCCCGACTTTTCTCCTCGATCTACACAGCTGGACTAACGCTCTGAATGTATGTGGTGTCTCCCTTTAAATTCGTACTGCTTTCCCACTCTCTTTTCTCTTTTCTTTCCTTCCATTTCTACAGTTATCCATAGTTAGTTAGTTGTGCATAGGGTGTTCTTATTACGTTACGTTACTTTAAGTTTTTGTTCTACAACATCAAAAATGGACTGGACTGACACTTACAACGATTTGCCTAGAATTTCTGGATTACCTTTGTATATGTATGTATATATTTCTCTAAAAGTTTCATATTATACTCTATATATATATATTCCGATTATCATGTCAAATGAGAGTTACAATACGAAAGAAATAAACGTGTACAAATTTACTGGATCGATAATCTGGTCGTGATTTTGTCATTTAAAAAAGAAACGTTGTCCAAAAAAAAAAAAAACAGTTCGAAAAATATACATTTTTAATATACTATAGTTTTTAATGCGTTCTCCCTTACGTCTCAGTTATGTTTCATCTTCCCTTCCTCAACTTTCTCCATCAATTGATTAGTTTGTTTAAATTAAGCGAAAATTATTTTTTAAATAACATTTCTAATAATTAATAATTATCTGTTTGCAGTCTTTGGTTATTTATTTTTTCTTTTCTTGTTTATCTTTTTGTTTCATCATCATCGTCTCATCCCATTAAATCATACATTAAACGTTTTGTATATATATCTTTAAAATTTGTATACATATATATATAGGCATATATCTTTAAGTCGTACATATATATGTGTATATATATATAATATTTGTATATATAGGCGTATGTACTCTATATATCGCTGTATATATATAGAACTCGACCACATTTCCGCACACACTCTCGCTCTCTGTCTTCGGCTCTAGCGATTTGGCCACGTGTGTGTGTCGCGTTTTTTACGCGCGGCAAAAAACGCGCACAACCCGCGCCGCTGCCGCCCGCTTAGTAATCCGGACTGGAGTCCAGCAAACGCTTCTCCGGCGTCAGATCACCCTTGCGCAGAATGCGACTCGCTGCACTGCAACTATGATCGAATCCACCACCGCCTCCCCCCTTGCCATTCGCCTGCAGTCCGCCACCCTGTGATCCCGACAAGCCATTCCCATTGAGGCCATTGACTCCTCCGCCCAGCGGCACAATGGGCATCATGCTGCTGGTGGAGCCAATGCCACCGCCATTCGAGGAACCACCGCCTGCACCGCCACCCACTCCCTGGCAACGACAGCCACGTCCCGCAAAGCGGGAATAACACTTCTCGCAGAGCTTGATGCATCCCCGCATGGGCCAGTAGCACCACAGGCAGGGCAGCACAATGGACAAGGCGCCCAGCCAGCCCCAGCGCTGGGTGCGCTTGTAGGGGCCACAGGAACAGGGATTATCGACGCAGGGGGTGCCGGTGCCATCGTCGCAGTCCATGTCATTGTCCCGGGCGCAGTGATAGAAGAGCGCCTTGGCGCAGCACAGGCAGGAGGCGTAATCGATGATCGACTCGGCGCTGCACAGGCACGTCTTGTTGCACACCCATGTCTGGGGCAGGGGCCGAGGACTCTGGCACTGCTCGCAGCGGCACACGCCGCAGCGGGGACACACAATGGGATTGGCTAGCGAAGGATCACCGCCCATAACGATGGGTGCACCCAGCTGGCCACCGCTGCCGGGCAGCCCCGATTGCTGTGCCGACTGCTGCTGCAGCAGCTCCTCCAGCGCATGCATGTGCTCCTTGGCGCCGCGATCCGATGATGCTGCTCCAGGCTGCTTGGTAATGGGTTGTCCTGCTGCTGCTGCTGCTGCCTGTGCCGCTGCTGCTGCAAAGCCGAGTCCATTGCGCGGCGGCGCTGGCGGGGGCGGGGCAAACTTAGAGGCGGGTGCTTTGGTGTGACCATTTAACAGATGTGGTTGCTGCTGCTGCTGCTGCGCGGGATGTGGATGCAAATGCGAATGTAATAAGCCATCGGTGCCATCTTGTGCCATCGTCGACGTCGCTGAGCCGCCAGCAGCTGTTGCCGTCGTCGTCGTCGTCGTTGTCGTTCCCAGCCGACGCAAATGGTGTCCACCTGCTCCTCCTCCTGCTCCTGCTCCTCCTGCTGCACTGTGCGAATGTGTTTGGTGATGATGTTGCTGCTGCTGCTGCTGTTGCTGCTGCTGCTGTTGTCGCTGTGGCAGCAACAGCAGATGATGCGTCGTCGTCTGCCCATTATCCTGCTGCCCGGCGGGATGCTGTGCTCGCGTCGCATGCTGCAGCGGCGTATCCACATACTCATTGGTGAGCCTCTCGGATTCGGGTCGCGGTTGCGCCAGCGTGACGGGAGAGGCGGGTGGCTGTTGACCAGCCACGCCCACACCCAAACCGAATCCCGTTGAGCTAAAGAGGCCAACGGAGGCGGGCTCAGCGCTTTGGAAATGACTAAGGAAGTTGTTGTTGTTGTTGTTGTTGCTGCTGCTGCTGCTGTTGCTGATGCTCAGCAGCGGCGCTGGCGGTCGACGGCGTGTGAAACTGGAGGTGGAGCCGCCGCTGCTGCTGTTCGCCGTCGCCGTTGAGGAGGAGGCGTTGCTGCTGTTGCGGCTCAGGCTGCTGGGACGCTGCGGCAGGAACGTAAGATGATGGATCTGATAGTCGTCGATGTCCGCTGTGATGGCGGGTATGATCGATATAATGTTGTTGTTGTTGTTGCTGCTGCTGTTGTTGCCTGTTGTTGTTGTCGTTGCAGTGTTTGTTGCTGTTGTAATACTCGTTAGATGTTGCTGCTGCTGCTGATTGTTGTTGTCGTTGCCGCCACTTAACGCTGTCGGCTCCGGCGCCCTTGGTCGATGCACGCGCGGAAGGAGCTTCGGGGGCCGGGGTGGCGCCAAGGGATCGCCGCCATTCCTGCGATCCATGTAGTGTCACTGGCCACAGCGCACTGCTCGCCTCGCTGCCCTCTCGCTACCACAGCCTGGCTGGGATGTTGCTGCTGCTGTTGCTGTTGTTGATGCTGCTGTTGCTGTCGCTGCTGCTGCTGCTGCGGCTGCGATGTTGCTGCTGCCACCTCAATTGCGCCCTCGGAAATTGCTTTGCACGCGTTCGGCTCGATTTGCCTTCATCCTAGCACGCTCCGCTGGCGATTGCTTTCTGCAAGTAGAAAGAGAGAGAGAGAAGGGATTAGTAAAAGTCAGAGAGAGAGAGAGAGAGAGCGCGCCAGATGTTGCTGACAGCGCCAAGCTCGGCTCGGCTTGCGCGTTCTGCACACTTTGCACTAATGCGCCAGCTACACGCGTTGTTTATCATTAATTTCGCGCAGTGTAAGCAACATCTACAACAGCAACATGTACAACAGCAACATCTACAGCAGCAACAACAACAACAACTCAGCTCACAACGCCCAAGAAGGTCAAAAAATTTGTCGTGACTTTTGTGTAAACAATGCAAAGCGCTGCCATACCCTGTAAATGGCACGCACAGCGGGTATATGCTGCCTAAACTGTAGTTAAGAAATACCTTAACTATACAGCTTACTTTAGGCAGTACATACCCCTTTTTTCAGCTGGCGCCACAGGGTATTTCGTCATCTTGTTTTTTGTTTATTTATTTTTTTTTTGCTTTTTGTTTTCTACATTTGTTTTCAAATGTCTGAAAATTCTCTTGAATTGTTAGTTTTTTTTTTACTATAAAGCGGTATCATGTTTTATAGCAAAATTTCCAAGAAATGTGCCCCAGAGAGAGAGCGAGAGATCAGAGAGATCGTGCCCGAAAGTTCAACTCGAGTTTGACCAATTAAAAACGCAATTATGGCAAACTAATATTATTATTATGGCAAACTATATATATGCGATTAGCCATAATATGTGTATATATGTTTATAATCAATAACAAATCTGTTGGGCACAAATAGGGAAATACAGGAAATCGAAAAGAGGCAGAGAGAGAGAGAGGGAGAGAGAGGGAGACTTGTATAGGGCGTAAAAGCCAATAAAAGTGCCAAGTATAAACACACTCACACACACACACACACACGTCGATAAAAATCGCCAAGAATTATTATTATTATTATTGTTATTATTATTATTTTTGTATTTGTTTTTCAGCTTACAAAATACTTGCACGAAAAGCGAATGCCAGAGTTCTAAATGGGATCTTTATAGATCGCAACACCCCGCAGCCACTGGCTATATGTCTATATAGAGCTCTCTGTGTGTGTGTGTGTATGTATGTGTGTGTGTGTGTTGGTATAAAAATTAACACAAACGCCCACTTATTGACGTCATGTCCGGTACTCAAAAACAATTTTCGAGAATGACCACAATTGAGAAAAACAAAAATCGAAATAAACAGCCAAGTAGTAGGGGGAGGGGAATGGGAGAGGGGGTTGGCAATAAGCTGAAAACGCGGCAAGTGGAAGAGGCAGAGAGGGCCAAGAGAGAGATGAGAGATGAGCAAGTGGAAAAGAGATGAGCGCGCAAGCGATGTGCTCGACATAGTTTTTCCAAGCGATATTTATTTTTTTGGGGGGAAACTATCAAAGTAGTTTAATATATCTATTATAACTAGTATTTTTTAAAGATTATTTGTATATTTTATTTTATTTATTAAACTTTATATTTGCAGGAAATAAATTAAATAATAATTGAATCTATTTTTTCTTGATATTTTATTTTATTTAGTAACTGCAGCGATTTTTTATACATTTATACTGCAGCGATTTCTATAAAACTTGACATATATATAAATTAGATTCCAATATACCCCTAAAAATATTTTTCATATTACTAAACTCTCTATAACTCATTATAATATAATAAATATTATACAAAGTGTGTGCTCAATTTGAAATGTGAGACATGAACGCGTTGTTTGAAAAACGCTTTAGGAAAACAGCTTGAAACATTTTCAGAATTTTCCATATAATTCCAAATAAAAGCAACAATTTGTTTAGCTTTTTTTTTGAGGCAATGCCACGCCCTCAACACTCAATTGTTTCACAGCGTGCGGCAAAAAAAAAACTAAAAAAAAACACAGAAAAAACACGCAATGCCAAGAGATTTTCGATTTCATTCTTAAATTAATTGGCACAGTCAAACAACAACAACAACAACAGCAACAACAACAACAACAACCACGCTGGCATCACGTAATTTAAAAAGATTTTTCTTATTTTTAATTGCCTCAGAAATTTGTGTGTGTTTCTTTATTGTTTTTGTTGCTGCTGCTGCTGTTTCATTTTGATTTTGATTTTTTTGTGTTTTTTTTTTTTATTTTGTTTTTGCCGCAAACTTTGACCTTGGCAGCGCGTAGTGAAAAAGTGCTGCCAATTTTTTTAAAGTACACATAGCCGCATTTTTATTTTTAACATTGTTGTCGGTGCGAGTTGTTGTTGTTGTTGCTGTTGTTGTTGTTGTTGCTGTTGTTGTTGTTGTTGTTGTTGCTGCTGTGTTCATTCAAACGGCGCACAAAACGAAATGTGCCATTTGAATTTGAAACGTTTTCATTAATAAGTCAACTGCGGCGTTTGCGAGCGCCACAAAACAAGTCACAAGTTGCTGCCGACGTCGCAGTCGCAGTTGCCGCCGCTGCTGCTGCTGTTTGTGTGTGACGTCGCTGTCGCTGCTCTTGTTGTCTTCATTCAAACGCAGCCAAAACTGTCTCAACGAATTCGCCATTGTTTTTGTTTTTGTTGTTGTTGTTTGTTTGTTTCGCTCAGCAAACAAGTGTCGCGCAGCCTGTTTCAATTCAAATCAAAAATCAGAAAGAGCGCGAATATGCAGGCAAACAGGTTCTCCCTCTCTCTCTCTCTCTCTCTCTCAGTCTTAGAGAGAGGGCGCGCCTTGCCATTTATTTATAATTAATTGCCGCAAAAGAAATGTCAGCATGACCCAATTATCATAAAAACAAAAGCGAATAAAACGCGCATAAAACGCGTCGCATTTATTAACTATGCGAATACGTTCTCCATTTATTTGCCATAATTAACGCAAATAAAACGGAATTGCGGAAAGACATAAAAAAACAAGTGGATATGGCTACAGTCGAGCGCTCGACAGTAAGATACCCTTCTCCCAATTTTCTAAATCTGTTATAAATGTGTAACTACACTACATATAGCTTACTCGCTCGCACACATACAGCGACGCGCGTAAAGAGTAAAGCGACACGACGCAATGTTGACGTCGACGTCAATTGCTCAAAGCAGCGCGCAGGCTGCTGCTCGTACATTTGTATTGAAAACGTTGACTAGAATAACTCCTGTGTTATTGGTCCGATCGGATTGTAATTTGGAGAATATGTTCATATGACATTTACCATTATACATACCAAAGCAGAACTTTATAAGTTGAATACTTTGCTTAATAATCACAAATTACCGATTTGCGGGGCGGTGGGCGTGGCATCAAACATTTGAAATAAACTTCATCTGCTTGGGAAATATGGGAACCTCCATGCCAAATTTGGTGTCTCTAGCTCTTTTAATAGCTAAGATCCGTTGTCTCAAACAGACAGACGGACAGACGGACAGCAGGACAGACGGACAGACGGACAGACGGACAGACAGACGGACATGGCTCAATCGACTCGGCTAGTGATCCTGAGCAAGAATATATATACTTTATGGGGTCTGTCACGCCTCCTTATGCCTGTTACATACATTGCACAAAGTTAGTATACCCTTTTTTGACCATTTTCAATGGTCGAAGGGTATAATTAAAGAGAGAGAGAAACAACTAGAAAGAGAGAGAGAGAGAAGTAGGGATCGCGCAACGAGGAAACGCAGCGACGATCTTCACAATTTCATATAGCAACAAGTAATGCAAGCAGAGTACGACAGACTGTAAGATACCCTATACTATACTATAAATATTAACTTGCATAACTCTTATATTTATGCTGCGATTTGCTTGAAATTTGTTTTATAATTACGTATAACATACATCTCTATGCACAGCAAAGCTGCAAGTTGTGCCTGCATAACTAAGCGAAATAAATGTAAATTACTATTTTGCAGCAGTTCTAGGCAGCGTAGTCAATATTTATAAAAAGCAATAACTAACTAGGATATAAAGGCAGCTGCATGCCAAATTTTATAGCTCTAGCTGCTATAATAACAGAGATCTGCGCGTTTAAAGAGCTGGAAAAGGCTAAAATAACTCGCCACCTCCAACTAAGTTAGTATACCCTTTACAAATGCATTTAAATTGAGCAAAGGGTATAAAAAATAAGTAAGGGGGCTTGCTATAATGCCATATAGACATATATACTCTACAACGTTTATATACACCGATTATGCTGATCAGGCTGTTTTACGCCAATGATTTCGCTGACGTTCGGCACTCTCTATATAGTCTACACTCTATATTAACTATATAGCGGAATCCTCTGTGCACGATTTTTATGGCATGCGCTATAAATACTGTTTGCAGTTGCAGATAGGCAAAAGATACAGATACATAGGCGACACGGCGACAGGGCGACAGAGCGACAGGAAACTCTAATGACAGCGAGCGCAGAACGTGGCAGCAAAGCGTTAACGGAAAGAGCAGCCCAAAAGGGAACAGGGAAATCAATAGGCAGACACACGCACAGAGAGAGAGAGAGAGAGAGAGAGACGCTGCACAGATCATTAAACTATTTAGAGAGAGGGAGAGGGGGAGAACTGGAGAACATATGCTGCGGATAGAGGGCACAGCTAATAGTTTTCCAAGCCAGCACATGTGGCAGGCACACACACACATACACACACGCATGCGCAGCCCTTGATAATGATGGCGGAGAGAGAGAGATGATTATGCTGCTGCTGCTGCTTCTTCTCTGCTTTTATAGCAATCATGGAAGCCAGTTAGAGCAGGCAGCAGCAGCAGATCAAATCACAAACTGGAAACCCTGCTCTGCTAGAGAACCCAAGAAAGAAGCCCATAAACTACAGATGATCGACCTCAAGATGCTGTCGCTGCCTCTGCCTCTGCTGCTACCTCTGCCTCTGCTGCTGCCTCTACCTCTGCTGCTGCACTGATTGTCGTCGCGCTAACTCGCTCTGGGCAGGCAGGCAGACGGGCAACTCTATGAATGCGTAGCTGCCTCTCTCTCACTCTCTCTCTCATCTCTCTCCCCCTCTCTTTCTCTACCTGCACAGGTAGAGTCTACGCATTTTGTATAATGACTCAAAGGCGAGTTACAGTTAAGTGGCAGCCCCTGCAACATTTGTGCTGTTTCATTGTTGTTGCACACCTTTCTGTAGTCTGCTGCCCCTTCCCCCTACCCCTCCCTGTCCCTCTGCCTTATAGCCATAAGGCAACTCTACGCAGATGTTTTTCCCTAAAATGTTTTCAATGAAAATTCAAGCGTAGACAGAGCGGATACGCAGGGATACGTAGGGATACGTAGGGTATGTGTGTAGGTGCTGTCGGGGCTGTCGATTCCTTGTCTGTCCATATGGCGCAGAGTGTATACTCTATGATTCTATGAGTCTATGATTTATGACAGTTGCAGGCGCTCAGTTACGCTCAGAATGGAAGAAAGTATTGGTTGTTGCAATATCTGGCTAGATGGATAGAGCTGCAGTTAGAAGAAGTCTGTAAAGTAGAGTTTTAATGCCAAATATAGCATTTTTTAAGCGAGAAATATTCAGGAGAAAGAAATTAAATTTACTCCGCCTTTTCAGCTATTTTTCTCTATTTATTTTATTTTATTCTAGTAAATATGCGTAGAATGAAATGTTTTATAGCTAATTTGTAATTTAATTGATATAGTTTTATTTTTATATGTTGTTTTATACTATGTTTTATATTCTTTTCTCATTTTTTTTATAAATATTTTTATTTTGGCTTTTTTTGCCACATTTCCCGTCAAAAACAGCTTGTTTTCTTCTGGCCAAAGTTGGGCAGCACTGTTTGCCATACTTTTTGATATTATGGCAACTCTGCTTGCTATAATTTGCAAACTCCTCCGTAGACAGAGGCTCATCTAAGCCCATCTACGAGCTACGCCCACAAATTGCGCTGCCAGTCCCCCTTTTCTTGGGCCCCCTAATAGGCACACTAATAGAGACATAGCGCAGCACACACACACACCCTTCACACACACACACACAGAGGTAGCATACACATAATTTTCTATATCTAATTTTCGTGTGCTATTCAAAAATTCCGGTCACATCCTTACACGCGCAACGCCCACACAACGTTAGCAGCGACAGCGACGTTGACTGCGCAGGCAGCAGCAGCCGCAGCAGCAAAGGCGACAGCGACAGCGACAGTGCTGCCCATCTACGTAGCAGCCTGTGCGAAGACAATGTTCATTGGCTTTGCAAAGCGAAGGCGCTAGAGAGGAGGGAGGAGGGTTAAGAGAGAGAGCGGTGAAATGCGCCAAAATGAAATAGGCGAAATTCATGACATGCTGATGATGACGTCAATGACACACACAGACACATGCACGAGGAACGCCATCACGTCTGTTGTCTACACACACACACACACATACACGCTCACATTAATTTCCCCCACTTTGATAGAGGCGACAGTGCTGCCCAAAATAGCAAAGAAGCAGAAGAAGAGCAGCAACAACAATGTGCGAGCAGGAGCAGGCAAGAGAGCAGGCAGGAAGAGAGCAGGCAGGAAGAGCAGCAGGCAGGCAAGAGAGCAGGCAGGGAGAGGCAAGCAAGAGAGGCGCAGCATACTGAGAGCGAGCGTCTTTGCTTTTCAGCGGGGGGGGAGGCAGCGCAGGCAAGCGCAACCAACCCAAAATGAATGGGGCACATCAACCTGACCCGCCCTAACTTGCCCTCAAGTGCCCACACACACACACGTATAGACACACACACGGGCGCAGACACCCGCATAGAGAGACAGACACAAACAGCTGAGCAGGCGAAAGTTTATCAAAGCATAGAAACAGGCGCGTGACTTGAGGGCGCGCACACACACACAGACACACGCACACAGGGAGAGCGAGAGAAACACTTGACTGTCTGCGCTTAGCTATTTTTAGACACATTTTGGCCACAGTGTGCGTCTGTGTGTGTGTGTGTGTGTGTGCGAAGGAGAGCTACGCCCGGCGAGTTGGAGGTGAGTGACGCTTAAAGTGTCTGCCGTGCAGCGAATTCGAGTTACTCGCCGTGGCCGCGCGTGGGCTCGTCTCGAGCGCCTTATGGCAGCTTAGCGGGGGTGTGGGGGGGGGGACACCCACGCAGTGCTGCCTGACTGCCTGGCAACGCTGAGTAAGGATGTGCGACTGACAGCAGCGACTGCTGCTTGTCACCTACAGGTGGCAAAGATCGCGCTCAGCCGCAGCCATTGTTCGCTCTCGCCCCGCGCTCTCCCGCTCTCTCTCTCTCTCTCTCTCTGCACATCAATGGCTGCCACATACAGCCTGACAGCTTGGGCGTCATCTCTGCCTCGCTCTCTGCGCCCTCTGCCTCTCTCTCTCGCTCCCTTCTGCTTTTTTTTTGCACATATTTATTTTATTTTGCCAACGTTTTCATTGACGACATTCTCTATGGCAAACGGATTTGTTTAGATGCGAGATATCTATATATATGTATATATAGGGTATCTATGTGTGCGTGTGTATTATGTATTCAACGGGCACCGATTAATGAGCATTTTGTATGCGCTTCTCGACAGCAAGCGACGCCCATTTGAAGAAGGCACGTTGGGTGGCCCTGCCTGCTGCCACACACACAGAGAGAGAGGGGAAAGAGAAGAGAGAGAGAGGCGCTTAAGCTGCGAGGCATGCAAAAACTAACAAAACGGAAGAGAACTTGATGCGTGAGGGGGGGGAAAAGAGAGAGAGGGGTATAGCCAGTGGGAATCGCATTGACTTAGTTTGCTAATGGACATGGCTCGAAATGGAAATGTTTTGAAAACGTGTGTACGCCTAAATGAATTGAGTGCCCTCTGAGAGAGAGAGAAAGGGAGAGGGAGTGTGTGCGTGGGAGTGAGACAGCGCACAGAGGGTCAAGGATATGCTAAGGACATAGACTATTTATAAACAAATTCCGCTGAGACCAAGTATGCTATTTTTAATAAAGCAACCCTTGATGAAGAAGACGCTGCCTTTTCCCAAAATAGAACGCGAAAAAAAGGCTAAATATAGCCGGAAAAAAGTGAGATATCAAGGCAGCACAAAGCTAAACTATTATTTATGCATCTTAAGAATTTCCTCAACAAATTTCAAAGTAAACGCATACTATACGCTTTTCTTAAGGAAGACAGCGAAAAAAAAGCTGAAGTTAGCTAGAAATAAGTGCGATATCAATCTATTATATTATAAATATATTTTATCTATGCATGCACAAAATTTCATTGCATTCGCATACTATTTGCACAGACTGTGCGCATAAAACGAGTGTGTCCCATTCATTTCATCATCATCCATTGCATTGCCCTACACAGTTCTTCTACACTTCTCTCTCTCTCTCTCTCTGTCTGTCTTCATGTTGTTGTCGGGTTTATTTTTAAAATTCTATAATTTTCAAAAATAACAATTCCGCGACGACAAAAATAATTAAAATCACATGTTTGCTTGCGGCATAAAATGTTTTTGAGACTTTTTTGGTTTTTCCTCTTCTTCGATATGTGTATTTATTATTTTCTTTTTCTTTTGCGTTTCTCTCGCTTTTGTTTTTGTTTTTGCCTCTGTTTCTTCCCTTGGCGTTTCGCTTTGCTGGCAGCGCAAAAAGACGCAGAATTTCAGCTTTTTTTCCCTCAAAGAGAAGTCTTCTTCTTGCTAGTCTACTTGCATATCGATATGATGTATATATAAATCCCGCCTGTATACTTTTATAGAGCACTTCAATGCACTCGCATAGTACTCTAAACGATGCATTATATGGGGTATCTGAAAACTATTAAAGTGTCTAGGGAAATTAGATTTTCCTTTTCTTGCTTTGAAGTTGATTTTGGGAATACTTTAAAGACATTAATTTAGGATATCTTCAATATAATTTCATATATTTCTTCTCTCTCAGTAAACCCTGCTATAAAGAAGTACTTCACATAGTTTTATCTGTATTTATAGATTTCTTTAGCTTTATTTCTTTAGATTTTCAAGCTAATTGCTCGCAATGCGTTCAGAAATAGCCAGAAAATAGCGGTCGATAGATCTAAAAATATGCTAGCTTTATGAGCAGTTAAACTGACCTTTCTGCATCGTAAATCTTGGCTAATTTATACACACACTTATTATATATCTAGACACGTATTTGCGCACTTGTAGTACGCGTATATATCGCAGTAATCTCGGTTCGATATGTTTTCGTCTTGCTTTCTGAATTTGCGTATGTTCAGTTTCCCGATTCCCCCCGATATGTACCATATATGTATACTGTGTTGGGATCCCATGTTTTATTTTTGCGTCATCAAGCGAATGTTTGGCTAATTCCCCGAATACCTGCAGCTTGTTGTTCACATTTATTTGGCTAATCAAAAATTAAATATATTCATCGTATATTGTATATCGTATATATATCTTTATATTTTATTCGTTGCGTTCATGAATGAATTTTGCTTGCGCGATTCTTGTTTTTAGCTATGACATAAATATGAACAGGAAAATATATATATAAAGATAGGGAGAGGAAATTATAAACAGAAATCATGCAAATTGTGATTCCCCTTCCCTTTTGGGCATAAACCTTTTCTGCTGCAAGATAAGGCAAAGGGGGTCGCAACGGGTGTATAGACCCGCTATCAGTACAGCAAACAAACATATCAGATCGAAATCAAATTCTTTTCCCCAAAAAATGCAGTCACGAGCCAAAAAGACGACAGTGACAAGCCCCATAGAGGGGGGGTACGTACTACTATATAATCGTATGTGGAGCGCTGAGGCCATCGATCAAAACCCAGAAGAGAAGAAGAAGTGGAAAAAGAAACCAATGAAGATGGAAAAACAAAATTTTAACTTATCGGTTGAAAAGTTTTTACGCCTCTTCATTTATTTTCGGACTCTTGACTCGACACCTTCTCCTCCTCCTCCTACTCTGATAAAGTACACACACACACCCATTATATAGTATAGTATATATGGTATATAGTTAGAAAGTAAAAGCCTTTGTGGAAAGTGTAACGCTTATCGAGAGCGGATGAAGCAGAAAAAAAAAAAAAAAAAAACATACATATCTCAGAGTTACGATGACGAAATCGGGCCATAAATAGAAACCCTACTATGCTTAAGAACTGAACTTAACTGAACTGAACATAAGCATGTTTATCGGGTCGTACGTACGGCACGTGATCTACAGAAGAAGAACGAGAGAGAGAGAGAGAGAGAGAGAGAGAGAGAGAGAGAGACAGAGAGAGAGACCTGTTTTGTCAACACTTTTTGAACCCCGTTCAGGTGTTTTGCAATGGGAAATATGACAACAATGAGTGAAAAACTGATTAGACAAGTTGGCGAATTTAGTGAATGGAGGGAGAATCGCAACGTAATCGATAGCGATTTCTCCTTATCACCTCGTGCAACAATGAAACGCGCGACGCCCGACGAGACGATGCAAATCGATCGATCGATCTATCGATCGCTTCGTTCAATTCAACTGAAAATCCATAATCCATTCGAACACTTCACACAACTGTATACGTACATGTCGTATATGTCGTACACCCGTTGTAATCCAAGTTTCAGATCTAATCTGTACACGGTACGGCGAGACAAACAACTGAATGTTCAGTTTAACATTTATTTTTAGATTGGCAAACGATCGATTTGAGTTATAATAAGTGGAACAAACAACTCTAGAGGCACTACTAAGGTTGCCCCGAATAGTGGTACGTTTAAGATAGGGAAGAACATCGGGAATTCATGTCTGGAAGTGGTTCTTGTTGTTTAAAGATACTCGAGAGTTCGAATACAACTTTAAATCGTAGGATATTAAAACTCTTTTAAGATTTCTTGAAGATCTTCAGTAGTTCTTTAGAAACTGAGGTCTCGAATGTTTAAAGACACGCTAGACTTCGAATACTGCCTTATAATCCTTCTTAAGCAGCTCAAATCAAAAGAAATTTAAAGTCTCTTCATAATTTCTATAAATCTATATGCAATTCTTGAAACCTTAATGTTTGAAATGGGTTTTCCAGTTTCACATACTAGTTATTGAAGAACTAACTAGAATTATACAATATTCAGTGAACTTCTTGAAGATTTCTTGTCTAGAAATGGTTTTTTCTTTATAAAAAATGATAATATTAATTATTACTCTAAATAAAAGCGAAACTCTCTTAAATTTCAGTAATATCTTCAAGATATGATATCCCCAATTAGTGCATGATTTTTGAATTGTTATAGAGCACTATAATAAACCCTATTTGCATATTATAACCACAGTAACAACTCTAAAAAAAATATATATATAGTTAAAGCTGTATTAAAGTTCTCTAAAATACTTGAAGTCTGCAGAAATCATAACTCTCTGCATATTTCCGTAAAATCTTCTAGAAATTATATACCCCAACTAGTTCTTCCTGTTTTCATTACGATATAGTCGAGTCGAGTGTAGTAAATCAAATTTGCATATTATGATCACAAGTCACGACCCTGCCACAAATCAGTTGAGCTGCATATGGAAATTATGCACTTCCTGAATGCCGGCGAAGGTTGTTTAGGGGGAGAAATCCACTTGGTATGCGCTATATGCGACTCTATTCGTATATAGTAAGATCTACATCCGATCTACAACTCTTTTTGGGGGCAAACTTACATTGGTTTTCAAAAGCAATCCAAGGAAATCCAAATAAATGTATTATGTATCGTTGTGTATATAGAGTATAGTATAATAATCCTTTTGCGATCGAGAGGCTGGGGAGATATATCCAATTTATAATGCTGCTGCTGTTGCTGCTCGTATAATCCAAAGTTCGGTTTTCGGTATTTTCGATGGTTTTTTTTTTTTTTTTTGGGGCTAGGGCGGGTCGCTTGGATTTGGCTCTGATTTGGTCGCCGCTGCTGTTGTTGTTGTTTTTTCTTTTTTTTTTTATGATCTCTACTCGCGATCGCGACACAGCACAAGGCACACAACAGACGAGGGCGAAGTATGCGTACGCGTATGTGTATATACTATGTACATGTGTGTGTGTGTGTGTGTGTGTGTTTTGTTGTGTATACGCGCGCGTGTGTGTGTGTATATACAGCAGCAGATAGACGGGCGTAGATTCGCTTGATTTTGTCGCTTTTCGCTTTTTTTTTTTTTGTTGTTGTTGCTTTTTTGCTTTTTGCTTTTCTCGCTTGCGTTATTTATTTAGCATTTATGTACATATTAAAAAATATTTTTTTTATTCGCTTTGCTGGTTTTTTTCGCATTTCATTCACAAAAGTAAATTTAATTAACACAAGACGCGACGTTGACAGCGCTGTTGACGCTGGCAGAGCACGACGACGATGACTGCTGCTGCCGCTGCTGCTGCTGTTACAGGTTTGCGTGCCAAAAATATAATAATAATAATAATAATAATGAACGTTTGCGTTTGCGGCGCAGCGACGACGTTTACGACGTTGACAGCGACTGCGGCTCGCGCGCTCCCCACACACACATGAACACACACACGAGAAATAACACTGCGGCGCACTCACACAGATGCGCAGATGCGGGCACACTCGCGGGCACAGCGACGCTGACACACACACACTCTCTTAGACGGGGGCCACGTCGACGTCGACTGTGGCTGTGGCTCTGACTGCGAGAGAGTGTCGCTGCGTTGTACCTGTGTATGTATGTGTGTGTGTCTGTCCCCTTCTCTGTGCGGGCTACGACACACTACAGTAAAAAAATATTTTTATGCAATTTTATATAGACAAATTTCATGTGTCGTTGTTGTTGTTGTTGTTTCGTTTTGTTGTTGTTGCTTTATTTTTTGCTTAACACGTTTTGTATTTGAATTGAATTATTTGTGTGTTTTTTTTTGTATTTTCTTTCGCTATTTTTGCCGTGCTCGTTGCTTTTGTTGTTGCTTTAGTTGTAGTTGTTGCGTTTGTTGTTGTTGCTGCTGTTGTTGTTGTTGTTGTTGTGTTGTTGTACTTTTAAATAGACGTCGATTTTCTTTGCGCAATTTACATTTTTAGGCACATGATTTCTTCCATTGCAAGCAATTTTGTATTATTTTGTAACTCCAAAATAGACTCTCTCGCTTGCAGTTGCATTTGACAAACAGAGAGAGAGAGATATAAAGAGAGAGAACTCACACTTGATCTGATCAGATTTGATTCGATTCGCAACTGATCTCAATTTATTTTTTTGTTTTCGCACAATTAACCGAACTGAATTTTTTTCTCGCTCTTGTCTCGATTCGTTTTCGTCGTTGTTGTTGTTGTTATTGAATTTAATTGTTGTTAAATTGAATTTAATTTAAATTGTTGTTGTTTTACAGCGAGTGTTGTAAATGTGTAAAGGCTAAAAAAAATTGTGACTCTTTCGCGGCAGCCGCTGGCTTTGCGTTTGCCGTTTGCTGCGTTCCGTTCCGTTCTCAGCTCCGTTCTCCGTTCCGTTCACGCTGCACTGTGTACACGCTCAAAGTTTTTGAAGCGAAATGAATGCCGAGTTCGCAGCAACCAACTGGCAACCGTTTGGCTGGCCAGCGCGGCGAATTTCATTCATTCTGAAATTGTGTGTGCGGCGAAAAGAGCGTAACGTGTGCGCGGCTGTGTGAGTGCCGCTGGCAGCACAGTGGGAAAGCAGGGCATGCCATAGGTGCTGCATAGTCAGTGGTTTGGCAGTGCGCGCAGCGAATTTATGCGTTTTATTAAGTAAATAGATTAAATTATTATTGTTTAATGCGTTATTTGATTGTTTTATTGCTTATTTAATTATTATTTTACTAGTATTCCCTCATATGATCACTGTTTTCCACCACAGCAAACACGTTTCTCGCTGTTCCTACTAGGTACGCTGCGCTCTACACATGCATGCTCTTTGCTGGTGTTTGTCTGCTCTCTCTGTGTGTGCGTGCTCACGTACGCGTTTGATCATTTACGAGAGACACGGCGAATTCTCTCTTTAACTCAATTGTAATTCGCCGCTGCCGCCGCCGCCGCTGCTCGAGTGAATACAAAACAAATTTTGAGCACGACAACACATGGTCGGCCTTTGCTGTAGTCGCCCCCTCCCTGCCCTGCACACCAACAGCGCCCTTGTCCCACATGCAGCGACAACTACTACACACAGGCCTCAAAAGCGCACGAAACGAAGCCTATGCTGCCGCTGCCGCAGTCGCTGTCGACGACGACGACGACGAATTTTCGTACTAAAAACCAACCGGACGTTGCCGCCGCCGCTCCCCGCAGTCGCCGTCGCAGCCCGTCAGCGGCAAACGACGCCAACATAAGCTTTGGGGCTGTGAAGCTTTGTTGGTGTGTGCGCGCCTCTCTCTCTCAGTGTGTGTGTGAGTGTATGTTTGAGAGACTCTCTGCTTGCTTGCTTGCGCGTGTGTGTGTGTGTGTGTAAAAAACGGAAATTGAAAATATGCCAACTTGTAGGCGCGCTCGCTCGCCGCGGCCATGTTGCTGCCGCTGCCGCTGCCTCTGCTGTTGCTGCCGTTACAGACAGTGGACGGGGGGAGGGGGCTCTGCGCGCTGGGGGCACTTGCGACGAAATTCATGTCAGTTTTTTTTTTTTCATTCATTTAAATTTAACAGCAAAACAGCCTCGTCGCAGCCACTGTAGACTGCCCCTGCCTCTGCCCCTTGCGCACCCCACGCAGCGACTGCTCCCCCGCAAACCTGCTCTCCCCCCTGCCTTGTACCGAAACATCCCATTCAATTCCATTCTCTTCCATTCAGGCGACAAATCCAAATTCAATCACTCAAATCAATGTTGTCCCTCTCCCTCTCCCTCTCTCTTATTTATTTTTATTTTATTTGTATTTTTTTCAATGAATCTGCCGCTGTTGCATATTTTCACCGAAAATTTTCAGCGTAGGCCCATATAAAATGCCTCAGCCGCAGCCTCAATGAGCGCGCGCTGCCCATAGCTGTGTGTGTGTGTGTGTGTGTGTGTGTGTTTCGAGTTGGCTGCCAATATGAATGAAAAATACGCACACAGCAAGGCGAAAGTAGCTACAAAAACTGCGGCTGTCTATGCATGGATAGCTGCAGCTGCCAAGTGTGTGTGTGTGTGTGTGTCTCTCGCCGTGTGTGTGTGTGTGAGTGTCTGTAGCTGAATGTTGCATGAGGTAAGCATAAGTCGTTGTTGTTGTTGTTGCTGCTGTTGAGTGTGGTGTGAGTGGAAAAGTTAACAAGCGGCGAGCACAGCCAGGCAAATCATGCACACAAGTCAGGCAAAGAGAGAGCAAGAGCGGGAGAGAGGAAAGCAAAGAGAGCAAAGCTTAGACTGAGCATAAATGTTAAATAAATAATATTTTAAATAAATTTTCATTTATAACCTCATTTAAGCACGCACAACTCTCTCTCTTTATCTCCTTCTCTCAGCACACTGTGCAAACGGCATTCGCCTGGCGAGCAGCGCAGTCAGCGCGCGTGTAGGTGATATTGAAAGGCAAACACAACAAGAAAAGCAACAACAACAACAACGACGACTGGTTCAACGTTGTCTGCTCGCGTCGCGTCGTTTCAGAGTTGCCGAGTGCGCTGCGCAGTCGGTATCAAAAGGAAAATAACACGACTCTGCGGCGCGTTGGCAACTGTGGTGTGCGCACTGGCAGCAGCAGCGGCAGCAGCAGCAGCGACGACGACGACGACTTCAAACTGAAATCTCAAAACCAGTAGCACTTTTCTTGGCTTCGACATAAAAAAAAGAGTGCGCGGCAACAATAACAACGACAACAACAGGCGACTGCGATGCCGACGGCGACGTGCGTTGAGAGAGAGAGAGAGAAGAAAAAAACAACAACGACAACGACAAAAAGTTAAAGCGAGCGTGAAGAGTTGTTTGTTGTCTAATAAGCCAAGCCTCAAAAGCAAAGAGCATGCGAGAGAGGGGGAGAGCGGGAGAGCAGGCAAATCGGATCGCCTGGAGATAACGACTAACTCACACACATACACACATACACAGAGAGACAGACACGCACACACACTGAGAGAGAGAGATACACAGACTACTGGGTGCCATGCTGCAGATTAGCATGAACTTTTCAGTGTAAAATAGCAAGCGAATTCACTGCACATAGAAGCGGGCAGAATATAGTAGAAGAATATATTTATATGTATGTATGTATGTGTAGTAGTTATGGCATAGTATCAATATGGCTTATTAAGCATATGCGCACACACATACATGCGCACATATGTAAATAAATGTATGTGCCGCGCGCTGTTTGTATTTTATGTACAAACACACACACACACAGACGTATAGGCTCGCCGTCGCTCGACACTCGAAACTTCCTCTCCAATGCCACAAGAGACTCAACTCGTTTCGTTGTTGAGTGGGAGAGAGAGAGAGAGAGCGCGCGGGAGCATGAAATCACAGCGCAACGAAGGCGAATTTGTCCACTCAAGCGAATTTGCGCATTGAGTCAAAGAGAGCGGGAGCACACAAGGCACGCGGCGAATTCATGGCACTCGCTCTCACTCACTTGCCCAGAGTCGTTTTTATGAATGAAACCGATTATAATGAATGGAGGCCTGCGCTAGCACCGCTGCCAACGTCGCTGCCGCTGCTGCTGCCTGCTGCCGTTTGTCGTGTGGGCTGGCAAAGACAAAATTTGTTTTTGCTTTTGTCTTATTAAAAAAATTGTTGTTTCTTCTCTCGCTCTCTCTCTCTCTCTCGTTTGCTTTGCTATTTTATTTAATGCTATATTATTGATTGTCTTGTTTTTTACGCTTCCATTGAGCAAATTGCATTTTTTCTTAGCTCGTTTTTTGTTTTTTTTTTTTTTTTTCTTTATTTTTTTTTGTATTTTTGGTGCTCAACAGACACGTCGTCGCCCGTCAACGAGGCGAGGCGCGGCGACAGCACACACACACAGTCACACACACATTGCCACATTAAGAGAGCATATTAAAACTCGATTTTATGTAGATTTGGTATCTTTTTGGTATATACCAAACGCAATTTTTGGTCATAATGAAACTGCGACACTTTTTTTGGTTCGAAACTTTTGCCCACATCTTCTCCAGCCCACGATATCTACGATACCTACGACACCAACTGCCCATAAATAACTGACTATATGAATGTGAATACATTCGAAAGATTCACAGAGATATTCACACTAGCCGGCGGCATATTTTAGATCAAGTTCTTTGCGGGTTTTCCCCTCTAATTTCTTTCTAACCTCCAAAAATGGTAGATTCCCAGAATTGGGTCACCCTAATGCAATTTTAACGACTGAAAATCTCCATAATATCTGCCTAAGAGTTATGAATGATATGCCTTGTTTAGTTAGAGGTTTTTCCCAGCGAGAAAGTCAAGAATTTCTTGAGATCTTTTGGTATTTTCTGCTTATATTATTCTTTATAGTTGCTGTAATCTCTATAGGGTATTGTCTCACAAAGAAAGTCAAGAATTACTTGAGATACTTTAGTATTAATTTTATAGTATTCTGTATACAGTTTCTATAGTCTTTATAAGTTATTTGCATGGTATTTTTTTAGTTTTATTTTTATATAGTTTCTATAGTTTTTTTTAAGCTTTTTCCAGAGAGCAGAGAAAATCAAGAATATCTTGAGATATTTTAATATTATCTTTAAATTACATATACCAACTATGCAGGTCTTATAGATCGCCATAAAGCACTCTCCGTGCGTTCCTCCCCCTCTATAAAGTTAGTATAATAAATGCATATTTAAATTACCAACCAAATTTGGTCTGACCGTAGGTTCAAAATCTTTGCCGAGTCAGCTGAAAATTTGTTAAATGTGAAGCAGTCGCTTTTTGGACTCCCCCCTCTCTGGGCCTACCCTGCTATGCGATTTGCATATACCAAAAAAAGAAAAAAAAACTTGGAAAGTTCTCGCAAACCGTCGGCGCAGGCGAAGGCGAAGGCGAGGGCGACGGCGTTGGTGGCTCACGCCATGAGAAACTCTTTGATTTTTTTTTTTTTTTTGATTTTTCAATAACTCTTTGAAGCTAACAAATCGTACAATATAATGAAAACGCCAACCCGTTTCCGTGCCATTAAAATACTGTTAAAAAGCCCACGAAAATTGGGGGAATGTTGCTTATGGGGCAAAAACTGATCAATTTTCCAATTTATATATATATATATATATATACATATATATATATAGTACTCTCTGTGCGATAAACAAATATTATATTATGTTATATAGTCCATGAGTATTACGTATGCTTGGGGACTGAAACACTTCGCGTCGTGTTCTCTTCATATTTCCATTTTAGCCGGAAATCCCGTCTCAAGAACCCGCCCGGAAATTCAGCTGGAAAATATTTCACATTCACAATTTGGCGAAAATGGTATCGTAGCATTTTGTTATTATTTTTATTAAATTACAGCGATCTTACGACGCGGCACAAATACTTTTCCTGGTATTACGGAATTCACTTTCCGTTGCACGTCAATTGTAACTGAGAACCTTCGGCTTAGGTGTATTTCTTATAGATGTTCTACATTTTATTAAACATTACTCATGTGACCCACAATATTTTCACGAAAAGTGCAGGAAGTATAAGAAAACAAGTGGATATGGCTACAGTCGAGCGCTCGACAGTAAGATACCCTTCTCCCAATTTTCTAAATCTGTTATAAATGTGTAACTACACTACATATAGCTTACTCGCTCGCACACATACAGCGACGCGCGTAAAGAGTAAAGCGACACGACGCAATGTTGACGTCGACGTCAATTGCTCAAAGCAGCGCGCAGGCTGCTGCTCGTACATTTGTATTGAAAACGTTGACTAGAATAACTCCTGTGTTATTGGTCCGATCGGATTGTAATTTGGAGAATATGTTCATATGACATTTACCATTATACATACCAAAGCAGAACTTTATAAGTTGAATACTTTGCTTAATAATCACAAATTACCGATTTGCGGGGGCGGTGGGCGTGGCATCAAACATTTGAAATAAACTTCATCTGCTTGGGAAATATGGGAACCTCCATGCCAAATTTGGTGTCTCTAGCTCTTTTAATAGCTAAGATCCGTTGTCTCAAACAGACAGACGGACAGACGGACAGCAGGACAGACGGACAGACGGACAGACGGACAGACAGACGGACATGGCTCAATCGACTCGGCTAGTGATCCTGAGCAAGAATATATATACTTTATGGGGTCTGCCACGCCTCCTTATGCCTGTTACATACATTGCACAAAGTTAGTATACTTTTTGACCATTTTCAATGGTCGAAGGGTATAAAAATGATGAAATATGTAAGAAAACTGAATCATATTATATTAATGGGATGAGAAAATAATAATTGGGCAGTTCTGTCTCATTTCAAGCTGAATTTCCAACTATGTTTAGCACATATTAAAATGGAACCCAAGTTGAATATTTCTTGAAAATTTCAACTTTATAATGTTGTCTCTTTAGAAAGAGTTTCGTCTAGAATTTCGAGGCAATTTATTAAAATTTGAGAAAACTTCAGAAATGATCTCAAACCTTATATATAATTTTATTTAAACCTTTTATATGTTGTATAAAGAAAATACTTAAGGCAGAATCTTTTCATAAATAATATATTTAGAGATGATATACTATAGTATCAAAGTTGAGATTTAGCGCGATTTGATTGATAATTTTATATTTCACAGTATTCCAACTGTGCCGAAACTTAAGAAACTAAAATATAATAAAGATATTTCAATCTTGAGTAATAAAATATTCCTGAGATTGTGAGATAAATAAGATGTATAGGCTAAATCTTTCACAAATTTTGAACAGTTCTAATGAATAGATTCCAAAAGGAACGTGAAGAATTGCGCAGCTATAGAGAAGAATTGGTAACTCTCACCACGGGAGACCCTACGACATGATGTTGCAGGCAAATTGTGCGGGTGTTTCCAAGCGGGACAGAGTCTGAAGACACTCAAGACCCGCCAGCTGGATGCATTGAGGCTTATTCACAAATAGCCGAGCCCGTTCAGACCCGACTCTGGCCCTAAATGGCGCTCAGCGGGCAGCGGAAATGTGGCCAAAATGAAGACAGTTGACACACCCGCGGAATGCCACAGATTGTCTCAGAGGGAAGGAATGAAAGAGAGAAAGAAAGACTGAACCCTGAGACACGGGTCCAGCTACAGAATCCAGGTCCAGATCCCGCGCCTGGAATGCCATGCAACAGTAGCCACATCCGCTGTCAACCTGCAAAATTAACGCAGTTATTCACGCAGCTCTCCCTCCCTCTCTCTCCTCTCTCTCTCTCTCTCTTTCTCTCTCTTTCTCTCTCTTTCTCAAAGCTTGCGAGGAGCAGCTGCTCGTCGAGAATTGAGCTTATGGGCAACGCCTCGAGACCGATCCCTGCAAAAAGCAAAACTGTGTCTGCCTGATCTTGATTTCAAGTCATTATGATACCGAATTCGAGAAATAACTCCAGCCGGGTCTACCTAAGCGAACTCTCTGACAGTCTGCGACAGGCGAGAGGAGAAGGAGGAGACTGGAGGAGGAGGAGGCTGGAGAGGAGGCAAATGGAACCAATTCAATTTCGTTGGCATTCAACGATTCGTTCAGCTGTTGGAATTCCCCGACTACTGTTTCGCATACTGTTCCCTTTTTTTTTGGGTAAAAGATTATCATCGTGCATAATCAGAGGGCAGCAAATTAAGATACTTTGATGATATGAAGAAAGAAGAAGGTATAGTTAAGAAAAGATTACTAAACAAAGTAAGACGAACTAAGTCTGCAAAGTGTTTGAATTTTAAGGGGATTTTTATTTGTTTATAAAGTAAAATATATATATAACAACTTCCTCTTTAAAATAGGGTTCCAAATAAAGTTACTTATTTGATATAGAGCAAAATGAAACTATAGTTTTGTATAGAGTTAGTTCCACAACTATTCCATGTAGCTGAAACTTGGTTTTACACAAGGTAGATAAGGCAAAACACCTAACTATTTCTTAAAAATAAACCAGAATTCCTTGAAACTGCATTTCCCAAATTCTCACTTTATAAACTCAAAGCAATTCCCCATAAATTGCATTTCGGCAGTAGGAAATATTAGAAAAGCTGCAGAATTCCCGGAAAAAATAGTACATTAGAGAACTGTAAGCAAAGACCTGAATATGGTATAAGCTACAGTTCTGGGAATTACGATTTAATATAGTTACTAAGGCATTGCTAAAACGTGTTTTAATTGCAGAAATACGTGGTAAAGGAATCTTTGACAATGCAAGATTGTGTGGAGAAAGTCTATTACTTTTATTCCTGGAAAAGCAGCTGAGGCAAATATGCTAGGGATTGCTGGGCAGGATTTATTTAATATATATAGAGATAAAGCGTATTTTAAACTGTACTTACCAATTGAGCTGCGGCGCTTGAACTGTAAATTGAATTGTTTTTTCAACTTGTTATACAGTTTTATTATATATATCTGTTTATTTATATAGAACTGTTTATTATGCACTATTTAAAACTATTAAAATATGCATAGATTGTTAATTATTTTAGCTGCCTTATCAAATGAAAACTGTGCGCAAACTTTGATACTAATTTAAGATTTTAATTAGTTAATAATTTGCATAGTTAATAAGTTTATTTTAATTGTAGAATAAAGTTTATTTAGTAGTTTTAATAGAATGTTTATTAACTTTTACACTTATGCACTATATTATTAACTTTTGAGGGCTGTAACTGTCACTTTCTTCTAAATATTACACATACGCAGTGTGGCACGCGCTTTGATTTTTTTATTCTTATTTTTTTATGCGTTTTAATGTCTTCTATTTAATTGCGTGCTCAATCGAACTGAAGGAGGGGAAACTGGGAACCTTTGGCTGAAATTGATATGCAGCACACTCTGAAGTGGAGACAAATTCTCGCCGAGATTTCGATTGCGTTGAATGCAGCCTGACGCGCGTCCATAGACTGAGACGAGGCTGCACGACATTTGCATCGAGAAAGTGCCACGGATTGTGCCTGTGCCTGTGCCTGCAGCGACGAGTGCAGTCGGCTCCGAGCAGGCTGCTCGTGCCATGGAGCCGACAGGATGTGGACACGAGTGTGCAGTTCGCGCCAGGCACGAAGCCTGCTCGGACACGATGGCAGTGCGTGGGACTCGGTCTCCTGCTCGGCACGTCTGAAGTTGATGTTGATTCGGATTCGGATGTTGATGTTGATGTGGCGAATGCAGCTGGACAGGCTGCTCCAGCTCCAGCTACAGTTCCTGCCTGCAGCTCCAGCTCCTGCTCCTGCTCCTGCCTGCTTCTCATGTTCATTTTTTAGGTTCTTTAATTGGATTTGCCTTTTTGGAAGGGGGACTATATATATTTTTGGTACAGTTTGGCTATTTGTGTGCTGACCCTGTCAGCTAAAGGGTTCAATCCGCTGCGCCCCTCCTGCAACCCCTCCCCCTCCCTCTCACCCCCTCTCGAGCTCACTTCATTTGCCGCCAATGAACGCGCTGTGTTCAAGGTCAGGCAAGGTTTGACGGCCATTTTGAATATGCTGCTCTGTTCCGTTCAATGGCCGCCCCAAAAGCGACGCTCGCTCTGCCTGCACAGGCTGCACTTCCTGCCCAATGAGACCGACCCTGAGCCGGAGCCGTAGCCGTAGCCGGAGACCGCCTGCTGCGTTGGCGTCGCGTTGCCTTGGCAACGTCCTTCGATAGGCGTAACCTCGACATTGGCTCCGTGTGCAGCTTTGGGGGTTGTTGCAGCGCGCGCTGCACTGCGCTCAAGGTCACACACACATATATGCATATATATATATGTATATATAGCCAGCGCCAGCTGATATCCAGAGTTACCCTCGCACCTGCAATTATATCGAATTTCATCAATTTAAATCGCAATTTAATCGAATTGGCGCGTTTATAGCATTTTATCTGCTTTATTATATATATTCCTATAATATATATATAGTTCTGAACAACATCCGGTCTCATCGAGTCTCGTGCGAGCCAACAAATTAGAACAAATTTCGCTTGCCTGCATATGTCTGCTTTAATTTTGGATTGAATTATCTTTCAGATTTTGTCTTGCACATGATGATGATGATGATGATATATGTTTTACTTTAGTTTTACATGGTATATTTAATTTTCCATTAGTTACGTTTCAGTGGAACTGTCAAGCAGAATTACAAGTGAAATTCTTGATGTTTTTATAGAGATTACATTGGTTTAGCATCTCTGAGAGTTGTAGGGCCGATTCTAGAGCAAGATTTGGCCATAAACCTCTTTATCTATTGCTGATCTATTTAGTAGTATTGTTTATAACATAATATACATTGTATATTTTATCAGAAAACTATTTACAGAGATCTGAACATTATTTGAGATTAATCTCTGGAGAATTCTAATTTAGTCAAACATTATTAAAAGTTTTCAAGCTTATATCATACCCATATCATTATATAGAAGACTTAAACATTGTATAACTGGGAATTCTTGAAATTTAGATCTCTGTCAATCGATTTAATGAGAAATATCTTTCAAGCAAGTAATTCTTTTAAGTCTAAAAGTTTCCATAATATTTTTATGATATTTACGTGATTATTTTGCTCATTATAATAATAATATATATAGAACAATGATTGTTTTATAGCATTTCTTTATTATTGCAGCGATTCTCTCGCTCTTTACGTTGACCTCTCTATAAGATTGTTTTTCTTTTTATAACCGAATAAATCTTAGAAATGAATGAATGAGTGCCAAAGAATATGAATGAATGAACCCTTCAGAATAATTGTGAATCCATGAGGGCACTCGCTACGCTATGAATCAAATCGAAATGATGAATCAATTGAATAGATCCATAGAGATTCATTGCGCTGCGTGGCATACTTGAGATACACACACTCTCCCTCTCTCTCTCTTTCCCTCTCTGGCATTCATTCAGCGTGCTGTGTGAAAAGTAAAAGATACAAGATAGATATAGTATGGTATATGTAATACGTGTATATATTGAAATTGGCTATACGAAAATCAGAGGAGGAGGCTGTAAGTGGCTTTGACTTTGTTGTGCTGCTTTTTGGGAGGTTGTTTTCGGCCAGAGGGAGGGAGGGGCGGGGGACGCGCACAAATCTACAATAAATTCTGTCTGACGTCACAAGTGTCCTAGATAATCAACAACAACGTCGAGGTGAAATGTATAAACATGAAATCATGGCAAATACGAGTACATATAGCGCCAGCGAAAAGATACACAAACAAAGCGAGTGAGAGGAAAAGCACGTGCATTTGGCAGCACATTTTGGAAGCGGAAGCTGCTGCCTGTCTGCTTGCTGCCTGCTGCCTAATGACGTTGATTTGATTTTCATTTTCATTCGCATTTTCCTTGGCCACTTTTGTGTTTTTTTTGCCTCGAATTGACTTTTATTTCTCCTTTCATTCATGTCTTTCACTCACACACATGCGCCTCGCTAAGCCATTAAGCTGCCTCGCTCAAGTGGCCACGAATCCTTTTCGCCTTTGCCCTCTCTCCCTCTCTCTCCTTCGCTTTTTCGCTGTTCGTTTTTCTCAATGAAATTTCCACCCACCCTGCAGCAGCGTAGAAGGTTGCGCCACAGCCGCAGCGCCGCCTGTTGCCCTAGTTCCACGTTCCACGTTCCACACATGACGCAGCAGCCAACAACAACAAGGAGAGAGCGAGAGAGAGAGAGAGAGAGAGCGAGCGAGGCAGCCATTGTTGTGGATGCCATTCAGTGCGAGCCTTGTGAATGAAAGCGCTCGCTTTGCTCTCTCGCTTGCTGGCTGTGTCACTGCTGCTGCTGCGCTCTCTGCCCCCTCGTTCTCTTTCGCTCTCTTCCCCTCTCCTGCTCTCCCTGCTGCCTTTTTCAATGGGCAGCTTAGCTGCTTCGTGTCGTCATTGAGTACGCCTTGAATTCATCCCGTTTGCGCTGTCGGGATGCCTCACCCAGCGGGAGTGCAGCGACTGCCCGCCAGCCTGCTCCTCCTCCTTCTCCCCTACGGATTTATACGCATCCCTGAACTCACAAAAACCCATTGAATCGGTACAGTTTATATGCATGAGCAGCTAAATAAACCTTTGCGCGCACATTTAATTAAATTTTATCGTAGCCTGAAATTGATTTATTTTAAAATAATTTTCCGTTTTACTGGAATTTTCCTATCAGCAGTTTCTCCTGCCTATAAAATATCATATTTACATTCACAACTGCTGCATAATCCTTGAGAGAACTTAATCAAATCTGCTGCAATCGTCGCCTTGGTTAATTGACGCACTTGCCGCTGCACATAATCCTTGGCATGCGCTGCTGCAGCTGCTCCATGTGTCCATGCTACTTATAGTTGCGACACAAACGTCCTTCCAGGTTGAACGACCTGACCCAGTTTCTCTGCAGGCAGCGGCGCTCCCATTCACAAGCGGCGACACGGAGCGCATCCTTGGCCAGCAGCATGAATGAAAAGAGGAGCTGCTGCTGCTGCTGCTGCACTGCGCATGCTGCTGCTGCTGCTGGGTCAACAGACTCTGCATGAAGGTTACACGCCCAGCTCGGGCTGTGACGTCATTGCTGACACAGTTATTATTATTATGTTTATTATAGAGCAGGCTAAAAAGAGAGAGAAAGAGACAACGTTCCTTTTGTTCGATTTCTGTTTTTTGTACAACTTTTATTTTATTTTATGTTATTCATTAATTTTCTCTCACAGGCAAACACAAAAAAAAGCAAAAAATTTCATGCAGTTTTTTTTAGGATGACAAAGGCGACTGTAAACCATAAGCTAAGCTACAATAAAGAAGATAAGTCGGCCTGCAGCAGTCTCGATACGAAGTAGTTGGGAGTAGACACACTAGTGAACAAAATACTAAGCACACTTGGGCTATAACTCAATAGGAAATATCTGAAGAAACTTTTCCAGAAGTTTAAGAAAGATTTAAAAGGAAAATGTCAAGCGTGTGCCTATTATTTTGCACACTAGTGTATTTCTAGCTGTTTTCTAGCTGCATCTTCTTCTTTCGTGCTGGGATTGGGTATGGGTTGTACGCTTGTGATGTTTAGAGAATCTCGAAGAGCTTCTTCAGCTCCACCATCAACGCCCAATCGGCCTTGATCAGATCATCACGGAAGTAATCCTTGCAGGCGTCAATGCTCTGGCGGGAGATCTATAAAGAAAAAGAAAAATATATTAGTTATAGCTTCAAGCAAACTTATCTATCTATGAGTTACAATCTATAAAAGTATCTTTAATCGTTGCATCCGCTTTGTTGTTGTCTCCTCTTTTGTTAGTTGACAATTCCAGAAAATTCTCATTTTCGCTCGATGCATATTAATTTTCTTATCGCACTGCTGCATACTTTATTGTTTCCCCGACTCTCTCCCTCTCTCTCTCTCTCTCTCTCTCTCGAATATGGCACCATATCGGATAATGCAGCCGACAATAATGGCAATGGCTTTGCATATTAAATCGCATTGCGCATAAGGCAGCACAGCACAGTAAAGTGCGATATTATCGAGTAATCCGATATCTCTACGAGTTGTTACTATAAACAGGTTTTCTTTATTTACGTGGCACCCCTTGCCACCCCCTTCCTCTTTCTCTCTATGAGTTTTGACTTTTATCTACACTCATTTAGCACTCATAACTCTGCAGAGACATTCATCGCATTTTCATAAGGAATGCGACTTTATTTTGTAGTACTTTTCCTTGATTTATTTTATATTTTTCAATTTTTAAGATCTCTATACTCTGGAGGCTCTTGTGAGCTTCCTATGTGCATAACTTTCTCAAAAATCATACGATTTTCGTTTGGTTTAGCATTTTTTTCATGGTTTCGATTCTAGTTTGATTCTGCATTAAAATATATTCGATTTTAAAGAATTCATTTTTTCGTCAATTTTTCCATACCTACCCCTTATAAAAATTTCAAAAATTGTTCAAAATTTAAGATTTGTATTTTTTGATGCAAATCGATTATAATATTCAAAACTAACATAAAAATCTATACCAGAGTGATTTTGGAGCCAAATTGTGGAAAATATCGCAAATAAACCGTTTTTCAGGTGCTCAGCGAACTATAGACTTATCGGCTTCTTGCGCTCATAAATTTGTTAAGAATCTATATATTTCTCGTAAGGTAAGATATTTTATGTATATTATGCCTTTCTATTCTATTTTCCTTTTAAATTTAATTAAACAGTGGGTGAAAAGTTGAAAATTTGGATTATTTTCCATAATTAACCCTATCTAAATTTTCGAAAATTGTTCAAAAATCAACATATTTATTTCCTATGCATATTGATCGAATATAAGTTAAATAAATCGCTGGCAAATACATTTCCAATCTAAAATGTGCATATTATTAAGTATAAAATCTATTTTAAGTTATCCAAATATGGTTTATTAACTAGAAACTGCTACAAAGTCTTAAAAAAACTACATAATGGCAGCAAGAGAGGAAGGGGTAGCTATTTGAAAAGGGGTGCCTGCACTGGTATTTGGGTTGCAGTCCGGCGTTGAAAAGCGGGTCGCCAAATGCGTCAGAATCAGTGATAAAAGTCAAAGCTGCGCTGAACCCACAAGGGGGCAGAGAGAGGGGAGAGAGGGAGGGGGGAGAGAGAGCACACGCAACTGGGTCAAGTGAGTAGCCAAAAAGTGGGTTAGTGCTGCGACGACGACGACGACGACGACGTCAGAAGTCAATGAACGATGTGGCGCAGCGCAGCTCTGGGTTGCAAGTGCATTGCCGTGGAAGGTGAAACGTGACGTCAGCCCGAGCCAGGCCCAGCCCAGGCTTGGTTAAACAGGGTGGGGCGGGGCTGGGCTGAGCTGGGTAGGGGGAGGGTTGCCTGGAGGTCGCCGCACCTCGTTGGGGTCAGCCATGACATAATACCCTTTGATAGCATATGAAAAGAGGCAGCAGCATTGAGAGCTAAAAATAGCTAAATGTGGCTGTAAATAGATATGACTGCCAGGGGGGAGGAGGAGGCGGAGGAGGAGGGGCACAGCGCGTCCTTGGCATGCGTGCGTTTTTTACGGCCAGAATTATACAAGTTGGCAGAGAGGGGGGAGGAGGCAAACAAGCATTTTTAACAGCAAATTAATTGAATCAAACTCAACAGCAAAGTGAAGCTCAATGGGCAATTACACAAGCAGCGCCCCCTCCCCCGCAACCCCCTGCCACTGCCTATCACGCCCCATTACCACCCTGTGCGTTGCTGCTGCTGCTGACGTCACTGATGCCATCGCATTGATAAGCAGGCAGCGCACTAAAATAGCGCGAAAATTAAGTTCATTATCGATTCGAGTTGCCACTTCCCTCTCTCTCTGGCACGCCCACGCCTCTGTCCCCTGACCTTCGATCCCCCTCTCTCTCTTTCCCTCTCCCTCTCGCGACTGACGTAAGCATTTTTATACCCTTCGACCATTGAAAATGGTCAAAAAAGGGTATACTAACTTTGTGCAATGTATGTAACAGGCATAAGGAGGCGTGGCAGACCCCATAAAGTTATTCTTGCTCAGGATCACTAGCCGAGTCGATTGAGCCATGTCCGTCTGTCTGTCCGTCTGTCCGTCTGTCCGTCTGTCCTGCTGTCCGTCTGTCCGTCTGTCTGTTTGAGACAACGGATCTTAGCTATTAAAAGAGCTAGAGACACCAAATTTGGCATGGAGGTTCCCATATTTCCCAAGCAGATGAAGTTTATTTCAAATGTTTGATGCCACGCCCACCGCCCCCGCAAATCGGTAATTTGTGATTATTAAGCAAAGTATTCAACTTATAAAGTTCTGCTTTGGTATGTATAATGGTAAATGTCATATGAACATATTCTCCAAATTACAATCCGATCGGACCAATAACACAGGAGTTATTCTAGTCAACGTTTTCAATACAAATGTACGAGCAGCAGCCTGCGCGCTGCTTTGAGCAATTGACGTCGACGTCAACATTGCGTCGTGTCGCTTTACTCTTTAGCGCGTCGCTGTATGTGTGCGAGCGAGTAAGCTATATGTAGTGTAGTTACACATTTATAACAGATTTAGAAAATTGGGAGAAGGGTATCTTACTGTCGAGCGCTCGACTGTAGCCATATCCACTTGTTAAGTAATTATCATTGTTAATCAAATGATTGGGCCGCAACGGAAGTTGCCAAGACCTTTTAACGCCAGCACACTCGACCATGTAATTTGATAAGCCAAAGGCAGCAGAGGGGAGGTAGGAGCAGGGAGGGAGGAGGAGGGGCAACTAGCTAGCCAAGGGAATGGCGCATTGCCAAAGTTTAAGTGTTTTTTCATTCGCCTCTTCTAGACTTCTCCAAGTGCGATAGCGCTGTGGGGGCTCTCTTGGTGTACCCGGAGTGTACCTGCTGCTGCTCCCTGCCCGTACCCGTACCCAGGTGCAGGTGCCAGGTAGGGGCACTCACTCAGTCAATGGCCGGAAACCGACGGCAATAACAACAGCTTTGATTGCCCTACTCGACTGTTAAGCCAACACCTTATCGAGCAAGATTGTCAATTTTGAATTGGCCAATTATTGTGTGTTGGCCATAAAAAAGCTAAAAGCTATAACCGCAACAAAAAAAAGTAACTAAAAAACGGAAGAATACTAGACGATAATAATGTCGCTCGTATTCATTGACAACAGTCGAAAAATAAACTAGAAAAAGATTATGTTGAGGCTGGAAAATTACTATACTATCTCAGACCGAGTACGGCCTTATCGATAGAAAACATGTTAGCAGGGTTACACTCATGTTTTTATTGCCTAAGACCATGGATTTCCATTGTGGCAAAAACTTATGGGTTTTTTGTATGATAACAAGAAAAAATGCATGTTCTAGCTTGAAAATTGAATTTGGCTTTAAATTTTTATAGTTTAAAGAGGGGGTAGTGGGCGTGGCTGAATTCTAAAAGCAAACTGCAATACATGAAAGTGTTTACACCAAATTTGATGGCTCTAGCTCTGCTAATCTCTAAGATCTAGGCGTACATACAGACAGTCCAGCTTTAGAATTGATTTTAAACGATTAACAGGGGCGGTAGAGGGCGTGGCTATAATATAAAGCCAAGCTGCAATACGTACAAGTGCTGTCAACAAATTTTAGAGCTATAGCTCTGCTAATCTCTGAGATCTAGACGTTCATACAGACAAAATTGGCTAAATTAACTCATTAAATGAGAATAAAGAGTTTTATAGGCTTGCAAATGCATTTTTTTTATATCTTAGGCCTCAAACTTACCTTGCTCACTAGCATATCGTCCGCCTCAAAGTGTCGACCAAACATTTTGGGGGATTCGCCGGGAATCGGTTCGATTTTGATGCAAATCTCTTGGCCTTTGCGTGCAAATTCAATATTCTTGTGATTCGATTCGATGGAGGTCACCACGCCGATGTCCACGAACTGCAGAAAGAGAGGGAGAAAGAGAGGGGAGTGAGTATAGATAATACGGGCTGAAAATAGTTGCGAAAAGTAACATAATAATTGGAGTACGACGACGACGATTGCGAGTACGTTGGGGCTTATCAGCGCATCTGGCACAAGCCTGGCGAGCGTGTATGTGTGTGTGAGTGTGTGTGTGTGTGCTGGGCACTTCCTTAATACTCTGCACTGATAAACAGAGTGGGTGTTTTGGCTAAATGGGTGTTTACAGCGGGTTAGATAACGCCGCCCTCGAGCTGGGGGCAGCAGCAGCGTTGCGCTCTATCGCTCTATGGGCAAAGTCATTGAACCAAATTGTGAGTGTGTGTGTGTGCGAGTGTGTGTGTGTGTGTTGTTGTTGTCGTAACTCGTTTGCACTCAGCAACAACAAAAACAACAAATTAAACACAGGAAACTGTTGCCAACCCAACAACGCCAGCATAGACTGCGCTGCGCTGCCTGCGCCAGCGTCAACGTTTCCTGTGGGCGCCCCAATGGCGGCCACGTCGCGCCGTCGCCGTCGTCGTCGTCGTCGTTTGCTTCATTCGTATTTCATTCAAACCAAATAAATTATTGAAATTCTCTTTCTTTTTTTTTGGCTTGTTGCTATCGGTGCAAATAGCTACAACACATTTACATACATAGGCAGACACACACACAGAGAAGAGAGAGAGAGGGAGAGAGCGAGAGACAGAGACAGCGACAGCGCGAGGGGGCGCATTTGTCACCATTTCCTGTCGTTGATTACTCATACGCTCCGTTTTCAGCTCGCTCTACGCTGCCCTCGTCGAATTTTCATTAAATGTGTTAATTTATTTCCATTTCCACACAGTTTTTCACAGCAGGGGGAAGGGCTTAATCAAGTGGTATATGACTTAAGATATTATAAAAATCAATGTTATTATGCAGTTTTTTTGCTTTTCATTCATAGTTCTGCCCCTTCTTTCTTTCTCTCTCTGTGTTTCAACGTTTATCTAAAAATATGATTTATATTTTTTTTTGTACAGACCGGATGTCGTCTATTTTCATACAAGAACAACAACAACAAGAAGGAGAAGGAAAAGAGAAGAGAGAGCAGAGCACGAGAAATTCACAATTTATTGAACTATTTACGAGGTGTACTCGAACAGTTTGCTACAGTGGGACAGATAAAGCAATTAGCAGTTATTGATTAATCATATTATTTTGGAAACTCCCTCACACTCAGCTTTCTTTATCTCTTAACTTGAAATTTTAATTTTTATTTTTTCAGCTTTTTTTTGGGTTTTTTTTTTTTTGTTTTTTGGAAGCTCGCAGTGCAGTTGGCAACGCAGGAAACACTAAATTAGCTGCCCGACTGACTGAGAGAATTACGACATTGCGACAGAGAAACATGTGTATATATCTATCTCTATATATCCCTCTCTCTTTCGCACGCTGTGTGTGACAAATCAGAGTGCCAAAATTTGCTACATCCGTCATAACAGACGCCAAATAAATACAAATATATAAAGATATATATATAAATTCGAAAAAAGAGCTACAGCTGTGAAACTGGCTTGGATGTTTTTTTTTTTAGCTTGAAACAAGCCAGATATACAGACAGAGAACTTTGGCAACGTCATCGCTTTCGGGCAGCTGCAAACAGTAGCGGGTTCTATAGACACGACAGTTCTTTGGGATCCTCAACTCTTCAGTTCTCAATTATTCAATCTTTGGACACATCCCCACATCATCGTCTGTTTACAGTTCTTCTTTCTATGCATTTCAAATGAATCCAAGAAGAGGCAGCGGCATAAACAAACATTCGACAAGAAGAAGAAGAAGAGGAAGAAGCTGCCTACGTCATATGCTTTTCTTTCCCCCTCCTCCTCCTCCTGCTCCCCCAGAATACTTGAGGCTGATTCAAGTGTTTGTTCATTGCCCACACTCAATGTTAGCTGGACATAAGCATTGACCCAGGGCATATACATATAATAATGATATAGCAGCTAAAACTTAAGATCTATCTGTAGCTAAACTAAGCTGCTTCTCTATACGGTTTCCTACCTAATGAGTCCATGACATTTCATTAGATTAGTTCGCAGCTGCATCGCAGCTCATCTGCAACGCCTTCGCCAGCAGCAGCTACAACACCTGGAAGACTGTGTAGGAGGGGGGAGGGGGGTCAGCAACTGTCTAGTCATGCTCATTAGCATCCGCTACGCCCACGTTGCATCTGTCTGCACCATCAGCCTCAGCTTCAGCTGCAGCTCCAGCTCGTAGGAGGCCAAAGCCACAGAAGACCTTTCTTTCACTCACTCACAGGAAGTCTGTGGGCTACGAAATTGAAGTATCAAAACTCTCAGGTGGGTGCTGCAAAGTGCCAACCGGTGGCGACAACAACAACAACAACGACGACGACGAGAGATTTCAACGCATTTTCATTGATAAGCAAAGTGCATTGCGGCGCTGCTGCTCAAAATACCCTGCTTTATGTGGGATTTTTATTTTTATCAAATCGGAAACACTTAAGAGATATATATTTATCAGTTTGAAAGGCGAGTGCAAAACCATAATGCATGAAAACAAGTTAAGAAAAGCTACAGCAGCGTGTGCTAGACTACTAAATACCCTTTAAATATCTGCTATGTTGCATACTTTCAAACTGAGAGCGAAAGTACTCAAACTATTTCTTAAATAACTTGAACAACTTGTAAACAATTTTAACTAAATTTACATAAAACATTACTAGAGTTATAAAGTTTGTATACAACAAGTTTCAAAGTTGTAACCTCAATATAACGCTTTAAAATCATTTTTTTAGAAATTTCAAAAGACATGACACAATTCTAAAATATGCTTGAGCTGCATTATATAGTAAGACATATTGTCACTAAATTTGATAGCTCTAGCTCTTATAAACTCTAAGATCTAGTTGCTCAAACAGACACACATGGTTATAAAGTATCGCCTGTTGATGCTGATCTAACTAAAAACATTATATACCCTTTATATTTTTAAAAATACGCCTGCTATAAACCCGCTCGATCGAGATACTTATCAACTGATTAAATGGGGAAAAATAATCAAAAAACAATATGCTATGCAATTGACCATCTGCTTTGGGGCGACAAAACTAACTGACTAATCGAAACTCAAGGCAAGCACAGCTGCTTTCGATTCAATGTCACAACAAACGATTCTAGTCCAAGGCTAGAAGAACCCATAGTTGCGATAGTTCCGTTCTACTTTTGGGTTCTCAAGTTTTTACTCTAATCAGCAAATGCACGGAAGTGTTGAAATATATATATAATAAGGTTTAAGACTAGGCTAACAGGAAATGGGAAATTTGAGAGAGAGATTAGTACAATGACCCATGGCACGAACTTTATAATATACGATATATATTCTTGGCAATAGTTCTTCGACTGACCACAAGCTGTTTAGTACGCCTCGTCTAATTGGCCACATGACAAAGGGGAGACAGGAAAGGGGGAGACAGACAGACAGACCGAACCCTGCCAGACAAACTGTCAGCCCTTTTTTTGCGCCATTGTTGCCTCATTCGGCAAGCCTCGTGGGCGTCGTTGATATATATAGTATAGTATTTCGTTTAGCCCAAAAGTTCCCCCCTCCCCCATGAGAAACGTCAATTAAGTGTATTTATTTTGGGAGCGCGTGTGAGAGAAGCGAGAAAAACGCTCCAACAAATATATTTATGCGATTTTCCGCCTTTTCTGCCAATTCAGCATATCCGGCCAAGAAGAAACTGAAATGCGACGACCGACTGACCGATCGACTGACTGAGCGTCGACGTCGACGTCAATTCGAAGCCACAAAATGAAACAAAAGCAGCAACAACAACAACAACAACCAAAGGCAACGTCTATATGGCGAGTAATTTGCTAATTACGCTAATTTCTTTTGTTGTTGCTATTAATTTTCATAGTAAAATACACACACACGGACACACACTTAGAGACAGATATAGATACACATACACAGACAGACAGAGCTATAGATACACACTTGCAGATACAAGAGCAAGACAGAGCGCAAAAAGCGCGTATCTAAGCGGATTTTATTATCTTATCGCCAGCCTGAATGACTTTTAGTGTGTTTGTTTTGTGTGTGAGTGTGTTCGTGTGTGTGTGTGTGTGTGTTGTGTGTGTTTTTTATGACTGTGCAAACTATACTCGAAACATGAAGCGCTCTAGGCGGTCGCCTAGCCAAACAACAGGAAATAAGCATTTTTATGAATGAAACGACAGCGAGCGAGATACAGATACAGCTACAGCTACATAAAGATACACTCACACACACACACTGTAGATACAGATACATTTACAGCTGCACAGCCATTGCGATTGCGATTGCTACAGACTCAGCTCCACTTACAGTTACGTGCAAAAAAAACTGTTTAGCTTAAGTGAAAAATCCCAAATCCATTTCGGTTGAAATTTTGTGTACTTTATGATGCAGAGATCGTATATGGATAGAGCAATATATAGATAGATAGATGGATGTGTATACGATGTGTGAATCTATTTCAAAACTTGTTTTCTTTTTTATAGTTTCTATTAGCGCAGATATTTCATTCATTGGGGCCTCTCTTTGCCTCGTCGTCGTCGTTGTTGTTGCTTTTATGGTCTGTTTGCTCCATTTTACATTACACGCTTTATTATTATGTTTATTATATGTATGTATCTGCGTGTGTGTGTGTGCTGCGCCCACGCAAATTTCACCATCTAGAAATATTGCCTCGTATATGGCCTCGCGTTGTGCCTCTACCTATGCCTCCGCCTCTGCCTCTGCCTTTGGGGCGTGAGTTTCGTTTCGTTTCATTCATAAAATTTCCTTCTTCCGGCTTCCTGCTGCTGCTACGAGACACACCTGCCCTCAGTAGCAGCAGCGCCAGCAGGCTGAATATCCTTACTGAAGCACTTCCTTTTTCCCTTTCAATTTCCACTTCCGATTCGCGCCGACGTCAGCGAGAACACTCTTAAGTGCTTACTTCAATTTGCAGCGGGGTTACCTCATATGCCTGCCTGGCTGCCATGTATATTCTTTATTCCTATCTTTCATTCATACGCTCGTACACTTCATTCATTCTTTCTTCGTCTACGTGCGGAAGCATTCACATCCGCTCTGCTTCGGTCGCGGTCGCAGTCGCTGCCTCTGCCAACGTAACTGCTTCCGTTCTGCTGCATCAAATTGCAGCCCGCATCTGTTCTTGAGGTCGGTCGGTCGGTCGGAGGGTGAGGGGAAATCCGCTTCCTCAGCTGCAACTGCCTTTCCATATAATTACTTGTTCCGACTCTTAACGCTGTTTCTATCGCCTTATAGTTATTCCATCTACGTCTCCGCTGTTGTTGTTGTTGTTGCTGTTGTCGGTGTCACTTCCATTGTTGTCGTAATACTCAAAGTACTCCTTTGTCGCACACGTATCGCCTCCGTCCGCTTTGGGTTCTTAACAGACTTTCGAAGAAAATACGACGTAGTTTCCCCATTGATAATAATGTTTCAGAGAGTTAGGGAGAAATAAACAAAACGAATTGGCAGTACTCACAATGAAATACCCTTGCGCAATAGAATTCATTTGTTATAAATATGCAACAGCCCCTTTTTTTAATGGCGTCCTTTTCGCAATGTGACCAGCTTAGTATGTTCATAAAAATACTTAAATACTTAATTACGTGTTAAGTAACTCGCGCAACTATCGATAACTTATTATTGATCGCTGCAGTAGATTTTACATTGTCTCCCCTCTAATCACGCTGCCATCTGCCTACGATTTTGCACTTTGCTTTGCTAATTCCAAAGCCCGGCTTTATAAATAGCCTGCACAATGCAGATACGTTGGAAAAAACCTAATGGCAAAAAACCCAAGCGACAACGGAAGTTATACGCCCATGTGCTGTGAACACCAGGGAGCCGCATCCAAAAAATCTTTGCGCTACGCAAAAGGGGGACGCCCTTTCTTTTGCGAAGCGAACAAAAGGGCGTGAGCAAGACAGAGGGAGAGAGAGAGAGACGGGGAGGAGAAACTGCTACTATGCGTCGTGCCGATCCTAAGTTGGAAAGGCCCCGCGGCATTTAATTATTAAAAACCAGCAGCACGCTGAATAAGCTTTCATTTCCGGCCGCACAACACTTGTGCAGCGAAGGCAGCGCGCAGAGAAACAACAACAACAACAAAACAACTGGAGGCATGAATGAAATTATTAAAGATATCGATCGCCGACTCGATCTTTCACTCTGCTGCTGCTGCTGCAACTAAAACTGGCAACAAGTGGCCAGAAGTGGCGTACAGAAGCCCGTTGAACGGGTAAGACAAGCGGGGCCAACGAAAATAAATGTAAAACAACCTGAGGCGTTACGTGAGGAGGGGAGAGAGATAATGCTGAGAAAACTGCTTCAGATTGGGTCTGCGGGTCTACACGTTGTAGTAGCTGCGTTTCGCTTTCTTCTTCTTTTCTCGAGCAGCGCAACGCGTTTCGCGTGCTTTTTAATAACCAAACCGACTCTAAGAAGTCAACAGAGACCGGCTAAACCATGCCATATGCCAAGTGATTGTCGGATTTGGCGCTGAGTAACGCCTCCAACTTCCGTTCGGCTTTTATAAATGCACCGAATGAAGAAATTGAGAAACAAAACAGAACAGAGATATGTACGATATGTCTGTCTGTCTGTCCGTCTGTCGAAAGGGGTGTCGAAGTTTTAATACCCTGACAGAGTAGGGGCCCCAGACAGACAAATCAATTTAATTGCTTAGTTGCGGGTTTACAAGCTTGATGAAAGTTTGTCAAGTGTTTGAGAGCGTTGTAAATAGCTCAACAGAGTGTAGTTTAGTAGGGAGTGCTGTATGGGGGCTTTAATAATGTTTATGCATGTTATGGTATGGAAATAAATATGTATATGAGGCCAGTTATATCATTGATAGTATCTATATTAATAGTTTCATAGGGATAAACCATATTCTAGATGGATTTCAAGTATAAAAGTATCTTTGGCTACAGTACTGCATTTCATTGATATTCACGATAGTTATAACGATGTTAGGATCTTTGTAGTACGAGGGTCGTTTGATAAGTCCGTGACTTTTTGTATTTGCCGCGCACCTGCTCTAAATACAACACTGCTCCTGTCAGCAGTTATCGATTAACAGCTGACTGTAAAATTTTGAGAAAGCTGCGTTTTTTGGTTTGCGTTTTATAGGCATTGAAAGCAGACGATCTCGTGAATTTTAACGAAAATGGAAAAATGTGAATTTCGTGTGCTAATTAAGCATTATTTTTTGCGTAAAAAATCCATCACCGAAACCAAGGAAAGACTTGATAAATATTATGGGGACTCTGCACCATCAATTTCAATGGTTAAGAAATGGTTTACTGAGTTCCGTTGTGGTCGTACCAGTACAAGTGATGCCGAACGTTCAGGTCGCCCAAAAGAGGTCGTCATGCCAGAAATCGTCGACAAAATCCATGGAATGATATTGGATGATCGGAGAATGAAAGTGCGTGAGGTAGCTGAGGCTGTAGGCATCTCAACTGAACGGGTACATCACATTTTACATGAATATTTGGACATGAAAAAGCTTTCCGCGCGATGGGTGCCGCGATTGCTCACACACGACCATAAGCGCAACCGTGTGACCATTTCAAAGGAGTGTTTGGCGATGTTCAACCGCAATCCAAACGAATTTTTGCGCCGTTTCGTTACCGTAGACGAAACATGGATCCACCACACCACACCAGAGACCAAAGAACAATCAAGACAGTGGGTTTCTCCGGGTGAACGTGCACCAAAGAAGGCCAAGGTGGGTCTGTCGGCCAACAAGGTCATGGCCACAGTTTTTTGGGATGCACAAGGTATCATTCACATCGATTACCTTGAAAAGGGTAAAACGATCACCGGCGAATATTATTCAGAGCTTTTGGACAGATTCGATATTGATTTGAAGCAGAAACGACCGCATTTGGCGAAAAAAAGTGCTGTTCCATCAGGACAATGCACGGGTGCACACGTGTGTAGTCAGCATGGCAAAATTTCATAAATTGGGCTACGAACTGCTACCCCATCCAGCATATTCTCCAGATTTAGCCCCCTGTGACTATTTTTTGTTTCCAAACATGAAGAAATGGCTCGGCGGTAAGAGATTCGGGTCAAATGAAGAGGTCATCACAGAAACAAACGACTATTTTGAGGGCCTTGAGAAAACCTATTATTTGGAAGGAATAAAAAAATTGGAAAAACGCTGGACTAAATGTATAGAGCTAAAAGGAGATTATGTTGAGAAATAAAACGCTTCTTTGACGAAAAAAATATATTTTATTCAAAAAGTCACGGACTTATCAAACGACCCTCGTACCTTAAACCATCTGATATTCATAAATGTTTCTCAGCTGAAATCAAAGTTTCCCCACCGAGGGGTAGGATCGATACTAATTAAGACTTTGCCACATGTGTAATCAATCCCAAATGGTTCAAAGTACCAAAGCTTAACCACAGGTTCAACCCTTGGTGTAGACTACTCTTTTTTCGGGGGTAGGGGTACCAGATATTTACCCTCATTAGCCGCAGGCAGGGCAGCTGCCTATCGAATTACTTTGCACACACTTCTTCGACACTTTCGCCTCAGTTTCTCAGTCTGAACCTCAATTGACCTAAGGTTAAGGGTTGAAGCACACGCGCACAGCAGGGCAAATGACCAGACGATCGACAAGAAGAAGCAGGAGGAGGAGAAGAACAAAAAACCAAAGATATCAACGGGAAGTGGAAGTGGTTTTTGGGGGCAAACAGTTCGTTGAGTCGATTGCATGAGAACGGAAGTTTTGGTACCCAACAAACAATTACGCGGCAATTCAGCTGAAACAAAGGGCCAACTGGCCCGACCGAGGCATGGCAGGGCAAGTGGTTGGGCCACTCTGTCATTACAGATTTAATTATATAATTAATAAAGGCAATCAATGGCGGGGAGCAGACACAAGCAGAGCAGGGGCAAGATCTCTGACCATCTGGCATCTGGCAAACTGATCGACTGACACGCACGCGCAAAGGCCCAGGCCCAGGCCGAGGCCGAAGCTGAGGCCCCCAGTCAGTTGTATCAAAGGAAGTTGGACCCCTGTGCGAGAGTCAACGGAAATCGCGAGCCGAAGGAGAGAGAAAAAAAACAACAACAACAAGCGACATTGGCGACAAAGCAACAACAAGAACAACGACAAAACTCTACAGTGAGCATTCTTCGGCAGAAACAACGTGCAGATCTCTAAAGTAGAGTTGATTGGGGGCTCACATATGCCGGCACCGAGCCAGAGCGACCGGGTAGATGCGCTACCAGAAGAGTAGGGTATAGAGTCGCCAGTTGGGAAGCGTAAACCCCAAGAAACTTGGAAAAGATACGTGTATACAAAAAGTATCTCAAACTAAAAGCTGCCTTGTGTAGGGTATCTCTGCTGTCTGCCTGGTGGCACACAAAATCTGTATTAATATACTTTAGAAAGAGCTGCAAAAAAAGGAGGAAAATGTTAAAAAGAATGACGATGAATGACGGGAAGCGCACAGCTTAGCTGCGCTCCGCTGGATAATTGAGGAAGTTATAATTGCCAATGAATCCAACCAGGCAGGCAGGCAGGCAGGCTGGCAGCCAGGCAACCAGACTAAGAGAGATTGCCTGCCTGCCTGACTGGACGGGGAAGCGACCGACGGTCCAAGCGATCGCCCTGGCAAAAGTCAAGCGAGAGAGAGAGAGAGATACAAGGCGAACCCTTTGCAGAAGATTCTTTGAGTCGCAGTAGCCAGTCAAGTTGTCGTCGTTGTTGTTGCTGCTGGCAAAGAGGAAACAGTTATTGTTGTCTCTGTGGCTGTGCCTGATGACGGGAAACAGGACATGTCTTCGCATAAATTTCAGCTTAGCTGTCTGTCTTCGCAGTGCGAAACGGAAGGACAATAATTGCGCCCCAACATCCTTTTCTCACAATCGAAAGAATCGCCCTTTTTTTATTCTTTTGTGTGTGGAATTCGAAAAAGAAACAAACATTGAAAAGGAAATTGATTATCGTATTCCTGTGGTATCTCTGCTGTATCTTTAAACGATAATAATCTTCTCGACAATGTTGCCAAACTTCACAATGCGTAGAGTTCTGTAAGAAATTGATTAACGCATACTTATGGTATCTATAGTATCTTTTTCAAAATTAATCTACTTGGCAACGTTGCCAAACTTCATGGAGAAGCTGCTCTACATTAATCTACCAGGCAACGTTGCCAAACTTCACAATAAAGTTGCCAAACTTCACAGAAAAGCTGCTCAACATTAATCTAGCAGGCAACGTTGCCAAACTTCACATAGAAGCAGCTAAATAGACAACAGCGCAAACTTCTTTTATTATTCTGCGATTTTCAGTTGATTTTGCGTTTGGTTTATGCTCTGCGTAGTCCACACACACACACACACACATATCTACATATTTATGGATATGTTTTGCCGTGCAATTGCTGCATTGAGAGCATTGGAGAGCAAATAAATAATAAACCGAGTGGAGCAGGCACAGGCAGACACAACACAACAAAACTGAACAGAACAGAACACGCACCTGTGTCAACACTGAAAAGCCTCGTGAAAGAGGCCCGAAGAGTCGAATACAAACCAAACATATACAGCGCCAGAATGACGCAGTTTATAAAGATGGGCCCTGCGCTTGTACACACACGCACACACACACGCTGTATCTAGATACTTGACACGCTTTTGAAGAGCCCATGCCCAGGCCCATGGCGAAGACAAGACAAGGATGTTCATTGTGCGCAATAGTTAGAGAGGAGTTGGGAGTAAAGAGAAGAGAGAAGAGAAGAGAGACCCTGCCAATGGATCTACTTGTACAATGCATTCCCATTCAATGAACCTTTTGTGGTACTCGCGCAAAATAGTTAAATATTTGCCAGGCATCGGCACTTCTTTCTCCCTTCCTCACTTACCTCCTTGCTGGGCACACAGATCGGCGTTCCCACTTTGACTATGCCATTCTCCACCATGACGCCCATGACGATGGGATCGCGACTGTTGAATATAAATTGTGGCAGTATCTGAGGGAAAGAAAGAGAGAAATTGGATCAGTCTGTGATATTAAAGCTGTTGATTGTGATGATATGCTAGTTTCCCAGATGTATATCTGCTTCCCTAACGACTTTTTAAATAACCAACGGATATGCTGAAGATGGAAGCAGCTAATCAGCCCAAGATCATGATATCAGCAACACTTCTGGAGAGAGAGATAAGCCAAACCAACCCAACCCATCATTATGGTCATATATAAATCATACATTATCTTGAATTCAGATCTTATAATTAGTTCAAGTTAATTTTGAGCTCCGAAGACAATTCGAAATGCAGTGAAACGAGCGCAGCTAACAAGAATACGCCCAGGTAGATGGGCCAAGTTAATAACTTAACTAAACACAACCTCAGAGTGAGGTTGGCCCAGCAATGTGTCCAATTAACGGCACAGTGGGAGACGGTGCCCAAGAATAGCCCAAGCCTAGCCTAGCCTAGCCCGACTATAACCTAATGATTACCTATAAATCAAATACGCTATTTTAACATTATTTGAGCAGGAAGTGTGGACGTGATGCAAGCGTCGCCCCACCGTCTGTCTGTCTGTCTGTCTGTCTGTCCGTCTGTCTGTCTGCCAGTCTGTTCTGCCTGTCTTGCACTGGGACAGCAAGCTTCTTTAATCGTTCCTCGAGCCATGCTGCTTGGGCCACATGCATCATTAGCCCAGCGACGAGGGACAAGGCACAGCTGGAGACGCAGCCGGAGCAGCCACAAGTGGCTTGATTGCGTTTTACACCTGTAGCTTTTGGGGTAATTACGTTGCGATCGTAGTTAGAACTGGGCAGGAAAGAGTGTGTAGAGAACAGAGAGAGTATCTTAAGATAGTTCTAGGTATCTTCAGCTAGTTCTGCAGGCTTAAGATAGTTCTAGACTGAGTAAAGAAGTTTTCCTTTAGCTTATTCCACTGTACAGCAAAGAAAGAGTATCTTAAGGTATCTATGGGTAACTTATTATAGTTATAATATCTTAAGATAGTTCTTCATCCTAGAGAGTATCCAGAGAGTATCTTTAGCTAGTTCTGGAGGCTTCAGATAGTTCTAAACTGAGTGTTTCCTTAGCCTATTCCACTCTACAGCAAAGAAAGAGTATCTTAAGGTATCTTTTGGTAACTTATTAAAGTTATAATATCTTAAGATACTTCTTTATCCTATATCTCCCCACTTTATAATCCTTTCATTACTCACCTTCAATTTGCATGGGAACACAGCGATGGAGCGGAATTCTTCGCGTTTCTTCTGCTTCAGCTCCTCACGGTAGGCGGTAAACTTATCGAACAGATGATAGATAATATCGGCCTGGAATATTTTAACACCCAGCGAATCGGCCATTTCCTGCGCTTCGCGCTCCACTTTCACATCGAAGGCCAAGATCGTTGCATATCTGTATAAAAGAAATAAAAAGAGAAGATACAATTAGTAAGATTGGGTTAGGGTAATCATCAGTGGCGAAGCCAATTAAAAAAGCAAAACAAATTGAAGCAACAGCAACAAGAAATAATAATGATAATCATAATAATAATCATGGGTAATCATTATTATCAACGAGTTCTGCCTGCCCAGTCTAATGATCTTCTCTACTTGGAGCAGGAAGCGCGTCTACTTAAGAGACAACGATGTCATTCTAGCTTGGATACGAAACACAGGAAACCGTTGGCATTAAGTCGCGGTGTCGCGACGTGCGATCGTTTTGCACAGGAAGAGACACTCGATATACACTCGATAGCTTAAATAAACAATAAAATTGAATTTTCAACAATTTCATAAATTCAGTATAAATCTCGGCGTAATAAAAAAGTGATCGCAAACGCATTGGGAGGTTGCTTTTGCTACCTTCTCTATAGAGTGTTAAGATACACATCTGCAAAGACAGTTAAGGGTTTTTACGCGCGTAGCGTCAAGGAGATCATTAAAATATTTTCATGATCATGATCACCTGCAGTGTAGAAGAAGAAGAAAAAAAATCAAAAGATTTTATGAGGCGCGCGTAAGAATCATCGATAAAATGAAAACGGCAACACATAGTAAAAAATGTAATATCGAGAGTTTATAGCGAGTGCGAGTGTATGTATCCGTAAGATACTTTAGCGGCACTCAAACTCAAGTGGGAGGGGGGCGGCCCTTAAAAGCATTCATATATTACTCAAATGGCTGCGCGCATGCGCACAAGGACCGGAAATGTACGGCAAACGGAAACGGCACGTCTATTACACACACAGGGGCGTAGAGTTGTAAGTGTATTAGTAGTAGTAGATATGCAGATACAAATGTATCTCAAAAGCCGCACATTTCTATTTCTGCTGCCTCTGCTGGTTTCGCAGTAATTTGAGCGTGTGGGCCGCACGACGCATTGTAAATGTATCTGTATCTGTAAATTGTATCTGTATCTGCATCTGTAGCTGTGTCGCCTTTGTTGCTGCCAAGCAGAGCACGAAAATAGCCGACACTGCAATTGGAAACTTGTCATTAGGGGGCTGGAGGGGGGCGTGGCCGGAGCACTTAACGGTCAGCAAAAGGCGAAAACGCTCTAATGAGATAAAGTCGCCGAGACAGAGGGTTATTCCTCCTCCCGTCCCCCTCCTTAAAAACCATATAGTATCATAATAAATCATGAGGATCGGCGCAAGAGGAGCCTGACTGGAGACTGGAAAGTGCATTTTCTGATTGCCGCTAAATGAATCACTTAACCCAGAGCCAAGCAGCAGCTCCAGCAGCAGCCTCGTCTCCTCAGCTCGTGTCGGCTTTATCACACGCCGCTCTTCAAAGTGCCGCTCCCTGCTGCGGGGGTGTACCAGAGAGGGGGAGGGAGGAAGGAAAGTAGTGTTAATAAACTTAAGCTGCAATAAAATTGAATCGTTCCCCGCCAAGACGAAACAATGTTGTCCTCCTTAACTGATATAATAATAATGATATATCGAAAGGAGAGACTTCATAAAGTTTAAGATTGTTGACTGAAGATATATGGAAATAAGACTAGCTAAGGATACTAGCTATAAGGTAGGGTACTCTGAACTAAACTGGGGTTACTTATTACTACGATCTTCTACGAAATCTATTGTGCGCCTGCTGAGGCTTCTGATAACTCCTCCCTAACCAGATTCAGTCTTTCTTAAGAGTTTTAATATTTTCCTATATTAATTGACCTTTTTTCTCTTTAGTTTTGAAAAGTTAGGGAATTACTTACTGTGCCTCATGCTCCAACATGGTCGATGCCTTCATCACATCACGCTTGACAACGGGTCCAATGCGAATTGCAGAGTACTGTAAGAGATAAGAGAAGAAAGAGGGGTAAATATTATATTATAATGATATAGAATATCTAAAAGAGCGAGCAGATAGCTGGATATATACTAAATAATGTAATATATATATCAAATTGTGCTGCTAACATGCCTCGACTATTGTAATCTATTATAATCATGAGCTGGCTATCATTACACTGGGTATTTTCACTTTTTAAACAGAATTTGATAATCGTGGGGGTTTATTATTAGTAAATGAAATCGGAAGTTTATTGTTATGTTATAGTATAGTGCAGGCAATTGCAGGCCGCAAAAAGAGAGATAGATAATGGCTGTAATTGTAGAGGGAACAATCACAACAAACAGTCAGTCAGTCAGTCAGTCAGTCAATCACTCACTCAGTCAGTCAGTTAGTCACGATTGCATGCTAAAATGGCGAACGGAAGTGATAGCGAGAAATGCGACAAATAGCGACGCCACATGGCAACCCAAAAAAAAAAAGCAATCGAAACGAAGCGAATCTCTTGAAGCATAATCGAATTTCAAATGCCGATGACGCAGCAGGAAACCAAGAAGAGCACAAGCTGGAAAGTTCCGAAATTTCACAGGTCTGAGGGGGAGGGGGGAGTGGGGATCTGGCAAGTGCGTAAAAGGGAAATGCAAAGTTAATTAGAAAATAGAACGACGACAATGACAAGAACCCCAAGCGGGTAACGAGTGAACAAAGGTGAAAGGTCGACATTGGCAAAATGCTGACACCTTTGGCTCGTCGTGTGACGTCAAACACACACACACACATAGAGACACACACACATAGACACACACACACACACATACACACACATAGACAGGTTGAGGTCAGGGCAGCATGGCGTTGCCATAGACTCTCGAGTGCTTACGGAAGTCAATTAAGAGTTGAAAGCGAACTTAAAGTCCACATTAGCTAGATAATCCCAGAACCTACCGTACCGCCCTACCCTATCCCCCTGCCTGCTAGCCTGCCTGCCTATCTGAGGCGAGCAGTACGCGTGCCTATCAATATCGCAGTGGTTCTTTTGAAAGAGACCTCTTTCAGGTCTGCACGTTCCGTTTCGCTCGACTTCCGTTCCTCTATGCAGCGTACTATTACTATCTCCCTCTCTCTCTCTCTACCTCGCTCTCTCTCTGTCTATTATCTGCTTCTTTTCGGGCTAACTTCCTTCTCGGCGCTGCCCTGCGCTGTTGATTTCATTAAAAATGCGGTCGCAACGTGTTTATGAATGAAAATTAAGCAATAAGCTCTTCAATCTGCCAGTGTGTGTGTGTGTGTGAGTGTGTGTATGTACGTATGTGTGTGTGGTGTACACTGCAGGAAGAATTACTTCCGTTGTTTTTGTTGCTGGGCTCTTTATTTTATTTTTTTTTATTGTATTTTTGTTTTGTTTTCATTTATTCGTATGAACATTTACTCATTCATTCATTTACTCATTCGCTACTCGCTAGACTGTTCACTCATTCGTTGTGTTTTCATACCCTTCGAGCAGTGATATTATTCTAAAAGGGGTATACTAGCTTTTTGTAACATAAAGACCTAACAAAGTAGTTTTTTTATATTTCTGTCTGTATGAACGCAGAGATCTTGGGTATTATAAAAGCTAGTACTACCAAATTTGGCATATAGCTTGCTGTTTGCCCTGCACAGCTGTTGCTTATTTTATATATTGGCTGTCAAGCTCAAATCCTAGGTAAATTGGTAATTTATAGATCAAATTAAGTGGTATTTTATGATTTATGTTTTTGAGTGTATTTCTCACAGTTTCCCAGCTCAAAATTGAATGTATCTCAACCTTTACTATATAGTTTCTTTAGTCATAAAAGTTTAGTTCTAACTGCAGGGTATTAACTGGTTCATTTAGTTATTCTTGCTGCTATTTTTTTGTTCTTGGCAGCAACTACGTCGCATTAATGAAAACGTTGGCATTGTCTGCTTCTTTGCGCACTTCCTTCCTTTCATTCTTTTATGTAGAAGTGTATCTGTATCTGTATCTGCTTATCTATGTGTGTGTGTGTTGGTTCCGTTTGTGTATTTGTACAGTGTATATACCGCAAAACATGAGAAAAAGCGCACAAAATTAAATTCATTCATTAAATTCAGCAATACACAGCGTATGTTCCATAGTGTAGCGAAATAGTAGTGCCAGAGAGAGAGAGAGAGAGAGCAAGAGAGAGATGGGTAGAGAGGGGGTTGATTTTGCTGTGGCGTGAAGCAACTTTCCATCTGCTCGTGGAGCAATTCATGAATGAAACCTTAGCTGAAAGCGTCGCTGTTGTTGTTGTTTTTCGTTTTTGTTTTCGCCTTTTACTATTACGCAGAGAGGAGGGGGAAGACAGAGAGGGGTATAGAGATATAGGGTATGGTAGGCAACGCCATCTGTTTTGTGTTTAGAAAGGTTTTAATGTCGCCGCAGAAATTGCGCACCGAAAAACCAAATGAAAAGAGAAAAAAAAAGAAGAAAAGAAAAGAAAACCAACTGCAATTAGCATGGGGAGAAAAAGAGTGCGAGAAGCGGGCCAATTACTCTGCCTCCTCTTCACCTTCTTCAGCTGCTTCTTCTTCTTCTTCTTGGCATTCTCCGTGGGCGTTTCCCCCCATTGCGTTGCCATAACATTCGCATATTTGCATGCAACTGCGTCTCGATTACAAATCGTTGGCAACGCAACGAGCGACCCCAACGAAGTCTTGTCTCGGCTTGCGAAAGATTGCGGTGTGTGCGAGTGTGTGTGTGTGTACAGTGTGTGTGTGTGTTGACTTTCAATTAAAATGCATAGGTGCATTACATTACCTACGCATCCACACCGATGTGAGATGTGTGTGTGTGTGTCTCTCTGCCTATCTTAACTCTGGCATTCAATGACGTCGACGCCCGCAGCGCAAGTGGCAACATTGCGGCATACAATTATGGCCAAAACAGGCACAACAACAACAACAACAACAATGCCTAGTTGAGAGTTGGATTGCTGCATAATTACATTTACAGCCCAAATACCTGCATTAAGCCCAACTAACTCAAATGCAGTCACTCTACAAATCGCATATACCATGCAGGCAATATACCCTGCCCGAGTTGTGAGCCAGAATAAGCTAGCAAGCTGTAATAACTACGCTGAACTGCAGCTTATGCCTTAAGCAATGCGATATTTATCGATGTGTGGGCGGCAGGGGGCGTGGCTATAATCTAAAATCAAACTGCAACACATAGGAATATTCTCTCGAAATTTGATGACTTTAGGCCTTATAGACGCCGAGATCTATAGGTTCATACAGACAAACTTTGAAATCTATGTTGAATTTACTTATTTCGTTTGAAAAAAAAAATAGATTTTACTTAAAAATATACATTTTAAAATAGGATTTTGAATTTGCTTACTAATAATAGTATGCAAATATAATATAAAATGGATAAAGCACTCGATAAACAAACGGAATTTTGTTTAAAATAAGAAAAAACATATTCTATTATTTTTAGAACATTTTTTCTGCAATATTCTACCCATATTCCCTGCAATTTAGTTACTTTCTAAGTAATTCGACCCATTTTCAATCAGCTTAAAACTTAGAGTATTCATTGTACGCTGTGAGTTAGTCAACTTTTCTGTAGCTTGGGTTTTTTTCTGCACAATTTTTCATTCATGAAAGAAAAACGTCACGGACAGACAAACAGACTCCGCGCCGTGGAGGAGGAGACCGGGGCGACTTGTTACGTATTTTTTGTGTGTGCAATTTTGTTGTTCATTCATAAAAGAAAAAAGTAACTGTGTAAGAGAAGGAAAAACAACAACAGCAACAAAAACAACATTGTTTGCATGAATGAAACCAGCCGCGTTGTTGCGGGTGTTACGACTGTTGTTGTGGTTGTTTTTGTTGTTGTTGTTGTGGGAGCACCCATGCCACACATACCACACAGGGACAGTAAGAGACCAAAAAGCAACGGGTAGCAGGGGAAGGAGGGAGGAATCCAAGCAAAGTCCGCCAAGAGTTGTATAAGCTGTCGAGCCAAGTTTTTTTTTTTTTTTTTTATGAATGGCAGGCAACGTCAGGTTGGCAGAGAGCAAGCTACGAGCTACAGCGACATGGATGGAGACGACTACGCTATATTTGGCCGTTAACGACAACGAGAAGCAAATGTTAATGAAGCCGCTTGGCAGTTGGCAACAAGCAACAGCAGCAGGCAGCGCAGCTCAGAGATTGCAGGCCAATTGCATAACGGTGTAAGTGTGTGTGTGTGAGTGTGTGTGCAACTGCAGAAGCTCACCATGTCTGCGGTTATGTGTGCCCTCGTCTTGGCTTTTGTTTGCTTTTCCGAGATGGCGTAATCAGAATACAATTGTTCAAATTCGATAGCGGCACTCTAGGGTTAATTGCAGTGCAAAGACGCAGGCAACAGCGCTGTGCGTAAATATAGGTACGCAGACAATGCAAGTTGCCAGCAGAAAATTGCGAGCTAAACTTGTTGGAGTTTGTTTTAATTTTCGATAATTATTCATGTATTTAAAATGGCATATATACAGCTATATACGCTGCTAGCATACCCTAGAAAAATGAACTACATATTTTCTATATAATATTATTACATTAATATTAATTTATATTATTTACACTGCGCTTACGCCTGCCCCCTTGCATTCATGCAGCATTTTCGCATCGCTCGCAATTTATCGATTTCACTTGCCCAATGCATTCATGCAGCACGCTCTCGATTTTTTCTCGATTTCGAGTAGCTGCTAATGAGTTATGCTTATTTATACAAATATCGTGCGTATCGGTTTTATATGTGAGAATTGTTAATCTTCGCCAGCGTGTGTGTGACGCACGCGTCCAGTGGAACACATGGCCTGATGTTGCTGCTGGCGAGGATTGGCAGGAGGAGGCGGGGGCAGCAACAAGTGCAATTAATTTTTATGAATAGAGAAAGCGCCGCGCATTGATACGCCCTGCCGCGTCGAGTGTTTAATTTATCGAAATGTGTAGCAAATGTTTATTTGATCAATAAAATGAATTACTGCACGAGAGCAATTGAAAGGGAGAGAGAGGGGAGCGAGGGAGTAGGGACAGATAGAGAGACGCGATCTGTCTGCCAAAATGAATGAAACAACAGATATAACAATAACAATAACAACAATAACTTTTAAACGTTGTGGGTCGCAATTAAAAAGGAGAGAGAGAGAGATAGAGAAAGACATGCATATGTATTTGTAATTGATTTGTTTGCCATACAATTTATTGTCTGTCTTGCTCTTTTTTTTTTTTTTGGGAGACACTTAACAGATCCGCTTGTTGTTGTTATTGTGAATTAATTAAACGCAACGCGCGCTCAATGAAATGAGGCGCAAATGGGGCAAGCGACAGAGAGAGAGAGAGAGAGAGATGGGGCGACTTCATTATGATGACTACAGTCCATCAATTGAATATGTTAGATATGTCAATTAATCTGTAATAACTCACAGCTTGAAGCCTGCTCTTGCTATCTCCCCATCCCTCCCTCTCTCTCCCTCTCTGCTATCCGTTTGAAGCGCCGATGCGTTCGATCTATGGGTTAATGCGATTTGGCAACGTGTCTGAAATTAATTTTGGCAGCCAACAACAACAACAACAACGACACAACCAGACACAAGTCACTTAAATGACAATTTCCGGTCAGTTTGCCCAGAGCCAATATAGCACATGCATATATAGTATTATATATATACGCTATACACATATCGGAATCCCTGTTCGTATTTCACAGCGTGTGGGTGCATCGAATAATTACTTCGGCTTCAGCGAAACGCAAACACTCACACCGAGTTACGAGTATTTGAGTGATATAATATTAACGATAAATTGAGATGGTATGGGTTGACTACATGATACTCTATAAGTAGATATGATTATTCAAGTTTTGACCTCTTTTATTTTCACTGTATATATGTATAAGTATAAGCACTATGGACTCTTGCAATACAATTATTAAGGATTAGTGGTAGTAAAAGTGGGCGTGGCTGTATACGAAAGACAAACTGTAATAGATATGAGTCTTGTCAACAAATTTGACAGCTGTATCTCTTCTAAGTTCTCAGATATAGGCGTTCATACAGACAAACATGATTATATTGACGCTGCTGTTGCTGTTGATTAAGAATTTGTATAGTTCTTAAAACCTATTATAGAAAATAGAGAAAAAACTAACAAAAATATACTCTAACACACTATGCTTGTTATAATGTTACATAATAACTAACAAAACCTATATACCCCACAGCTAAAAGTCTACTAAAAATATTAGCCAGCGCAAGCGACCACATGGCATGCGTTGGTGCTAGTTAGTTTTACTAAATTTGGCTTAAACGAAGGCGGAACTTGTTACGTAGCCGGCCGGTGGCTGCCCACAGCATTTTCCACTCAAGTCATGAATGAATGGCAATCAAGCGGTATCTGTCCGTCCGTCCCCCACTTGTCTCTGTCTCCGGCAGTGTCAACTTGCCATAATTGATTTTTGAGTCAAAACGGAAAAACATGACGGTGACAAATTTAGCAACTAAAACGTGGCTACTAACTAAGCCCAAAGAGACGTATAATGCGACTCTAAAATAAACTTGAGATAAAACTAGAATAGATTCTCAATTCGTATACTCTATAAACACCCCACTTCCTAACGTGACTTGATTATTACCAAGTTTGGCCGACATTTGCATGTATCAAATTACATTTGAATTTTGTTGCTAGCTGTGATTCTAGTTAGTTTGTTTATAAAGCTGCTGAATGATCTCTAATCTCAAATACAGTTCACACAAAAGAACCCCCTACTCCTATTATAAAATATCTCATCGAGAGCAGAGAGTTATGTAAGTATCTTAACTGATTTGCATACTTAGTTGTCTCTCTTGCGCGTTGGCGTCGGATTTGGAACCTTTGACATGGGAAAGTGAGACGATGTTGATAATGATGACACTGTGGGAAACCCTAGAAAAATGTAGGCTGCTGCTGCTAATGAGCTTGTAAGATAGTGTTAGTTAATGCACAAACGAGAGCACACTCAACTTGGGTATAATCTGCTTAGTTCAGCTAGATAAATCACTCAAGTATTAACAAATTGATAGATATATATAATATCAATGAATGAAATGCATAGAATGCAATATCTTTTTTCTTTTTCTCGAATTTCCAATGAGTCTAGAAATATGCAGACATTCCTGATGACATTTGACTATAATAAATATTTCTCTACACATTTCTGTGGCCTCAAATTGCCTGCGGCTTCCAATGACACAAAGCGAAATTCATTCATGAAAATGTCTGAAACTAATAAGTTAAATAAGAAGCAACAAATACTATATATCTACATATATATAAAGACGTATATGAAATGATTTGCAATTTGCAATGTGAGTTGCCATATCCGTTCAGGTATATATATGCTATATATACGCTCGTAATATCACACACATACTCATCTGGCTGTGGTGTATATATAGAGCGCATGGTATTTTTAGTTGGGTGTTCAAACTTTTCACGATTGGGGGGCAGACTAACGGACGGATGGATGGATGGGCAGTGCGTGCTGCGTGTTGTGTGTTGGCTACGCGCCCGCCTGGTATGGCTGCTTGTGGCATGAATCATTCGATGTGGCCGGGATTGTGTTGCTCCTGTTGTTGTTGCTGTTGTTGTTATTTGTTACTGTTGCTGCTGTTGATGTTGCTGGTGTCTCCGATGTTGTTGCAACTATTTGCACTGCATCTTTATAAATACATTTTATGTTTACGCCGCTCTGTCGACGTAGTCGATGTTGTTGTCTGCCGCACTGGCTGCGAGGATGCCAGAAGGCAGGAGACGGAGACGGAAACGCAGGTGGCAACTGAGGACTGGGAGGCTGACGTTCAGTTGAGGATTGGGCAGACACCGTAGACCCCATGAAGGCAATGCGTACAAACAGACAGACGTAGATGCCGATGGCGATGCCTCCTCATGCACTCATAATTTTCCAAAAATACTTTCGTGTCCGACAATTTACAACTTTTCGTCATATTTCGCCAAATTCAATTTGCAAAAAAATCGAAGCAGCGAAAAATGTCTGAAGACGTAAATACAAGTGGATCTCTAGATCTATATAGTAAGCAATACTTATGGACAAAGTGCTTAATATGATGCTTTAACAAGATTTCATTCCTATTTCTCGCACTCACCGGAATCTTCGAGGTGCGCAGGAACTCCAGCAATGCCTCCAGTGAGCCCAGAGTGGAGGCCTGCACATAGACACCCGATTGTGCCAGCTTGATGTGACTCAGCGCACTCTTCAGCTCGCGAGCAACCTCCTCCCTAGAAATAGCAGAAGATTAGTAGAGAACTTCCATCATAAGATCATCTTACTCACTTGCAAATCTCAACCTCATCTGGTTTGTGCGCAATCAACAGATTAATGCCTGCAATAGCCTTCTCCAGATCCTTGGCTGCGATCTTAACACCCTGCGCTGCCTTCACCTCCTTGTACTCCACATAGGCGTTCTTCACACGCAGCTCCTTCATGGGCTGTGGCATCAAAAGCGAACGAATCTGTGTGGTTATTGGACCATCTGTGCCCGCCAAAATCATAGTCTGTCCCTCTCGCAGCTTTCCATTGATTAGGATGGCATCGATTGTGGTGCCCAGGCCGGGTATGGCTTTCACCTCCAACACCGTGGCCTGCAGCTCCTCGGAGTACATAAGACGCTTGGCTAGCATGTTTTGGCAGAAATCGGCTATCATGAAGAGCAAGTTACCCATACCCTCGCCAGTGATGGCACTGGTGGGCACCAGGGAAATGTAAGTCTTGGGATCAGGATTCTCGTAGAACAGTGCTGTGTTCAGTCCCTGCTCGGCGAACTGCAGGATGACCTCTTTTGTGCGTTGTTGGAACTCCAGTTGTGTGTTGGTCTGCTGCTCCTTAATGACATCACGAACATCTCGGCGTGCCAGCACCTGCCAATCGTAGAGACGATCGATTTTGTTCAATGCCACAATAAATGGACACTTCTTCTTCTTCAGCAGCTGAATGGATTCGATAGTCTGCGGCTCCAGGCCGTGCATAATGTCCACAACCAGAATGGCAATATCACAGAGAGAGGAACCACGATTACGCAAATTGCTAAACGATTCGTGGCCAGGTGTATCGATAATCAGCAAACCGGGAAGACGATGTTCGAATCCAGATGCGCCCTTCACATGCTTTGTCTGCTCCTTGATGGCATCGATGGGTACATTGGTGGCGCCAATCTGTTGTGTAATTCCACCTGCCTCCGAGTCCTGTACGTGCGTGCGACGCAGCTTGTCCAAAATCTTCGTCTTACCTGTGTCTACATGGCCGAGCACACAAACAACACCAGCACGAAGCTCGTCCGTGGTACGTTTCTTTTCTGCCTCCGATTGACGCTTTAGGATGCGTGCCTCGGCACGTAAACGACGTGATTCTGGATCATTTGCCAGTGCAGTGTCTTCCTTTTCTGATTCCTCACTTTCCTCATCGGACTCATCGCTATCGTCATCACTTTCGTCCTCGTCATCATCGGTTTCAGGATCTTCAGCTTGTTCATTTTTGCCATTGTTGGTGGTTGTTGTGGTGGCTTGCGAGGATTCTTCCTCTGGCTCTGCTTCGCTATCAGTGGCATCCCAGCTTTCCTTTACAACTTCCTCCTTGGGTGTTTCATCAGCTGCTGCTGCCGCTGCAGCTGCTTCTGCGGCTTCCTTAGCTGCTTTGGCTTCCTCCTCGGTTTGCTCTTCCTTAGGACCCTTCTTCTTGTTGGGTCTTATCCGGGTGCCTGTAAATAAGTTATATTTTAGATATAAGATATAAGAAAATCGAATATTTCAATTCAACCTGGCCTGGGAGCACGTCTATCGGTGGGATCAGGCATTTCTAGGCCCTGTGCCTTGAGCGACTCCAACAGTGCTTGAGCTCGAGCACGATCCTCCTTTTGCTTCTTGGTTAGCAGCTTGCCCTCGGCCTTGAGACGCGCCTTACGCTCTGCTTCCTTTTGTTTTTTCTTCTCTTTGCGTTCTGCCTCAAGGCGCAATGCTTCCAGACGCGCCTCTTCACGTTCGTCCGCCAGGCGAATACGCTCTTCTTCCAACTTTTGCAGGCGCTCCTCTTCCTCCTTGCGTTTCTTGAGTTGCTCCTGCATTGCGGCCACAATGGCTGCAGACATGCCCTTCTTCTTGGTATCCTTTTTCTCCTCCTCAGCCTCGCCCTTCTTGTCTTTTTTGCCCTTTTTCTTATTCTTTCCAGCTTTGCCAACGTCCTCGGCCTCTTCGGCATCGGCCTCTGGTTGAGCTGCTTCCTCAGCAACTGGCTCAGGTTCAGGTTCAGCTACTGGTGGCGCTGCCGGTTGTGGTTTCGGCTTAGGCTCAAGAGCTGCTCGCTGCTTGGCTAGCGCAGCCTCACGTTTCTGGCGTTCCTTCTTTTCTTTTTTCTTTTGTGCAGCCGACTTCACAGTGCCACCAGCATCCTCATCCTCGTTGTCATCACCGTCACCGTCACCGGCATCCTCTTCAGCCGCCGCTTGTTGCTCCTGCTTCTTGTTTTTCTTGGACTTCTTAGTAAACTCATCAGCAAGCTGTTCAGGCGATACAACGGTAGCTGCTGCCGGAGCTTCTCCAGCGTATTCGGCCTGTAGTTCCGCCAACATTTTGTCGAGATCTTCATCATCTTCATCTTTACCCTTGCGCTTGGATTTTTTGCCCTTCTTCTCGTTCTTCTTTTGCGGCTTCACGACCACATCCTCATCCTCAGATGGACTTTGCTGCGCCGGCGCTTCATCCTCGTCATCATCTTCGACCAACAAGTTGAATGCAGACTTCTTGGCAGGCTTGGCCGGACTTGGCTCCTCATCGGAGTCTTCGTCGACATTCCTTGCCTTCTCTTTGCCTTTGCCTTTGACGTTCATCTTTTTGACTGCCTTGGTTATAGTCTCAATCTTTCCAGCATCGCTGCCATCGTCCGAATCGGCTACGGCATTTTTGTTCTTCTTCTTGCCCTTCTGCTGATTCTTCTTGTTGTTGCTGTTCAATTTGTCGTCCGAGTCAATGACAGGATTGCTTTCACTGCAAAAATAAATAAGATAATTCAGTTGATTTCAATAGAAAGTTGCCAACTCGCCATCGTGGCACCTCAACCACAACAACAAACATAAACAGAGCAACAACAACAACGACAACGAGCCAAACCGCCGTACTCACATTTCGTCCGCTGATGAACCACCGTCGGCAGTGGTCAATATCTCTTTCTTGCCCTTTTTAGCTTTAACCATCTTTCCTGGCGCAGTCTCAACACGCTTCTTCTTGGAACACCCACGAAACTCCGAAAGAAATTCACTGCTGAAAGTGTACACGCGACGGATATGCAACGACGAGACTCCCTGCCTTGCCTAACAGCTGAGAGTGTGGAAAACCGTGTTGTTGATGACTGATCTCTCCTTGGACGCAGCACCTTGGCACTCGTGTGTCTCCAAAACAATTTGGCTATTGGAATCAACAGGAATTGGCGTTCCTAGTGGCCAAAATGTGTAAATTTTCGCACGTTTTGCCGATTCGGTTAGCGAAGACGATGCACCTGTGGTAGTGATGGGACACCATCGAAAACAATATCGATAGTTCGATGTTCTACAACGTGCAATGTTTGCGCAAAATATCGATATTATATTCATCCGCTTCGATATTTTAGTACAAAATCGATTGTTTAATAACGCGCTTAAATATTATCTTTGAAAGTGATTTTAATTGAAAAAACGGCAGTAGCCAAAAACAAATCGATTTGGTTGCGATTTCATGGCGCAAACAGCTGCCTATAATTTAAAATATTCACGTAGTTCTTATCCAATTGTACAATTTATACATGCTGCGAGCAGTGTTTTCCTTTAAATTTTAATTAACTAAGCATAAACTTCAAAAAATGTTAATATATTAGGCGTGCTTTGATCTTGTACAAATTTCCTAAGCATCACTCTATCAACTAGACGTAGTTTTTGTATTAACAAGGAAGTTAGGCATGTTTACAATTTGTTGTTAGATGAAAAATAAAATAAAATACTCACAAATTCGAATGGCCTTCCCTGCTTATTACTTTACATATGGACAGTAAAGATAAATACTATAGACACAACTGATGATAAGAGATTATTCTTGAGAAAATGATCTGGACAAAAATAGTAATATAAATGTACTTATGCTCCACTTCAAAAGAATGCTTCGATATTGCTTTATGGTTGACAAACAGCAATATTATGACAGGACTCATAAACGGAATGAATCTTCAACTGAAGGTTATACTTGTATTTTTGGGTATAAAAGATAAGAAGCTAGCCAAGATCAGTTCAGTTTGTGATATACATTCAAATCAGAAAGTTGAAATGATGAAGCTAAGCGCAATTGTAATCCTCGTGGCATTGGGAGTAGCTGCAGCACAGAGTCAGGACCAGTGCAACGTGTGCCAGTCATCGAGTAACATACTCTGCGAATCGGAGAGCACATACTATCTCTGCGTAGGTAAGTAGTAACACCTCCGCTGGCTACTCACAAGGATTTACTACCTAAGTATACGACTTAAATTAGGTAACAATCGATATGGACCGCTCTACTGTGACGACGATCAGGTTTGCTCCAACACGAATGCACCTTGTGTGGCCAGGAGTGAGATTTCCGACAGTGTACAAAACGTTTGCGGTGGCTCTGGATCCTGTCAGACCTGCTCCGCTGACTCACAGTACACCTGTGTGAGCAGTACTCAAGCCGCACGCTGTATCAGTGGAGTCTTGTCCACGTCCATAATCATTGATTGTGGAACCGATGAGATTTGTGTTACCGATGCGATCGAATCCTTCTCCACTCCATGTGTGCCACAGTGTGTCGCAGACTTTGTGAGTACCCCTGCAGTAGTGCATGTTCCCAACTCATGATCTAATCACGTTATTCACATAGGCCAAATGGAACTCCACCTGTTCGAATGCTGAATACGTCGCGCCCACTCAGTCGCCACCAACTACTCCAAGTGCCACTGATCAGCAAACAATTTGCCAGGCTGCAGCTGAAAATAAGAACACAAAGTTTTTCTATGCCTATGCTGATTCGACTTGCAGAACCTACGTCTACTGCCAAAGATCCTCCGTGACCAGCACCATTTTCACAACCACCTTCACAGGATCATGCAGCGCGCCTACACAGTACTTCAACACAGCCACAGGTGTTTGTCAGTCGAGCAAATCGGCTAGTTGCCTCGCAGAAGCCCCAACTACGGATGCACCGACTACGGCTACGGATGCCCCAACTACGGCTACGGATGCCCCGACTACGGCTACGGATGCACCGACTACGGCTACGGATGCCCCAACTACGGCTACGGATGCACCGACTACGGCTACGAATGCCCCGACTACGGCTACGGATGCACCGGCTTCATAAGTACCGTAAGAATAATCATAGGATACCAAGATATCTAAATCTATAAAAGAAATATATTTTCTACTTACAGAGGATCAAACATGGATTTAACAATATCCTTATGTACTTAACCAGAAGTTATGTAATTTACAAATTATTCCATATAAATAAATACTGAACATCAATTCGACTCACATAAATGTTATCTTCTAATTGATCTATATATGAATATGAATCCATATACATTATCGTATGCTAGACAATCGTGTGAATTTTATTTATGTGTCGCCAAACTGAATGGGTTAAGTTCTGCGACCATAAAACACTGGCAACACATAAATATATATATATATATTGGTATAAACAACATATTCATATCTATACATACGTCATGGTGTCTAAATATGTTATTGAATATGATATTCACGTTTTCGCTGGCCGCGAACTGATTTATAACGCTGGCAGATGCGTTGCCTCAGCCGCAGCTTAGTTTAACGAGGGAAATTGTTCTTACGTTAAAAATATTCTTATTTTATTGCTAGAGGGGCGTACACGAAAATACATACATAGATACAGGCATGGATACACATACTTACATACATACATACAAACATGCATAAGTACTATACAATAAAAAGTTTTCATTTAATGATATTTCATAGAGAGAGACAAAAGCAAACTAAAATGTTGTCGTTGTTGCTGTTGCTGCTGTGGTTGTTGTTGTTGCTGCTGCTGTTGTTGTTGTTGTTGTTGTTGCTGCTGCTGTTGTTGTTGTTGTTGTTGCTGTCAGATGGGCGATGAGCGCCTGCAATGGCAGCGATTGTCGCGGCAATTAAACATTAAATCAAATGAATTGCAGAAAACTGCAAAGCGGACACTGAATGATGAGGAGCAGGAGGCTGTGTGTCTGCGCCTCCGCCAGTGCGCGGAGGGGGCACAGGCAGAGAGTGTAGCTGGTTGGCTGAGGCTGAGGCTGATTTTGGCTGCTTTGATCGCTTTGGCCGCTTGGCTGGCCAGAAACTAAATGCGCAAATGGAAATTATGGCCATTGACGACGCACGATCGGCCGGGTACACTATACGTGGGCAGCGGCGAGTGTACAAACTGCAGAGAGAGAGAAAGAGTGAGATTATTTATAATCTTGGGGTGATAATGATGGATGATGTTGTTGCCTGCAACCATAACCAACCTTTGGCACCTTCTGCGTTGTCGCCATGTAGCCGACACAAAACGATTGAGTCGTGTGACTCCACATCACCTCGCCGCAGCTCTGTTTCGGATAGTAGAGTAGCGTCAGGGCACCTGCGTAGAGATCCTGCTGTTGCGGCAGCAGCGGTGAATCCAGGAACTTCTGCTTGAACGTTCGATGCAGGCTGGTCACAGCACAGTCACTGCTAAAGGCACCGTTGCATATCTCGCGGGCGAGCAGGGTTTTCATCAGGTACTCACCATTGCCGGTTGTGCACGTGGCAATGGCTAACTCATCGGTATCGGTGGCCCAACAGCCGGCACCATAGGTCGCCGCTTGACCCACACGTCCGGGTACCTTCAGTAAAATGCCGCCAGAACTACAGCCGGCTGCAGTGTTGCCGGCACCGTCGACACACACAGCGCCCACAGTATCCAGGGCGGCTGTCAGTTCTACTTCGTTATCTGGCTCGGGAACTGCCTCCTCCATGTCGGCCTTACTGTTGCCGACCACCATATCGTATTTGCTCTTATAATGATTATAATGGAATTTCGCTTTCGATGAGATCAGCACGCTGGGATCGACCATTGCGCAGCCCACTTGTTCGGCATATTGCTCAGCCCCACTGGCCGCCAGCACCATGGGCGGAATGCGATCCAGTGGCTGTTGATCCGCTTGGCCATCGCAAATACGACGTGCCAGCTGTATGGGATTCTTTACACGACTCACATTGGTGCAAGCACCAAAGTTAAGTGTGGTGCCGTTCATAATAGCTGCATCGCACTGTATAGATCCGTCTAGGCAAAGATTGGAGCCGAAACCGGCGTTCGTGGCGCCGCAATTCTCCAGCCGCATTATGGCAGCCTCGCAAGCGTCCACTGCGCTGCCGCCGTTACGCAAAATCTCTGTGGCCCGTATGCATGCCTCTTTGATGACGCGCTGGTATTTGGATTCGTCGATGCAGTTTCCAGCTCCTAAACAGACATAGACAGTTGTCAGTGAGGCGAAACATTGAGGATTCATTCAACGTGCTGGCCATCGGTCAACATCAATCACAACAAACCTGTATGCACCGCGACGAAGCCAGACATGTTGCTGTTGTTGTTGTTGTTTTCTTGCTGCTGCTGCTTCTGCTGCTGCTGCTAACGCCAACTGCAATTGCGGTTCGCGGCCTTTGTTTACGTCCGTCGATGCTATTTTAGTATTTGTTTGTTTAAACAATTCTGGAAACTGAGACTGCATCGACCGTTTGCTGAATGCGCCAAAATACTAATTCGAATATGTTCATAAAAAATACCACGTTAAATACAATCTTAGAAATACATTAGGGGTATTCTATGCTAAATCAAAGCATACAAATCTGGCAAGCAACAATTTTTGAATTTGTGTTGTAAACAATAATTAATGTCAGGCTATTAATAAATGAAATACAAAAGATGTAGGCCTTAACGTTAATGAAGAGCAGCTTTTTTTATAAATTGCATGCTATTGTGGGTTTCCTTTTGTTTTGTAATGTTTTTGGCAACTGCCTAAATAATGTGCATGCCTAAATTGCTTTGTGAATTTGCTATATAAGCAACAATTTCTCCAGTTTTAAATCAGTAAAACTTAATAGCAAAATGAAATTCATTCTTGTCTTGTCGTGTCTGGCACTTTATGTAGCCTACATTGAAGCTCAGAGCCTTTGCATTGGCCGTCCATGTAAGATTTTGCAGGAGAAAAGATTTTTATATGATTGATTTTTAACTTTCGGAATTAACTTTCGCATTCCGTTTTTAGTGAACTTCTCCTGCACCGGAAACCGGGATAGTGGCAACAATAGGGCTAGGCATTGCGACAACTTCTCTATGAGAGAAATGTGGTACTACGACTCGCGCAGCCGTAACTGTAATAGAATGAATTATCTTGGTTGCGGCGGCAATGGAAACCGTTATTGCTCACGCGATGACTGCATGAGGAGATGCAGACGTTAAGATGATCACATGAAAATTGTTACACGATTTGATTGACAAACTGTTGGCATAAACATGAAATCGCAAGAAAAAACAAGTTCAAAATTAAAAATTTGTTAAAATAATATAACCCTCTTGTTTTAATACTTACTAAAATTTGTAAGTTTTGCGATACATTTTTCAGCAACTATCGCGTAATGGTATTTTTGTACATTTAAAAAAACTTTAGTATTTTTCCGCTTACAACGGCTGGTCACACGTGCGTGTGACCGTGATTTTTGCGAATAAAACTGTAATAATTACAAATAAAAGGCAGTAAGAAATATTTATTTTAATGTTTAATCTTCAGAATTTAATAAAGTGAATGTATAAAGTGTATAGATAAGTGTTTAACAAGTACTCGTTATCAAATTTGCACACACATAGTGCAGGTGAAATGTAAAGAAAGTGTTTGTTTGTCCGAGCCAACTGTTTGTGTATTTGTGATATTGTGTGTGACGTCCGCCTGCGCTTGTAATACACTAATACAACTGTAATATGTAAAAAGAAAAGAAGGAAAAGCGACTGCAATATTGCAACGCAAAAGCCTGGAACATTAATTCAGCAAGTAATCATATGAATACCCTTCTCAGAGAGGCCTAAACTAAACAAAAACGTAACTTAACAAGTGCGATTTAAAGAAATGGACAAATTCCCATTAAAGGGTAGTAGAGAGGCTGCAGCGGAAGGCAACAGCTACATAACCGCATATCAGACAGTCATGAAAAAGGTATGTGAGAGACTAAATAGAAGTATTTAGGTTTACGATATACTAGTATTATATTACAACATACAACAAGTGAAATATGAGTTTGCCACATTAGGGGGCGGAAATGCTGTTGTGAAAACTGTCTACGTGGGTGTATGACTCTTACCCAAGTGAACAGCTGAGCAATGTTTCAAGACTTCGTGCGCTTTGTCCATGCAAAGTACCCAAAAAAAAAAAAAATAATTCCATATTATCTTATCTGATTCTGTCTGTAAACAAAGGGTGTTAATAGAACAGAGCTTTCTTTGTTGATGATTTCCTTGATTCCAAAATGTGTGTCGAATGGAAATTAAAACTAGTTCTTAATCAGTTAAAATCAGCTAGTTATATATATATAATTCGCGAAATACTTTTTGCACTGTTTTATTCGATAATATTGCCTTTTATTTTACAGTCAAACGGTCACACCATTGGAGACGGTGAAGGCGATCACCCGCTTGCACCGCATTCCAAGCATACCTATGGAGGAGCAGCTACCACATCACTCACAGCGGCCACAGATGATGAGGATATGATTGATATAACGCCACGATCGAGTCCTGGCGAACTTATCGGCGGCGCTGGCAGCTATCATCGTGAAACTGCTACCGAATCGGACACGGAACGCGACTACGCGCCAAGCCAGCGAACAATGCACCATCATCATCAGCTACAGCATCAACATGTGCCAAGTCACAGCGCCTTCGGTGACCCCATGGATGGTGAGTGTCCGAACAGAGTTTCTGCTTTGATTTGTTAGACTTAATCACGCACGATCTCGTGGTCAGCGACGTCACATCAATTGTGACTGCGTGGCGCAAGCTGTACTTACTTTTATTGTCGCTTTCATATGTGTATACAGGCGGGAACAGTTCGGTCAGACGCTGTACTCGGTTTCATTTAATATATGTACATATAATTGTAATACAGACACATATATCCACTTATTCCCCAGTGCTTCAGTTCATTTATATTGTGGAATATAAATAACTACGACCGCGTTTGTTGTACGCTCTCAGTTTCTTTGACTGTGGGGCTTCTCATGAACTTTTACATATTTCTTTCTCTTGAGTTATTCCCAGGATACAATTAATGGGCGGAGAGGGATTTAAATAATAGATTTTTTTATAGAAATGAGAACTTCATTAAATATGTAATTATTTACAGCCTTTTGGATCAAGAACATAAAACCAAGTTGTCAATTTCAAAATGTACCTGAACAATATACAATCTATATCAAAGTACTCTCTATTTTGTGTTAATGTGCACCATTTTAGGAGCACTCTCATTCTATGGCTCTTCGGATGTGCAGGATGATATCCCCGGGATTGGACAGTATGAAGATTTTCACACTATCGACTGGCAGCGCGACATAGCTCGTGATCGCATGCGTCATCGATATATAGTAAAAAAGCGTCAGGATTCGGTTTGGGATTTGATAAAGGTAACTCATAACGCATATATATAATTATTTAAATCCAAATACAATTTACATAACTTTTTTACTCATTATAGGGGTCAATTGACGCCGGTTCCGGTTGGTTATGCGTTCTGCTTGTTGGAATCGCTGCGGGCTGCGTGGCTGGCATGGTTGACATAGGTGCCAGTTGGATGTCTGATTTGAAGCACGGTATTTGTCCGCCTGCATTTTGGTTTAATCGTGAGCAATGCTGTTATCCAGCGAAGCAATCAGTCTTTGAAGAGGGCAATTGCTCTACGGTAAGTAACCTATCAAACTCGATGAACTTCGCCTAATCTCTGTAATTCTAGTGGAAAACATGGCCAGAGATCTTAGGCCTCAGTCGGAATGGTACGGGGCCGTATATTATTGCGTATATTGGATACGTAATGTGGGCCTTGCTGTTCGCCTCATTGAGTGCGTCGTTGGTGCGAATGTTTGCGCCATATGCCTGCGGCTCTGGTATACCGGAGATCAAGACCATATTGTCGGGCTTTATTATTCGTGGATATTTAGGAAAATGGACATTGCTAATCAAATCGGTGGGCCTAATGCTCTCCGTATCGGCTGGTCTGACTCTGGGAAAGGAGGGTCCTATGGTGCATATTGCCAGCTGCATTGGCAACATATTCTCGCACCTGTTTCCCAAATATGGTCGAAACGAGGCTAAGAAAAGAGAAATCCTATCAGCAGCTTCCGCTGCAGGTGTCTCTGTAGCTTTTGGAGCACCCATTGGCGGTGTGCTGTTCTCTCTGGAGGAGGTGTCCTATTACTTTCCATTGAAGACTCTGTGGCGCTCGTTCTTCTGTGCATTGATTGCGGCATTCGTACTACGCTCACTCACGCCATTTGGCAATGAGCATTCTGTGCTATTTTTCGTGGAATACAACAAGCCTTGGATATTCTTTGAGCTCATACCATTTGTTTTTCTCGGAATCATGGGCGTAAGTAAATGATTAAATTCATAATCGAATTTTATTTTAATTTGAAATGTATTTATTTCTTTCAGGGCGTCATTGGCACATTCTTTATAAAAGCAAATTTATGGTGGTGCCGGTACCGAAAGTTTAGCAAGTTGGGCCAGTATCCCGTCAGCGAGGTACTGTTCGTCACCCTAGTCACCGGCATAATCTGCTATCCGAACCCATTCACGCGCATGAATATGAATGAGCTTATATTCCTTCTGGTTAGCAAGTGCTCGCCTGGAGATGTCACCAATCCCTTGTGGTACGTATTGCAGTATTATAATTCCGTTGATAGAACCTTAACTAAACTTATTTTCATTTCTTCTATGCAGTGACTACAAACGGATGAATATCACCAGTGGGACCGGCTTTATTGAGGTTACTGAGCCAGGTCCTGGAGTTTACAATTCCATTTGGTTGCTGGTTCTCACCTTTATTCTGAAACTTGCGCTGACCATATTCACCTTCGGTATTAAGGTTCCATCCGGTCTTTTTATACCATCGCTGCTGTTGGGTGCAATTATGGGACGCATCGTGGGCATTGGTGTGGAACAGTTTGCGTATAGCTATCCAAACTTTTGGTTCTTTACCGGAGAGTGCGCGGACAGCAATCTAATTACACCCGGCTTGTATGCGGTTGTTGGAGCTGCTGCTGTCTTAGGAGGAGTCACCCGCATGACTGTGTCTCTTGTCGTCATAATGTTCGAGCTAACGGGCGGTGTACGTTATATTGTGCCCCTAATGGCAGCTGCCATGGCCTCCAAATGGGTAGGCGATGCCCTGGGCAGACAAGGCATTTATGATGCGCACATTGCGCTAAATGGTTATCCGTTCCTGGACAGCAAAGAGGAGTTTGCGCACACAACACTGGCAGCAGATGTAATGCAGCCCAAACGCAATGAAACGTTAAATGTTATTACACAAGACTCCATGACTGTGGACGATGTAGAGAGTTTGCTGAAGGAGACCGAGCACAATGGTTATCCTGTAGTCGTGTCTAGGGAAAATCAATATTTAGTTGGCTTTGTGTTGCGCAGGGATCTAAATTTGGCTATAGGTAAGTTAATTCCCATGAAAAAATAGACTAGCTCTAAACATTTTCATTTACAGGCAACGGAAAGCGTCTTATCGAGGGCATTAATAGTAATTCCATAGTATTATTCACGTCAACAACACCTACACAAAACCTGGGACCGCCACCATTAAAACTTAAGAAGATACTCGACATGGCACCAATCACGGTAACAGATCAAACTCCAATGGAAACTGTAGTTGATATGTTCCGCAAACTGGGCCTGCGTCAGACACTCGTCACACACAATGGGTAAGCGGATAATAAATATATTACTACTATATTACTATGGATCTAATACTGTTTGTATTTCGCAGTCGTTTACTGGGCGTAATAACGAAAAAGGATGTTCTCCGACATGTTAAGCAAATGGATAATGAAGATCCCAATACTGTGCTCTTCAACTAAGAGAATTTATTAGCCAATCAGCGGATAGGCAGACGCCTAGCTATTATCATTATTACCTGTACTTTCGCGAAGCCAACAATATTAAATTCAAATAAGTGTAGCAGTTAGAAAATTTACGGTCGGAGCTTCGAACGTGAGAGATTTAGCAAAATTGTGTGCAGTTCTTTTTTATGTTATATATATACATATATGTGTATGTGTCAATATATCTATATATGTATGTATGTATGTATCTCGTTAACGTTTATTATATAATTTATTTAAGAGTTGCAAATTTTTCATTTATTTCCACCATGTAATTATGGCTTTGTAAGCGTATTCAATTTAATATTTTCTACTTTAAAATACTTTTAATTAAATTACTTTTTTATACTCCTATATACATCACGAGCATGTGAAGTGAATGTTTAGAAGTTGAGATCGCTGAATTTTAATTTTGAGTATACTATTATGCTGACGGCACCAGGCAATATTTATGAACGAATGAAATTTTACTTGAAAAATGTAAAAAAGAGAACGTTGAAGTTATACATTTCGTTCGAAATTCTTTAATAAATTCTTATTAACATATTTATAATATAATACATACATAAATATGAAGATATTGTGTTTTGTTAGTGATCTGTGAAATTTTAATGTAAACTCGTGTAAATAGAAAACATTTAAAAATGATAAATCCATAAATAAACTTAAGCGCAGCTATACAAATGAAGTTATTATATCAAAACTTGTAAACAAATTTTTACTCATCTCACATAGTCGGCTGGAAAAACACAGTCACCTTTTGATGCAATAGAACAGAGAGTTTAAAGTAGACAATTTATTTCAGATTGGGTATAATAAGTATGTTAATTTGAAAATTTTAAGATGTTCACTTTATTGGCAAGATTTTTATCAGGTATGTTGGCAACGGAGATTACGTATGATTAATCCAATGTATAAATTATATCATACATAGCCATGGGCTCAAAAAATGGAACGCGAAGACAATCAGTGAGGGTAAGATTGCCATTAAAGGTTCGTCATGTCTCTCAGAGAGCAGGATTCCTGAGTACGAGAAGTACCGCGGCCAACATGTATAATTTTATTCAGAAGGATGCCTACATAGATCCTTTTGAAGACGATGAAGACATATTTGTTGATAATGTTGATCATGTCGGCAAATTATGGAGAAAGGATTTATGTGGTACACTTCGCGATCCTTGTGAATTATTAATGGAGAGACATGTTGGTGGAAGAAAGAAAATAAGAGTGAAGAACGCTGGAAATCGTTTAAAATTAGAAATTGTGTAGAAAAAAGGTTTAATCTTTTTGAAAATTCATTGTCATTCGAAATTTCTCAAATAATGTCAGAAAAATAGTGATTATTAATTCCATTAAAGAAAGTCCTCGACATAGAAGATTTGAAACTCGCTGCCGTAAAGTCCTGTGATTAGCCAGCATCTGAAATTAAGGGGATTTTATGAAGATTTGCTCATTAAGAAACACTTTCCTTGCTTTATACCCATTATCACTTATGCGAATAAGATTACCACGACCGCGTAGTGCACCCTTAACATGAGCGTGCGCTCCATCGTTGACTCTATAGTACTCAATGGCGCCATCATTGCTGGGACAATAAATGATATTGGCGTTCCGGCTACAGGCGATTGCATTCTTGAAAGGTAACGGTATTTGCACAATCAATTGGGCGGTATCCTATTAATAATTTTAAATAAATTAAAGTGAAATGCTTAGTTAACAAATATAATTACTTCATCCTCATGCCGCATATCGTGGTAGTAGGCCTGTCCACTCAAATCGCAGCTGATGACTATCTGGTGTCCATCCATTTCGGTGCGCAACAGTGTGGACACCATAAAGCGATGTCGCCGCAAAGGCAGCATCTGCAATTGCCTCTTGGATGATCTATCGGTAGCACCTTGACGACCCAAGCTCCAGCAGCGATAAACGCTACCATCGTTACTGCCCAAAACGAAGTCATCTAAACCCAAGGATACCATAGTTGTCAGTTCAACGGCAACTGTCGCTGGCAGGGAATATCTAAGATCAAAATTATGATGATAACGTGTATAACGTGCTGTGTGGTCAACTTACTCCCAGTCCAGAGTCATCTGCTTAGACACCAGCCACTGTAGAACAGTGCCATTTGGATAACAGGCAAGAAGCCGCTCCTCTGTCACCCAATCTAAAGACACAGCAGCGCCTTGTGTAGAGGAGACACTATGCAGCTGTTTTATCTCCACATTAGAGTCACTTCCACCTCTCGCCGGCTCATAGAGCCAAACAAAAAGCTCCCCATCCATGGTGGCGCCAGCAAAAATATTCTTATTGAATCCATTCGTGCATAGGCTACGCAGGCACGACTTGAGCGGCAAAGACTTGGCTTCGGTGTATACCACAAAGTTACCTTGTGACATGCGTTGAGGCACGAACACCTTTAACTGCTGATCCACATGTTCACACCAGTCGTCGTGAGGCGCCACTGTTGTGGTCACAAGTACAGGTGCATTATTTGTATGCACGCTAAGCCAGATGGCCAATCCCTGCGAGTTCTCAGCGCAGCCCATTGATATGCTCTGGTACGTTTGCACCAGAAGCTGTTCTTGCAGACTGCATTGATTTGTCTGATGTTGCTGATATTGTTCCATTTGTGGGGTGGGTTGACTTAGCTCCTTCTCCACCATTGGGCAAATCTGCCGCAACCACTTGGCCAAGGCACGTTCGTCATAGTCGACACTACCACTGCCGCCGCTGCAGCTTTGCTCCGTTTGTGTAGTTGCATTTTTTACCTGCTGCGTACCGGTGCCTCTCTCCACACTTGGCGGTGGTGGATCTGTGCCAGTGCAGTTGTCCACTAGTGCATTTTGCTTCTCTGTTGGTTGTGTGGCTGGAAACTCGATCACAGGAGAGCTATAATGCGAAAGTACGTCCATTTTCCAGGAGTTTTATTAGTCATTTACTGTCACCACAACAATCGCCGGTTTTCTGTTGTCATAGCAACTGCGTACCGGTTTTTAGATCGATAACAGTTGGAATCGACAATTTAAATTTAACAGAAATGTTAACAGTCTCTAGTTTAAATATCGGCAAAAGCGCTAGTTTTATCGATAATTTATAAATAATACTTTTGCCGGTTTTGAAATAAAACCAAGTAGGCCTCGGCAAATCAAGAAAATTAATGGCACAGTCATAAGGCAAGCGAATTTCATTGCAAACGGTTGTAAGTCAGCAGGAAAATAATCAAATTTAATAGATTGAAAAATAAAACGACTTGTAACTATTTGAAGAAAACTCACAATTTTGGTAACGTTTCAAAGGGGAATAAAAGCCGAAAATGTTGATGGCATGGGCAAGACTGGCATCGGGTAAGTAAGAGCAGATGTATCAGATTCCATGGCAAGTCAGTCCTAATTTGATTTTTTTAAAGTATGCCAAAAGATAGGCCGAAAGCCTGGACAGCCGGTTAATGTGAAGTTCCCATTGCAAGTGCGATCCTTGCATACGGCCCTCATGCTCGCCAAGGACGACGAATGTGAGGAAGAAAAAAAGAAACCCGATCCCTGTGCTAATGAACAGGAGGGAGGAGGTGATAAAAAGGAGGGTGGTGATAAAAAAGGCGCTGGTGCTCTAGGTGAACTACTGAGCAAGAGACGCAAGGGATATATTCATTCCGTCATTGGTCCTGTCATCGATGTTTACTTCCCGGACGAAATACCAGAGGTTCTAAATGCCGTCGAGGTTCAAGAAGCTCAAATTGGCCGTCTTGTGCTAGAGGTAAGATCCAGTCAAGTCTGATTAAATAAAAGACTAAAGTCCTGCTTCAGGTTTTCCATCATATAGGCAGCAATGTGGTACGTTGTGTTGCCATGGATTCAACGGAGGGTCTCAGGCGTGGCCAAGAAGTCCTTGACACTGGTTTTCCCATACGTGTACCCGTGGGCAAAGGGGTACTCGGACGTATTATCAACGTAGTGGGCGATCCGATCGACGAGCGCGGTGAAGTCAAAACCGATGTCTATTCATTTATCCATAATGAGGCGCCAGAGTTGGCAGACTTGAGTGTGAAGCCAGAGATTCTGGTGACCGGCATTAAGGTTATCGATCTTTTGGCACCATATGTCAAAGGAGGAAAGATTGGTCTTTTCGGCGGTGCCGGGGTGGGAAAGACGGTACTCATCATGGAGCTCATCAATAACATAGCAAAGTCGCATGGCGGTTACTCGGTGTTTGTTGGAGCTGGAGAGCGTACACGCGAAGGTAACGATTTGTACCATGAGATGATTGAGAGCAAAGTCATCTCTCTCGAGAATGACTCATCGAAGGTGGCGCTTGTCTATGGCCAGATGAATGAGCCACCAGGCGCCCGCAGTCGCGTCGTGCTAACCGGTCTAAGCATTGCCGAATATTTCCGAGATGTAGATGGACAGGATGTCTTGCTCTTTATCGATAACATATTCCGTTTCACCCAAGCTGGTTCAGAAGTGTCTGCTCTGCTGGGCAGAATACCCTCGGCTGTCGGTTATCAACCCACGCTGAGCACTGACATGGGCACCATGCAAGAGCGCATTACTAGCACACGCAATGGTTCCATTACATCCGTGCAAGCGGTCTATGTGCCTGCTGATGATCTAACTGATCCCGCGCCGGCTGCAACATTCTCCCATTTAGATGCCACTACTGTATTGTCGCGTCCAATTGCCGAGCTGGGCATCTATCCAGCTGTGGATCCATTGGACTCCTCATCACGTATTCTCGATCCCGATGTTGTGGGTGAAGAGCACTATAATGTGGCCCGCGCGGTTCAGAAGACATTGCAGGGTTACAAATCTCTACAGGATATTATCGCGATTTTGGGAATGGATGAGCTCTCCGAGGAGGACAAACTGACAGTGGCAAGAGCACGCAAAATGCAGCGTTTCCTCTCTCAGCCCTTTCAAGTTGCCGAAATATTTACTGGGCATCCCGGCAAGTTGGTGCCCGTGGAGAAGTGTGTGGATGGATTCAAGCGTTTGCTTAACGGCGAGTATGATGACATACCGGAAATAGCATTCTACATGGTCGGCGATATAGACGAAGTGTTGGCTAAGGCGAATCAATTGGCAGCCAGCATGTCGGGTGATGCTCCTGCCAAAAAGGAGGCAAAGAAGGAGGATGAAAAGAAAGGTGAAGAAGCAAAGAAAGCCGAACCAGAAGCGAAAAAACCCGATGATAAGAAAGACAACAAGAAAGACGATAAAGACAAGAAGTAAAAAGCTATATTTATATTATTTTATAATAATAATGTAAATGTATCATCATACCACGAAAGATTTGATCAGTGAACAAAAAATAGTAAAGCTGCAGTCAATTGGGCTCTACGCTAATATATCAAACACATAAAAAAACTTCAAAAAAAATTTTAATTTTTGTGATTTTGGAAAGTAATGAAGTGAGGAAAGTTAGGTCCTGCCGAGGGTCTTACATGTCATATTTTTAGTCGACTTTGACATGATTTTTGGCCAAAAATTAAGTATCCTCTAAAACAATTTAAAACACTTGTTTAATACTAATTTTGACCTCCGCAATCGATTAAAAGTAAAAGCAGGCGATTTTAAATTTTTGAAAAAAAAATTTTATGAAAAATTCACAGGGGGGACCCTTACCAAAATCCCAAAAATAAATTTTTTTTTCGAAGTTTTTAAATTGCAAAAACTATTAAGCCATTCTATTCTAGAGCTAAAACCATGAATAAAATGCTCTACTCGAGCAAAATCGTGTGATTTTTAAGAAAGTTATGAAGTGAGGAAAATTAGGATAGTGGTCCTGCCGAGGGTCTTACATGTCAAATTTTTAGTCGACTTTGACATGATTTTTGGCCAAAAATTAAGTATCCTCTAAAACAATTTAAAACACTTGTTTAATACTAATTTTGACCTCCGCAATCGATTAAAAGTAAAAGCAGGCGATTTTAAATTTTTGAAAAAAAAATTTTATGCAAAATTCACAGGGGGGACCCTTACCAAAATCCCAAAATACATTTTTTTTCGAAGTTTTTAAATTGCAAAAACTATTAAGCCATTCTATTCTAGAGCTAAAACCATGAATAAAATGCTCTACTCGAGCAAAATCGTGTGATTTTTAAGAAAGTTATGAAGTGAGGAAAATTAGGATAGTGGTCCTGTCGAGGGTCTTACATGTCAAATTTTTAGTCGACTTTGACATGATTTTTGGCCAAAAATTAAGTATCCTCTAAAACAATTTAAAACACTTGTTTAATACTAATTTTGACCTCCGCAATCGATTAAAAAGTAAAAGCAGGCGATTTTAAATTTTTGAAAAAAAATTTTATGAAAAATTCACAGGGGGACCCTTACCAAAATCCCAAAAATAAATTTTTTTCGAAGTTTTTAAATTGCAAAAACTTTTAAGCTATTCTATTCTAGAGCTAAAACCATGAATAAAATGCTCTACTCGAGCAAAATCGTGTGATTTTTAAGAAAGTTATGAAGTGAGGAAAATTAGGATAGTGGTCCTGCCGAGGGTCTTACATGTCAAATTTTTAGTTGACTTTGACATGATTTTTGGCCAAAAATTAAGTATCCTCTAAAACAATTTAAAACACTTGTTTAATACTAATTTTGACCTCCGCAATCGATTAAAAGTAAAAGCAGGCGATTTTAAATTTTTGAAAAAAAAATTTTATGAAAAATTCACAGGGGGGACCCTTACCAAAATCCCAAAAATAAATTTTTTTTCGAAGTTTTTAAATTGCAAAAACTTATAAGCCATTCTATTCTAGAGCTTAAACCATGAATAAAATGCTCTACTCGAGCAAAATCGTGTGATTTTTAAGAAAGTTATGAAGTGAGGAAAATTAGGATAGTGGTCCTGCCGAGGGTCTTACATGTCAAATTTTTAGTCGACTTTGACATGATTTTTGGCCAAAAATTAAGTATCCTCTAAAACAATTTAAAACACTTGTTTAATACTAATTTTGACCTCCGCAATCGATTAAAAGTAAAAGCAGGCGATTTTAAATTTTTGAAAAAAAATTTTATGAAAAATTCACAGGGGGGACCCTTACCAAAATCCCAAAAATAAATTTTTTTTCGAAGTTTTTAAATTGCAAAAACTATTAAGCCATTCTATTCTAGAGCTAAAACCATGAATAAAATGCTCTACTCGAGCAAAATCGTGTGATTTTTAAGAAAGTTATGAAGTGAGGAAAATTAGGATAGTGGTCCTGCCGAGGGTCTTACATGTCAAATTTTTAGTCGACTTTGACATGATTTTTGGCCAAAAATTAAGTATCCTCTAAAACAATTTAAAACACTTGTTTAATACTAATTTTGACCTCCGCAATCGATTAAAAGTAAAAGCAGGCGATTTTAAATTTTTGAAAAAAAAATTTTATGAAAAATTCACAGGGGGGACCCTTACCAAAATCCCAAAAATAAATTTTTTTTCGAAGTTTTTAAATTGCAAAAACTATTAAGCCATTCTATTCTAGAGCTAAAACCATGAATAAAATGCTCTACTCGAGCAAAATCGTGTGATTTTTAAGAAAGTTATGAAGTGAGGAAAATTAGGATAGTGGTCCTGCCGAGGGTCTTACATGTCAAATTTTTAGTCGACTTTGACATGATTTTTGGCCAAAAATTAAGTATCCTCTAAAACAATTTAAAACACTTGTTTAATACTAATTTTGACCTCCGCAATCGATTAAAAATAAAAGCAGGCGATTTTAAATTTTTGAAAAAAAATTTTATGAAAATTTCCCTTACCAAAATCCCAAAAATAAATTTTTTTTCGAAGTTTTTAAATTGCAAAAACTATTAAGCCATTCTATTCTAGAGCTAAAACCATGAATAAAATGCTCTACTCGAGCAAAATCGTGTGATTTTTAAGAAAGTTATGAAGTGAGGAAAATTAGGATAGTGGTCCTGCCGAGGGTCTTACATGTCAAATTTTTAGTCGACTTTGACATGATTTTTGGCCAAAAATTAAGTATCCTTTAAAACAATTTAAAACACTTGTTTAATACTAATTTTGACCTCCGCAATCGATTAAAAGTAAAAGCAGGCGATTTTAAATTTTTGAAAAAAAAATTTTATGAAAAATTCACAGGGGGACCCTTACCAAAATCCCAAAAATACATTTTTTTTTCGAAGTTTTTAAATTGCAAAAACTATTAAGCCATTCTATTCTAGAGCTAAAACCATGAATAAAATGCTCTACTCGAGCAAAATCGTGTGATTTTTAAGAAAGTTATGAAGTGAGGAAAATTAGGATAGTGGTCCTGCCGAGGGTCTTACATGTCAAATTTTTAGTCGACTTTGACATGATTTTTGGCCAAAAATTAAGTATCCTCTAAAACAATTTAAAACACTTGTTTAATACTAATTTTGACCTCCGCAATCGATTAAAAGTAAAAGCAGGCGATTTTAAATTTTTGAAAAAAAAATTTTATGAAAAATTCACAGGGGGGACCCTTACCAAAATCCCAAAAATAAATTTTTTTTTCGAAGTTTTTAAATTGCAAAAACTATTAAGCCATTCTATTCTAGAGCTAAAACCATGAATAAAATGCTCTACTCGAGCAAAATCGTGTGATTTTTAAGAAAGTTATGAAGTGAGGAAAATTAGGATAGTGGTCCTGCCGAGGGTCTTACATGTCAAATTTTTAGTCGACTTTGACATGATTTTTGGCCAAAAATTAAGTATCCTCTAAAACAATTTAAAACACTTGTTTAATACTAATTTTGACCTCCGCAATCGATTAAAAGTAAAAGCAGGCGATTTTAAATTTTTGAAAAAAAAATTTTATGAAAAATTCACAGGGGGGACCCTTACCAAAATCCCAAAAATAAATTTTTTTTCGAAGTTTTTAAATTGAAATTGCAAAAACTATTAAGCCATTCTATTCTAGAGCTAAAACCATGAATAAAATGCTCTACTCGAGCAAAATCGTGTGATTTTTAAGAAAGTTATGAAGTGAGGAAAATTAGGATAGTGGTCCTGCCGAGGGTCTTACATGTCAAATTTTTAGTCGACTTTGACATGATTTTTGGCCAAAAATTAAGTATCCTCTAAAACAATTTAAAACACTTGTTTAATACTAATTTTGACCTCCGCAATCGATTAAAAGTAAAAGCAGGCGATTTTAAATTTTTGAAAAAAAATTTTATGAAAAATTCACAGGGGGGACCCTTACCAAAATCCCAAAAATAAATTTTTTTTCGAAGTTTTTAAATTGCAAAAACTATTAAGCCATTCTATTCTAGAGCTAAAACCATGAATAAAATGCTCTACTCGAGCAAAATCGTGTGATTTTTAAGAAAGTTATGAAGTGAGGAAAATTAGGATAGTGGTCCTGCCGAGGGTCTTACATGTCAAATTTTTAGTCGACCAAAAATTAAGTATCCTCTAAAACAATTTTAATTTTTGAGCTCCGCAATCGATTAAAAGTAAATTTTGAAAAACAAATTTTCTGAAAATTTTCTTTTAAACAAAAAACAGTTGAGTCTCAACATTAAATTATTATTTTGATGAATGTTTATATTCATCTAATAGTATATGTTAAGACTTAAGAATTTATTTCTTATAGAAAACTATCAAATTTTAGAGATGTAAAAATTTACTCACCATAGACTTGGCATTCAATGCAAATATAACCAGATTTCTTTTAAGTGTTTTCTGCATATTAATTGTCCTATATATGCGCAGTCTTTCTAGGAACAGCCTCGTCACATATCGCATTTTAAATAAATCCACTATTCCAAGGGAGATCACTATAAACAGCAGACTTAGCACTTTAAAACACACAATTGATCTGGATCGCACGACACTTGAAAAGCAACTGAGGCGCAGCATCAGCAGCCAGCTTTATTTATACTCGAGAGCTCAACCACACTGCACTGTTGTGTAGCAGACTGCTAATAGCAGTGCAATGTGAGTGCAGACTGGTAATATCAGTGCTGCTGCTGAGCTGCTGTTGTATAGCAGCCAGCTACTTTTAGTGCAGTGTGGGTGCATACTGCTGTTGTATAGCAGACAGCTACTTGCAGTGTAGTGCGGGTGATGCAGCTGCACTGCTAGTGTGCAGCTGTTGTATAGCAGTGATGGGTGATGCTCTCGAGACTTAATAGAGCTGCCTGCTGATGCTGCGCGTCAGTTGCTTTTCAAGTGTGGTGCGATGCAGATCAAGTGTGCGATGATGATACTTAATGCACTGCTTTTTTGTATCAGACAGCTTCTTATAGTGTAGTGTGCTGCTGCCGCAGCACTGCTTAGTGATAACAGTCTGAGTACTGCTCTCACGATTGAAAGAAGAAGAGTATCGAGTATAAATAGAGCTGCCTGCTGGTGCTGCAAATATTAATAAAAATTTCTCTGTTTATTATTTCTTTGAAAAATAATATTTAATTATATTTATGCATAGAAAATTTTATGGAACGCTGATCTTTTAATTTTAATTATTTTGGTTTCAAATTAGATGATTCAAATTCAAAATAGACCGCCAAGCTCTCGCTCTGTCTCGCTCTTAATCGTATGTCTGCTGTCAGCTGTTTGCACAGCTGATTTTATTTTCACCGGTTGAACTGCCTTGGTTATATACAAAATGTTGCGTCTATTACGAGTTCATCTTGGAACTCGTTTATACTCTGTGAAAACAGCCAAAAAAGATGCACACAAGTACACCGATACCATTAATCTTCCCAAGACGAAGTTTCCCAATCGTCTGACTGCAGCCAAACGTGAGGAACAGGAGCGTCAGACGCTTGAGGTTGGTTGCGCTTCACAACATGAGTTTCAGAATTTTATTTACACATGGATCTTTTTAATCTTTTAGCACAAGATCTCTTCTGCCTATAAATACCAGGAGCAGCATAAGAAACAACCGGCATTCGTATTGCACGATGGACCGCCCTATGCCAATGGTCAGCTGCACATGGGCCATGCCGTCAACAAAATACTCAAGGATATTACATTACGTCAGCGTGTGGCACACGGTCAGCAAGTCAACTACATTCCTGGCTGGGATTGCCATGGGCTGCCCATTGAGCTGAAGGCTACAAATGCTGCAGCTGGTGAACAGAACCCTCTGGAAATACGCAAGAAATGTAAATAATGTATTTTAATTGAAACTGTGTCAGTTGTTTAGTAACCTATTGCCCCGGGCAGCACGCGCCTTCGCTCTGCAGGCCATTGCATCACAGAAAGAGGAATTCCGTAGCTGGGGCATCCTTTCCAGCTGGCAGCCAGACGACATTTATCTGACATTCAAACCAGAATTTGTAGCGAATCAGCTGCACATGTTCTACAATCTCTACGAACGCGGACTGGTGTACCGTGATCTCAAGCCTGTCTACTGGTCACCCTCCTCCAAGTAAGGCCAGCTTTTGAAATTTGTTCCCTTTTGATACCTCTTTTTAGAACAGCATTGGCGGAAGCGGAACTGGAGTACGATGCTAACTTTGTGAGCCCCTCGGTTTATCTGCGATTTGCATTGAATGGTTTGCCGACAATTGACGCTGCCAAGGGAACACAAATCTATGCATTAGTCTGGACAACAACCCCCTGGACCCTGCCCAGCAATCAGGCAATCTGTTACAATAGTTCTTTGGAGTACGTACTGGTGCGACTGTCTGATCGTAGCCCACAGGAGTTGTATCTAATGGCCTCGGCACTCATAGAGGACTTTGAGGCGAGTACCCAGCTGCAATGTGAGATTGTGGAGCGACTGGTGGGCAGTGCATTGGGCAACTGTAGTTATCGCCATCCCATTGACAAGGCGCAAACAGAGCTGCCTTTCTTCGAAGCCAGCCATGTACAGGATAGCAAGGGAACGGGCTTGGTGCACACTGCTCCAGCTCATGGACCTGATGACTTTCTAATCAGCTTGGCCAATAAGTTGTCTGTCAAATGCTACGTGGACGAGGCTGGCATTTATACGAACGATGCGCCAGAGTTTCTTCGCGGTCATTCTGTGCTGGAGCAGGGCAATCCACTGGTGCTGCAACACATTGCCGACGATGTAGTGCACGCTTCGCAATTTGAGCATTCCTATCCTATCGACTGGCGCACCAAGCAACCCGTAATTATCCGTGCAAGCGAACAATGGTTCATCAATACGGACAAACTGAAAGCACCTGCGGCTGCTGCTCTGGAACAAGTGGAAATCTACCCGCGCGTCAATGCCGAGGCCAGCAAGAAGGCACTGCTGACGCAACTGCACAAGCGTCCCTATTGGTGTATATCACGGCAACGTGCCTGGGGTGTTCCCATACCTGTGCTATATAAAAAGGATACCAAACAAGTCGTTCTCAATGCCGCACTAATCGAGCATCTATGTGGAATGCTACAAACTGAGGGATCCATGGACTTTTGGTGGTCAAAGCCACTGGAGCAATTGCTGCCCGCTGAGCTGCTCAACCAGCTTGGCTGCAAAACAGAAGAGTTGGTGAAGGGCACAGATATATTTGATATTTGGTTCGATTCGGGCAGCACCTGGTCGGCTGTTCTAAAAAACAAACAACAAGTGGCTGATCTCTATCTGGAAGGTTACGATCAGTTTACGGGCTGGTTTCAGTCCTCGCTGCTAACCAGCATAGCAGCACGCAATTGTGCGCCTTACAAGTGAGTAAAGCATATGGAGTAACATCATTATATCCATTAATAATACCTCATCTTGCAGAGCTCTCTTTGTGCATGGCTTCACAGTGGATGAGAAGGGTCACAAAATGTCGAAATCGCTGGGAAATGTCATATCACCGAAGCAGATAACCAAGAAATACGGCACGGATGTGCTTCGCTGGTGGGTTGCCTCACATGGCACTCAGCACATGTCCATCACAGTCAGCGACAAGCTCCTGCAGCAGGCTGCGGAGAATTTGAGTAAGGTCCGCGGTACATTGCGATATCTAAACGGAGTCATTGCCCAGCAACAAGATCTGCCCGTTACTACCGAGGATAGTAGCTATTTGAATAAGTATCTGTTGCACAACCTTCTGGGCTTTGAAGAGGAGGTAAGTTAACCCAGCAATATAACTTTCAATTCATTAATTCTTTGCGTATTCCTCAGATCGAAAAGCTCTACAATCTCTATGAATATAATCGCGTTGTGGCCAGCATACAGAACTTCATTGTCAACCAGGTGTCGGGCATCTACGTGCATTTGATCAAAGATCGACTGTACTGTGGCGACGATAAGGAGCTGGCAGCCATTCGTCATACTCTCAGCCATTGCTACAGACAACTTTGTAAGGCTCTGTGGCCCATTGCTCCATATCTGATTGAAGAGAGCTGGAGTTATTATGATACAAGTGGAGGCGCCTTCCACGAGCAGAATGTACAAGGTCAAAAAGGTTGGCTGAATCCCAAAGCGAATCAGGTTGTGAATGCGGGATTGGAAATCAAACGCATTGTCAATCAACAAGCTGGCGATGTCAATAGCTGGCACCTTGGAGTGAGCATAACTTGTAATTCCCAGGAACAACTTGAGCTGCTTTCTGTCTTAAATGGCCAGTTGAATGTGCCCACTTCTAGCTCAGAGCTATGTGAAATTCTGCAAGTGGGCAGCGTTACATTGCATGCTGAGGTGGATCCAACTGCCGATGTAGCTAAAGTAAAGTTGGATAACCTCAAAGCGCCGTTGTGTCCCCGTTGCCGTCGTTACAGCCTTGCGGATGACCACCAGGAGACCTGTAGTCGTTGTGCCAATATTTTGGCAGTCAAGCAATAGTTTACTTATTTTGTTATATTTTAAAAAAAACCTGGTATACGAGTCTGTATATATAATTTGTATTTTTTGTAGATTCTTAAAAACTCTGCAGGCACTTGAGTATAGTGTCGCGCAGTTTGAGACGCGTTGTGGGCTTGCCACCGCAAATAATGTGTGTCTCATTGTCCTCGAACTTAATGATGGTATCTTCGTTAACTAGTTGCAACGTCAGGTTACCGCCACTGCGATCCATTTTAATGTTTGAGAAGCCATCCTGGGCCAGACGTTTCATTAGAGTGTCCACATCAATGTTGCCATACTCGTATTTTACGTTCTTAAGCACATCCTCTTTAGACGGTGCTGTACCAATGCTGCCACTGCCACTAGTGCCTGGTTCGTCTTTAATACTCTCAGCACACGGTTGTATACAGTGAACCTTGTCCTTTACCTGTAGCACACCCGTGAGCGTTGAGAGAGACACACCAGCAGCCACTTCTCGCGCTAGTATCCTCTGGGCCAGCTCTGAGGCAATGTAGATGCGATCCAACTTTCGCTTTAGCGGCAGCCTAATAATCTCGCCGCACTTAAAAGTAATGATTTTCTTGTCAGGTTGCTCGATGAATAAATTGGGTGCCGATGGATGTGGTTTTGTATATGCTTCGGGGATAACTAATACATTGGGCTTAAGTTCCTTGATCAGCTTGTTGGCCTGCTGATAATTGAGTGAAGTATCGATGGGACAGTAGAAGGCCTTCATAGCCAGCGGCTGGAACGGTGCCAATACTTGAAGGTACGGAAAATCTGGTTCCGTAAATATAATGGAGTTATTCGGATTGTTGCCCCACATTTCAATGAAGTGCACAGCGTCGCCAAAGCGTAGACTTGGATGGCCACAAAATACGACACAGGGCTAATGAAAGAAAATAATTATTAAGTCAAGCTAAGCAAAGATCGGGTCAATATAAACTCACCTGACGGAAGTCCTTACTGAAGCCCTCGGAAAAGACATGATTGTAATGTTTAAGCTTAGAATTACGCAGGTAGAAAGCATGAGGGAAAGGATCATCCGGTAGATACACCTTGTTCTGCTTGGCTGAGCTCAGCCACTCGGCCAGGATATTGGAATAGGCTAGAGAGCTGTCTGCCACTGGTGAAATGAAGAACATGGGCACATTATTTAGTCCAGCATTCTCCAGATTTTGCGTAAGACACTCAAACAAATCGTATACAACGCCCGATGGATAGCATGGTATTAGGGCCGAGCCATTATTGCGTATTGTCAGCGCCACATTCATGCACAGTTCACCCAATTTGGTATCAGGGTTGACTGTAGGCGCCTGCGTCAAGCCAGTCATGATAAGTACGTCAGCATGCTTAAGAGCTGATTGATTGATGGGACGCGGATGAGTGGTTAACGTTGAGGAGCCGCTCACATAGCAAATCTTTTCATGGGCGGTGCTCAACACCCAATTACTGGAGCCCAAACAATAGCCAGAACTAACAGGCGTGGCAATAAAAGCGCCCAGTATGTCCAGTTTCTCATCATAGCCCATTATCGTCACCTTTGAGAGGCTGCCCTGGACATCCTTTAAGCTGAATATGGTACGCCATTTTTTAGCTCGAAAGGCTTCACTTAACGGGCTGGGCAGCAGATGTAGCTTATCCTTCCATAAGCGTGCCGTACATGCTTTGGGCGACACTTCAATATAATCCACAAGTTCCTCCAGGAAAAAACGACCAATCTGCAGAGTTGGTTCGGTTGCATAGACTTTGCCCTTAAAGCCAGTATTTTCCGTAATATACGGCAGTGCCAACATGTTAAGATAATTGGAGATTAAAATCACATCTATTTCACTGAAATCTAGCATTTTGTCCATTGGCAAGTTGAACTCCGGCACAGAGTCCACAAACACACGACCGCAGCACTCCTTGAGTTCGCCATCCATTTGCGGATCATGATCGCTGGTGGGCACAAAGTTTGGTAAATTGGAAAGCTTAAAACTCTGAACGAAGGGTAGCGGCAGGAAGTTAAGAACAGTTTGCTCCGTCAGGCCACAATCCAGCATTATCCGAAGTCCCTTGAATGTGATGATGTAGCATGGTTTCGCCAAGTCACCGCTAAGGCAATACTGTGAATTCATAATATAGATAAGTTTGTTATTGTCATTTCCTTTGATAACGCAAATTTTTTTGTTAGTCACTTACCAAACGCATTTTGGTAAAAGGCCAGTTGTGTTATGATCGAGTTAAGGCCCGACGCGGCATTATTATTAACAGCTGATAGCGAAAAACAATCTTTGACAGTGCTGCCATATTGCTCCACTTCAAAATGTTAACATAACCAAATGTTAATCAGGGCTGCCAGTACAGCCTTTTTCCGCGCAGAACTGTTATTGTTCGTCTAGCCTGAAAAAATCTTCCATCGCGTAGTAGCGAGTAGCTGGCAGCCCCGCGGACATGTGGCAACGCCATACAACATTTACGCCTGCGTTCATTTAAAAATGTCTCAACAAATTCGTGTTTTACAATGTATAGAATGCCGTTTATACCAGGTACCTTACCTTAAACATCGTCAACTTAGTTAGTAATGCTAAAACATATGAATGCACAGGTGGACATTGTTAAAAAGAGCAACAAATGGGATTGTAAAGTTTGCCGCGTAAAGCAAATGGTACAACGCGAGTTCTTTAGAGGATCTGGCGCTGAGTGCCGTTCAAAGGTGCAGCAATTAAATTCGGAACGCGGACAGAAGGAACAACAACATAACGATCGAAAAATTCTGAAGGCCGAGCAACAGCAGAATGATGACATAAGAGGGCACACATTACCATCTCAAGAAGAGAAAAGGCACAGCAAATGGGCTGCATTCGTAGATGAGCCGATCAAACAATCACCGCAGAACAATCCCCGCCCAAAAACAACATCATTTCAGGATTATGATTCAGATGGCTCCGAAAATATATCAACAAAAAGGCCAAGGGTCGCTTATAAGCGCAAAGCCCAAAGCGAATATTTAATAAAGCAGAAACCTTCCTCAAAATGGCAAAAATTTCTGTAGTTTATGAATATTTTATTTAAAAGGTATATTATATTTTCATTGTATATGTATTTTATTAAAACTTTTTGTTTTGTTTTATAATGTTTGAAACGTATTGTGGAAGCCGTTGAGTATATATATTATAATGTGTATAGAGTTTCAACGCTTCCACACCTAATTGAATACATTTTGCATTAGTTTCTGCACAATCTAGAAAAATGCAATTATTAAAGTTTTTTCTTTTATTTGTAATATTATTTTAGTTTAGGGTTTCTATTTGCTGTTATTTTGGACATGAAAAACACATTGCCCAGATTGATTAGTTTTAAATGGATATAGTGTAGAGTTATTGAGCGTACCGTTACGCAATTAAGTTGAGAAAAAATTGTTATTCATATTTTTTGACGACTACGTATTCCTAATGCTGATTGATTAGCCTTGGCGGGCACTCAGGCCGTGGGGGCGGTGGCAGGTGGAACCACTTCCTTTTTAGCTACCTTCTCGTCTGATCCAGTTTCTTCGACGTCAGCTGGATCCGCTTCAGTGCCCGAGACACCAGCTTTGCCGGACGAGCGGCGTCGCTTGCGGTTGATGCGCCACGGACGAATAGGGTATTTCATGGCCGGAAGCTGATCCATGCCGAGTACTTTAAACATCTGGCGGAAAGCAATATAACGCAGGAACAACTGTGCCGACACAGTGAGATCTTCACGCTCTTGCTTCGTTAATGCCTGCAGAGCATCTGTTGGGTCTTTTTCACATGGATCCAGCAGACCGGGTCCGTTTATTAGAAAGCCCGAAGACAAAGCCTCCATAATGCGACGCAAACAGTCGCCTGGGGAAATAGGAAATCCAGCAGAAGAAATAACCTTCTCAACGAGTAATTCCAGCGACCACTGCGGCAAAGACTGCCACGATGAGACACGTTGGCAAAGATCTCGCAATATCCGAATCACCATAACGCACGACTGCAAGCCAGTTGCTCGTGCCTGGAACCATTTGGCGTGACGCAAATCTGCGAGTGCCTGTTAAAGAAAAAAAAACTATTAAATAAACGGGTTTATATACAAACGAATGATAATACGAACCCGCAAGCATGGTTCGCGTGGCAAGAACTCTGCTTCGGCATCATCGGTAGCTGCCGCTGCAGATCCTTCTTCCGGCTTCGAGGCGTTCTCACAAGCTTCCCGAAGCAGAGGCGAAGTCAGAGTAATTTTAACTGCCACGACTTCATCCAGAACTATGACAGCAGCTTCTTCGGCATTCACCTCGACACGATAGTTGACCTGTATGTCACCTAGAAACAGAGAATGGATACGAGTTTGTAAGTCTCACGTAGGGAAAATCACATCAAAAGCATTAACAGATTTAACTACGCGAAAAGTTTCGGTTAGAAAAGAGACAAACATTACGGGTAGAGAAATATATAATTCCAAGTGTGCGCCCAAAAAATACATATCTATATATATTCATATATCCAAGCCAAGTTGTATATTCATATATATAGATGCATATGTTTATGACATGAAGATGCATATCTGATATTCAAAAGCAAAATGTAAATGTTTGTTTCTTCGTACGTCCCACTCAAGTAACAAACTCCGCTCTGTTCCCAGCAAACATACATCATCATCAGATACAAATATCTATGAAATCATTAAACGTGTGGTATGACTTGCGTGCTGGGATCTGACCGGGTAGCCAGCGGGATATGGAATTGCAATTCAACTTCCATGAGCGCGGGGCTACCATTGATTTGTTTATGGTTAGTTTTTTTTTTTCATATAAAACTAAAATATTGACCGAAATTTTTAGTTTATTTGCGGAATGCGAAAAATCCTGCGACGTCTGTTAGCCCGCCAGCCAGCCCGCCGGCCGCTTTCAAAGTCTTCAGCGTTCTTCTCACCGTTCGCAACACAAATTTCGGTCTCAATTTTTCGTTAGCTTATGTTTCATAGTATATTATACACAACACAATCAAGTTTGATACACACAAAACGGCTGCTCGGATGGTCTGTTCGATTCTCTGGTGAGAAGGATTTTGGTTGATAAAAACGTATTGATATAGTTCTTGTTCTTGTGTGTGTACCATCATCTCTGTGCGTCTGTCTGTGTGGATCAATCGCATTGCTTCTTGTCTCTTGGCTGCTATGAGCTTTTTATATATATTATATACATAACAAGTCAAAGGACTTTATTTACACAAAGTTTCTTCGCATTGGAAGTGGAAATGGGGAGAAGAGAATGTGTGGCAAGTAAAGTAGAACTAGAACATCATAGATAGAGCACGGCTAGCGCCCGCCCAAACTTTGTATAAATATATTCCTTTGGTACTTTTGACGATTATTTCTTATCGAGTTTTGACTTGATTTGAATTGTTGGTTTGGTTAAAAAAGAGGTTGATTGACTCATCGACTCATTCCACACACATGAACTCTTCCGGCACGGATTACTGCTTGTGTTACCATTACGATTACGTTATCCGTTGATTTCCACCACCAGCAGTAGTAGTAGGAGTAGGAGTAGCAGCAGCACTGACTTGGAAAGCTATAGACGGCTAACAACAGACACCTGAATGTGAGTACTGTGAGTGATAGCATCTCAAGGCTAAGGGCTCAAATCTTATCCTGCAGAGAGAGAAGCTGAAAACGGCAAATACGTTTTATTTTTTTTTTTTAATCTTTCGATTTTTTTTTTTGTTTTAGTTTTTTTTGTTGGTTGTTCATTTAGCTGCTGTTGTTCGTTGTTCGTAGCTCTGTTCGTTGTTGGGTCAAAAAATCGAATTCATTTAAATCCACCACGGCGACGGCAACAACAACAGCAGGGCTCGACCGTAGTAGAGCATTAATGACATTATTATGTAATTATTTCACTTTTTCCACACAAATTGCGCATCGCAAACGACTAAATTGATATATGTACATTTAGATATATATATCGCATTATGTGCATTGTAATATATATATATATATATATTTTGGCATATTGCGTTGCTTTGCTTTGCTCTAGCAACATTTTGCTCTCCGAAATGCTTTTTGTTTTTACTCTCTCGGCGAAATTCACATCGTGAAATTGGCCAGGCGTTTACTTTTTGGATTTGCTGTTTTATTTTGTTTTGGATATTGCAATTTGTCACGTTTCTCTATTCGATATGGATATGTCTTGGAATCACATAAGGTGTAACGATGCTTCACATCCCATGCTACACTTTAAAGTTGTATATATACCATATGTTTACATATTTTATTGTTATGAATGCAGTAAGAGATTTGTTGGCAGGGAGATTTCGTTTTCAGATATTTGCAGAATTTTTAGTATTTCGATCAAGCTCTGTTCCCAATTTCATGCCGGATTATGATTATTATTTATAAGTTATGAATTTTGGGACAGTGCTGATAGTTAAGTTGTTAATAAGATTTGATTGATTTGATGTATTATAAAAGAGCTAAAATACTATCGATACTAGATATTGTGGATGTCTACTGATAATTTGTTTGGAAATTCGTGAGAAGAGGATATTATAAATTTGAAAAGATAACTTATATTTGTTTTAAGTTTAGAATTTGATTTCCACTATTATATTTAGCTCATGAGGATAGTAAGTATCGTTAGCCTTGCAGCTCTCTTACGCGGTATTATTGTTCAACCAAGTTATGATTTGTATTCGGTTAAAAATGAAAAATCAAGTTGTATCAAGTTGTTAGGGATGTATATGTTGGAACGTTTGTGTTGAAAGCCTAAGACATATCCATGAGACACATTATTTCTCGACTAGAGGAAATAAGAATGCTGCTTCTTCAGTTTTTGGCCATTTCTCTGGAAAAAGTTGTTGCCTTTGATGCAGGCAGTGCACAAAATCGACACCGAAATATCATAGGATATACAGTGCAACATGTATTACAGTATGAATTAGTTCACTCTACAGAGCGTGCATGGTTGTTAGGCATGTCTAAGAGTGAGATGGAATCTTGCTAAGCATGTTATGCAACTTACCTGCCACCTCCTTGAGCTTGTCGGGCAACACATTGGCCACACGTTGTAGCAGACTCGACGTAGGTTTTTCGGCACAGAGGACAACCAATTCAACAGCTGTGTCACCATGAAGCAGCAGACCTTTGGCCAAGTAGCCAACACGCATGACACCTTTTAGGATGCGTACCACATTTCCGCCATTATCGGCATCCTTGTGGAATGAGAAAATCTGATTATCACGCCCGTCCTTTTCTGAAGGCTTGTCGGGCTTTTCCTTTTTAGCAACAGGTCCGGTTTCTCCGGTTGCTGTTGGACTTGGTAATTCGGCCAGTGCATCCGAAACCAGTTTGAGAGCACGTTCTGTATGTGAAACAATGCGCTGTATAGTCTGCAGTTCCTCTTCCTTTGGATAAATCTCCGCATGTCGGGCTATTGCGTGCCTATCGTCAGTGCTCTCCGGGCGGCGTACATTTCCCCCACCGGGCATCATGCCAAAATGTGGTGGTGGACCATTGCCCATTCGACCAAAGCGCTGGGCGCCTAAAAAAAGAATATGGTTCTTAATAAGTCATAATAATATATGGTTAACTTACCTCCAAAGCTGCGGGACATCCAATTATTATAGTCATATTCCTCGTTATATTGACGATTACGCTGTTCTTCCCAATAGTTACCATCATGATCATCGCCACGATGTGACGACATGAGTGCCCGTTGGGCTCGAGCCTCGGCCAGCCGACGCTGACGTGGAGTGGGCTTAAAGTCCACAACCAGATCTGGTTGCACTTTACGTTTGTACTGCAAGCGATGGCGACGTCCCTTCATGTGCATCTCTTTGGCATTTGGATCGTTAAACTTGCAATCGCACAACTTGCAGTTGAAGCTGAGTATCTTGCCCTCATCGTCTTTCACCTCTTCAATGTATTCGCCGCCCACGGGTTTAATATTGTCCGTGTTTTCGCCCAACGAGTCGTCGAGATTGTCATCCATATCAGCAACTGATCCTGCGGTGGATGCAGCTGTACCGGAGCTGGCTGCCTCACCTTCAGCTGGTTCAGACTTTATTGCTGGAGCTGCGCCAGCGGGGGCATTGGGCCCAGCAGCGGGAACAAAATTAATCTTTCCCATTTTCTTAGGCTCCTCTGATGGTATTGGCTTGCCCAGCTTCTGGTGAAGTTTTACCACTTTCTGATGCTTAGCACCTCGCACATGAGCCGCATAAGCATCTGTTCCAGTGCAAGTGACATCGCAAAGCTCGCAATGGTAGTTGTTTCCACGATTTTGGGTGCTGTTCGTGGCAGTTGCTTGCATTTTGAGCGATGCCTCACGCTTCTTGTGCTTTTGACCTTCCAAATGTTCACGATACGTCTGAGGGCCGGCGCATGAGATCTTACAGACCTCACAGTAATGAAGCTGCTGTGGGCGTGGAGGCGCCTTGGGGCGTAATCCGCGCAAGGCAGCTGCACCAGGAATTGTAGGGCCCATTTTACGTTGATACCAATTGTTGCCAGGCCCGCCGTTTGGCTTCTGCTGTGGTCCTGGATGTTGCTGTGCCACATACATACTGGCTGCATTGTACAGTGCCGTATCATAGCCACTGTAGTTATTGCCCGAGGCCACATTTGGTGGCGGCTTGGGCGCACCATTCGATTTATCAATTTTACCCATTCCTTTCGGTGCTGAGTTGGGGTTTTTTACGGGCGGTGCAGAGTAATGCGTCTTACTTACTGCTGCAGCTGCTGCTGCGGCTGAGGCGGTATTGTAGCTGGCCGGCGCTTGTTGGTAGAATGTCTTGGTTGCGTCGTACGATTGCATGGCACTTCTATAGTCACCATAGCCGCCATATCCCGCACCACCAGCGCCGGCCGCTGCATACCCGCCCCCACCGCCAGCACCACCAGCTCCGCCGCCACCCTGACCAGCAGCCACAGCAGCGTTTTGATAGGCAGCCGCATTTGCATATGTTGCATTAGTTACAGCCGGATAAGTGACTTGTCCCGTGTTGTACTGGGTGCCGCCGTAGTTGAACCCGGCATAGTTATTGTTCGCCATTGCCACGCAATTGCTGTAAAGGAACATACAAATTACCAATCAATGCAAATCAGTATTTACTACTCGTTCTCCATTTCTCTCACCCTAATGTGAACAAATGACAAATCAGTTTGGTCTACTTTCATTTACTTGTTATTACTTTCTTATTGCAACGTCAAATACCTATAGTCTTCCAGAATATTTATTTGTGCTTGTCGTATAATAGGCTGTTTATCTGTTAATAGAATGCGTGGAAAAAGTACTTTTAGTCACGTCATGTCTCGTTCGGTTTCTGCCAAAAAAGAAGCCCCCACCATTTTTCCATATCGATTTTTTTTTGACATGAGACTTTCAATGCACTTTACATGCATGCAAGTAGCACGCACTCACGACAATAATGCTAATCAGATAACATAACAACCAAATAGTTAGAGAAGAAATAGTTATAACACTAATAACAGAATGAAATTACCTTTATTGTGTGATATATACCGAAAAATTTTCCGTCTATTAACCGGCGACCGTAGCGATGTGAATATAAAAATCGCAGTGCAACGATAACATGTCTGGTCACGCTGTTATACGAAGTTGCCAGATCAAAAATATCGAAATATGCTGTATTATGAGAATATCGATAACAATCTACTGACTATTTCCCATCACGGTGGCAACGTCTGCATTGATTCCCGCTCAAAACAAAACAAGTTGCAGAATTATGTGTTGAGTTGTGAAATTTATTTGTTTTTATTTGTTTTCCGTGTTTCAATGGATGAGAAGCGATATATTAAGCGCAAGGAGAAGGCGCGCACTGATGGCAACCGTGAGCAAGTGGCAATAAGCTGCAAACAACTGGGCGACTATTATAATGAGTGTGGCAAATACAACGAAGCGGCCAATGAATATAAAGAAGAGGCGACAATATATGCCAGCATGGGCAAAGAGTTGGAGACGGCCAAGGCAAAGCGCATGCTGGGCGAAATGTTTATGTTGCTTTTAGATTATGATGCAGCTAAAGATCATATTAATGACTATCTCAGTAAGTAGCACCTCAATCTAAGATGCACGTTCTAATAATCACACTTGCCAAACAGAGATTTCCAAAAGGTTAAAAAACAAGGTGGAAGAGCAGCGGGCCTATGCTACATTGGGACGCGTTCATCTTCTCCATGGGCAGAGCCTATCAGAGACTACAGCTTCAAGCTCTATGGAACAATTGAAGCTAGCCGAAAAGAGTTTTCTACGCAGTCTTTTGTTAACCAAAGAGTAAGAACAAAATGCATATATATAAAAATTATAAACTAATAATTGATACATCTTATAGACTTTCTGGTCAGATTTCAAAACTGGAACAGCTTGATATGCAAGCAAGGTGCTATCTCAATATTGGTGTTGTGAAAGAGCATATGGGTGATTTTGCGGCGTCCATCGAGAACATGGATAAAGCAATTAAAATCAGCAAAACGCACGATTTATTCGAACTGACCCACTTGTGTTACATTTCGATGAGTATGCTTTACAATTGCAAGAAGAACGATGCAGCGTCGGCGTTACGATATTGCAATATGGCACTGGAAGCGGCTAAACGACTGCCTAATAAGGTGAAAAAAATATGCGAGACCTTAATTACCAAAGCGGACATTCTTATCAATGCCGGAGATTTTGCCAGCGTTAAGCAAATACTTACTAAGGCATACAAGAAGCACACACCAGATGAAAATGATCGTGCTAGCATTGAACGTTCCTTGCGAATTGTGGTCAAGATATGTCAAACTCTCGATGAGATCGTCCTAACTAGTTCCGTAGACTATGCGAAGCTGAAGGACCTGTATGAGAGGTTGGGTGACGGCTGTTGCCATCTTTTGAACTATCAAAAGGCAATTGTTTACTATCAGAAGATGCTGGAGTGCGCTGAGCAGAATGGAGAAAGCGGCAAAAGCCTGGTGCCCATCTATGTGAGCTTGTACCAAACCTACAAGGATAACAAACAGTACGATAAAGCTTTGGAATATTTATGGAAAGAGTTTGAACTGAATCAGGATGCACCATCCGAGGCCTTCACGACGCTTTGCAGCATTGCTGAGATTTGCGAATTGCAAGGGCAACCTTTTTGGACTATCCATGATGTTTACCAGAAAGCTCTTCGTCAAGCAACTATGGCAGATGACGACTCGTGCCTCAAGTTAGAGAAAGTTGCTTTGGTGCGTTTGTATAAGCTGCAGCAGAAACATAAAATGATTGTTCTACTTGAGAATCTGGAAGAGGAAGCCAAGTCTAAAGGAATCAACTTGGCCGTAGAAGCAGCTAAGCAGGATGATGATGAGGATGCCGATAGTGATGTCGTAGTGCCACTACAGCAAAACACACCAGATTGGGGTGATGACATTGACCTCGATGCCCTTACAGACTCCGATGCAAGTGATCTGGATGAGACGGATAAACCGCGACCGCAGCGCATGACCCGTGGAAGTCGCACGCTGACGATTAAAAGGAATAACAAGGGCGAAACACAGCTGCATCAAGCCTGTATTGCTGGCAACCTGGAGCTGGCACGACGACTCATTGAGCAGGGACACACGGTCAATGTGCGGGATCACGCGGGCTGGTTGCCCCTGCACGAGGCCTGTAATCATGGCTATCGGGACATTGTCGAGCTGCTGTTGAACAAAGGAGCGACGGTGGCAATCAATGACAAAGGTGGCACCAGTTGTGATGGCATTACACCGCTCTACGATGCCTGCGCAAATGGATTTCTTGACGTTGCGGAACTTTTGCTGGAGCGTGGTGCAGATGCTACTGTGCGCACTGACTACAACGAGACCTGTATTGAGGCATTGGACAAGTGGAGAAAGTCCAAGCAAATAATCGAGAGTGAACAAGCGCAGTATGCCAAACTGCGTGAGAGACTGCTACATACGCTCTCTAAGGTGGGCATCTGCAGCCAACGAAACGCGCGACCACTAACTAATGCCAATGCACGGCAGTCATCTAGTTCATCATCCGAAGAGGAGGACATTGACTTGGCACCTCGTCAAAGACGCTCCTTGCCTGCGCTGAATCGTTCGGGTGGCTCCAACAGTAGCCCACGTCCACCGCCGAGCGCAAGCAAGGAATACCGAAGTGTAATGGCGCAGCTGAAGCGCCCTAATCGTGCTCCTGCCAATTACGATGAGCCAAGCAGCAGTGGCAGCAGCATCAAGCAGAAGCGTACAGCATTGCTTGACACCAATGAAGTGGACGCTGACAGCTGGCTGATCGATGATGTTGGACCAGAGCGAAAGCGCAAGCGATACAACTCCGGCAGCCTCGGGAGTCGTTCGGCTACGGCAAAGGAGAACTTACACGACTCGGTGCTGTCCTGGGAAACGGATTATCAAGAGCTGTTACCCGAACAGGATGCACATCAAGTCTTATTAGATGCGGCGAATTCCAAGCAGCAGCAGCAGCGTCAGAAGCAGATGCGTAAACTCACTCTATCCCGATCATCCAGCATGAATAGCAATCACAGCAGCAGCACAACAAAGTCAAAGCAGCAGGCTTCGCTGCTGGACAGTGGATTCTGTCGTTTTCGCAGTGAGAGTCCCTCATGCAGCAACGAGGATTCGCTAGATGGTGCCGCATCGGTGATCGGCTTACGTACACATCCCGAACCAGATTCTACCACGCAGACCACCGGAATTCAGCTGCTCATCTCACCGGCCAAGCATTCATCGCCCATCAAAGTGCAGGCAACACAAGTGTTGGCTACCACAGTGTCCTTCAAGGTGAAGATACAGGAGGAGTTGTTGCTGGTGCCCATTGAGCGCAAGAAGCTGCAGGATATCAACATGCGCTGGCTAGCTGAAGAGGCAGGGCGACGCTATAATAAGTAGGTATTTTCAATTATCTAACGATAATATAATGATGCGAACTTGTTCTTACAGATTGACTGGACTGACGCCACTGTTGCGTCTGAAAACCTCTGATGGATTCGCTTATGAGGAAACAGATCCAGTCAGCGTGGCGCTCGAGCAGAACATGCTATTGTCCACCATTATCGATTGGAAAATTTCACCGCTCTCACAGCGCTACGAGGAAATGTGCCATCAATTGCAGAAAGGTGTCGATGGCAAGATAAAGCTGCTGCTAGAGCCCACGCAAAATACACAAACCCTGGAGCTGGCGGGGCTCTGGCTGCGTGAGACACAAGCGGAACCCATATTCAAGGCATTGTTGCATCAGGCACGTCTAACGGTCTTGGATTTGTCCTGCAACTTCATCGGCAACGAGGGCTGTCACGAGTTAGCTAAGGCGCTGCCAACGCTGCTGCAACTGAAGACACTGCGCTTGAGGTGTAATGCAATCAGTAACCAGGGATTGGATGCCTTACTCTGTGGTCAAGCTATGGAGAAGCTAGAGAATTTGGAAGAGCTGCAGCTCAGTCAAAATCCTCTCGGAAATGCCAGTCTGAGAACGCTGCATAAATTTTGCAACAGTTCAGCTGGACGAACCTTAACCACATTGCATCTGGCACAGTGTGAACTGACGGAGCTGCAGGATTTTGACTTGGCCTACACGCAGCTGAGCAGCTTTGACATCAGTTTCAATCAACTGACGCAGCAGAGTGTGCGTCGGTTGTCTGCCAACCTAAACAGTAGTCGCCTGGAGCACTTAAATCTCAGCTACATACGCTGGCCACTGGATGAGCAGAGTGGTTTTGCGGTGGGTGAACAAGTAGTTGCATTGCTCGAAGGTGGCTCAAATGAGAAGCTTCTGCGTTTGGAACTCGCTGGCTGTGGACTGAACGATGCGCACTTCTACCAGATTACACAGCAATTGGCCAAGGCAAAGCAACTGGAATGGTTGGATATCAGTGACAATGAGAGATTGAGTGCATCTAGTTTGGATAATGTGTTGGATGCACTGCCCCAGTTGCGCACTTTCTTGGCGACAAATTGTTCCAGCCTTTTGGATGATCTTCGCCTGCAGAGGCTGCAGGAACAGAAGCAACTGCCCAGGCATATGGAAGTCAGTATTGATGAGCAGATGTTTGCCCTGCCCGGTACTTTGACAAAGCTACGAAATATATGGCAACTTAAATGGGGCAACAATGCCAAAATGTTAAATCCCAAGCGACACAGAGGTGTCTGTAAGCTTTACGTAGACGAATCCGATCTGCTTTGGTGCAGGGCCTGAAAAAACGCAAAGAAAACTTTGCATATTGTTTATCTTCATTCTGTTCTGTTTTATCTGTATAATAATGACTAATAAATTAAAATACGTATATAAACGAATTGCGTAGGCCCAAGAGGGGGGCAAATCTCTTGATAGCCCTCCGTATCTTATCACTGGTTTACGCATGCCCCAATTTCAATTGTGCGCGATAATTCGGCAGGTTTAGCTAGTTGTAAGTACAATGTACGCGATTATCTGTTTAATGTTTTAATAGATTTTGGACTTTGCACTATGTTATTGTCTGGATGGATGAATTATTCCACTAGTTGTTTCCTTTTTAAGTAACTTATCGTATTTTATTAATCGTTTGTGTGAATGAGCAGGAGGAGAATGACTGATTATGACTGTTTAGGTGAGTTCCTTATCTCGTAGCACCACCCTTGGCCTCCTCGTACATGTTTCTGGAGATGATCAGACGCTGGATCTGTGAGGTACCTTCGTAGATTTGATAGATCTTGGCATCACGCATGAGTTTCTCCACGGGATACTCGCTGTTGAAGCCGTTGCCGCCAAAGATTTGCACAGCATCGGAGGCGATCTTGTTAGCCACATCGGCAGCATGACACTTGGCAATGGAGGCGTAGTAACTGTTGCGACGTCCCTGGTCAATCTCCCAGGCGGACAGGCGCCACGCCAAACGCGATGTCTCCACACCAATGGCCATGTCTGCAAGCATAAACTGCACAGCCTGATGGTGGGCAATGGGAACACCAAAGGTCTTGCGCTCCAACGCGTATTTCAAAGCCTCATCCATGCAGCGCTGGGCCAGACCAACAGCGCCAGCTGCGACTGGAGGGCGGGTCTTGTCGAATGTGCCCATGGCGATTTTGAAGCCGGCTCCCTCGCCAATCAGCACATTCTCCTTAGGCACACGCACATCCTCGAAGGTGATGCCACGTGTGTCAGAAGCGCGTTGTCCCATGTTCAACTCTTTGCGACCAGGCGTCAGACCGGGAGTGTCCCGCTCGACAATGAAACCGGTGAAGGCTTTGCTGGCCGGGCATTTTGGATCGGGATTGGTGCGGGCGAGAACGAAGTACCAGTTGGCCACGCCACCATTGGTGATCCACATCTTCTGGCCATTGATGACATACTCGTCTCCCTTCTTCTCGGCGCGTGTCTTAATGCCGGACACATCGGAGCCGGCACCAGGCTCTGTGACACCGTAGGCAGCCACCAGAGGTTCCTCCAGCAGACGTCCCAGGTACTTCTTCTTCTGTTCCTTGTTGCCGGACAAGATCACAGGTGTTTGCTAGGTACAAGAGATGGAAAATAAGCTAAAGATGATCGAGGGAGCCTGATCAGCTATACGTACTCCCAATCCACTAGCCTCCAGTGCAGTCATAATGCCCGTGCAGCCATAGGCCAACTCCTCGGCAGTCAGGCAGGTGGTGAAGACATCCAAATCCAAGCCACCCAGCTCAGCAGGTATGTGGTTGTTCATCAGACCCAACTCCCAGGCCTTCTTGATGATTGGCCATGGGTACTCGCCGGTTTTGTCGTATTGCGCGGCAACGGGAATGATCTCCTCGCGTGTGAATTTACGTGCCAGCTCCTGGAACTGTTGTTGCTCCTCGGTCAGGGCGAACGATGGTCCCGTCGGCGATACGTGCGAGACAGCGGCATATGAGCGGCTGGCCACCAGCTGACGCAGAGCAGGTGCGGCAAGCTACAATAACAAAGAAAAAAAGACAACACTTAATGGGTGAACCGCACAAATCTTTTGCCAAGTCCACAGTCCATGCAGGGGGCAAAGTACAATCAGTGCGAGATAAGAAATAAAATCATAGAGAAATGTTTTCAAAATGTCTGCCAGATCTGATCAACAGCTGCCGACGTCACACGATGAAAATTCTCTGCATAACTCAAGCTTTCGCTTTCTCTCTCTCTCTGTCGCACTTCACGCTGCAATTAACTCCATTATGCATACCTTGTTCAGAAACGCCATGACGAAGTTAACTTATTGAATATGTGCAAATTTTCTATATATATTTATTTAATCGCTGATTATATATTGAACTTTAAGTGGGTCGCGCTGCTCACTCGTTGACGGTCCAAAGAGAATAAACAAGCAGGTTTTGCGGGCGCAAGCAAAACGACGCGGCAGAGCCATGGCGAATGTGAACATTAGACTTCGCTGCTGCGCTCTCTCTCTGTCGGCGTAAAACGAAACCAACTACAGCAGCGGCAGCGAAAGCAATGCTGCACTCTCTCTCTCTGAGCTTGCTCTCTGGGAGTCAATAAACTTTTGCTGCAGCTGAGACTGTGACCAAATGTGCAAATTGGCATGCCTAATATCATTTTGCCGCAGCAGTAGCCGAGACACGCACCTTTAATCCCAGATCTTTTGCAGTGCAGCAGCAACAGCAGCGTGAGCTTTGCAAAGCTTTCGCCTCAAGCGTATGTATGTGTACGTGTGTTTGCTGTTTAAAAATTCGCTGCCTACTTTTGGGTGCTGTCGAAAATAGATCAAAGGTTGTTTACGTTTTTTTAAAAATAAACAACAATTTTTACTCATTTTTTGCGACGCAGCCAGACGCTACGCTGCCCTTCCAGTGTCTGCGACGTGGATAATTTATGCGTGCCCGCTGCTGCCAGAGCAGAGTAAATCAAATGCTTATTGAATTCCGTTGGCAGCATCTGCGCTTATCAGCAGCGGCAGCACATAAAACTCGGTCCGGTTAAAGCTTCCGTTTGGGGCGAGCTCCTCCCCACACACACACACACAAACACACACACAGAGCGTGACACGCACACTCGCACCCCGGTAAAAAGCGCACACGACACACAGCCGAAGCGACCCCGAAGCTGCCTTGGACGATTCGAGGATGAGGACGAGGTGAAAGTCCCGTCGCATCTAAGGCAAAACTGGGATAGCTGCTGCCTTCGCTAGGCCAGTCATTTGACATTGCTCCTGCGTAAAGGTTGTCCGCGCGCACAGCCGAAACTAATCCGTCGTCTCCGTCGACCAATCCGTCGCCTCCTCCAACGCGTCCAACACAGAGTACAGTGTGTGTTTGTGTGAGTGTGAGTGTTTGTGCGGATGTGTGCCTTGTATTTGCCACACACTCCCACTTGGCAGCTCTAGTATACATATATATACTATATATATATATATATATATCTGGAGAAGTGAAAATTTATCAAGTGGTTATCCAAGCTCGTCTCCAGATCAAACAAGTGCAAATTAGTGCGGGTGCTTCCTGCTTCCCGAGATGGCTCAGTTCGTGACTCACATACAGCCCACGCTGTTGGAGGCATCACAAGGTCATGTACCGCATCACCATGGCCACCAGGTAGGCGTGCAGCACACGTCGCATCTGCCGCACAGTGGCCACAACATGCCATCGCCACCCACGGCCCACAATCATCACCAGCACCATCAGCATCATGGCGGTGGACACGGCACAACATCGTCGCATCATCAGGTGACCCATCAGCAATCGCAATCCCATCATCAGCATCCTGAGCAGCATCAGCAGCAGCAGCATCATAAAAAGTCACATCATCCGCCTGGCAAGCAGGCGCAGCCACATCAAAGTCCACCATCGCTGGTGTCCTCGCCTCCGGGCGAACATGTGGGACACTACGAGTACTTTCAGCATCAGCACGAGCTGGCATTCCAGCATCCAGGTGGCCAGGGGGCCAACAACAAGCACGACAAGCATCATGACAAGCACGAGCATTGCCCCACAGGACACCAGAGTGCGGTGAGTCCAAGTTGACATCATCAACATCGAATAGCTTCGGGTGGGGACGGGGTGATCTCTGCAAGCATCTCTGATGCGGGCTCAGGGTCTGTCTGACCTGGTCCGAGAGAGTGTGTACTTCGTGTATCTATAGCAAATGACGCAATCGTAATCCTTGAGCTGGCACAACTGAATGCCAAATGAGTCATCACACGCCCATCTTGCGTTGCGCTGTCCTTGTTGCCCATTAACAACTTTAGCAGAACGACACGCTGGCGTCGAGGCGTCGCAGCGTCTCCAAGGCATCGTTTACTGTTTATTAAAAAGCTTTAAATTAGATACCCCACACCCAATCCCAGCCCCCCAATCTACTTACATCTTAACCAGAATGTCTACCCATCTCAGCCCAACCGCAGAGCAGACCACGAAGCCCCCCACAACCTCCCTAAGCAAAGCCCTCCTAGCTAACTCCTCCCCAAGCTAGTCCCCCCAAGCAAACCCTCCCTCCTAGCTAACCCTCCCTCCTAGCCAACCCTCCTCCCTCTTGCTCTCCACTCTCAAAAGCTTTCTCAAATGTTGTGTGTTTTTTCGCATTGTTTAAAAATAAAACGAACTGGCGAATTTCTCTTTTGTTTTTTGTACTCTTTGGTATCGTTCTGGGTCTGGTCTGGTCTCTGTGCCTGTGCTTCTGCCTCTGGTATCGCTGGGCTTCCGTCGTCTTCGTCGAAAATAATTCAGAAAACGACTCAAATCGCTCGCCGTGTCTGTTGTTCTTGGTTCGCATCGACGCGTCTGGCTGTATATCGTCTATATATCTGCCTTATATATATAGTTTAGTTTATTAGCCCGCAGCGAATGTTGTGTGTTGTCATCTGAAGAATCGCGTCCGGCATGGAGACACTGAAGAAACGCTTCCCCTCGCTGCAGAGTTTGGGCGTAAGTTAATCTTCATCCCCCCCCATTCCCCTTTGGGTTTGTTTTATATAAGAGTCTTGAGAGTGCACACTCGACTCTAGCTGCTGCTGCAGTTGACCCAAAAATATCACGCTGTCATCCATGGGAGACGCAACGCAGCGCAGGTTATTGAAATATTCTTTATGATATTCTGCCTCCTCCATTGTTTTTCTGTCTGGCATGAGGTGCACTGAACTATACGAAACTTGGCTGCCGCCCACACGACGTCATCGTAGGCCCTCCCCCCCTCCTATCCATTCCCTCTGGGGAAACTTTCTCCCCCTCCTACTGGCGTGCCTTGCGCAAGTATTTATGGTGCGTTTCTCGAGGTCGTCAAGTTCTGTGGACAATTAGCTTTGGGCCAATGAGTCTGACGGGCAATTTACTTAAGACATTGCCGGAGGAGGGTATACGATAGTTGTTGTTTTTGTTTTCTGGGTCTGGTAATTTCATATGGCACGTCAGGCGAACAGGCGATAGCTTCATCGGCGCCAACACCATAATTAATAACCATAAAAGAAAAGTGTTCCTCAGTTTAACGACGTCTGAATACGCTTTAATAGTTTTTCAATGTATGCCAAAGTTGTTGATGAGGTAGGAAACTTTTTATATAGTTATTAGATGATTATTAAAATGTCTCTTTTGCAGAGATAAGTTTCCAGCACTTATACTGATATATCCTGGAAGTTTCCCCCAGTTTACTGCTTTCAATTAACCAGAAACTGTTAACTACACTAGATTAGGCTTTAGAGCCTGCCAAGTAGAATGCAAACAACGTGATAACGTTATAAATTCCCCGATTTCAATGGAAGAGAGTATTGTAAAGTGCCAGCTGACATGCAAACATGCAATTTACTTGAGTTTCAGGCCTGTGCAACCCCCTGCTTTTTCTCGAAGTGTAACCGAAAACCCTTTTGGCCAATGTTTGGCCAAGCGATAAAGGCCAAAGTGCAGCCTAAGACAAGCCTAACCCGCCTCGGCACCCTCCAGAGCAGGCCAGAAACTCATTAATTAAATTCCAACTGTGCGTCGCACCTTGCGTCGCACCCTGCCACATGCTACACACACACAAGTTGTTATAGAGTGTGCCCTACTGCCTCCTCCTCCTCCTCCCGCCTGGCAACGTGATATAAAGCAAGCCAAGCACACTGCAATTTGCCCTGGTCACGATGCAATCTCGAATGCAATTTTATGCAATCGTTAGCAGGGTGAGTTTTTATCGCCCCGCAGGAAGAAGAAGAACAACACCAACCATACCCAGCATGGGGTGGCTTTTCCTTTATCGCCTAATTTGCGAGCAACAACAAAGCAGAGCGGGGAAAATTGATGGTAGCGGAAATTGTGTCGCGTCTTTCGCTGCGCTGCGGATTACTTTGGCGCAAAACGTGACTGTGATACATTTAACTGTGACTGCGCTGTGACTGCGACTGTGCTTACGCATTTGATTCCGTTTCCTACATACCATACATATGTATAGTATGGTTGGGGTTGGGTTGCTGCGATTTAGGGGTTGAGTCTGAGGGATTTCGAACTCGAAACGGGAAGTAAACAAAAATCCAGTCGTGTGCTGCGTCTGCGCCACGCAGTGGCCACTGGAAGCGGTTCTCCAACCACCAAGAGCAACCAACTGTGGATTCGCTCGTTTTGGCCTTGTTTACGCAGCGTCAACAAAGCTGGGAAGGAAGGAGCTGCACATGTGTGTGCTGGCTTGGTAGTAATCATTCTATTTACCCTGCTAATTAGTCTAATGTTCTGTGTACCCTGTAGTTTAGTGTAGTGTAAACATTGACTGAAATTACACACTATGCAAGGGTGCGCCAGAATCCTGCTGACAGGATAATTAGCTGATATATATAGATATGATGCAATTGAGCAGTAACCATGAGCTGCTCCCAGTTGCAAATGAAAATAGACGCCTCTATGTAACTCGTCTTTCCATCTGGTAAATGCGGTACATAGTAGAGTAGACTCTCCCCTAAGGAAAAACTTCTTGCAGCTCCTCCTGCGTTTACTCCAATTGTTTCTTATGTGTGCTCCTCCAGCTGCACGTGTTCCCTGCGCACTTCCGTACTTTAGTTCCAGTGCAGAATGTCAACAAAACAAAAGGCACGTGCGAAATAGGCTGACTGACACGTCGCTTCCGCCCTGTGTGGAAACCAACCCTGCACAGTGGTTGCGCAGTCGCGCAGAGTGGGGGGCACAGGCGGTTGTGGAAGTGTCTGGCCAGCAGGCGGCGTTTCCAATTGGAATATGCGCGCACAGTGCGCAGGTCCTTCGAAAATCCTGGCGATGCCGACAACCGTTTTCAACCACAACGGGTAGGACTTTTCGAGCTGGGCCAGCACGCATCCAGTCTGGAGTTGAACATTGAAGAAAACGGCAGCAGAAAACCAAGTGCTCCTCTTAGTAGCGACTGTGTTGGACAGCAAGGAATCCAATCAGACACACAAACACAGTCACAGTTCACATTCACACAGTCACACATAGACGTACACTGACACACCATACACACGAAAAATAATACACACCCTCGCGCACAGACACACACACACACATGCACTCGCGTACATAAGGCTTACATAAAAATCTAAGGAAAAATCGATAAGAGTGCATTTAAAATTCAAAAGGAAAATCTCGCGTACACCGTTAATTTTCCATGAATATAACCAATTAATTAGCCAAGTGAAAAAATATGACTAATCAGTGACGACATACGCGAGCTGCGCTTACACAATTTCTCTATACTATATACACACATCAAAGGTATATAGGATATAACACACGGTGCGCACAGTGAAATTCGGCTGCAATTTTGTAATTACACAAAATGGTTACCGAAAATGGAGCTCAGGTAATGCAATATTTTAAAATAAATCAGTTTCGCTTACAGTGTGCACAGATTTTTCGTCTCCCCTGTGTGTGTGTGCGTGTATGAGTCGGCCATGTTGGCGTCCATTTTGCACATTATCGATTTTTCATCGTCTGAACTGAAAATTGCGTAAAAATGCAAGCAAAAAAAAGCAATTAAAATCGCATCTGCATTTGCTATTCGATTCCTTTTGCTGCCCAGAACAATCGGGTCGCACCCATTTCGATGACTACAAAGCGATATCGATTTTTCCTGGCGACAATCGCACATTGAATTCTCATCGAAGCGTAGGGGGGGGCTGGCTTTGCGTGCATAAGTGATCTTTAATGGGATATAAATATAGAAATACCAACCATTATTCTGCTGCAGGGGGAATAGAAGAACTGTCCAGGTGAGAGGGGGGGCCAGTGTTATTAACTAGCACTGATACCACCCTACCCGAGAACTGGGTGTGGTGCTGCGGTACTTTGCTGTGCGTGTGTCCGTGTGCAAGGTGAGCGAGATTTAGGTTAAATTTAATGATGACATGCGACATTTGCGCCACGCCAAGATGGAAGAAAATCCATAATATGACTCATATTCGTATACGCTTACTCCGAGAGCTGCACTTGAGAGTAAATCGGAGTTCTCTCATTTGTTGCTCCATCGTCCGATGATTTTCCACTTGAGACTCGAGTATTGGCAAACATGTTGCCACTCGGGCGACATTTTCTTTTGCCCCTGCTGCACAAGTTCAAAGGAAGAAAAGGAGACTTCAAGGCTTCAAGGCCCTCGAGCGGGGCCAACTTACGATTCTCGCTCAAGCACTCAATTTGCACAAGTTGAGCTTGTTATACAATGCTTGGCGAGTGGGACCTTTGAACTTTTACCCCTCGCTAAAAAGTTGGGCGAGCAAACAAGGAAGCAGTCGCTCGAAAGACATCCTATAGAATTCGCACAGGCATACGAAATGAGTTTTTTGTTGGCCCAGCCATGAAAAGGAGCAGCTCACTTCCGTGTTTGTCGAGGGGCGCGCGGGGGAGCCTTCGCCTCTGCATTGCAATAGCTTCGCAGACGACTTCAGGAAGCAGGCGGCGCACAGTCGGTGCCACTTCGGGACAGTGTTCTGTGCTCTGTCTGCGGTCATTTTAACGTCGGTGTCGGCTCGAGTGCGAAACTTAGCGCGCTTCCAGTTTCGAACTGAACGCCGCCTTCCAATTGCACTTTCCAGTCAGCCACAACATGACGTCATTTTCGATATCGAATCGCTGCTCAACGAAGCGTGATTGGAGGGCAGGGGGGATTGGGCATACAGCAACAGGAAAACATAAACAAGTTGTGGGTGGTGGCGATGGTGGTGGATAAACGACGCAGCTGGGGCAGCTGTTCGAGGGCCATAAAGCCGAATTACACCTGCGCACCATGGCGGCGTTATAGCTGACGTTGACCCCTCGCCTTGACCGTTCCCTAGTTGAACTTGGGCCACCGTTGCCTGGTTGTGCCGCGTCAGCAGGTGCGTTTCACAGTGCCAGCTTCGATTGCGCAATGGTTACGTACAGGCTACGATCAATAAAATACCCAAGCCAAGCCAGGTTGATGAATACGCAGCTGGCACGCAACTTTCACCTGACCCTCAACTAGGGATAAGCTACGCTGACATGCGACAAGCTTACGACCTAGTTGAATGTTATATAAATGATACGTTTCTTGTCTTTTGTGTCCCATGGCGTCTATAACTTTATCGTGTTCGCGGATTACTATCAGTTCCACTCCTAAACAACTTATCATATAGTAATATAATAACTAATGATAATCTCATCTTGTAGGGCGATGGCAATACTTCCTTCCTGCGTGCCGCACGCGCTGGCAATCTGGAACGCGTGCTGGAGCATCTGAAAAACAACATTGACATTAACACCAGCAATGCAGTAAGTTATATAAACGAAGACATCATAACTATCATATCTAACCTTCTTAATCCTCTCTAGAATGGCCTTAATGCTTTGCACTTGGCCTCCAAGGATGGACACATACACGTTGTCTCGGAGCTGTTGCGTCGCGGCGCAATTGTGGATAGCGCCACCAAAAAGGGCAACACGGCTCTACACATTGCCTCTCTGGCCGGACAGGAGGAGGTTGTGAAGCTGCTGCTGGAGCACAATGCTTCTGTCAATGTACAGTCGCAGAATGGCTTCACGCCGCTCTACATGGCCGCCCAGGAGAATCATGATGCTGTAGTTCGTCTGTTGTTGTCCAATGGCGCCAATCAGAGTCTTGCCACCGAGGATGGTTTCACGCCATTGGCTGTGGCCATGCAGCAGGGACATGACAAGGTTGTCGCCGTGCTACTTGAAAGCGATACGCGGGGCAAGGTGCGTCTACCTGCGCTGCACATAGCTGCAAAGAAGGATGACGTTAAGGCGGCTACGCTACTACTGGACGTAAGTTAATATATATCATTGATTTATAAAGGGATACTGATGAGCTCTCTTCCTCCGCAGAATGACCACAACCCGGATGTGACCTCCAAGTCTGGATTCACGCCGCTGCATATTGCTTCGCATTATGGCAACCAGAATATCGCCAATCTGCTGATTCAGAAGGGAGCCGATGTCAACTATTCGGCCAAGCACAACATCAGTCCCTTGCATGTGGCTGCCAAGTGGGGAAAGACCAACATGGTGTCGCTACTTCTGGAGAAGGGTGGCAATATTGAGGCCAAGACTCGCGATGGACTCACACCATTGCACTGCGCTGCACGCTCCGGTCATGAACAGGTCGTCGACATGTTGCTGGAACGCGGTGCTCCGATTAGCGCTAAAACCAAGAACGGTCTGGCTCCCCTGCATATGGCTGCTCAGGGAGAGCATGTAGATGCCGCACGCATCTTGTTGTACCATCGTGCACCCGTTGACGAGGTCACTGTGGATTATCTGACCGCTTTGCATGTGGCCGCCCACTGCGGACATGTTCGTGTGGCTAAGCTGCTGTTGGATCGTAACGCCGACGCGAATGCTCGTGCCCTCAATGGGTTTACGCCTCTGCATATTGCCTGCAAGAAGAACCGCTTGAAGGTCGTCGAGTTGTTGCTCCGACATGGCGCCAGCATTAGTGCAACCACTGAAAGCGGATTGACCCCGCTGCATGTGGCTGCCTTCATGGGCTGCATGAATATTGTCATCTACTTGCTGCAACACGACGCTAGTCCAGATGTGCCCACTGTGCGTGGTGAGACTCCATTGCATTTGGCTGCACGCGCCAACCAGGTGATTTTGCTTAACCTAATATATATTTACTATCAAAATCTTCCAATTGGAAACAAGAATTATCGATTAATTAATCGTAAAACGAAAGCTTTAGGTCGATACTTACATAAAATCTTAATTAATTTCAGACCGATATTATTCGCATTCTTCTGCGCAATGGCGCCCAAGTCGATGCACGAGCTCGAGAACAACAGACACCATTACATATTGCCTCGCGATTGGGCAATGTCGATATCGTTATGCTGCTGCTGCAGCATGGCGCTCAGGTGGATGCCACCACTAAGGATATGTACACTGCACTACATATTGCTGCCAAGGAGGGTCAGGATGAGGTAAAAGATTTGATTGCCAAAAAAATTACGGATCACATTGACACCGTGTACTTGATGCAGTTGTTCTGGATACGTCATCAAGAGTTTTTTATTTGAAATTGGCTGTTACGTTTTGTTATTTTGTATTTAGTTTTATTATGGTATAATTTATGTTATTTTCATCAACTATTACAAGTATTGTTGCTTCTTTTGTTGTCTCTTGTGTTGACCATAAATAAATGTATTTACATTTTTAGTATTATTTCGGTATTTATTTATTTATTTTATTTGAATTCATAATGCTGCCAGACTGTTGTAAGACGGCTGCAGTTATCAAGTTTTTATTTGAAGTGTTGCCAATGCGTTCAATGCATTTATCGATAGACAAAAATAACTGCTCGTAAATAACTTGTACACACAAATTGTGCAATTTTGCTAGCTTCTAATTAATTACTTTTTGTGCTACAGGTGGCTGCTGTGCTCATTGAAAATGGTGCTGCCTTAGATGCAGCAACCAAGAAGGGCTTTACGCCCTTGCATCTGACCGCCAAGTACGGTCATATTAAGGTTGCTGAATTGTTGTTGCAGAAGGAGGCTGATGTGGATGCGCAGGGCAAGAATGGCGTCACACCACTACATGTAGCCTGTCATTATAATAACCAGCAGGTGGCACTGCTGCTTTTGGAGAAGGGTGCCAGTCCACACGCCACGGCCAAGAATGGACACACCCCTCTGCATATTGCGGCACGTAAGAATCAAATGGATATTGCAACCACTCTGCTGGAGTATGGAGCCCAGGCTAATGCTGAGAGTAAGGCTGGCTTTACCCCACTACATCTGAGTAGCCAGGAGGGTCATGCTGAAATCTCTAATCTCTTGATCGAGCACAAAGCTGCCGTCAATCATCCAGCCAAGAATGGGCTAACTCCCATGCATCTGTGTGCCCAGGAGGATAATGTGAACGTCGCTGAGATTCTACAGCGCAATGGCGCCAACATCGATATGGCCACCAAAGCTGGTTACACTCCACTCCATGTAGCCTCGCATTTTGGTCAGGCAAATATGGTGCGATTCCTGTTGCAGAACGGCGCCAACATTGATATGGCTACCAAAGCCGGATATACTCCATTGCATCAGACCGCCCAGCAAGGTCATTGCCATATTGTCAACTTGCTTTTGGAACACAAGGCAAATGCCAATGCTCAGACGGTCAATGGACAGACTCCACTTCACATTGCCCGCAAGTTGGGCTACATTAGCGTTTTGGATTCACTAAAATCGATTACCAAAGAGGATGAAGCAGGCGCTGCACCTGCTCAGGCCGAAGAAAAGTATCGGGTTGTGGCACCCGAAGCTATGCACGAATCCTTCATGTCCGATTCCGAGGAAGAAGGCGGTATGTATAGAGATTTATATTCGTTTAACACCATGCTATATGCCCACACAGATATATACTAGTCAGTCAGCACTCAGATAAACTAAAATATACCCCTAGCTATGCCTAGTCTTAAGTTAAAATAAACCAACAAAAATACCCGCTTCTATGTGTGCCGTCAGGTGACACAAATTGGGAATTGGACGCATGCTACGAGTTTGGTATTGGCGGTGATCGTGAACCCAATCGCCATAGGTTACAGCCAGATACTCACATCTATCTGCCATACTTCCAGGGTGACTATCTTTATGTGTCTAGTAAGTGTCAAGTACCAAGTGCCAAGTTGCAAGGCCAATTGTAAAACTCGTACTCTATCGTACTATATCTGTACTTCTGTAAGATGAAGAGCTGGCTGCTATCAAGTGCATCCATTGGCTGTGATTGGCGAATTATTGGAGTCTAAATTAGCCTGATAAATTATATATAGCACTTTATGTGGTTACCACTCGTATTAATGTATAAATTAACTCTTGACGTTGTTGTAAACATACGAAACACCAAGCTGGAGTGTTTCATTATTATTACTGTTTGTATGCTTTGTTTTTGTGGATCCCTAATGTGGCGAAAAATGAAATCGAAATACTTTTCTAGCCATGTACATAAATACATACCTAATAGACAGACTTTTGGAATACATTTAAAAATAAAACAGGGGTTTCGATTTATTTGTTGGTGTCCTCCCTTTGAGATCCAATCTATGTTATTATATTTGTTTATACCACGGCATGAAAAATAAAATAATAAATGTTACCTATTTTAATCTATCTATAATCTATATTAAGATATATAAAATGCTCCTATTTATTATTCACGCTAGCTTTATATATCATCTACTTATGATATCCATGCTATAATTATACGTAAAAGTATTATAAGATATGCATGTTAATCGTACGAAATTTATCAACTAAAAAACTCATTTGCATTCTTCTATTTTCAATGCACCGCGCCCTCATCTTCTGCAATTCCAACAACAACAACAACAACTGAAACAACACTATAACACAACAACAACAACAACGCCATATGGCCAATTTGACTGTCTTGTGCTTGATATTGAAATGCGCTGGAATGCAACCGAAATGCTACGCAAATAATTGACAAACAAAAATCTAGGCGAAGACAATATGCTATCCGATCAACCTTATCGCTATTTGACCGTTGATGAAATGAAATCCCTAGGCGATGACTCGCTACCAATTGATGTGACACGTGACGAGCGCATGGACTCCAATCGCATGACCCAGAGCGGGGAATATGCTAGCGGTGTACCGCCTACCATTGGCGAAGAGATCATCAGTCCACACAAGGCACAGGTCTACGGATCCTCCCCGAAGGCCACTGTTGATGGCGTGTACATTGCCAATGGCATTGACAACGATGAGCCACCGCATGTTGGGTGAGTATAGTGTGATAACTGCGGTGTATTGTTTATTTTAATACTCTTCTCTACAGCCGCAAGCTGAGCTGGAAGAGCTTCTTGGTCTCCTTCTTGGTAGACGCACGCGGCGGTGCCATGCGTGGTTGTCGCCACAGCGGCGTACGTATGATCATTCCATCGCGCTCCACCTGCCAGCCGACGCGGGTGACCTGTCGCTATGTGAAGCCACAGCGCACCATGCATCCGCCGCAGTTGATGGAGGGCGAAGCCCTGGCTAGCCGCGTGCTGGAGCTGGGACCCTGCTCGACGAAATTTATTGGGCCCGTGGTTATGGAAGTGCCACATTTCGCTTCTCTTCGCGGCAAAGAGCGTGAGATTATTATACTGCGTTCGGATAATGGCGAAACCTGGCGCGAGCATACTATTGATAACTCTGAGGAGATAATACACGATGTTATGCAGCAATGCTTTGAACCAGAGGGTAAGTGACCTTGATTAACTATCCTTTTCCGAATTCTCATAGTCTATGTGGCTCTACAGAAATCGCTCAGCTGGAGGAGCAGGCTGGCAATCATGTTTGTCGCTTTGTCACCTATGATTTCCCTCAGTACTTTGCTGTGGTATCACGTATACGCCAGGAGGTGCACGCCATCGGACCCGAGGGTGGCATGGTGTCCAGCACTGTTGTGCCGCAGGTCCAGGCCGTGTTCCCGCAGGGCGCACTTACCAAGAAAATCAAAGTTGGCTTACAGGTAAACCTCTTTAAACCACGCAAAGGCGTTGCACCCGAGAAACTACGCAAGATAAGCGTCAATCATGTGCCCAAAAAGAAGCGCTTCTCGCTCATTTGGTAAACACAGATAAAAGTAACAACTGAAATAATATCAAAAACCATTAGCCACAACAAAAACTATACAAATTAATCGTGCATTTAAAATACATACGAATATACTACAACTTCCCTATCGTCTATAAAGAACGCAGTTTTCCAACTAATAATAATACGCATTTAAATACCAATTAACCGAATACATATGTAAACCTGTAATCCGCGTAGTAGTAGTCGGTGAAGCCAAACTAAGTAGATGATGTGCACTTATGTATACCCTATATTTGCGTACACTCATACATATATCTAGCACGGCCTCAGGGCGTATACTCGATGGAACCTAATAACGATTCAAATCAAAATAATCTATTTCAATGCTAGACCTTAGATTTGTTTAGAAGTTATCTTACTTTGAATGTCTGTCTACTCAATCTTAATGGGGCTCCCAATGTTATTTATGAAGTATGTGCACTTTGTTTGAATATTTTAAATACGGCAAAATATTAGAGATTTTTTTTGCACAAGTAGAAGAGGAAACACCAGGCTTAATATGAGCTATATATTCTATTAACTTGCAATATAACTCAAATAATCGTATTAATGATATATGATCATGGATCAAGCGACTCCACGTAGAGCGCATATTTTCTTAAAAAATATATATTGTCCAATTGAATAAGACAAATAAAGTACACACATACATATTAATATTATACTACTTACATACATATTCTATATGACTATGATTATAAACTATTCATACTTATTTATTTACTAAACTATGCATAAGATTATACAAGTTTTCTGAAATGAAGTACTACCCAATAAATTTAGTTCAACAAAAACTTTATGCCAATGAAAATGTTTTCATTATTTTAATTTGGTTAATTATTTTGATTAAATTGCTTTTTCGATACAAGAAAGGATAAATATATGTCAATATTAATGAAAATCCTCATATGAATATTGTAAAAATGCTTAGACCGTTACAATTGGGTTCGGTTTGAAGTGCCTAACGAAGTCGTAACATTTTTAGCCATGCCGTAAACAAAAAACGATTTAAAAATGGCCCCACTCATGAGTTCAAATTTAAGCACATTTATTTGCATTTTGTATATAAATTCCAATACTATAAATATCTAATTTTTGAGTTTGTATAATTTAATTGTTTCTAGTTCTTAAGTTGTAGTCAAAGTTTTTTTGATGACTAAATTTATTGGGACATAAATGGGCTTGAACATTGTTATTGTTTGTAGATAATACTGTATTAAACTGAAACATGTGATTGCTCAATAGAACCATAGAGAACATAATTAAACTTCGAATTAAATAAGCTTTGTACAAAAAAAAAACAAAACAAAAGAGAAATGTTCACCATTTAGCCCAAGACTCATTTCATTTTCTTTTCATTTCTCATTCGAACAATATATGTAAATATATACAAACATACATAATTGATTATGTATGTCTGTAATATAATATCTTAATCACCAAAACGAACGAATAGCTCATATTTTGTATGTGTATATATGTTTTAATTTGCATTTTATTTAGTTAAACCTTCATTTGTCTCATGTCCTTAATATAAGAGTGGCCGAAAATCGATTTTTGTCTACAGTGCCGAAAATTCGTTACATTTCTAGGCTCAACCAGTCGATCCCGACCTAACGGCTAAGCTATTGGGTCGCGGTGTCGCCGTATCGCCGATCGTTACGGTCGAGCCGCGACGTCGCAAATTCCACAAGGCCATCACCCTGAGCATGCCCGCTCCGAAAGCGCACAGCCAGGGTATGATTAATCAGTACTCGGGCAACACTCCAACGCTACGTCTGCTGTGTTCGATAACAGGTAAGTTAGAATTGTTACCATATCGCCGATACGTTTTTGTGTTGTTGTGAAATGTGCTCCAAGCAGTTATATAACAATTATGAGTATCTACTTAATATTACGTTTTGTTAGTTGATGTTTATGAGTAACTTCCTCAAGCCCTTCTCTAACTCTCAGGCTTTCATTTGATTCATTCCAACTTAAGTGCTTCTCTGATTTCTTTTGAGTTTGTATTTCGCTTATGTTCCCGTACTAATAACTCAAATATTTACCATATTCATTTGGCTCTTCGTTTATTTTTTCATTTCATTTTCGTTTTGTATTTATTATTACTATACAAGTATCATGTACTATATATATATACATGTCATATATCTATATACTTACTTACATATTGTTGTACAGTGAAAATTGCCAAATTATCAAGAATATATTGAAAATATTTCGATTTCCAAATGATTTGCAAATACTTATTGAGGTCCCATTTGATAGAAACGATGTGCTTGTGTCTGTGTAGTTGATGCGTATAAGTTGTTCGGGTTTTTCTATTGTGTTTCTGCAGCATTTACTCGTATTACCCTATTACTCAAGTTGATTCATTTAGCCTCGTTTTTGAACTACCTACTACTATTACTACTACTACAATATAACTATCAATACATACATTAAGAGAGTCGTAACAGTAAAAAGTAAAAGTAACAGTAATGTTAAAAGCAACAGCAATAGCATAGTAAAGTCATTCACCCCGCATAAGACACACAGTTACAGATACATACTATACGCTCATACTCCAGCTACACCCACACAAATACAAACACAGTTACGGATACTGCCACAGATACAGAACCCTAACACATATTCTCCTACCTAATTGAATGTCATGCTCAGTGTCATCATTGTGCCAACAGTGTTTGCTCCAGTATGTATTTATTGTTAAGTTTTCTTAAACGTTATCCGTTTATTTTCTATAATTTCCTTTGGTATTTTAATGATTTTGAGTTTTAAACAAAACCAAACAAAACTAAAACCAAAAAAATAAAACATACTTCAATTCAATTCTTAATTGAAATCGTATTTAATTGTTCTATAATTTCGTACTAATGCGTCATTGCATATGTGCACGCATTCCATTCTGTTTTCTCAATCCATTGAAGGTGTGTTTCGGAAAAGGTCTCTAAAAGGTAACTAAAAAATGAAAAATGTCAAAATAAAACAAAATAAATTCAGAAATTCACAAACATGTATGAAGTTTCAAATTGAAACTGTTTACCAAATAAACAACAAGTTATTTGTTAATATTTAGTTGTTTCGTTCTATGCCAAAAAAAATAATAAATAATAACTATAACAACATATTTATATTGAAAATGAAACAAATATCAAGATACAAACTGAAAATTTTTGTCGAAAAAAAAAAAACAATATTTGAAAATTCTGCATATTTCATTTGAAACAAATTTCTTATTCAAGAAAAATTATTGCAAATATTTCTCAAAAATATGTATTTTTCTCTACTATTTGCTTTAAGATATTATCATTTGAGTTACTTATGTTTTGCGTTAATAATTTTTCCTGAGTTCAACCTCTTTTTACTTAATCTTTTTGCTCAAATTCGGGTTGCGCTGCGTCTTTGGGTTTTCTGTACAAAAACCAATAGAAAAACTAATAAATAATATCAAGAAACTCAGGTATACTTTCTGTTGGGTTTACCGACCTTTTTCCAAAGTCCTTAACGCCAAGGCCATAATATTGTGCTTCCAGCTTATTTTTTTGAAGTAAGCTAACTTTCCAAATCACTTTTAAGAATCTTAAGCTTGTCCTACAAACATCTTTGCTGCGTTTTCTCTAACAAACAATTACAAATAATCAATGAATTTCTGACTGCACGCGGTTTTTCTATACTTATATCAATTGCACAATTTCGTTCAAAAGTTTGTAGGTCTTAAATAAGAATCTAACTAACAAAATGCTAAAGTTGCTCTTTGGGCCATTGAAACCGTATTAACACCAAACAGGCCTCCTTAATGTGCCAGATTATATCAAGTAACTCTTTCTTCAATATTATTTTTGAATTATTGTATCTTTTCATACATTATTCAATAAGAATTTGTTTTAATTTATGAAAATTCTTGATTTGGAATGACATGCACTTAACCTAATTAGTACTAGTTCTGTTAGTTGTTTTGTTGGTTATATTAAAGCGCTCCAATTAAGTTTATTTCTCTTCATTTGTTACAATTACAATATAAAGCAGAATATATATACATATGTGTGATAAATTGTTTTCCAAAAACTGAAATGCAAAATCAATTTCGAATTTCTACTGTTTGTGGCACCAAAGAGAACTTTTCTGAAACCGAAAACCAGAAGAAAAAAAACATAAATAAAACAACAAAAGTTGTGAAAATGAAAAACTGCCGAAGTTATTGAGAAACTGTTTAAGTCAAGCGAATGCTATGGCAAGCTCTATGATATAAACAACGAATATATTTTGTTTATTGTATAAAAGTCGACGATGATTTTTTATTTACAATTTATTTGTCAATATTTTCGTTATATTTGTAGTTATGTTTCTTGGGTTCTTGGCGTTTTGTACACATTTACAAGAAACACGTGACACGCTCACTTAATTACCATTACAAAACTACTTATTTTTATATTTTCAAAATATTAAGCATGTTGTTTCAACTGGCTTCCAAGTAAGCGTGACAAGTACCTTTGTACCTGTACCTCTGTAAATGCTACAGCCTCGAGTTTATCTACTATATACATAATATATTTGCTTGAACCAACCAAAGTCATTCACATGCTCACACTACAATACCTACAACACTTACATATCTGATACCTTCAGGGGGTCTAGACCTCGCCCCAGTCACTGCATTACATGAATACATCACACACTCACACACACACGGACTACCCGAACCAATTGAATACTAAATACAATATATCCTAAATACGCTAAATACATATATAATACTTTTTATAACTAATAAACTTTTCAATACTTTTCAATACTACTCTTAACATACAACTGCTTTGTACTTTACACACTATCGTACTCTCAATTTAAAAGATTTGTGTTGAGTTTTTGTTTTCGAATTAGTTGAACAGTTTTTAAAATCATACAATTAATATCTGCTAATGAGACATAAGTAGAGTTTTCAAAGAGTTTTTAATATTATGTAGTCTACTCCTTATTGGTTTCTATATTTAACGCATATTGAACATCTTGTTACCTTTCCGTAAATCACCAGGCGGACCATCACGTGCGCAATGGGAAGATGTTACCGGGTCGACACCGTTGACTTTTGTCAACGATTGCGTCTCGTTTACGACCACCGTCTCAGCACGTTTCTGGCTCATGGATTGCCGAAACATTTCCGATGCCACCAAAATGGCAACCGAACTTTACAAGTAAGTCACATTTGACTAGGCCAAATTAATTCTACTAACTCTTTCGCCCACAGGGAAGTCATTCATGTACCCTTCATAGCCAGATTTGTAGTATTCGCAAAGAAAATTGAACCCTTCGAGGCACGCCTCCGTGTCTTCTGTATGACCGACGATCGGGAGGATAAAACTCTCGAGAAGCACGAACTGTACACAGAGGTGGCCAAGAGTCGCGATGTGGAGGTGCTTGAAGGCAAGCCGCAGTACATTGAAATGGCTGGCAACTTGGTGCCAGTCACCAAGTCGGGTGACCAACTTCAACTGCAGTTCAAGGCATTCCGAGAGAATCGTTTGCCTTTCACTGTACGTGTAAAGGATCAGCATGCAGACATTGTCGGTCGCACGCTATTCATGAAGGAACCCAAAGTGGCCAAGGGCGAGCCACCACAGCAACCCATTTGCATTCTCAATATTGTACTGCCAGAAGCGGTTATACCCGATTCGACTACAGCGTTCTCAGAGCGTGTCTCCTCTGCCTATCGCACCTCGATGTTCAGCTTGAGCAAACATCAAAACGACCACTACATTGGAGATATTCGCATTGTAGATCTGTCCAATTTATTAGGAAAAGACTGGATACAATTAGCGCCAGAGATAGGCATTTCTGCAGATGAAATCGATGAGATTATCAATCACAACACCGACAGTATTGCCCGACAGGCACAGAGTATGATTCGATTGTATAAAGATAAACCAAACTATGATATCTTGGCCCTGGAAACGGCACTCAAAAATATCGGACGAGATGACATTATGAAGAAGTGTAAGAGCGGAAGACTGTCACATTCTCGTGAGTTCGATGAGGCGGATCTCATGAAAAACTCCGAGTCCGTAGAAGAGCTGGTTCGCAGAGAAAGTGAGTTTGCTAATTAAATATAAAGTATGAGAATAAATCTGATATTATTTTCTTCTAGGCAAGCGAATCCAACAAATCAATGAACGCGAGGAAGTTAAATATTCTGCAGAGGAGAAGGAAATTGAAGAGTCGGAGTCGGATGAGGAGCCGGCGAAACGTACTGTCGCCGAACGTCGTGAAAAGATAGTCAAGCGGCTTTCGATGGAACGTTCTATACCTGCATCAAACCAGAAGAAAGAGATTACACGCGAAATAACAGAAATCAAGCGTAAGAGTTTGATTGAGGATAAGAAAGCACATCATGAATCGGAGATTCTGATGCAGCTACCTGCCGATAATGTCATAATCAAGACTGCGACTGTCCCCGAGCAGGTTATCAAAATGAAAATGGGAAAAATGGACTCTGCAGAAGTGAGCAAGACCGAATTCGATAGGGAGTTAACGCACAAGTTAAAAACTTCCGGGCGTAGCTCTGAGGAAGAAGATCAACCATCTCCAGACAAGGTTGATAAAATTGTCCAAGATATTACCACTGCTGAAAAATCAACGAAGGATACTGCAACAACTAGCCGCATGGCATCTATAACTCGCCAGGAAGCGCGTGATATGACCGAAGACTTTTTGGAATTCGAAAAACGAAGCCAACTTCCAGCAGGCGTTACTACAGCCACAGTTCATGAGAAATTTGTGGAGGAAGTCAAGGAGAAGACCAGTCCTTTGGCAGCAATGCCACAAGAAGCAATCAAGGAAGTCGAGCAGGTTATCAGTGACGTAACTGAGACAGCCAGCAAGAAGGTGGAAAACATCATAAGTTCCTTTGAAACTGGTAAACAGGAGGTCAAAGAGAAAGTCACAGAAGTTGTCTCAGATACAACGAAGGTCAGCGAGACCATAAAACATCTGCAAGATGCACAGTCAATGTCAACCGAACAGATTACAAAGACTGTTGAAATTGTTGAGAGTACCAAAATAGATGAGAAAATTGCTGATTTTGAGGCAAAGAAAGTGAAGTATGATTTCCATGGAGGTGAACCAAAGACACAAATACCGAAACTTGTGAGAAAACCCAGCGATGAAATGACAAAGCCCACAGCTGCTCCACGTGCTACGGCCGAAGTAGAATTCGAAAAACCTGCTGATGTTAAAATAGAAAAGCCCCTTTCGAAAATACCTGTAAAGACTGGAGATGCTTCCAAAACTGCTGAAGTAGATGCTAGAAAATTGACACAGGATTTCCTGCAAGCTGAACAAAAGACACAACTTGCTGCTCAGGCTCCAGTCGAGCCCAAGACAGCTCCTGTAGCAAGTAAAATTCCCAAAGTTGAACCTAGAAAATCAGTTGAGAAAGTGATCGAGAAGGATATTAAAATCTGTGATGATCTTGTTTCATCAACTGCTACCATAATGACGTCGGGAATGGCTGCCGAGCTGCCCAAGGAACAGCCCGAAATTACTGCCAAGGCAGAAACTGTAACTGAAAAGGTTACTGAATTATTAGAGACATTCCACAAAATCGAAGAGAAAGTTACCAAAACTGATAAGCCAGCTGAAATAGCTAGCAAAATCCAAGAACCCCTCATTAGTACACAAAAAGACGAGCCTAAGACTGCGGTCAAAGATGACAAAGTTGCAGAAAAGGTTTCTGAACTTGTCGAAACATTCCACAAGATTGAGGAGAAAATCGTGCTTGACACTCACAAGCAAACTCATGATTTCCTTTGCATGGAACAGCAAAGCCAGCTGCCGAGCATTCCACAGAAGTCAGAAATTGTCTTATCCAGCCAGACATCTACAGCTTCAGAGCCCGACTCTGTTGTCTTATTGAAATCACCACCACCAGCTAGTAAAATCCCTGTAGTAGAACCGAGAAAATCGATTATTGAGGAAACTGCAAAGCCAGTTGAGAAACCATCTGCAGAGAAACCAACTGCAGAGAAACCAATTGTACAGAAACCAGATGCACTAAAGGAACGTCAGCTTACTGCGGACTTCCTCAGCATGGAGCAGCAATCCCAGCTGCAGTCGCAGCCTCAGCCTCCAAAGAGTGCAATCACTGAACTGATTATTGCAACTACCGGAGTGGAATCGACAATTTTGCCGGAAGTCATAAAGCCCATAGAGGCTTTTAAGGAAACTACAGTTATCGATAAAGATGATATTGTTACTCTTGTTAAGCCTATAACGGACAAACCGTCGACAGAGCCGGAGATAGTTGAGGGCGATGGCATAGAATCAGCAGCCCCAATAAGTGAAGTTTCCCCATTCAGTACACGAAAATTGACAGCTGATTTCTTATCTATGGAGCAACAGACTCAACTGCCTCACGAATATGACAGTGACACCTTCGGCAAGCGAGCTACTGTGCCACTCAGCGATACCTTCAAAGATGAAGGACTTTCCGCACCGCTGCCTATTGAGCCACGCAAGTCTCTTACAGATGCCGAGTTCTGCAAATATGTAGGTGAAACTATTACTAAGAAGATGAGCGAGGGTTTAATTGAAATGACCGATGAGCTCATACAAATCGGTAAGTATATAATGGTATATTTTATGAAATAACTACTAAAATATATAATTAATTATTAGCGAGCGACATTCCACACTCTCAAACTCCGCCACCAACGCCAAGTGACGCCAAAACTGAAAAGCAGAATGAACATGCTGAACTGGGCAGCCTAGAGAAAGGTAAATATATAAATCGTTATGATAACATTATGTTTCTAATAGTTTTCCAAACAGATTATCTAGCCGACACTGTAACTACCCTGCACTCAACTACAGAGTCGACCCTTGAGCGTGTTACTGCCATTTCCACAGTTGGTAAGTGCGATTTGAAATGAGCCTATTCTATGCAATACTGATATTTGTTATGTAAAGCGACTAAACTACTTTCTTATGTTTGCCTCTTTGTTGAAAGAATATAAACTTGTAACGATAATTTCTGTACACCCCCCTTTTGATTTTATCCATTTGATTTGAGCCACAAATTGTAGTGTGTTATGAAAATTGTTTATTCTTTTCTCCGACCCACTTATGATATTGTAAGTGCTTTATGTTTGTTACGTACTCTTTAGTTAGACTCATTTCGTTTAAATCCAAAGGCTTTTTGTATGCAAACTACCATTCATTAATACGATTCAGTGAAAACGATAACAGTTAACAATTAACGTGTAATTAATATGTAATGTAATATTGTTGAAAATTACGTTTATAATCAGCGATCTGCTTAGTGTGTTATCTTAATCAAAAAAGTCTGTATGTGATGAAGGCATTATTAATGAACCAACGAACTAACTGCTAGTACTAGTTGGATTGGCCACCATGTGGTGACACAGCGAAGAAAATATCGTAATACCGTTACATGTTGTTCTGTACCAACATTTTGGTTAGCTAATCCAATTACCTACGGGTGCTAACGTAGCTAAAGGTCGAGGAAATAGGGAAAGTAGCAAGTGAAAAGAGCCGTGTCTGGCGCCACAGTTGTTGTAGTTACCCATCGACTACATATATGTATGTAATACACACATACTATAGTATGTATGATATTCAAAAGTGCCAATGTCAACACAGTGAGCCGTCTGCAGGTCAATTCTAATCGATACTACGGTTGCAATAATTGGGTCAATAAGGGCGATTCAAACGATCTTTGGCCTTGAGCTTGCAGTTTTTATATCACTTTTATTATATTCCTGTTGGGTTGCTTCAAGAAAATTAATATAGTAAGTTTTGAATACATGTCTAGAATCTCAGCATTCTTTTCCCCACCTATGCGTAGCTGTTGTGTAGAACCCTGCGCACTTATGTCATTGCGCAGGCCACAAAGCAACAAAACAAAGCGTGCGCGGTGGCGTATACTTAATTTAATTTGTTTCGTGCATTCTTGTAGTGCGACAGCAGACGGCCATTTGATGCAGATTTAGTTTGAAATTTGTATTTCCCAAGTACACGCGACGTAACGGTAATTCGCGATACATTTTCTTGTAGACAAGTTGTCTTCTGGACAAAAAAAAAAGAAATAAAAAGAAAATACGACATATTTCTGACCAATTTGTTTGTGTTTCTTGTGCGTTTGTTGAATTAAATACAATAATATAATATAGTAACCGACTATTGTAGCGTTGAGTTGTTGTTTGTGGTTCATTCGATACATAAATACTATAAATTAAATCGTTTCTAAATCTAATTACAAATAAACTACACATAAATCTAAAAACTAAACACTAAAGTAATTTTAAGTATTGTATTTTATGGTAAGTTCTGAGAGCAAGTGTTCTGCGATCAATTTGAAAAGTTGTATCCTATTCGATCAGAAATTTCTATAGAATTTACGATGGGTATCGCTAATAGGTATTTCTCTTTATATAAATATGCTATTAATTAATTATCTCTATATTCTTCGAAGCGACAATTACGTTTGCAATTTTTAACAATTATTTAAGCAATTCAGTTTATGTTTTTATCAACTACTGCAAGCTACAATAATTGATTTAATTTGTACAACTTTTAAACAGTGACAATTTCGAGATAAGCCAATATTAATGTAAAATGTACATAGAACATGTATTAAAATAAACTATAAGATTTTTTTCATTAAGATAAACACTTTCGGCATACAACTTTCAAAATTTAAATCCGAGCTAAATCAAATGTAGCATATACTTATTGTGATAACGAATAGTTGAGCTCAATATCAACGTGGCCTCATACATTTCGATCCCAATACATTATGGTACACTCCAATTTCAATTCTCGTTTCAATTTTAATTCAATATATCAGTAAACCACCATGGCTTTATGTTCCCAACCTTTGTTTTCCTTTGGTTTGTGCAAATAATTATATTGAGTTGCTGTTGGTAATTTCTGTGAGCCCTTAAAGAAAAAGCATTTACTTTTCCATGTAAACAACGAATATTGTAACTATATGTTTAGTCGAAAATAAACCAATATTGTTAAAAACATTAAAACTCACCGTAGCATCGACGTATCGTATACTTATGTACTTGTTATAAATCGTACCCATTTATTAGTTTATAGATTATTTGCATTTACCGCTTATAACAAGAATAACAACAAAGGCAGCAGCAATAATAATAAAATACACCCCAATGAACCTTTGATTTGTATGCACCCCTAACGCGCTTTTCTTTATAATTGGCTACTTAATACACGTTCATAAATGTAAATGTACTAGTTAGATGGCAAATATACGATACTATGCACTGTGGATAACTCGAAAAATATCGTATTGTATATTCTTTGTAAGCATTTCGCATTACCATATGTGGCATATGATGTCGTGGTGCAATTATTCTTGCAGTATTTGCTAATTTTGTCTTTTGAGTTTATCAAAAACAATTGTTAATATTCAAAATAGCTATTGAAAAAATAGAAAACATATGTTGCTTAAATATATTCGTAAAAATGTGCAAACGTAATAGAAAATTTAATTATAGTTCTATTGAAATGGTCAAACAGCAGACATGGGCAAGGAATCCACGACTTCATATATAGCATATGACTCAGGCATCTGTCTGCTCTGACTTTTTGTTTTCGCTTTTAACCAATCTAACTTCATACTTAAGCGCATTAACTTGTATTGTACTACAAATTGCATGTTTGTGCCTGCTTCTGAGTTTGGCGTACAGCTTGTAGACATACGGCGAACTCTGATCGCATCAAACAAATCAATGCACTGTGTACATATCAACTAACCCACCACATAAGTTTGGTTTGTTTGTCATAGGTGTTTAACTGTCTTAATATTGCCTTGTTTCTACTTCTTAAACTTGCGACAATCTGGAACGCCTGAAAAACAGAGCACTTCAGTGTTCATAATGTAAAAAGCGAAACATTTACAAGTACAGATGAAACTGATAAGCTGCTTCATAGAATGGTAGCCCCCCCAGAAATCCAAAAACTATACTCACGAGACACTACCTCATTTACAGAAATGAGTGCAAGTAGTCCAATTGCGAAGACAGCAACATCGACCACTACAACGGCCCTCACAGCGCAAGTAGAACGCACAAAACTAGATTTGATGAAATCAGGAACCCAAAAACAGTCGCCCGATGTGGATAAACTTAAGCAAGAACCTGGCGATAGGGAATATTTAGAACAAATAATGGGCTGCGGCGATGTTAGGAGAAAAATTTTACGCTTGGAGAGCACCGACAGTACAGAGTCCCTAGAACTTCAAAGTGGCACGCCAAAGATTGATAATGTAACTGTGGTTAAAGATGTAGTACAGAGCATTGAGGATAAAATTTGTGGATCACTTGTTTCGGCTATCCCATTTGCTGTTAAAAAGCGAGTTAAGGATGAAGAAGATAAAGAACCAAACGTCGCCGAGCTAGAAAAGCAGATTCTAACATCTACTGACATTGCATTGGAAAAATTATTTAAATGCGAACCACCAGCTGAGGTCATCAAATTATCACCCATTGAGGCTATGAATCTTGGGGCAATTGGCTTGGCAAATATTCAGGAAGAAGTTTGCGAGAAAGTTTGCAAGAAACAAAAGGCCTTTGAGGTTGCAGAAGACTTAAATGAAACTCAAAAGACTTTAAAAGAACAGGTAGTAGAATTAGGTAAGCAAGTAAAACAGGTACCTGGCCAGATTTTAACTGAAAGTATTGAAGAAAACAAAGACTTAATAGGTAAGAAAAAAGAAATGGAGGTGTTGCCAAATGTGAAAGAAGTTGTACAAGATATTGAACGTAGGTATCCTTCAACTAGTTTAGAGGTAACACCCTTTAGTCCACGGAAACGAGAAATAGTAGATCGTAAAGTTGACATGTCGTCAATAGAGGAACAGATTTTAAGTGACGCTGACCTAGTTTTGGATAAGTTAGGAAGAATGAATGTTTTAAAAGAGAAGATAGTTTCACCTATTTTAGATATTGGACAAAAAAGCTCAAGTACCGAAAATCTTGAAGTTGCTTGCGAAAAGAAATGCTCAAAGCTGAAGGTTACTGACATGGCAAAAGCATTTGAACAAACAAATGTAGAGACCAAACTCACACCTGAGGACATAAAAACTGCGACAGCTAAATTTTTAATAGATGAGAAAATTCCATATAATATTTCAGAGAGTATTAAAGAATTTGAAGCGAAAATTGAACCTCAGGAATCACAACTTAAGGACCGTAAAAGTGGAGATAATTTAATTGAAGAACATAATATAAAAGAATTTCCAGTTCACCACACTGAAGAAGTAGTTTTTCCTAAAATAGCTCATACAGTTGATCAATTGCATTCGATTTCGAAGAGTGACATTGAAGATACAAGAGAAGTTATTCACATTGCAGGTGAATATGAAAGAAAACTTACTGATCTCATAGCCGAGGAAAAACAAACGCACTTATACCATGATAAATCAAAAGTAGGAAAACACTTATCTGAAAAATTTCCAACCCAAGAAAACACAGAACTTTTAATTAACAATCCCTTAACTGAACTTCAAGTCCACCAAACAACTGATGACAGATACTTCGAAATAAATACAAAGTACACACACAGTACATTTCCTACTGACAAACGTGATAAAACAAGCCAAAGTGAAAGTGATGAAGAAATTGAGCAAAGCACAAATATACAAAGATTAAAAAAAAATTTATGTATCGAAAAAATAGTCCCAAAAAATGTAGGTATAAAAGATAACGAATTACATGGCGTAACTTCAATAAACCAAAATGAGACTATAAAGTTTCCAATTCAATCTTTAAAACCCAAAACATTTGCGCAGCATAGTATAATGGATTCAAATAAGATGTCTTCTGTAATGGACTCTCGGAAGTTTGTTGAAATACATGACAAAGAAGGACCCAAACTTCCCACAGTCCCACTAAAATCAGTTGACAAGCCTAAGTCTACCAGTGAAGTAGCTCAGATAGTTGCTGAAGCATATTCAGATGGGGAATTCGACACTAGCAAGCCACAAGAGAAGCCCCTCCCTTCTACCACTCCTCTACTCCCATTGGCAGAGAAATCTCCTCAAAGGGTCGAAGATATTCTAAAGCCAACCATTGGAGATAAGTCACCAGCTAAAGTTGACGAGAAACTCAAGTCTCCAGTGGATTCATCCAAACGGAGTCCCAAAGAATATTCTGATGATGAGAGCGATGATGATGTTGAATTTGACAAACCTAAAAAAAGCCACTTCCCTCAACTACTCCATTACTTCCTTCACTGACAACGACTAGTACTATTACCTCTGTGACCGAATCTCGCGAGTCCGTTGAAATCCATGTCAAAGAAGGACCCAAACTGCCCACAGACCCCTTAAAGTTAGTTGAAAAGCCCAAGTCACCCAGTGAAGTAGCTCAGATAGTTGCAGAAGCATATTCAGACGAAGAAAGTGATGGGGAATTCGACACTAGCAAGCCACAGGATAAGCCCCTCCCTTCTACCACTCCTCTACTCCCATTGGCAGAGAAATCTCCTCAAAAGGTCGAAGATATTCTAAAGCCAACCATTGGAGATAAGTCACCAGCTAAAGTTGACGAGAAACCCAAGTCTCCAGTGGATTCATCCAAGCAGACTCTCAAAGAATATTCTGATGATGAGAGCGAGGATGATGTTGGATTTGACAAACCTCAAATAAAGCCACTTCCCTCAACTACTCCATTACTTCCTGCACTGACAATGACCAGTACTATTAGCTCTGTGACCGAATCTCGAGAGTCCGTTGAAATCCATGTCAAAGAAGGACCCAACCTGCCCACAGACCCACTAAAATCAGTTGACAAGCCCAAGTCACCCAGTGAAGTAGCTCAGATAGTTGCAGAAGCATATTCAGACGAAGAAAGTGATGGGGAATTCGACACTAGCAAGCCACAGGATAAGCCCCTCCCTTCTACCACTCCTCTACTCCCATTGGCAGAGAAATCTCCTCAAAAGGTCGAAGATATTCTAAAGCCAACCATTGGAGATAAGTCACCAGCTAAAGTTGACGAGAAACCCAAGTCTCCAGTGGATTCATCCAAGCAGACTCCCAAAGAATATTCTGATGATGAGAGCGAGGATGATGTTGGATTTGACAAACCTCAAATAAAGCCACTTCCCACAACTACTCCATTACTTCCTTCACTGACAACTACACGTACTATTACCTCTGTGACCGAATCTCGCGAGTCCGTTGAAATCCATGTCAAAGAAGGACCCAAACTGCCCACAGACCCCTTAAAGTCAGTTGACAAGCCCAAGTCACCCAGTGAAGTAGCTCAGATAGTTGCAGAAGCATATTCAGACGAAGAAAGTGATGGGGAATTCGACACTAGCAAGCCACAAGATAAGCCCCTCCCTTCTACCACTCCTCTACTCCCATTGGCAGAGAAATCTCCTCAAAAGGTCGAAGATATTCTGAAGCCAACCATTGGAGATAAGTCACCAGCTAAAGTTGACGAGAAACCCAAGTCTCCAGTGGATTCATCCAAGCAGACTCTCAAAGAATATTCTGATGATGAGAGCGAGGATGATGTTGGATTTGACAAACCTCAAATAAAGCCACTTCCCTCAACTACTCCCTTACTTCCTGCACTGAAAACGACCAGTAGTATTAGCTCTGTGACCGAATCTCGAGAGTCCGTTGAAATCCATGTCAAAGAAGGACCCAAACTGCCCACAGACCCCTTAAAGTCAGTTGACAAGCCCAAGTCACCCAGTGAAGTAGCTCAGATAGTTGCAGAAGCATATTCAGACGAAGATAGTGATGGGGAATTCGACACAAGAAAGCCACAAGATAAACCCCTCCCTTCTACCACTCCTCTACTCCCATTGGCAGAGAAATCTCCTCAAAAGGTCGAAGATATTCTAAAGCCAACCATTGGAGATAAGTCACCAGCTAAAGTTGACGAGAAACCCAAGTCTCCAGTGGATTCATCCAAGCAGACTCCCAAAGAATATTCTGATGATGAGAGCAAGGATGATGTTGGATTTGACAAACCTCAAATAAAGCCACTTCCCCCAACTACTCCATTACTTCCTGCACTGACAACGACCAGTACTATAACCTCTGTGACCGAATCTCGAGAGTCCGTTGAAATCCATGTCAAAGAAGGACCCAAACTGCCCACAGACCCACTAAAACCAGTTGACAAGCCCAAGTCACCCAGTGAAGTAGCACAGATAGTGGCAGAAGCATATTCAGACGAAGATAGTGATGGGGAATTCGACACTAGCAAGCCACAAGATAAGCCCCTCCCTTCTACCACTCCTCTACTTCCATTGGCAGAGAAATCTTCTCAAAAGGTCGAAGATATTCTAAAGCCAACCATTGGAGATAAGTCACCAGCTAAAGTTGACGAGAAACCCAAGTCTCCAGTGGATTCATCCACGCAGACTCCCAAAGAATATTCTGATGATGAGAGCGAGGATGATGTTGGATTTGACAAACCTCAAATAAAGCCACTTCCCTCAACTACTCCATTACTTCCTGCACTGACAACGACCAGTACTATTACCTCTGTGACCGAATCTCGAGAGTCCGTTGAAATCCATGTCAAAGAAGGACCCAAACTGCCCACAGACCCACTAAAATCAGTTGACAAGCCCAAGTCACCCAGTGAAGTAGCTCAGATAGTTGCAGAAGCATATTCAGACGAAGAAAGTGATGGGGAATTCGACACTAGCAAGCCACAGGATAAGCCCCTCCCTTCTACCACTCCTCTACTCCCATTGGCAGAGAAATCTTCTCAAAAGGTCGAAGATATTCTAAAGCCAACCATTGGAGATAAGTCACCAGCTAAAGTTGACGAGAAACCCAAGTCTCCAGTGGATTCATCCAAGCAGACTCCCAAAGAATATTCTGATGATGAGAGCGAGGATGATGTTGGATTTGACAAACCTCAAATAAAGCCACTTCCCTCAACTACTCCATTACTTCCTGCACTGACAACGACCAGTATTATAACCTCTGTGACCGAAACTCGAGAGTCCGTTGAAATCCATGTCAAAGAAGGACCCAAACTGCCCACAGACCCACTAAAACCAGTTGACAAGCCCAAGTCACCCAGTGAAGTAGCTCAGATAGTTGCAGAAGCTTATTCAGACGAAGATAGTGATGGGGAATTCGACACAAGAAAGCCCCAAGATAAGCCCCTCCCTTCTACCACTCCTCTACTTCCATTGGCAGAGAAATCTCCTCAAAAGGTCGAAGATATTCTAAAGCCAACCATTGGAGATAAGTCACCAGCTAAAGTTGACGAGAAACCCAAGTCTCCAGTGGATTCATCCAAGCAGACTCCCAAAGAATATTCTGATGATGAGAGCGAGGATGATGTTGGATTTGACAAACCTCAAATAAAGCCACTTCCCTCAACTACTCCATTACTTCCTGCACTGACAACGACCAGTACTATTACCTCTGTGACCGAATCTCGAGAGTCCGTTGAAATCCATGTCAAAGAAGGACCCAAACTGCCCACAGACCCACTAAAATCAGTTGACAAGCCCAAGTCACCCAGTGAAGTAGCTCAGATAGTTGCAGAAGCATATTCAGACGAAGATAGTGATGGGGAATTCGACACTAGCAAGCCACAAGATAAGCCCCTCCCTTCTACCACTCCTCTACTCCCATTGGCAGAGAAATCTCCTCAAAAGGTCGAAGATATTCTAAAGCCAACCATTGGAGATAAGTCACCAGCTAAAGTTGACGAGAAACCCAAGTCTCCAGTGGATTCATCCAAGCAGACTCCCAAAGAATATTCTGATGATGAGAGCGAGGATGATGTTGGATTTGACAAACCTCAAATAAAGCCACTTCCCTCAACTACTCCATTACTTCCTGCACTGACAACGACCAGTACTATTACCTCTGTGACCGAATCTCGAGAGTCCGTTGAAATCCATGTCAAAGAAGGACCCAAACTGCCCACAGACCCACTAAAATCAGTTGACAAGCCCAAGTCACCCAGTGAAGTAGCTCAGATAGTTGCAGAAGCATATTCAGACGAAGATAGTGATGGGGAATTCGACACAAGAAAGCCACAAGATAAGCCCCTCCCTTCTACCACTCCTCTACTCCCATTGGCAGAGAAATCTCCTCAAAAGGTCGAAGATATTCTAAAGCCAACCATTGGAGATAAGTCACCAGCTAAAGTTGACGAGAAACCCAAGTCTCCAGTGGATTCATCCAAGCAGACTCCCAAAGAATATTCTGATGATGAGAGCGAGGATGATGTTGGATTTGACAAACCTCAAATAAAGCCACTTCCCTCAACTACTCCATTACTTCCTGCACTGACAACGACCAGTACTATTACCTCTGTGACCGAATCTCGAGAGTCCGTTGAAATCCATGTCAAAGAAGGACCCAAACTGCCCACAGACCCACTAAAATCAGTTGACAAGCCCAAGTCACCCAGTGAAGTAGCTCAGATAGTGGCAGAAGCATATTCAGACGAAGAAAGTGATGGGGAATTCGACACTAGGAAGCCACAAGATAAACCCCTCCCTTCTACCACTCCTCTACTCCCATTGGCAGAGAAATCTCCTCAAAAGGTCGAAGATATTCTAAAGCCAACCATTGGAGATAAGTCACCAGCTAAAGTTGACGAGAAACCCAAGTCTCCAGTGGATTCATCCAAGCAGACTCCCAAAGAATATTCTGATGATGAGAGCGAGGATGATGTTGGATTTGACAAACCTCAAATAAAGCCACTTCCCTCAACTACTCCATTACTTCCTGCACTGACAACGACCAGTACTATTACCTCTGTGACCGAATCTCGAGAGTCCGTTGAAATCCATGTCAAAGAAGGACCCAAACTGCCCACAGACCCACTAAAATCAGTTGACAAGCCCAAGTCACCCAGTGAAGTAGCTCAGATAGTTGCAGAAGCATATTCAGACGAAGATAGTGATGGGGAATTCGACACTAGCAAGCCACAAGATAAGCCCCTCCCTTCTGCCACTCCTTTACTCCCATTGGCAGAGAAATCTCCTCAAAAGGACGAAGATATTCTAAAGCCAACCATTGGAGATAAGTCACCAGCTAAAGTTGACGAGAAACCCAAGTCTCCAGTGGATTCATCCAAGCAGACTCCCAAAGAATATTCTGATGATGAGAGCGAGGATGATGTTGGATTTGACAAACCTCAAATAAAGCCACTTCCCTCAACTACTCCACTACTTCCTGCACTGACAACGACCAGTACTATAACCTCTGTGACCGAATCTCGAGAGTCCGTTGAAATCCATGTCAAAGAAGGACCCAAACTGCCCACAGACCCACTAAAATCAGTTGACAAGCCCAAGTCACCCAGTGAAGTAGCTCAGATAGTTGCAGAAGCATATTCAGACGAAGATAGTGATGGGGAATTCGACACTAGCAAGCCACAAGATAAACCCCTCCCTTCTACCACTCCTCTACTCCCATTGGCAGAGAAATCTCCTCAAAAGGACGAAGATATTCTAAAGCCAACCATTGGAGATAAGTCACCAGCTAAAGTTGACGAGAAACCCAAGTCTCCAGTGGATTCATCCAAGCAGACTCCCAAAGAATATTCTGATGATGAGAGCGAGGATGATGTTGGATTTGACAAACCTCAAATAAAGCCACTTCCCTCAACTACTCCCGTACTTCCTGCACTGAAAACGACCAGTACTATTACCTCTGTGACCGAATCTCGAGAGTCCGTTGAAATCCATGTCAAAGAAGGACCCAAACTGCCCACAGACCCACTAAAATCAGTTGACAAGCCCAAGTCACCCAGTGGAGTAGCTCAGATAGTTGCAGAAGCATATTCAGACGAAAATAGTGATGGGGAATTCGACACTAGCAAGCCACAGGATAAGCCCCTCCCTTCTGCCACTCCTCTACTCCCATTGGCAGAGAAATCTCCTCAAAAGGACGAAGATATTCTAAAGCCAACCATTGGAGATAAGTCACCAGCTATAGTTGACGAGAAACCCAAGTCTCCAGTGGATTCATCCAAGCAGACTCCCAAAGAATATTCTGATGATGAGAGCGAGGATGATGTTGGATTTGACAAACCTCAAATAAAGCCACTTCCCTCAACTACTCCACTACTTCCTGCACTGACAACGACCAGTAATATAACCTCTGTGACCGAATCTCGAGAGTCCGTTGAAATCCATGTCAAAGAAGGACCCAAACTGCCCACAGACCCACTCAAATCAGTTGACAAGCCCAAGTCACCCAGTGGAGTAGCTCAGATAGTTGCAGAAGCATATTCAGACGAAGATAGTGATGGGGAATTCGACACTAGCAAGCCACAGGATAAGCCCCTCCCTTCTGCCACTCCTCTACTCCCATTGGCAGAGAAATCTCCTCAAAAGGACGAAGATATTCTAAAGCCAACCATTGGAGATAAGTCACCAGCTATAGTTGACGAGAAACCCAAGTCTCCAGTGGATTCATCCAAGCAGACTCCCAAAGAATATTCTGATGATGAGAGCGAGGATGATGTTGGATTTGACAAACCTCAAATAAAGCCACTTCCCTCAACTACTCCACTACTTCCTGCACTGACAACGACCAGTAATATAACCTCTGTGACCGAATCTCGAGAGTCCGTTGAAATCCATGTCAAAGAAGGACCCAAACTGCCCACAGACCCACTAAAATCAGTTGACAAGCCCAAGTCACCCAGTGAAGTAGCTCAGATAGTTGCAGAAGCATATTCAGACGAAGATAGTGATGGGGAATTCGACACTAGCAAGCCACAAGATAAACCCCTCCCTTCTACCACTCCTCTACTCCCATTGGCAGAGAAATCTCCTCAAAAGGTCGAAGATATTCTAAAGCCAACCATTGGAGATAAGTCACCAGCTAAAGTTGACGAGAAACCCAAGTCTCCAGTGGATTCATCCAAGCAGACTCCCAAAGAATATTCTGATGATGAGAGCGAGGATGATGTTGGATTTGACAAACCTCAAATAAAGCCACTTCCCTCAACTACTCCATTACTTCCTGCACTGACAACGACCAGTACTATTAGCTCTGTGACCGAATCTCGAGAGTCCGTTGAAATCCATGTCAAAGAAGCACCCAAACTGCCCACAGACCCACTAAAACCAGTTGACAAGCCCAAGTCACCCAGTGAAGTAGCTCAGATAGTTGCAGAAGCTTATTCAGACGAAGATAGTGATGGGGAATTCGACACAAGCAAGCCACAAGATAAACCCCTCCCTTCTACCACTCCTCTACTCCCATTGGCAGAGAAATCTCCTCAAAAGGTCGAAGATATTCTAAAGCCAACCATTGGAGATAAGTCACCAGCTAAAGTTGACGAGAAACCCAAGTCTCCAGTGGATTCATCCAAGCAGACTCCCAAAGAATATTCTGATGATGAGAGTGAGGATGATGTTGGATTTGACAAACCTCAAATAAAGCCACTTCCCTCAACTACTCCCTTACTTCCTGCACTGAAAACGACCAGTAGTATTAGCTCTGTGACCGAATCTCGAGAGTCCGTTGAAATCCATGTCAAAGAAGGACCCAAACTGCCCACAGACCCACTAAAATCAGTTGACAAGCCCAAGTCACCCAGTGGAGTAGCTCAGATAGTTGCAGAAGCATATTCAGACGAAGATAGTGATGGGGAATTCGACACTAGCAAGCCACAGGATAAGCCCCTCCCTTCTGCCACTCCTCTACTCCCATTGGCAGAGAAATCTCCTCAAAAGGTCGAAGATATTCTAAAGCCAACCATTGGAGATAAGTCACCAGCTATAGTTGACGAGAAACCCAAGTCTCCAGTGGATTCATCCAAGCAGACTCCCAAAGAATATTCTGATGATGAGAGCGAGGATGATGTTGGATTTGACAAACCTCAAATAAAGCCACTTCCCTCAACTACTCCACTACTTCCTGCACTGACAACGACCAGTAATATAACCTCTGTGACCGAATCTCGAGAGTCCGTTGAAATCCATGTCAAAGAAGGACCCAAACTGCCCACAGACCCACTAAAATCAGTTGACAAGCCCAAGTCACCCAGTGGAGTAGCTCAGATAGTTGCAGAAGCATATTCAGACGAAGATAGTGATGGGGAATTCGACACTAGCAAGCCACAAGATAAGCCCCTCCCTTCTGCCACTCCTCTACTCCCATTGGCAGAGAAATCTCCTCAAAAGGTCGAAGATATTCTAAAGCCAACCATTGGAGATAAGTCACCAGCTATAGTTGACGAGAAACCCAAGTCTCCAGTGGATTCATCCAAGCAGACTCCCAAAGAATATTCTGATGATGAGAGCGAGGATGATGTTGGATTTGACAAACCTCAAATAAAGCCACTTCCCTCAACTACTCCACTACTTCCTGCACTGACAACGACCAGTAATATAACCTCTGTGACCGAATCTCGAGAGTCCGTTGAAATCCATGTCAAAGAAGGACCCAAACTGCCCACAGACCCACTAAAATCAGTTGACAAGCCCAAGTCACCCAGTGAAGTAGCTCAGATAGTTGCAGAAGCGTATTCAGACGAAGAAAGTGATGGGGAATTCGACACTAGCAAGCCACAAGATAAACCCCTCCCTTCTACCACTCCTCTACTCCCATTGGCAGAGAAATCTCCTCAAAAGGTCGAAGATATTCTAAAGCCAACCATTGGAGATAAGTCACCAGCTAAAGTTGACGAGAAACCCAAGTCTCCAGTGGATTCATCCAAGCAGACTCCCAAAGAATATTCTGATGATGAGAGCGAGGATGATGTTGGATCTGACAAACCTCTAATAAAGCCACTTCCCTCAACTACTCCACTACTTCCTGCACTGACAACGACCAGTAATATAACCTCTGTGACCGAATCTCGAGAGTCCGTTGAAATCCATGTCAAAGAAGGACCCAAACTGCCCACAGACCCACTAAAATCAGTTGACAAGCCCAAGTCACCCAGTGAAGTAGCTCAGATAGTTGCAGAAGCGTATTCAGACGAAGAAAGTGATGGGGAATTCGACACTAGCAAGCCACAAGATAAACCCCTCCCTTCTACCACTCCTCTACTCCCATTGGCAGAGAAATCTCCTCAAAAGGTCGAAGATATTCTAAAGCCAACCATTGGAGATAAGTCACCAGCTAAAGTTGACGAGAAACCCAAGTCTCCAGTGGATTCATCCAAGCAGACTCCCAAAGAATATTCTGATGATGAGAGCGAGGATGATGTTGGATTTGACAAACCTCAAATAAAGCCACTTCCCTCAACTACTCCCTTACTTCCTGCACTGAAAACGACCAGTAGTATTAGCTCTGTGACCGAATCTCGAGAGTCCGTTGAAATCCATGTCAAAGAAGGACCCAAACTGCCCACAGACCCACTAAAATCAGTTGACAAGCCCAAGTCACCCAGTGAAGTAGCTCAGATAGTTGCAGAAGCATATTCAGACGAAGATAGTGATGGGGAATTCGACACTAGGAAGCCACAAGATAAGCCCCTCCCTTCTGCCACTCCTCTACTCCCATTGGCAGAGAAATCTTCTCAAAAGGTCGAAGATATTCTGAAGCCAACCATTGGAGATAAGTCACCAGCTAAAGTTGACGAGAAACCCAAGTCTCCAGTGGATTCATCCAAGCAGACTCCCAAAGAATATTCTGATTATGAGAGCGAGGATGATGTTGGATTTGACAAACCTCAAATAAAGCCACTTCCCTCAACTACTACATTACTTCCTGCACTGACAACGACCAGTACTATAACCTCTGTGACCGAATCTCGAGAGTCCGTTGAAATCCATGTCAAAGAAGGACTCAAACTGCCCACAGACCCACTAAAACCAGTTGACAAGCCCAAGTCACCCAGTGAAGTAGCTCAGATAGTTGCAGAAGCATATTCAGACGAAGAAAGTGATGGGGAATTCGACACTAGCAAGCCACAAGATAAACCCCTCCCTTCTACCACTCCTCTACTCCCATTGGCAGAGAAATCTCCTCAAAAGGTCGAAGATATTCTAAAGCCAACCATTGGAGATAAGTCACCAGCTAAAGTTGACGAGAAACCCAAGTCTCCAGTGGATTCATCCAAGCAGACTCCCAAAGAATATTCTGATGATGAGAGCGAGGATGATGTTGGATTTGACAAACCTCAAATAAAGCCACTTCCCTCAACTACTCCATTACTTCCTTCACTGACAACTACCAGTACTATTACCTCTGTGACCGAATCTCGAGAGTCCGTTGAAATCCATGTCAAAGAAGGACCCAAACTGCCCACAGACCCCTTAAAATCAGTTGACAAGCCCAAGTCACCCAGTGAAGTAGCTCAGATAGTTGCAGAAGCATATTCAGACGAAGATAGTGATGGGGAATTCGACACTAGCAAGCCACAAGATAAACCCCTCCCTTCTACCACTCCTCTACTCCCATTGGCAGAGAAATCTCCTCAAAAGGTCGAAGATATTCTAAAGCCAACCATTGGAGATAAGTCACCAGCTAAAGTTGACGAGAAACCCAAGTCTCCAGTGGATTCATCCAAGCAGACTCCCAAAGAATATTCTGATGATGAGAGCGAGGATGATGTTGGATTTGACAAACCTCAAATAAAGCCACTTCCCTCAACTACTCCATTACTTCCTGCACTGACAACGACCAGTACTATAACCTCTGTGACCGAATCTCGAGAGTCCGTTGAAATCCATGTCAAAGAAGGACTCAAACTGCCCACAGACCCACTAAAACCAGTTGACAAGCCCAAGTCACCCAGTGAAGTAGCTCAGATAGTTGCAGAAGCTTATTCAGACGAAGATAGTGATGGGGAATTCGACACAAGAAAGCCACAAGATAAGCCCCTCCCTTCTACCACTCCTCTACTTCCATTGGCAGAGAAATCTCCTCAAAAGGTCGAAGATATTCTAAAGCCAACCATTGGAGATAAGTCACCAGCTAAAGTTGACGAGAAACCCAAGTCTCCAGTGGATTCATCCAAGCAGACTCCCAAAGAATATTCTGATGATGAGAGCGAGGATGATGTTGGATTTGACAAACCTCAAATAAAGCCACTTCCCTCAACTACTCCAATACTTCCTGCACTGACAACGACCAGTACTATAACCTCTGTGCCCGAATCTCGAGAGTCCGTTGAAATCCATGTCAAAGAAGGACCCAAACTGCCCACAGACCCACTAAAACCAGTTGATAAGCCCAAGTCACCCAGTGAAGTAGCTCAGATAGTTGCAGAAGCTTATTCAGACGAAGATAGTGATGGGGAATTCGACACAAGAAAGCCACAAGATAAGCCCCTCCCTTCTACCACTCCTCTACTTCCATTGGCAGAGAAATCTCCTCAAAAGGTCGAAGATATTCTAAAGCCAATCATTGGAGATAAGTCACCAGCTAAAGTTGACGAGAAACCCAAGTCTCCAGTGGATTCATCCAAGCAGACTCCCAAAGAATATTCTGATGATGAGAGCGAGGATGATGTGGGATTTGACAAACCTCAAATAAAGCCACTTCCCTCAACTACTCCCTTACTTCCTGCACTGACAACGACCAGTACTATTACCTCTGTGACCGAATCTCGAGAGTCCGTTGAAATCCATGTCAAAGAAGGACGCAAACTGCCCACAGACCCACTAAAATCAGTTGACAAGCCCAAGTCACCCAGTGAAGTAGCTCAGATAGTTGCAGAAGCATATTCAGACGAAGAAAGTGATGGGGAATTCGACACTAGCAAGCCACACGATAAACCCCTCCCTTCTACCACTCCTCTACTCCCATTGACAGAGAAATCTCCTCAAAAGGTCGAAGATATTCTAAAGCCAACCATTGGAGATAAGTCACCAGCTAAAGTTGACGAGAAACCCAAGTCTCCAGTGGATTCATCCAAGCAGACTCCCAAAGAATATTCTGATGATGAGAGCGAGGATGATGTTGGATTTGACAAACCTCAAATAAAGCCACTTCCCTCAACTACTCCATTACTTCCTGCACTGACAACTACCAGTACTATTACCTCTGTGACCGAATCTCGAGAGTCCGTTGAAATCCATGTCAAAGAAGGACCCAAACTGCCCACAGACCCACTAAAATCAGTTGACAAGCCCAAGTCACCCAGTGAAGTAGCTCAGATAGTTGCAGAAGCATATTCAGACGAAGAAAGTGATGGGGAATTCGACACTAGCAAGCCACAAGATAAACCCCTCCCTTCTACCACTCCTCTACTCCCATTGGCAGAGAAATCTCCTCAAAAGGTCGAAGATATTCTTAAGCCAACCATTGGAGATAAGTCACCAGCTAAAGTTGACGAGAAACCCAAGTCTCCAGTGGATTCATCCAAGCAGACTCCCAAAGAATATTCTGATGATGAGAGCGAGGATGATGTTGGATTTGACAAACCTCAAATGAAGCCACTTCCCTCAACTACTCCACTACTTCCTGCACTGACAACTACCAGTACTATTACCTCTGTGACCGAATCTCGAGAGTCCGTTGAAATCCATGTCAAAGAAGGACCCAAACTGCCCACAGACCCACTAAAATCAGTTGACAAGCCCAAGTCACCCAGTGAAGTAGCTCAGATAGTTGCAGAAGCATATTCAGACGAAGAAAGTGATGGGGAATTGGACACTAGCAAGCCACAAGATAAACCCCTCCCTTCTACCACTCCTCTACTCCCATTGGCAGAGAAATCTCCTCAAAAGGTCGAAGATATTCTTAAGCCAACCATTGGAGATAAGTCACCAGCTAAAGTTGACGAGAAACCCAAGTCTCCAGTGGATTCATCCAAGCAGACTCCCAAAGAATATTCTGATGATGAGAGCGAGGATGATGTTGGATTTGACAAACCTCAAATAAAGCCACTTCCCTCAACTACTCCATTACTTCCTGCACTGACAACGACCAGTAATATAACCTCTGTGACCGAATCTCGAGAGTCCGTTGAAATCCATGTCAAAGAAGGACCCAAACTGCCCACAGACCCACTAAAATCAGTTGACAAGCCCAAGTCACCCAGTGAAGTAGCTCAGATAGTTGCAGAAGCATATTCAGACGAAGAAAGTGATGGGGAATTCGACACTAGCAAGCCACAGGATAAGCCCCTCCCTTCTACCACTCCTCTACTCCCATTGGCAGAGAAATCTCCTCAAAAGGTCGAAGATATTCTAAAGCCAACCATTGGAGATAAGTCACCAGCTAAAGTTGACGAGAAACCCAAGTCTCCAGTGGATTCATCCAAGCAGACTCCCAAAGAATATTCTGATGATGAGAGCGAGGATGATGTTGGATTTGACAAACCTCAAATAAAGCCACTTCCCTCAACTACTCCATTACTTCCTGCACTGACAACGACCAGTAATATAACCTCTGTGACCGAATCTCGAGAGTCCGTTGAAATCCATGTCAAAGAAGGACCCAAACTGCCCACAGACCCACTAAAACCAGTTGACAAGCCCAAGTCACCCAGTGAAGTAGCTCAGATAGTTGCAGAAGCTTATTCAGACGAAGATAGTGATGGGGAATTCGACACAAGAAAGCCACAAGATAAGCCCCTCCCTTCTACCACTCCTCGACTTCCATTGACAGAGAAATCTCCTCAAAAGGTCGAAGATATTCTAAAGCCAACCATTGGAGATAAGTCACCAGCTAAAGTTGACGAGAAACCCAAGTCTCCAGTGGATTCATCCAAGCAGACTCCCAAAGAATATTCTGATGATGAGAGCGAGGATGATGTTGGATTTGACAAACCTCAAATAAAGCCACTTCCCTCAACTACTCCATTACTTCCTGCACTGACAACGACCAGTACTATAACCTCTGTGACCGAATCTCGAGAGTCCGTTGAAATCCATGTCAAAGAAGGACCCAAACTGCCCACAGACCCACTAAAATCAGTTGACAAGCCCAAGTCACCCAGTGAAGTAGCTCAGATAGTTGCAGAAGCATATTCAGACGAAGAAAGTGATGGGGAATTCGACACTAGCAAGCCACAAGATAAACCCCTCCCTTCTACCACTCCTCTACTCCCATTGGCAGAGAAATCTCCTCAAAAGGTCGAAGATATTCTGAAGCCAACCATTGGAGATAAGTCACCAGCTAAAGTTGACGAGAAACCCAAGTCTCCAGTGGATTCATCCAAGCAGACTCCCAAAGAATATTCTGATGATGAGAGCGAGGATGATGTTGGATTTGACAAACCTCAAATGAAGCCACTTCCCTCAACTACTCCACTACTTCCTGCACTGACAACGACCAGTACTATTACCTCTGTGACCGAATCTCGAGAGTCCGTTGAAATCCATGTCAAAGAAGGACCCAAACTGCCCACAGACCCACTAAAATCAGTTGACAAGCCCAAGTCACCCAGTGAAGTAGCTCAGATAGTTGCAGAAGCATATTCAGACGAAGAAAGTGATGGGGAATTGGACACTAGCAAGCCACAAGATAAACCCCTCCCTTCTACCACTCCTCTACTCCCATTGGCAGAGAAATCTCCTCAAAAGGTCGAAGATATTCTGAAGCCAACCATTGGAGATAAGTCACCAGCTAAAGTTGACGAGAAACCCAAGTCTCCAGTGGATTCATCCAAGCAGACTCCCAAAGAATATTCTGATGATGAGAGCGAGGATGATGTTGGATTTGACAAACCTCAAATAAAGCCACTTCCCTCAACTACTCCATTACTTCCTGCACTGACAACGACCAGTAATATAACCTCTGTGACCGAATCTCGAGAGTCCGTTGAAATCCATGTCAAAGAAGGACCCAAACTGCCCACAGACCCACTAAAATCAGTTGACAAGCCCAAGTCACCCAGTGAAGTAGCTCAGATAGTTGCAGAAGCATATTCAGACGAAGAAAGTGATGGGGAATTCGACACTAGCAAGCCACAGGATAAACCCCTCCCTTCTACCACTCCTCTACTCCCATTGGCAGAGAAATCTCCTCAAAAGGTCGAAGATTTTCTAAAGCCAACCATTGGAGATAAGTCACCAGCTAAAGTTGACGAGAAACCCAAGTCTCCAGTGGATTCATCCAAGCAGACTCCCAAAGAATATTCTGATGATGAGAGCGAGGATGATGTGGGATTTGACAAACCTCAAATAAAGCCACTTCCCTCAACTACTCCATTACTTCCTGCACTGACAACGTCCAGTACTATAACCTCTGTGACCGAATCTCGAGAGTCCGTTGAAATCCATGTCAAAGAAGGACCCAAACTGCCCACAGACCCACTAAAACCAGTTGACAAGCCCAAGTCACCCAGTGAAGTAGCTCAGATAGTTGCAGAAGCTTATTCAGACGAAGATAGTGATGGGGAATTCGACACAAGAAAGCCACAAGATAAGCCCCTCCCTTCTACCACTCCTCGACTTCCATTGACAGAGAAATCTCCTCAAAAGGTCGAAGATATTCTAAAGCCAACCATTGGAGATAAGTCACCAGCTAAAGTTGACGAGAAACCAAAGTCTCCAGTGGATTCATCCAAGCAGACTCCCAAAGAATATTCTGATGATGAGAGCGAGGATGATGTGGGATTTGACAAACCTCAAATAAAGCCACTTCCCTCAACTACTCCCTTACTTCCTGCACTGACAACGACCAGTACTATTACCTCTGTGACCGAATCTCGAGAGTCCGTTGAAATCCATGTCAAAGAAGGACGCAAACTGCCCACAGACCCACTAAAATCAGTTGACAAGCCCAAGTCACCCAGTGAAGTAGCTCAGATAGTTGCAGAAGCATATTCAGACGAAGAAAGTGATGGGGAATTCGACACTAGCAAGCCACACGATAAACCCCTCCCTTCTACCACTCCTCTACTCCCATTGGCAGAGAAATCTCCTCAAAAGGTCGAAGATATTCTAAAGCCAACCATTGGAGATAAGTCACCAGCTAAAGTTGACGAGAAACCCAAGTCTCCAGTGGATTCATCCAAGCAGACTCCCAAAGAATATTCTGATGATGAGAGCGAGGATGATGTTGGATTTGACAAACCTCAAATAAAGCCACTTCCCTCAACTACTCCAATACTTCCTGCACTGACAACGACCAGTACTATAACCTCTGTGACCGAATCTCGAGAGTCCGTTGAAATCCATGTCAAAGAAGGACCCAAACTGCCCACAGACCCACTAAAACCAGTTGACAAGCCCAAGTCACCCAGTGAAGTAGCTCAGATAGTTGCAGAAGCTTATTCAGACGAAGATAGTGATGGGGAATTCGACACAAGAAAGCCACAAGATAAGCCCCTCCCTTCTACCACTCCTCTACTCCCATTGGCAGAGAAATCTCCTCAAAAGGTCGAAGATATTCTAAAGCCAACCATTGGAGATAAGTCACCAGCTAAAGTTGACGAGAAACCCAAGTCTCCAGTGGATTCATCCAAGCAGACTCCCAAAGAATATTCTGATGATGAGAGCGAGGATGATGTGGGATTTGACAAACCTCAAATAAAGCCACTTCCCTCAACTACTCCATTACTTCCTGCACTGACAACGTCCAGTACTATAACCTCTGTGACCGAATCTCGAGAGTCCGTTGAAATCCATGTCAAAGAAGGACCCAAACTGCCCACAGACCCACTAAAACCAGTTGACAAGCCCAAGTCACCCAGTGAAGTAGCTCAGATAGTTGCAGAAGCTTATTCAGACGAAGATAGTGATGGGGAATTCGACACTAGAAAGCCACAAGATAAGCCCCTCCCTTCTACCACTCCTCGACTTCCATTGACAGAGAAATCTCCTCAAAAGGTCGAAGATATTCTAAAGCCAACCATTGGAGATAAGTCACCAGCTAAAGTTGACGAGAAACCAAAGTCTCCAGTGGATTCATCCAAGCAGACTCCCAAAGAATATTCTGATGATGAGAGCGAGGATGATGTTGGATTTGACAAACCTCAAATAAAGCCACTTCCCTCAACTACTCCACTACTTCCTGCACTGACAACGACCAGTACTATTACCTCTGTGACCGAATCTCGAGAGTCCGTTGAAATCCATGTCAAAGAAGGACGCAAACTGCCCACAGACCCACTAAAATCAGTTGACAAGCCCAAGTCAACCAGTGAAGTAGCTCAGAGAGTTGCAGAAGCATATTCAGACGAAGAAAGTGATGGGGAATTCGACACTAGCAAGCCACACGATAAACCCCTCCCTTCTACCACTCCTCTACTCCCATTGGCAGATAAATCTCCTCAAAAGGTCGAAGATATTCTAAAGCCAACCATTGGAGATAAGTCACCAGCTAAAGTTGACGAGAAACCCAAGTCTCCAGTGGATTCATCCAAGCAGACTCCCAAAGAATATTCTGATGATGAGAGCGAGGATGATGTTGGCTTTGACAAACCTCAAATAAAGCCACTTCCCTCAACTACTCCATTACTTCCTGCACTGACAACGACCAGTACTATAACCTCTGTGACCGAATCTCGAGAGTCCGTTGAAATCCATGTCAAAGAAGGACCCAAACTGCCCACAGACCCACTAAAACCAGTTGACAAGCCCAAGTCACCCAGTGAAGTAGCTCAGATAGTTGCAGAAGCTTATTCAGACGAAGATAGTGATGGGGAATTCGACACAAGAAAGCCACAAGATAAGCCCCTCCCTTCTACCACTCCTCTACTTCCATTGGCAGAGAAATCTCCTCAAAAGGTCGAAGATATTCTAAAGCCAACCATTGGAGATAAGTCACCAGCTAAAGTTGACGAGAAACCCAAGTCTCCAGTGGATTCATCCAAGCAGACTCCCAAAGAATATTCTGATGATGAGAGCGAGGATGATGTTGGCTTTGACAAACCTCAAATAAAGCCACTTCCCTCAACTACTCCATTACTTCCTGCACTGACAACGACCAGTACTATAACCTCTGTGACCGAATCTCGAGAGTCCGTTGAAATCCATGTCAAAGAAGGACCCAAACTGCCCACAGACCCACTAAAACCAGTTGACAAGCCCAAGTCACCCAGTGAAGTAGCTCAGATAGTTGCAGAAGCTTATTCAGACGAAGATAGTGATGGGGAATTCGACACAAGAAAGCCACAAGATAAGCCCCTCCCTTCTACCACTCCTCTACTCCCATTGGCAGAGAAATCTCCTCAAAAGGTCGAAGATATTCTAAAGCCAACCATTGGAGATAAGTCACCAGCTAAAGTTGACGAGAAACCCAAGTCTCCAGTGGATTCATCCAAGCAGACTCCCAAAGAATATTCTGATGATGAGAGCGAGGATGATGTGGGATTTGACAAACCTCAAATAAAGCCACTTCCCTCAACTACTCCATTACTTCCTGCACTGACAACGTCCAGTACTATAACCTCTGTGACCGAATCTCGAGAGTCCGTTGAAATCCATGTCAAAGAAGGACCCAAACTGCCCACAGACCCACTAAAACCAGTTGACAAGCCCAAGTCACCCAGTGAAGTAGCTCAGATAGTTGCAGAAGCTTATTCAGACGAAGATAGTGATGGGGAATTCGACACAAGAAAGCCACAAGATAAGCCCCTCCCTTCTACCACTCCTCTACTTCCATTGGCAGAGAAATCTCCTCAAAAGGTCGAAGATATTCTAAAGCCAACCATTGGAGATAAGTCACCAGCTAAAGTTGACGAGAAACCCAAGTCTCCAGTGGATTCATCCAAGCAGACTCCCAAAGAATATTCTGATGATGAGAGCGAGGATGATGTTGGCTTTGACAAACCTCAAATAAAGCCACTTCCCTCAACTACTCCATTACTTCCTGCACTGACAACGACCAGTACTATAACCTCTGTGACCGAATCTCGAGAGTCAGTTGAAATCCATGTCAAAGAAGGACCCAAACTGCCCACAGACCCACTAAAACCAGTTGACAAGCCCAAGTCACCCAGTGAAGTAGCTCAGATAGTTGCAGAAGCTTATTCAGACGAAGATAGTGATGGGGAATTCGACACAAGAAAGCCACAAGATAAGCCCCTCCCTTCTACCACTCCTCTACTTCCATTGACAGAGAAATCTCCTCAAAAGGTCGAAGATATTCTAAAGCCAACCATTGGAGATAAGTCACCAGCTAAAGTTGACGAGAAACCAAAGTCTCCAGTGGATTCATCCAAGCAGACTCCCAAAGAATATTCTGATGATGAGAGCGAGGATGATGTGGGATTTGACAAACCTCAAATAAAGCCACTTCCCTCAACTACTCCCTTACTTCCTGCACTGACAACGACCAGTACTATTACTTCTGTGACCGAATCTCGAGAGTCCGTTGAAATCCATGTCAAAGAAGGACGCAAACTGCCCACAGACCCACTAAAATCAGTTGACAAGCCCAAGTCAACCAGTGAAGTAGCTCAGATAGTTGCAGAAGCATATTCAGACGAAGAAAGTGATGGGGAATTCGACACTAGCAAGCCACAAGATAAACCCCTCCCTTCTACCACTCCTCTACTTCCATTGGCAGAGAAATCTCCTCAAAAGGTCGAAGATATTCTAAAGCCAACCATTGGAGATAAGTCACCAGCTAAAGTTGACGAGAAACCAAAGTCTCCAGTGGATTCATCCAAGCAGACTCCCAAAGAATATTCTGATGATGAGAGCGAGGATGATGTGGGATTTGACAAACCTCAAATAAAGCCACTTCCCTCAACTACTCCCTTACTTCCTGCACTGACAACGACCAGTACTATTACTTCTGTGACCGAATCTCGAGAGTCCGTTGAAATCCATGTCAAAGAAGGACGCAAACTGCCCACAGACCCACTAAAATCAGTTGACAAGCCCAAGTCAACCAGTGAAGTAGCTCAGATAGTTGCAGAAGCATATTCAGACGAAGAAAGTGATGGGGAATTCGACACTAGCAAGCCACAAGATAAACCCCTCCCTTCTACCACTCCTCTACTTCCATTGGCAGAGAAATCTCCTCAAAAGGTCGAAGATATTCTAAAGCCAACCATTGGAGATAAGTCACCAGCTAAAGTTGACGAGAAACCCAAGTCTCCAGTGGATTCATCCAAGCAGACTCCCAAAGAATATTCTGATGATGAGAGCGAGGATGATGTTGGCTTTGACAAACCTCAAATAAAGCCACTTCCCTCAACTACTCCCTTACTTCCTGCACTGAAAACGACCAGTAGTATTAGCTCTGTGACCGAATCTCGAGAGTCCGTTGAAATCCATGTCAAAGAAGGACCCAAACTGCCCACAGACCCACTAAAACCAGTTGACAAGCCCAAGTCACCCAGTGAAGTAGCTCAGATAGTTGCAGAAGCTTATTCAGACGAAGATAGTGATGGGGAATTCGACACAAGAAAGCCACAAGATAAGCCCCTCCCTTCTACCACTCCTCGACTTCCATTGACAGAGAAATCTCCTCAAAAGGTCGAAGATATTCTAAAGCCAACCATTGGAGATAAGTCACCAGCTAAAGTTGACGAGAAACCAAAGTCTCCAGTGGATTCATCCAAGCAGACTCCCAAAGAATATTCTGATGATGAGAGCGAGGATGATGTGGGATTTGACAAACCTCAAATAAAGCCACTTCCCTCAACTACTCCCTTACTTCCTGCACTGACAACGACCAGTACTATTACCTCTGTGACCGAATCTCGAGAGTCCGTTGAAATCCATGTCAAAGAAGGACGCAAACTGCCCACAGACCCACTAAAATCAGTTGACAAGCCCAAGTCAACCAGTGAAGTAGCTCAGATAGTTGCAGAAGCATATTCAGACGAAGAAAGTGATGGGGAATTCGACACTAGCAAGCCACACGATAAACCCCTCCCTTCTACCACTCCTCTACTCCCATTGGCAGAGAAATCTCCTCAAAAGGTCGAAGATATTCTAAAGCCAACCATTGGAGATAAGTCACCAGCTAAAGTTGACGAGAAACCCAAGTCTCCAGTGGATTCATCCAAGCAGACTCCCAAAGAATATTCTGATGATGAGAGCGAGGATGATGTTGGATTTGACAAACCTCAAATAAAGCCACTTCCCTCAACTACTCCAATACTTCCTGCACTGACAACGACCAGTACTATAACCTCTGTGACCGAATCTCGAGAGTCCGTTGAAATCCATGTCAAAGAAAGACCCAAACTGCCCACAGACCCTCTAAAACCAGTTGACAAGCCCAAGTCACCCAGTGAAGTAGCTCAGATAGTTGCAGAAGCTTATTCAGACGAAGATAGTGATGGGGAATTCGACACAAGAAAGCCACAAGATAAGCCCCTCCCTTCTACCACTCCTCTACTTCCATTGGCAGAGAAATCTCCTCAAAAGGTCGAAGATATTCTAAAGCCAACCATTGGAGATAAGTCACCAGCTAAAGTTGACGAGAAACCAAAGTCTCCAGTGGATTCATCCAAGCAGACTCCCAAAGAATATTCTGATGATGAGAGCGAGGATGATGTGGGATTTGACAAACCTCAAATAAAGCCACTTCCCTCAACTACTCCCTTACTTCCTGCACTGACAACGACCAGTAGTATTAGCTCTGTGACCGAATCTCGAGAGTCCGTTGAAATCCATGTCAAAGAAGGACCCAAACTGCCCACAGACCCACTAAATCCAGTTGACAAGCCCAAGTCACCCAGTGAAGTAGCTCAGATAGTTGCAGAAGCTTATTCAGACGAAGATAGTGATGGGGAATTCGACACAAGAAAGCCACAAGATAAGCCCCTCCCTTCTACCACTCCTCGACTTCCATTGACAGAGAAATCTCCTCAAAAGGTCGAAGATATTCTAAAGCCAACCATTGGAGATAAGTCACCAGCTAAAGTTGACGAGAAACCAAAGTCTCCAGTGGATTCATCCAAGCAGACTCCCAAAGAATATTCTGATGATGAGAGCGAGGATGATGTGGGATTTGACAAACCTCAAATAAAGCCACTTCCCTCAACTACTGCCTTACTTCCTGCACTGACAACGACCAGTACTATTACCTCTGTGACCGAATCTCGAGAGTCCGTTGAAATCCATGTCAAAGAAGGACGCAAACTGCCCACAGACCCACTAAAATCAGTTGACAAGCCCAAGTCAACCAGTGAAGTAGCTCAGATAGTTGCAGAAGCATATTCAGACGAAGAAAGTGATGGGGAATTCGACACTAGCAAGCCACACGATAAACCCCTCCCTTCTACCACTCCTCTACTCCCATTGGCAGAGAAATCTCCTCAAAAGGTCGAAGATATTCTAAAGCCAACCATTGGAGATAAGTCACCAGCTAAAGTTGACGAGAAACCCAAGTCTCCAGTGGATTCATCCAAGCAGACTCCCAAAGAATATTCTGATGATGAGAGCGAGGATGATGTTGGATTTGACAAACCTCAAATAAAGCCACTTCCCTCAACTACTCCATTACTTCCTGCACTGACAACGACCAGTACTATTAGCTCTGTGACCGAATCTCGAGAGTCCGTTGAAATCCATGTCAAAGAAAGACCCAAACTGCCCACAGACCCTCTAAAACCAGTTGACAAGCCCAAGTCACCCAGTGAAGTAGCTCAGATAGTTGCAGAAGCTTATTCAGACGAAGATAGTGATGGGGAATTCGACACAAGAAAGCCACAAGATAAGCCCCTCCCTTCTACCACTCCTCTACTTCCATTGGCAGAGAAATCTCCTCAAAAGGTCGAAGATATTCTAAAGCCAACCATTGGAGATAAGTCACCAGCTAAAGTTGACGAGAAACCCAAGTCTCCAGTGGATTCATCCAAGCAGACTCCCAAAGAATATTCTGATGATGAGAGCGAGGATGATGTTGGATTTGACAAACCTCAAATAAAGCCACTTCCCTCAACTACTCCATTACTTCCTGCACTGACAACGACCAGTACTATTAGCTCTGTGACCGAATCTCGAGAGTCCGTTGAAATCCATGTCAAAGAAGGACCCAAACTGCCCAAAGACCCCCTAGAATCAGTTGACAAGCCCAAGTCACCCAGTGAAGTAGCTCAGATAGTTGCAGAAGCTTATTCAGACGAAGATAGTGATGGGGAATTCGACACAAGAAAGCCACAAGATAAGCCCCTCCCTTCTACCACTCCTCGACTTCCATTGGCAGAGAAATCTCCTCAAAAGGTCGAAGATATTCTAAAGCCAACCATTGGAGATAAGTCACCAGCTAAAGTTGACGAGAAACCAAAGTCTCCAGTGGATTCATCCAAGCAGACTCCCAAAGAATATTCTGATGATGAGAGCGAGGATGATGTTGGATTTGACAAACCTCAAATAAACCCATTTCCCTCAACTACTCCGTTACTTCCTGTACTGACAACGACAAGTACTATTACCTCTGTGACCGAATCTCGAGAGTCCGTTGAAATCCATGTCAAAGAAGGACCCAAACTGCCCAAAGACCCCCTAGAATCAGTTGAGAAACCAATGTCAGCCATTGATGTAGCTCAAATAGATGGAAAATCTGGTGACGTTTTATCAAATGTACCGTCATCGTATCATTTAGTTCAGCATAACGACTGTGACCAAAAATTTGGCCTAACAGATATATTAGGTTCTGATGACGATACCAGAACAGTACAGCAAATCGTTGAAGAAACTTTAAAAGCTGGGGATGCAGAGGTATTAAAAATAGTCAATGAAACTCTAAGAACGGCGCAATTGCAGAAAGATCGTAAGGATCATCTGCTAACTAATCTCCCCGAAAGTGAGCGAACAGTGGAGGAAATCGTAGAAGACACTCTTAAAAACGCTAATATGCTAGGTAGAAGTGAGGTTGATCAGGTTAATCTTCCAATAAATGATTTGAAGACTTCCAAGTTAGATATGTCAGATTCAAAAGAAGTTCGTCCAATAGCGTATTTTGTCAAACTAGATGATAGTAAGAAAGATATTGGTACTGTTAACCAAATAACAAAATCTGCTGATAATAAAATGAATACAGGAAAAAAGATAAGTTCAAAGCCTGGAGGTATAGGAAAAAAACAACAGGATAAAGAGTTAGTTGAGAGTAAGGAGAAACCAAAACTGGTTCAAAAGAAAACGACTGTGTCCCAACCGAAATCTAAAAAGATAGTTAGCAAACCTAATGTCCCAAGTAAATTGTCATCATCAACTGATCAAAACAAACTGCAAAAGAAAACAGAGTCTAAAAGATCTGTTACAAGTTCTACTGAACGGAATAAAATGGAAAAGAAAACAGAGTCTAGAAGATCTGTTACCAGCTCTACGTCTACAACAACAAGTTCAGCTTCAGCCACAAGCCGTGTTATAAGTGAAATTCACTTTGAAAGATCTGCAAGCCCAGCATCTAGTTCAATATTTTACGAAAGCCGCACTCAAGGAGAAAATAGTCGATCCACAACTCCAAGACCAAGGGTTAAGACAGATGTGACTAGAATACCATACAATGTTAAAACTCGATCGGTAAGTCCATCACCGAAAACCACAAAAGCTCTGAATGCAGCAACCACAAAGTCAAAGATAAAAGATACAGACAAGCAAACAAGGGCTGTAAGCCTAAAGCAGAAACGAGAGGTTACAGTTAAGACCTTAACCTCTACAACACAAGAGGTTCGGACAAAAACTCCAACTGCGTTTGCCTCACACAGATACATGCAGCCTACTTTGGCTCATAGCATGCGTTATGGCCTTAATACCGATAACGAAAGTCGAAGCACGACACCGGCTCCAGCCAAGTCACCAGCACCGCCCAAATCGCCAGCTCCAACACAAAACATTCGAAAAAGTACATACAATACAACAAAGAATACGCAAAGTGCCTTGAAAAAAAACACACTAATAGATCAACAACAAACTAGAATTTCTCAAAACAAAAGTAAGGAGATTTTAAAAAGTACAGAACGCCTTTACAAGAGACAGACATCTAAAGAAAATAAAGAAGCAAACGTGATAGGCTCCAAGAGCCAACTAACTAAAAGCATGAAGACACAATCAGCTAATGTAACTACATCCATTGCCTACAGAACTTCCATAGAAACCGATAACAAGAAGCTACAAAAGAAATCAACAACTATGCAACGCACTAAAGTTCCAATTAGCTTGTCTTCCGTAACAAGAACTTCAAATAAGCTAAGCAATAAAAGTGATGATACCATTTCAAAACCTCAGGTAGACAATAAGAAAACTGTTAAGAGAACAATAAGCAAGACGAGCGATGGAGGCACCAGGACCAGCACCACAACGACCACAACGAAACAAGTGCGAAGTTCCATTGAGCCGAAGCTACAAAAGCAGATGAAGGACACTATGAATGAATCGAGCACTACAGCTAGTGGCAGTACGAGTGCCAGTGGTTCATCTAATAGTACTCGAAGGAGCGTACGTTCCGTATTGGTTAGTCGCAAGACTGACAAAGAGAAGACCAATCTGAAGCTCTCGGAGAAGCAGTTCGCTGGCACTACAACATCGACTACATCTACTGTGCGTGTGCACAAGGAGCCAACAGCTACAACCGGCGCGGTTAGCACCGTGCTCGTTGATGACGACTCCGAGGTGATAACTATACGTTCCATTAAATCAAGTGATAGTACAAAAAGCTCTACCTCATCATCCTCTGGTAGCGGCAGCAACAGTCGCAAGGTGCTAACCAGCGAGGTTTTCACTAAGACGTTTGGTCCCGACAAGCCCCTAGAAGTAGTCTACCGCCAGCCCGATTTTGATGTTGAGCACCACATGACCATGGGAATACGTCCTCAATCTAGAAACGATCCACAGCGCTGCGTAAACGAATATGATGTCAGCTTTATCGATACCACCGATTCCAGTCTTTCTGACTCTGTTGCCCTACCGATGTTCGGTGCAGGTGATCCGGAGCGTCTTTTGGCTGCCAGTCCAGGCTCTCCCAAGCCGACTCGCAGTCCCTTAGCCCTGATCGAAGAGACCTTGCGGCGTCATCATCAGCACCAACATCTGCACCAAAGTACGTCATTAGTATCGGCTAATGCCGTCGATTCCTCGTTGCAGCTGCAGGCTGAAAGCAGCAGCAGCAGCAGCACTGTGGCGGTGAGTGAGAGTCGCTTTAAGAAAGAGACAGAGAAACTCAGCACGAAAAAAGGTAAATAACATATAAAAGTTAGGCTTAAAGCACTATCATACATTTGTAAGGCATAGCTTAGAGCGATACCCATCATGCTTAGGGCATTATCAAAACAATTGCAACTTTTCTAATTGATCTAAATTTGCGAAATGCTTTTATTCAATTTAATTTTAACTTATTTCCCACAACTAGCTGATGCAAATAACTAAAAACCAAATTTAAAGACTACAATAATATATATCCCAGAATAAGAAACCCACCAAAATGTCAAAAAAACTACCAACTATATCTGTAACTGCCGAGCAGCACTCTGACTCATCCCTATCCTCAAATGACTCCGATAGCAATGACATGGATTACGGTCGCAGCGGTGCGGGCGGAGTAACAGATGTCGAGGACTTCGATAGTCAGATAGAGGTTCTAAAGCCAAACAACCCAAAGCTTAGCTCCGATAATTTAGCTCAGAAAAAAGAAAAGTCAAAAGGAAAAGGCGAAGAAAACGATGTCACAGATGTAGAAGATTACGACACTGAGTCCGACGATGAATCGAAGAGTGAAGCCTATCCCGAATTGAAATTGTCCCTACGTGAATTCCTACAGCAAGGATTGCAGAATCAGGAAGCCATGGATAATGATGCCAAGGAAAGCTGTGAAATCAAAGCGGGTAACTTTTTGCAAGCACAAAACCTGAATGGATTGGCCGACTACCTGACCGACTGCGAGGACTATGATACCGACTCTGAGGTAGAAGGTGGATGCGAGAAGTCGGTATGCGTGGATCTGGACACTGCAGTTGGTGATCAAGGGCGTGTCAACATAGCCGATGGCGAGAAGAATGAGGACGATTCTGATCATTATGAGGACGTTTCTGTTATCAGCGATATAAGCGATTTGGCAACTGCTCTGTCCGACTGTGCTGGCATTGGAGGACATGTTCGCGGCATGTCTGAGGATGAAGTACTCATCGTATCCGGTAGTGGCAGTGAAGAGGTATGCCAAATAGCCTGTTCAGGAACTGAATCGGAATCTGGAGGAGCTGCTGGTAGAAGTGCCAGCATAAGTGAGACCAGCGCACCTCCCATAGATGTGGCCTTTGTAAGTGCAAGTGGAGAACCTCGCAGGAATTCGAAGTCAACATTTCTGTACACTGAGAGACGACATTTCTTGCAAGTTGCTGCAAAGCCCGAGGAGGTACTAACTGATGTTGAAGGCATCGATGACTCAGCAGCGGAGGATAGCTTCGACAACGAAGAAGACGAGGAGCAGCCCATACCACGAGCAATTATTCTAGCACCTGGCGATGATGGCACCTGTTTAACTGACGTGGAAGATATGTACTGCGATGATCTCTCCCTGTCTGCCGCTATACCCGAAGCTATTGCTGTGGCACCTGAGGTTCTACCGCTTCCACACCGCGAAGTGGTTGAGCTTAAAGAAGATAAATATGGCGACACCATTACGAATGTGATGCCAATGAACAAAAACTATGAGTTCGGTATATACAATCACCTTAAGGATGTTACCAATACCGACTCTGAAGATTACTCGTGTCCCGAAGACTGGAGTACAAATCCATCTCTTGCCGAGGAACTGGCTGTCGGTACTGCTGGATTAATCGAGAATGAAGTCATTGTTTCCAACGAACTATTAAAACAACAACAAAATAAACGACTCGAAGTACTATCAAATGCCGAATCTGTTACAGATGTAGAGGAAATCTTTGTAGCCGGTACCAATCGTCGCAAGAAGTTGAAGACACGAACTCTCAGCAAGGGAAAGAACAAATTACTGGATGTTGTCAAACCCAAAGAGGAGGGTATAACCGATGTTGAGGACATGGATCTAAGCGAAGGCGATATTCCACTTGGTGTTAAGCGAGTTGAGCAACTAAAACGTCAAGCCAAAGCTCAGAGAACTGATAAACTAACCGATGCCGAAGATATTTCCACCGACGATGTCTCGGATGCCTCCGAGGCTTCGGCTGCATCATCTGATATTCCCAAAAAAGCTTGCAGCAATCCAAAGTTACAGCCACTCCATAGGCGCCTACTCAAGGATGAGGGCATCAGTCAGCAGAACACTGACGTCGAGGATGTGCAGCTACCCTCCGATGCAGAGGATTTACTGGAACCACCAGCCGTCCAGGTAGCCAATAGTAACAGCAAAGAACTTAATGATATGTTGAATGAGAGTTACACTGTTGTACACGAGAGAACCGGTAGAGCTTTCAGCGCCGAGGCCGAGAAGCTGCACATAAAGAGTGTGATCCGAGATGCCCATACCGATGTGGAATACGTTGAATCCGACGAATCTGTCGCCAGGGGAGGCAATTAGTATCCATCGAATTAGTTCAATAAACAAAAACATTTGCCAAGAAATAATCGAGAAAACAATCCAAACAATAGTTCATAATTCACAATACACATGATATACTTAACATAATATCCAACCGATAACCTAAATTACACACTCAAGCATATTGTAAGTAAATCCAGAAAATTAACATAATACATACATAAGTACTAAATTTTCGTTAAAGTTTTTGCCACACACAACAAAGCAACTAAATGCCTGAATCTAATGCTACTGTCTGCCTTAATTCTGTGCCCCGTACTACCAATACTCGTACTAACAACAACTAATGATAATCACCTAAGCGTCGTTCGACTAACATCTTTTCAATAAGTATTTAGTAATTAGAGCTAACCAAAAAGATCTTTGGAGTCTGTTTCTGTTCCGTCCTTACTTTCAATCTATGTATTCGGTTAATTACACTTATAATTTGTAGTATATTTTAACGAAACTTGCCTTTAGGCTAACTTTATGTTCTTTTGAAACTTGTCGAGACATACATACTTATTCCCAGTTCATTCACTTACAGAAGGCCTTACAAAAACTACCACCGGACCATCCACTCAACAAACAGTAAAGATATCTGAGCAATTCGGTAAGTTCAACGATTTTAAAAGTATGTAAAGTTTTGCGCAATCATATTACTAAAAGCGCTTCATTGATAATTTTTAGAAATGGTATACGATTTTTTATATTATTATTTAACTAAATGCAATTAAAGCTCATTGAGAACAACAAGTTATTATGCGAATCACCTTGATATTAAATAGAACATGCTGCTATAAGATTATGCTATCACATCACCAATATCACCGCATTTAAGAACCATCATATCAAAAATGTTGCACATTTCACTCGTTCTTTAATCGATATTTTCAATTGAAAATCGCTTCTCATGCCGTTCATGATTTCCAAGCTTGCAAATTCTATTCTAAACTATCTATGTCTACAAATGAATATGTGCAATTATTTTACAGGTGATGTTAAAGTTGGTGAAGTTGAAGGTGATGATGGCGAAGATCTTGTGGCACGCATTCGCGAGGAAGCCAAAATTCTAGTCGATAACGTGCTCGAAGAGAGTGTCGATTTTATTGAAAGCCATGGGGAGCAGCCCAATGGGCATGATTTCATAAAGCACGAATATAATTCTGAGAGTGAAAACTATGCCATAACATGCGACGATATTGCGGGCGTTGATGTCATCAAATCGCCAACCATTGAGTCCATGTCGGGCAAATCATTCGATGATAATATGAGTTTTACCGATGAGCACATACCTCATTTACCCTTGCATGCCCAAAACATAACAGCAACAACAACAACAACAACAGCAACAACAACAGTTACCACACAGTTCCAACAGCAGCAGCAGCAGCAGCAGCCGCAGCAGCCTCAATCTGTGACCAATGTTGCATCCACAGCAAAAGGTAAAGGTAAAAAAAATTAATGCCTAAATGAAACTGGGTTAGTGGACATAATAGCGCATAGAAGCTAGGAACCCTAGGACCCTAGTACATATCTCCTTTAGTCCGTTGTAACCATGTTCTCTTGTATTCCTTGCTTTGCTCACGACGATCATGTCCTCACGTATGTCATCCCAAAAAAGATCATGTAGTGAAGTCTAGTGAAGTCGAAGATAAATCAGAGATGCGTACTAGACGCATCGAGCATAAGATCGAAAAGCTATCCGCTGATGTAGATGATGTGACCGCCCAGTTCGATGAGGCGTTCGATGCGGTTGTGCAAGAGGACGAGATCAGTGCCCTGCAGGGCGAGTATTCCAAGCTCAGTTGGGATGACAGTGTATCGCCCACAACAAACACAATGGCCGATATGGCACAGAATCAACTAACGCCCGACAATGATATTCAAGAATTGACCACAGGTATCATCAGTATAAAGCTTCCTAGTTTTAGTATATAGCAACTACACCTAATCGAATATATTATTTTATGCGTACCATAAATACTAAATTGCTTTGTAAAGTCTTCCATTGAAGACTTGTGTAGATCGTGAATACCATATATATATATATATATATATATATATATCGTTTTGGTTTTCTTAATGCTGACAATTGAAATCAATGAAATGGCGGCCGATAATAAAACGAAAATACTTTTTGTTCAAGTTGAGCTCTAATTGCATTTAGTTTTTGTTTTTGAATTGTTCGATTTTGTTCCAATAATCAGCATATATACTTGTTTGCATGTCAACCTCATAATAACATGTATATCGATCATCACTACTGCCTCATCCACAACTATCCACTCTTACTCTTAACTAACAACTCGTATCCATACTTATTCGTATGCTATCTACCCAATTACATGAATCTGTTCTTCCCTTCCTCTTGCTATTTTACACTTTTGTTCTCTCTCTCTTTCCCTTTCTCTCTATCTCTTCCTCATCTTCTGTTTTCGACGTTCGCAACACTGTTAAAATTGCTTTTATTTTCACACCTATTGTTTTGTAGAAACAGGCGGCGATATTCCAATCACGACTGATACCACTTCCATACCACCAACAACTGTTGTCCCAACAACAACAACAACAGAAACAACAGCAAGTGCAGCAGCTGAAACGTTGGTCGAAACCAATACAATCACGACCATCAGCCACGACACGCCCACACCAAAACCTCGCGTACTCAAAGCAAGCTCCCCCGTCTCCGCCTCCGCCTCCGTATCCATCTCAGAAGGCACCGAGAGCACAACCATTCCAACTCAATTGCAACAACCCGATCTACCAATCGATATAAATATCGATGCAGCTACACCAGTTCCAAAGCCACGTGCTCCTATAAAGCACTCCGATCAATTTGAGAACCTAGCTGCCCTAGGAGAGCAGTCCGATAGCATTAGCCTGCGTAGCTTAGATTTTACAGAGGATCTATCAAAAACGGATGAACCCTCGACCGAGTTATCGATTCGATCTCAGCAACGCGATGTTGTTACCACGACAGCCACGACAACTGCCTCGGAAGATCGCACGGAAAGCTTCGAGCCAACGAGTGAGATATCAGTGGATGATGCAGATACTGAAAAATCCGAGGGTGCTGAAAAGATGACGAGCTTCTACATTGGTGAATCGAGTCGCAATGTAATTATCAAAACCTCAACCAAATCGCCTGGTCTTACACCTCAGGAAGAAGAAGATAAAACCGATATGTTTATCGAAGCGAAGGACATTCCGATGATGAAGGAACTATCTGTTGATTCCGATGAAGCTACTGATGCATTCAAGGAATATGTTACAATGAAACCGGATGAACCTGTTGGTTTCGATAGCAAAATAGTAAGACAAGGTTCTGAAACTAGAAATGATATTCTTGAATTTGAAAATGCTGACAAAGAGAAATCCACCGATCCAAAGCTTTCTAAAGTAACTACCGAGGAAAGCCTTACCACGTCGACTGGATCTAGTGGACGAGCAGTCCTTGAAGTGGCACCTTCAAGCAGTGAAGATCCCGATGAATCAAGCAAGGAAATTCCCGAAATTGTCAACACAATTGTTGAAAAACCCGAAAAGTTCGAGTTACCTTTGGAAAAAAGTGAGTGGGAGACTTCAGAAAAGGAAATTCCCAGTACTGGCAAGCCTAAAGTAGTACATTCTCCTCAGCAGCCTCAAGAGTCTGAGAAGAAGAGCATAATTGAAGAGGTGCCAGTGAGTGATCCTATCGCTGAAGTTCCCGAATCTGTAAACCTCGAAAAGAAAGAATTTGATCTCAAGCCAATGTCTCAAGCTTTGACAACAGGAGCTGAAGTCGAAGACTTGTCCTCGTTCATAGGTATACCCGAGCACCAAGCCTCCTCAATAGACAGTACCCAACCCCCAGAAGGTCTTTTCGATACTACTATCAAGGAAACTTTGAACAAGCAAGCTGCAATGGCTCACTATTCTAGAGATGTATTCGGCCAAGTAGATCGCCGCGATGACCATGGCTCTCTAGGATTTGTTTCAACCGGAACAGCTGAAGATTTCAGTTCCATGGAAGAGCATCTTGCAAAGGAAGAACGCGGTTCCCTTGGATTTATTTCAACAGAAACTGCTGAAGATTTTAGCTCAATGGAGGATTACTATACCGAAAAATTGGCCACAGCCTCCTTGGTCACCGAAGAAATACCTGCTGATAAGTCCACAGCAAGCGCGTTTGAGGAAGTAGTTTCGGATCAAAGTATCAAGCCCGTTGACGTAGTAGTCCATCGTATTAAGACAGATGCTTCACCCGAGTCCACAAATCGTTGGTCCATTCCTGACGTGGATAATTCAAGTTCAAGTGAGAGCTATCAGAAGAGTTTTGATAAGTCGCACAGTCGACCACTTTCATCGGATGTGGAGAACCTACTCACTGGAACTGGCACATCGAGCGAGTACCAAACTGCCCGGGAATTCACTTCTACATGTCGCGATGGTACCGAATATGTCAGTGCTGTAAGCACCCTGGGCAGCAGCAGTGGCAAGTCAATCAGCTCGCACGAGAGCATGCGCAGCTTGGATTCCCAATCGGAGACCTCTGCCAATCTGGCGAGCATTGATGTCTCCGAGTTGTCGGAAACCCTAGTGGCCTCTTCAACTGAAGCAGATGCTTTGGAGGCTGAGGAAATGGCACGTTTGCATGATCTGCGTGCAGATGATGATGAAAGCGATGAAAGCCTTGATATGGCAGCTTCTGCCTATCCTACTACAGAGCAACAAAGTTTGATGAAGCGATCCCAAGAAATGATTTTCAAGCCCAAAGTCGAATCCGATTCCTTACCCCAGCAGCAATCAACGGATGCCATTCAGATCGAAGAGTCTCCAAAGCCGAAAGAAGCTGAACGCACTTGGGGCCTTGCATATCCTATTGAAGACAAGGAGAGCAAGATGGACAGTCCCAGGGACAGCGAGAAGGGTGAAGATATTCTGCTCTATCACGGCGACACTCGACGCTCAATTGATGAACCGAAGTTGGCTTCTAGCTTGGATGAGGGAAGTATACTCTCCGTCAGCATGTCCAGCACATCAAACATTGATACTGTCGTGGAAAACTTTGATGACATTATCGGATCGGCTGGCTCATCATCTTTAACCGGCATTGAGGGTTTCCAATATGGTCACGATGAGCCTATACCATCTACATCATTGCCGGAAGATACGTTTGTCTTGGAAATGGAAAGCAAGGAGCACTCGCCCCAAGACTCGAATGCCAGCACACCGCCTGGTGGTGAATCGAAACGACGAGGCCACAAGCGCTCTGAGAGCACAACCATTACAGGCGATGCCTTGAAGAATTTGGAGAAGGATGCGCCCTTGCCTGGTGAAGGAAAGGAATCGGAAAGCGAATCGGATACTGATCCCTATGAATCTGAATATGCTCGCCAGTTCCGCTCACCGAAAGAGCGAAAGAACAAGAAAAAGAAGCAGGCTGCCGCAGAAATGGATCACAGCGCCGAGCTAGAGAAGCGTCCATTCACACCATCTCAATTGGTAGCTGAAGTCATTGTTGAAGACGCTACAGAAGAGTTGGAGGCCGAAGCAGCCATGATTGAAGAACGTCGCCCATCGCAAAACATGCAGGATTACTCGAATATACCAGACATTATGGTAACTGAGGATGTTAAATCGCCAATCGAGGAGGAAACAGATGATTACCCAGAGAAGATACTGTATAAGGTGCGCACCGAAGAGGAACTCAATAAGGCAAGTGATGCAGAGATCTATCAAAAAGCAAAAGCCGAAGAAAAGGAACTCGATTTCCAGCGACGAGTACAGGAACAGTATAAGCAGAAACTGGAGGAACTGAAGCGCGCTGAAGTTGGAGCCGATTACGATGATCAAAGAGCGGCTGATTCACCGGATTCCTTCGAAATGGTTGAACAACCCGATATATCCGATGAATTTGTCATCATCGAAGAGGTTGCCAAGGAAGCCAATGAGGTAGATCTCGGTGGCAAGAGTATTAAGATAAAGCCAACTAAATACGAAAAAAAGCACGATGAAGATGTGGAGAAGATCATCATAAAATCAGCTCCAGCTGATCCCAAACTCGGATCTCAGCTATATAAGGATGACCTGAACTTCGAATTCGAGGAGAGTCCTCCGACAGGAGCCAGCAGCAGCAGCGAGCAGCAGGAGGAGAGCGACTCGAGCGACACAGCAGCCGCCAATAAGCGTTGGGTGGAGATGCAGCTGACGGATACCCAGTTGCGCTATCCTTACGATCTAACGGGAGCTGTGCTGGAAGACATTAAGGAGGAGGATGGAGAGTTCGAAGTGGGCAGCAGTCGTATTAGCAGTTTCAAGGACTCTTTCTCAAGTACACCCGAATATGATCTTGCAGCGCGTCGCTATCATTCTCGCGGTGAGCACGACGATGTCTCGATGAGTAGTCTGCAAGAATTTGAGTCCCTGGAGCAGGCGATTTCGCTGGAGAATCGAAACCGCACCCATCAGGGATCGACAGACTCCAGCAATGGTAGCTTTACTCGTCGCTATGTTGTGCGCCACAGTGCTAGCGGAACAGCACCCGGCGATGATGTTTCCATATCTAGTTTAAAGGATTTCGAGGGGCTGGAGAATGCCTGCATAGAAGCCCATCTCATTGAAATCAAAGCCAAGGAAGAGGCTGCAATGCTCTCGCGTTCCGACGAGTCCAACAAATCCAATGGCAGTGACAATGGTGCCGCTGGAAATGTGGTGGTCACCAAAGTAACCCGCACTGTTACTCGCACCGAGGTAGTGCCTAGCCAAGGCCAAGCTGAAAACCTAGAACTTTTGCTCAAACAACAACTGGACCGGGAGGACTTCGATTCCAAGGGAGTAAGTGCTACGGTTAAAGTAACCGAGGTTACGAGCTCTGAAGTGGATACGAAATCGAAAATTGACAGTCAGGATTCGGAAAAGGATAGCATCGATAGCATGGAGATAAGGAGCCACGACATGATGACCAGCAGCATCGAAAGCTTCGATATTTCTAAGGATGCAACCACCAGATCAGACATTGATTCCCTTGAAATCGATAAGCGACATTCGCGGCAGGAGAGTATCGAATCATTCGGGGATGAGCAGTTGGATCTAATGTCCAAGTTTGTCAGTGGCGGCGGAGTGACCCTGGGAGATGGTTTGACAACGACCACAACGACTACAACCACCAGCACAGACGCCGATGGCCAAGAGCATACTGTAACTCGTGTGATAACCACGACAACAGTCTCAGGTAGTACAGGAATTCAAGAGTTGCCCATGGACCAAAGCAGTATGTCAAAGGATCTTTCCGTAGACTCACTGAATCTGTGCATTGAGCAAACCACGAGCTCGGCCGGCACCACAGCCACGTATCAGACCAGTGCTGGAAACTCTCAAATGTCGGGCAGTGTGACCAGTTGTGCTTCAAGTACGCTTATGGAGGATTCGTTCCCTGGTGTGGGCGGTATGTCGTCGTCACAGATGTCGGCTAGTTTTTGGTCCCACGACGAGTCCACAGTCGTTGAGGACGAAGATCATAAGACCCAACAGCAGCAACAACAACACCAGTAAGGATGACAAGGGGAGAATTAATATAAAAAAGGGCTTGAACAATGACTAAGAATATTCGGCTAGGTAAGCAAATCAAGGCAAGGCTTCTCAGCTTTAGTTTTCATTATGATTTATGTTTTTGATTTGATCTCAATTTAAAAGCAGAAGAGCTCAACTTCAACAGAGAAACGTACCGCCTATACACAGCTCTATTTGAATCTATTCTGAATTTCCTTTTTTCTCTTCTACATTTCATTACAGACAAGATGTTCTACTAAGCATATAACATCGCTATACTCTGATCAAGATCAGATGATGACCATTAGAAACCAAATGGAACACCAACGACGACATCACCAACTCAACATGTGACACCAACTTGGACATGACCTAAACTCTATTCAAACGATTTACGATATGATAAATTAAATATTTCGGGATTGGATTTTTTCATTAATCTATAAACATTTTAAATGAATTTGAAATGCATACATGAGTTTTTAAATACAAAATATATATATATTTTATATGTTTATAAAAACTATAAATCGCAAAATTGATATTGAATATGGCAACAATTAGCTGTTTCGCATTTTCTATGATTGGCTTTAATATATGAAAACTTAAGAACGAACAAAAAACAAGAAAAAAATAAATAAAAAATAAAGAAAGAAGATTAAATTTTTGTGCTAACCACGTTGTAATGAATGATGAATTAAATCTTTGCTTTTAATTTCGATGTAGTTATACTTATATGTACGTATTAAATAAATAAATCGCTTATTATTGTAGTTTAATTTAAGCAAAATATACAAGTGCAGATGTAAAGAGCAAGAGTAGACAAGGCCTGGGAAGTGAAATGCTTTTAAAGTCTCATTTTTTACAAGAACCAAGCAAATTTTTACGCTTGCATATTTTAATGAGAAATATACATACATTAAATATATACATACAATAAACAAACAAAATGCATAGATAAAATTTAAAATACACACTTACATACATACAAAGCAAGCATATATACAAGCGAACTAACCACTCAACATAATAAAGCCGCAGCATATAAAACAGAGACAACAACATATACTAAGTACTTGTACTTTATACTAATTTTCGTAATGCACATCTTGCAGTGTATTAAAATTATTATGACTTATTACAAGATTTCAAAGTTTTAGCATCGCCAGCGTAATGGGTAATAAATATAATATTAATATTTGTGTTGAAAACATACAGCAAATTAAAAATAAAACATTATTTGTATTGTAAACCACACGCGTATGAATAACCAAATAAAATGCTTAATAAAAACATGATATCATCTTTTAAATGTATTAAGGGTCATTAAGACGGGGGACTTATATTTCGATAAATTTGACCTATATAGATTATTTCTTTATCAAACAATTATTAAACATGAATTTTAAAAAAATTGGGGCCTTGAACATCGAAACAAAAATATATCAAAGGTTTTTGAAAATTAAAATATAGAGACTTCGATATTTTAAAAATCTTTCTGCTAGCTCTTCCATAATCAGTAATAGTAAATTATCGATTTCACGCAATCGAAAAGAATAAAATTTCTTGGGAACAAAAAAATACTGACTTTTAAAATAGAAGCAAAGAGAAAATAAATTACGTAACCACAGCTGAATTGGACTATGAATTAGAGTGATTTTAGTTTAAACACATGATCGTTAATTCAATCAGTAATAATAATTTGATTTTATGTAAATATTTATTGTATATTTTTATGCAATTGAACCAAACGATTGTTGAACTAGTTCTTCTTCCGACTCAAGTATCGCGAGCAACTCGACAACTCTGGCCGTCACACATTTACAGCTGACGACGAAAGCAACAGCTGACGAAGCAGCAAGACGAAGCGAGCAAGCAATACTTCGTGCGTATAGAATAGAAAATTGGAAAAAAGGCAATAGCATAGTGAAAAATTTAAGAAAAATGTGGCTATTGGGAAAATAATTGCAGCGCAACGCAAAACAAGTGAACGAACGACAATTATTAAACAATTGAACGCACAAGGCAGGCTATGAACGAGCTGGCCAAATCTAAAGTTCGTCGTCGTTGTTGCTGTCGCATTTCGTATTGAGCAGAGCGGAGTAGAGCAGAAAGCAAGAAGCCAAGAAAGCAGATGACAGATGCAAAGCTAAAATCTACGTGCAAATTTGTGAAATTCATTCAAGATTGAGATAACAAACGAACGCAGAGGTATTGCAGAAAATAATTCTAATTATACAACAGCCCAACTGTGTTCCCCTCGAAGAACGAAACTGGTTATACACACAGCGACGGCGACTACGACGACGAAGGCAACGACGACGGCGACGGAAACGGAGACGAAGGAACGGGAGCAGCAGCAGCAGCAGCGAAAGGCAGTTCGACGCAGCGTAGAGTGAGGGTGAGTAAAAATCGATTTGTTGCACAAAACGAGACACACGCACACTCACACACACATGCACACTCATACACATGCATAGTAACAAACACAGACACGCACACACACACACACATACATAGACAAAAAAGCAAGCGCACAGGTCTGCGACAACCCTGTACACGAGGGCGAGTGCTTGACATGGGCGGGGCGGGGCAGGAACGTGTAAAACGTGGGACGAGGAGCTGACGAACTGTTCGCTTGTTTTGATGATATGCACATTATAAATTTTGTGTCCCATTCCGTTTTCAATTCCAATTCCAATTGCGATTTTGTTTTCAATTCCAGGCAATGGAAAAAATCAAACTAAAGGTAATTGGCGTGCTGCGCGAGCGCGACGGTGGCACGAATGTGAATCGCAGCAGTGTCCCAGCCTCTGCTGCTGTTGGCAGTCATCAGGTGGGCGTGGGCGTGGCCACACCAATCGGGGTCACGCAGGACAATGGCAATGGCAACGATAACAGCGGCGGCGGCGGCGGCGGCAATGCCAACGCCCCTGGTGCAGAACGCAGCGATGCACATGCACTTAATACGGTGGGTGGGACTGCGGTTGCTGGCGCTGGTGGTGCGGCGCGTACCTCGGTCCTGCCACGACCGCAGACATCGAAAATCAGCGCACTCGACCTAGCTGGCATATTGAACACACGTCGGCGACTTGAATGGACCAAGGAGTGGCTGCGAAAAAATCAATCCGAGTTCCTGAGCAAAGAGAATCTGCTCAGTGACCTGCAGTCGCGCAAGGATGAGTGCTATCATTTGAATTACTTCCTAGCCATAACCGAGAGCCAGTTTCGTTATCTGGTACAGAAACTGGAGCCCATCATTAGCCAGTATGCGCCGCAGCGCAAAAAGAAATCCTTCAGTGCGGAGGAACGTCTGGCCATAACGCTCAAGTATTTGGCAACGGGTAAGCATGACCCAGTTTAAAGCACACACCCATCCACAGCACGATGAGTGAGTGTGTGTACGGGTAGAGGCTGCAAAACTACGTCCGGTTGTGATTATCTAAAAAAGCAGAAGTAGAAACGTTTGCAGTCTCTACGCCCATGCATAACTGTAAAATATACTTATATATATATAGATCGGTTTGATAACCCAGTTTAATCGTTGCAGGTGAAGTGCATTCTTGTCGAAACTACTGCTTCCGTGCCTCGAAATTTGTGATAAACGAAATGATTGCCAATATCTGTCTGGGCTTCTATGAGCACCTCAAGGACCAATACGTGACACTACCAAAGACTGATGAGCAGTGGCGCACCGCGGCCACCGATATGGAACGCAAACACAATGTGCCCCACTGTGTGGGTAATCTATTTATGCGCAGCATCCAACTGCAGAACAACAGCCTCAGCAGCGACGATCGTAAGCGGGCTGCGGCCATTATATTTACGGCCATTGTGGATGCGGACAACAATTTCCAGTATGTGAAGGTGGAGCGTGCGTCGAATAGTCGACCAAATGATATATATAACCAGACCACTGCCGCTGAGTGGATTGAGCAGAAGATGCTCGCATTGGAGGCACAAACGACGGACCCGCATCTAAAGGGTTACTATCTGGCTGGCGATTCGGTATTGCCCAGCACATCCTACATGGTCAGCACACGTAACTTGCCCAAAGACAGTGCCGTGCATGAGGCACTGGAACAGATCAATGCCCATGCGGAGCAAACAATGCGCATATTGTGCAACATATTTCCCATACTGGCGCAGCCTCTGCGCGTCAGCGAGAAACACATCGGCGAGGTGGTCCTCGGCTGTGTGGCCCTATACAATTTTCTGCGGAAGACCGATGGTTCGTTTCGTCGCAATAGCGACAATATTGTGCAGCAACGCGGCAGCATGGAACAACAGGCTGCCTATTTGGACAGTGAGGATATTGACGATGATTGCGTAATGCTTGCCACCGAGGAGGAGATACGCGAACGTGCCGAGTTTACGCCCAGCGTTGGCCTGACCTCCTGCTTCCAGACATTGTGCGTACAACATGGTGATACCGCCGAGGGACAGGCAAAGCGAGATTGGCTGCTACAGTTGCCCATTTTGGGTAGTGTTGGCGACAGTGTGGTCAGCGGTAGCAGCAGCAGCAGCAGCGGCATCAGTTGCATCAACGCCGCCACCGGGAACAGTAACAGCAACAGCAACGGCGGCAGCAGCACCAGCAGCGGCATCAGCAGCAGCGGCAGCGACACTCTGAATGGGGGCTTATATTAGTGCAATTTTACCTAAGTACTTTACGAATTTTGTATAGTTCCTTGTTTTTTATTTTCTAATTCTTAATCTGTATCTACTCTATGTGTATGTGTGTAACAATATGCATATATAATGTATATGTATATATACTTACATATTTATATATGTATTTGGATCTGTAACCGAGAATTGGCCTTGCCGCCAGCTCTTTCTACAAAACTGCATTAAGTGAGCTGTTCTTTTGCTTCTGTGCTTCTCTATAGGGTTCTGTAAAGTTAGTTTAGGTTCATAGTTTTTTTTAATTTGGAAGTTCAGTGAATGCTATGTGATGTCTCAAATCTCTATTGTGGCCCAGTGCTCCCGACAAGACGATAAAGGCGCGAATATCGAGATGAAAATAAAACAAAAACAAAAAAGAAATACAAACAAAAAAAAACCGAAAAACAAAAATGAAAATGGAAATGAAAAGTGAAGAGAGTGAAGAGTAAAATGAAAACAGATCAACAAAATTAAAAGTTTAGTATTCGTATTTAAGCAAGCAACAAATTATACATAATTATATTTACAATAAATGTTTAAGGAAAGGTCTTTACGTGTCGAAATCTAAGCCAATACGTTGTTCATTTAATCCAAGACGTAGCACATCATTTGCTACCCCAATGGGGCCAGTTTTTTATCAGTGTATAGAGTGCATCGCCGGGACTCTCTGTGGCTTTCAGCTGGCGATGTCCAAGCAGCTGATAGTTCTCGGCCAGTTGTCCCTGGGTGACGGCGTGTGCAAGCAGTTCCTGTCCAGCTGCCAGTGCTGCATCTGTTGGGGGATCCTTATTGAAGGTGCCCAGAAAAGCGATGGCCAAGCTGCCTGCATTTTGCCCTAAAGCAATGGCACCCTGATTTGTGGGACTGCGTCCCTCGTAGACGCGACCATTGCCACCGATTAGATAATGATAGCTTATATCCGAGTACTGCAGGTTATTCATCTGGTAACTCTGTATGTTGCGCACCTGCTCGGCACAGCTGGCATCATCGCTGCAGTTACGTCCAGCTGTATGCGCAATAATGGCCCGTCCCAGTGGCATCACCATGGGCGTCATCTCACCACTTGCTGGCCGGGCAAGCCAGTCAGTGCGAGGGATCAGCGCTAGCTCTGCTCCAGCCAACGACAAAGCGCACATCACGTAGACCAGAGCAAGCGGCATCTTCCGAGCACAGTTCATCATCTCCCTGCCGAGCTTAACAAACAACTGAGTCTCATTCGGCAACGGGCTGCGCACTTATTGAGCGCTGATAAGACCCGACCTCAGGCCAAGCCCCATACCAACGACCCCTCCTTACACTAGACCACATGAGTCGAGGTGATTTTTCTGCAGAAGAGGAAAAATAAAATTACATTTATAATGTGCGAGGGTTGTTATAAAAGAGTTAGGGAATATATGATTATTTTTTCTCCACAATTTCTCTGGCCACCCGCTTCTCTATTTACGAGATTACGTAAGCCTTGAGCTCATAATCAATTCGATCGGGGGATTCACCTACAGCTGGTGATGATGCCGACACATTTCAAGTGCCCACCCCCTCGCCTGCCATACCCCTGCTCCGGCTGTAGTCTATATAGAAAGAAGTACAGTTTGTACACTTTGGCATTATGTTAATTCATACGAGGAGTGCTGGCGAAAAACCTCGACTTGACACAGATGTTCTTCGCCGTAATTTAATTAAAAAACTTTCGTAATTAAATGCAAAACTACAAAAGAAATAAGGAGTGCAAAAAACCCACGGATTGCAATCCATTTGCGCAGTTTGCGGGTAGGAGGAGACCCAGTAAGGTTGGGGGAGTTGTTCTCGCAAATCCTAAAGTGACAACGAAAATGCAAGTAAGCGCCCCCAATTAAAGCCAAAATGAATATAAAATGTCATAAAAAAGAGGTTGGGGTGCTGCAGACGAGGCAAAGCCGCAAAACCAAAGCCAAACTGTGCAGAAGATGTCGCAGCAGCAAAAACGCAGCTGGGACAAGCTGCAAAAACTCAGCGGGCTGTTAACTTGGCTTTAACTGAGTCTTGCGCCAATTGTGGGCCAGGCCAGAGCCAATACAAGCCGAGTTAGTTACTCCAAACTGCACTTGGCCAAAAACATATTTTTTACAAGCTCCAAGTTTCCGTCCCTTCCCCTCCGTAGCCACGCCCACTACTAGTAACGCATAGAAGAAGAAGAATGCCGGCTCATTTGCGAAATTGTCAGATTTATTTCGCTAATTGCTGCTCATCCGTTTAATTAAAATTAGAAGAACTTAAGCAAAATGAAAAGTTTTCTCTGTTTTTTTGCTTTTTTTCTACTTTTCCTAAGCGAAATTTACGAGAATTTCGCATTGGGCACGTTTAGGTTGCCCTTCTGCGTTCTGCGTTCTGTTTTCTGCTTTTTGAGTCTATTTGTTTTTTTTTTTCTTTTTGTTTTTGCATTCGCAGGCACAAAAACAATTTAACGAAAGCCTGTGGAGCTAAAAGTTTCGAGCACCTGGCAATAACAACAGGCGCCTGACGACTGCCGTCTGATTTAACCCGCTCCTCCTGCTCCTCCTGCCTCTTCTTCAACTTTTCCACTTTCCTTAACTCGAAATAGGCTGCTGCATTAAACGGGCATGTTTTGGCTTAAAGATCTCGCATGGATTTCGCTGAGGTGTCAATTGAGCCGACCCAAAAGTTGTGGCTAACAACAGAAAAGCAGGAGGAGGCAGCAGCTCGAGGAGCGCGACGCTGTCAACGTGAAACGCCCGGAAAGGAAAGCGCAAAAGTTGCAACCGCAGTGGATTTTCGCAAGAGAACTTTTCGCGCCCTGCAATTGGCATTGGGTATGCGGTCAAGGGCGTAGGCAGGGGGGGCGGGAGCGGGGATTGCGAAAAGCCTGGCTTAAATTTACGTGCATTATTTAAATTAGTGGAAAGTTAAAAGGGGGCAAAGAGGGGTAGTAGCTGTCACTCGCTGCCCCCTACAGCTACGCCCCTGATGGCTGGGGAGGCTGCTGCTGCCTCTGCTGCATTTGTTGTAATGCGATTTGGTTGCGGACATTTTTATGACAACTTGCTTAAATTTCGCACAACACAACTCGCAGCGCGAGCACAAAACTTATTTCTACCCCTTGCGCCCTCCTCCTAGGCACGCCCGTGGTAAACGTCGTCGTCGTTGCAGCTAATGAAGAAACTTTGCTTATGAATTTAAACCCCTTTGCAGCCAGCCCCCCTCTGGGAATTTAGTTCGTAAACAAGCTGAGATTCGCGCAGGATTCTTTAATCCCGAGAAGAAGTCGCTCAGGCAATTGACACGCAGCCCTGAGTTATTTGCTTAATATGCGGATTACGCATACGCCGTGTGAAACTTGAGAGAGACTTACCCCTTGTCTGGGGGAGGTTTTCCGATTTGACAGCTGATTATCGAAAAGTTGTATATCTTCTGCAGCAAGTCGAGTCATCTATTATCGCTGACCTCAATAAACTTTAGCTGGCTACGCCCTCTATCTCTCTCTCTCTCTGGATGTGCTGCATAACAACAGCAACAGGAGGGCAGGAGCAGGAGCTGGAGCAGGGCTGGATGAAGTTTTCCTAGGGCAGTGTTATTTTTAATATGCCCCGCACAAAATATGCAGCGCGTGTAATGCAATATTAAAGTCAAACGATGTGCGTAACATGCTACAGTGACGTCTCCAGCTACGCTGCTGCTGCTGCTCCTGCTCCTGCTCCTCCTCATACATTGCCATTGTCATCATGAGCATGTCCTGCTGTCCTGTTGCTCATCGACATTTGCAGCGGGCGCTCTCAGAATTTTGCTCGCTATTTTCATGCACATTTTGGCCACTTCAATTTTGGCTTCAAGGATGCGTGTAGAGGAGTAAGTTCCCGATGCAGCGAAGCCACCAAAACTAAAACATACAGATAGAAATATATGTAGTAAGTAGTATAAGTATATATAGATAGAGGGGATGAGAGAGAAAGATGCTATATGCAACTCTTTAACTATAACTTTTGATATATGCTAAAGAAATAATGCCGGAGTGCACTCAGTTGTGGTTGCCAATGGAGTGTGGAGGAGCCAACAGATGCTGCTGCCCTGGAAGCCATCAACTACTTAGCGTCAAAACGCTTAAAGTTGAATTTGTAACGCTTGAAGTGAGCCAAAGGCACAAAGCCAATGAAGTCCTCTCGCTCTATCTTCCTCTCCCTCTCTCTCTCTCTCTATTGCCAGTTCACTCATCTATTTTTATTAAATCGCACACACACTCGCACACACACACACACAGTCATGTTGCTGCAGCAGGACAAGCAAACAAACAGCACGTTACGTATACGCAGCGTCTGCCCAGGCAGCAGCAGCAACGACTTTAGACACTTGACTTGCAGTAGCCCCTCCTGTGCCACGCCCCTGCTGTGCCAGCTTATTTTCGGGGGTTTAATTTTGATTTAAATGCCGGCAGACAGCTTGAAGTCGCAATCCGCTGCGTGCTGGAGCAGAAACAAAGACATGCACATGCGCCCGGACAGGCATAAAACTACGAGAGCAGCACCCTGCTCCTGCTCCGGCTCCTGCTCTGCCCTTTTCCCTCCTTCCTACTCCTTGCTGGGAGCTTATTGAAATTTAAGTGCCTGACGAAGGCAGCCCAAACGGAATCGGGTTAATGAAAGGCCACTTTAAGAATCGAACGAAGGAGCGTACTTATGGCTGTTCCTTCCTGCTGCTCCTACTGCTGCTCCTCCTGCTACTACTCCTGCTGTTGCTCCTAGTGCTCCTCCTGCTTCTCGCTCCTTCCTGCGCCTGCACTCTTTTCGTTTTCATTAGATTACGCTAAGCATCTAAGCATTGTCTTCTTTGCCAGCAACAACCACATCACAATGCCACAACGGCAGTCATGGACATGGCAAACTGCTCCTGCTCCTGCTGCTCCTCCTCCTGCTTGCTGTAAAAGTTGCAACTTGTAGCCTCAAAATACCCACAAAGTAAACACCCGAGTGGCGGCAGAGTGCAGACAGCGCAAAAGGTATTTGAATAGCCTGGCCAGTGGAAACAAGCAGGGATGAGGAGAGCGGGCAGGGGGAATGGACTTGCTAGCAAGCTGTCGTTGCGGACATTGTAACGGGCAACGCGTGGGCAGGAAGTGCGGACGAGCAAAAACCAGACGAGTGTCGAGTGGTAGCTGCAGTCAGCAGCAGCTGCGAGGATACCTGCTTCTCCTGCTCCCGCAGCTCCACTTGCTGCTCCTCCTGCCTTGTCTGACATGCCAAAATAAATAAGTGTGTAATTTAATATTTAAGGCTTTGTCAGTAATTATTTTAGCACAAGCTGCGAAACTTGTCCAAGTTTGGTAAGGCCAAAATGGAGTGGGGAGAGCGGGAAGAGCGGAGATAGTAGAATGGGAGGGGGTAGTAGCCGCCAAAGCCGACAATTCATTTAGTTTCTGGGGCAACTGATAAGCATGCGATCAGTAGATGCAATGGGTGCAGGATGCAGTGGAGCTGCTGCTGCTACGGTCTACCTCCTGCTGCCTCTCTAACATCTCATACTGCTCCAGGCCTGCCTTCAGCCTCTACACCAGCTCCTGTTCCCGCTGCTATTGCTGCTGCTCTCCCTCTTGCTACTGCTCCTCCAACTGCATCTCCTGCTCCTGCAGCTCTTGCTCTCCACTTGACTCCCTCCTGCATCTGCTCCAGCTGCATCTCCTTCCTGCTGCTGCCTGCTCTCTCTCTACCTCCAAATCGACCTACTTGCAGGCACATTTGTCTCTATTAAAGGACTGTGGAATTATGACTCGCCTGGTCGCTCGCTTGATGGCGCGTATAAATTATAAACCAATTTACTAACTATTCGGGCGAAAATGTGCGCAAAATGAACTACCAATTTGTAGTGGAGCACAGAGCACTCCGTACTCCGCATGGAATACCGAACCGAATTCGGAACGAAACATCATAATGGCGTCGTACGAGCGTGAAAATGAATTATGCTCAGAGAAATGTGGGAAATGCGAAAAACTTGGCATTCGCAATGGCCTGACAATGAAAGCGCACACACACACGCACAAGGCACACACACACACGACACTCTCACACACACACTCACATGCCTGTGCCTGCAGTTGCCACCTGTGCGAGCGGCCGCTTTCAATTATTTTTTTTAGCCAGAACCTTGGCTTGTGTGTTAGCCACATTTTCTTTTCATCTGCTCTCGCTCTCTCATTTTCATTGTAATACCCTGCGTCTGGAGGAAATAGGAGGGGTTAATAGGTAGCTTTAAATTCGCGGCAGATACTCTACTTACTTGCAGATACAAAAGTATCTTGAGTCTGGCACCTGGTACTCCTTTTCTTACTCTCCTATTCCTCCTTCTGTTCTCGCTACTTCCTCGTCCTGCACAGCCTTACAGGGTATCTCACAGTCAACTGCACTTCGTCTTGCTTGTGTTTTTTATTTTCTTTTCTATTTTGAATATGCGCATAGTTTAGGTCTGTAATTATTCCAGCATTTAGTTTAGCATTTCACCACCAATCTCCCTGCCCCCTCATCCTCTGCACATCCTTCTCCACTTGCTATGGAAACTGCATGCGTCGTTGATTCTGCTACTGGCCAAGCTCCCGCTCCGGCTCCCGCTGCTGCCCCTGATCCCGCTCTCTTCTCCATCTGCCTGCCTGTCTGTCTGTCCGGCTGCTTGGCTGCCCGAGCAGGATGTGCTGGTTGTTGTGCGCGTGTTAAAGTGAATTTTAAATGATTTATTGCACGTCTATCCCGGGCAGGAGGGGGGCAGAGGAGGGCTGCACGTCGTGGCAACTGATACTCACAGTGCAAATTCTAAAATTACAAGCTCCTTGCATTTTTGTCCATCGTCGTGTGAATTTACTGTGATGATACACGTGCTCCTCCAGCAACTCCTCACCTTGAGCGTCTTCCTGGTGCCTTGGCTCATTAGATGTGCCCGTATTAATTACATTTATTCCAATCTTCCTTTTTGAGCCACAACTCGCTCTTTGCTGACAAAAGAATTTCCCTTCTCCCTCTCGCCTACTCATTAAGAGCGTTTTGTTTGCTTCATACATACATAAGTTCTCCAATTAGCGCATCCTTTTTGAGTTTGTTGAGTAACAACTCAAGTTGCAACGAACCTGGCAGAGCAACTCGCATAATTCGAAGCGAACATCATCCTGAAGGTTGCATCAAACAGCATCCACAAACGTGGAACCCAACTCGTTGTATGCGAGTTCGATGTTCTCTTCGCAAACATGTTGCAGCCGAAGGTTGCAGGAGTCGCGTCGAGTCCTTTTGTCTTGCTGAGTCGAGTCCTTTTGCCTTGTTGAGTTGAGTGCGAATTTTATAAGCTGCGCACAAAGGGGACCTCGAGTGGTTTTTTACTTTGGAGCACTTTTGTCAACGCTGAGCTAATGTAAATTGCAAGCGGAAATTAATAATTATGCATAATTTAATAAATTAATAAACACATGAAATGCAGCATGAAAAAATCGAATTAAACAAATTACATGCACAATCAAAAGTCACATTAATCAGTGTGCAGGCAGTGCAAGGTAATATTTATATTCGCAGCACACACACACTTATGCACACACTAATAAATACAGTTATGGGCAGCCAGAGAACACAGAGAGAGAGAGAGAGAGACCCAGCGTGACCGTAGCATAAAAATAAATTGATATCGCAGCGAATTTGAATCTGCAATATGCGATGCCGCTGACTGAGTTACGCTTCGACCCCTGCCCCCTCCCCCTTCCCTATACTCATATATCAGTACTACTTTTTTGCTATGAATTATTTTGGCTCGTCTGCATGTGAAATTTCTGGCCAAACAATTGGCAAGCAGCAGCAACAACAACAACAACATCGGCAACTATCTATGGGCGCAAATAGAGAGAGAGGCGCACAGAGAGGGGTAGAGAGAGTGGTAGAGAGAGGGAGTAGAGAGAAGGCTGGCTGAGCAACGCTGACGACGACGACGCCGAATGAATATGATGCATGAAATAACAATAATGAAATGACAACAAAAGGCACGGATAACAAAAGGATTGCCTGGCTGGCAGGCCGATTGGACGACAGGCCAGCGGACAGTGGGTGAGGCGGCGAAGGGGGGCGAGGCATGCACATGTCAGAAGAGCAGTTGACCGATGCAGTGGGGGATAGGAGAGTGCGGCATCAAAATCAAAATCAAATGTGATTTTTGGTCACTTTGAAAATTGTTGATTAGTAACGCCTGAGTGCAGCTAAATGAAATCGGGACGTTGCATTAAAGCGAATCGAGTTGATTTCTCTAGCATCCTTGACACACATAAACAAGCACACGCACACACATGGGCAAGTTATAGACAGATGCGAATGCATATAAAGGCTTAACGATGCCAATTGAACTGAAAAGAAAGTATGTAAAATAAAAATGTAAAATTGTGGCATGTAACCATAAGCTTGATAGGCAATTTCATTTTAACAATTAAAGGCAAATAAATTAAAAAATGCGGTCGCGCGGCGGTTGCAGCGAACAGCGACAAATTGCATGTATTACCTATACCAATGCAAATACGCCCACACATACACGCAGACAGGCGTGCATAGCGTGACCCCACATAGATTTTCCGCCCAGCTGTCGATTGCCATTAATTCGAGCATATTAATTCGAATTTACATGCGCATTTTGTGTGTGCGCTTTTGGTTTTCATAACATGCACATTACCAGGCCACTAGCCACGCCCCACAAATTTATTGTTAATCAACTAGGACTAGGTGCACACACCAAGTCTCCTCCTAGTCCATTCGGTAATATATTGTGTAGAGCAAACCGAACTTTTGCCTTCTGCTGCTGCAAGTTGACCAAATTTTCGACTTGATTGTGCACGTTTATGATATCAATTACCTTTGCACTGTCATGTGTGTGGGTTGGTGTGCGTGTGGTTAGCTCGGTCGAATAGGCGTAATAATTGCTGCAGATTGTCCTTACGATTATTTTGCAGCTTACCACTAAGTGTTCTTGTGCAAATCTGGATAATTGTAAATTTATGCATGCCAGAATTATATAGTTTGCATAAGCTGTCCTAATTTACGTACGTATTTATATTATTTGTAAAATGAATTTTAAACCTTCAGCGCCATTTTCTTAATCAACATTCACCAAGCAACGCAGACACTGTTAAGATCGTGGTTGTGTTAGCTAACAGACTCATTTTTGCGTTAACAGCACAGCTGTTTTATAAAATGTGCTGTTTGTTATGTTATTCAATAATGTGCTGCAGCTAACCGCGAGAAAAGCAGAAAAAGTTGTTATTGTCAAATAAAGTTTAAAGAAAATGTTCACAATCCGCGCTGCATTGCCTTGTGGCAAGCAAATTACCGCTGCCCTGACAAACACTGGTCGTCACGTGCGATGGCAAAGCAATCGACAATTTTCGGCCTGGCCAAGAGCAGACTTCCAACAACAAATTAAAGAGAAACAGCAGCAACAACAACAACTACAACAGTACCGAATGCTTGCAACAAAGCCCCCGACTAAAGATTCTGAAGATGGTCAATTGCAACGCGTCTACTACGGAAGTCTGGCACCACGCATGAAGCTGGTCAAACTGTTTTCTCTGACCACCAGCCTGGCGGGAATAGCAGCACAACCCATCCTAATGGAGCAGGGCATGAAGATCGGTGGCACCGGCATGGCCGTTGCTCTGTGCACAGTTGGTGGCTTCTTTACCTTTGTTACCCCGCTACTGTTGCACTTCATAACCAAGAAATATGTCACCGAGCTGCATTACAATCCTGTTACGGAAGAGTATACCGCCACGACGATATCACTTATCCTTATGAAGATCAAAGTAAGTGTGTAAAGTATATGTTAGAATAATATTGATACTATTCAATTTTTTAGACTACGTTCAAGCCCAGCGACGTTACCGTACCCGACGTGCCTGGTATGTTCACCTCGTTTCTGGTGAAGAAGCGCCCGCTCTTCGTGGACCCAGCCCTCTTCGATGATCCCGAGCACTATGTTCGCATCATGGGCTATGACAAGCCTATAGATTTTAAATTAAATCATGACTACGAGGCGGAGAAAGAAAAAAAGAAACAATAAATGTACCAACGAAAATGTTTTTAGTCAAAACTTTGAATTTTCCCGCCTCTTAATGAAAATGTAAATGAATTCTGTATGTTTAACAGAGGGGAATAGTTTTTTTTACAGCTCTACAGGACTTAACAGAAATAGCGTGCTTATCGAAATGTAAACTGCTTTCAATGCATCCCTGCTATGTAAGTAGAAACTAGGTGTGACCATATGTGAAATTGCTCAATATTAGTAAATAATATACCAGAATAGATGAGAATACTTTTAACCGCTTTGGATTTGGTCACGCTGTACTGAACATACAAAGTTTAGCCAGACGCAATTATTTAACGTTTAACCAAAACTTACAGCGAGTTTAAGTACGCAAATTTAGTGCGTATATAGTATTTTATTAAATACATTCTCGTTGACATAATGGTTGTGTCGGAAACCGAAAAGGTAAGAAAAATGTAAATTGAGCCGCATGGTTTCAGCCGTGGCAGGGTCGTCGATAAACAGGGCTGTTGCACAAGAGGGGGTGCAGGGTAAGGTGGAGGAACAACCACAGTGTGTATGACTGCAGCTGGCAGCGTGGCACGTCATCGCCAGTTTTTCAATTTTGCATTTTTTCAATCAATTAAATTAAATAGAGTACACGTTTGTGCTCATGTTGGTTGTTTGCTATCAACGTATTGTGAAGTGAAGCTAATTGTTTTCTGCACGCTGTTGTCTTCGACTACGTAAATTTTTCTTCTCGCGATACACGCCTTACGTTACCTTGCTGTCGCGGCGCTCTCTTGACATTTGCATATAATTTTGGTTTTCGCTTTGCTCTTTAAAAACACGCCGCGCGTTCGTTGCTTCTGTCGCTGTCATTATTCTTTTTGTGGTGTCGCTCGCTCGCTGGAATTCGCAGAGACGTGCACGCACACACACAGCGACTTACCGTATTGTGTGTCTGTGTGGCTTACATTATATATTTAATATATGTATGTTTATATATATGTGTATATGTGTGTGTATGTGTGATTTTAATATGAGCATGTGTGCAGCATAAAAAGTAGGTGAAGCAAAAGAAGAAGAAAATAAAGGTAAATTACTGCAATGAGCAACAAAGCGGTAGCTGGCAGTCAGAGAAACAACAGTTAAGTTTTTTTTGCCATGGCGACTGCGACGCGGCGTCGCCGACTTTCATTGCAGTTAACGCCGTCACAGATGAACGTCGAACAAAAGTTCAGTTCGTTGGCTTTCTCAGTAATTCGCGTCGTTTATTGAAACCCGCACACGAATTTAAGCTAAATTCTATTATATTATTGTATTCGAGATTTATGTGTGTTTCTTATTTGCCACATGCACATTGAGTAGTTCACAACGCAGGCGAAACTTAATCCGGGCAGACTGTGTATTTTCAGACAGATGTGTGTGTGTGTTCGTCGTGTAGTCGTAAATTTTAGCGTTCAAACATCATATTCATTTCGGAATTTGTAGCTCATTTTCCAGAACAGAAAAAGTTTATTTGTGTATTAACATGTTTGTATTGTGCACAAATCGAAAGTAAAAACCATAACCGGCCAGACATCGCACATAACGAGTTTAACAAGTTTTCCAATTTTTTTTTTTTGCAAAATAACGCGCACCCACATGCACACATACATACATAAGTGAAAAGTGAGTCAGTGAGTGTAGTGTCATTGCCTCGATCTCCAGAATCCCCCGAGAGGCAGCAGCCTCAGTGGCTGATCAGAAGAACCACGGTGATATACAGTGGAGCTAGGAATCAAAAAGAAATACTGCAAGGGGCACCCGACATTTTGTACATACATACATAGAAAAGAAAAGCTTCGCACACGCGAACACATATTTTACATATTTACACACACATATACATATTACATATACATACAGAGAGAGAGCGAGAGCGCGCGCGTAAAAGAGAGAAACGATAAAAGATCGCGTCAAGTGAATCAACACACATCAAAAATCATCGTCTTTGCCGTCGCAGTCGCCTCTTCCACTCGACTCGTGAGCAGAACGTGAAAGCTCAAGCAGCTCTCTCCCAGCAGCAGTAGGAGCAGCAACAAAAACAAATCAAACGCCTTTATAGACTCTCTTTCGGCTTCATCATGCAGAGCGACTTTCACAGAATGAAGAACTTTGCCAATCCCAAATCGATGTTCAAAGTAAACACAATATTTGAAAATTTATAAAAATATTCAATTTTATATTTTATTTGAAATGTAATCATGACTAATTTAAAATTCCATTTTATTTATAACAGAGCACCGCAGTCGCTGCCAACAATGAGCAGGCCAGTGTAAACACAGTAGCACCGGGACGTCCGGAGCCAACTCCAACTGGCGAGAGTGCTGCTATAGCTACTGCCCCTGCCACAGCTGGTGGAAACAAGGAGGAACCAAAGGCCACGACTGAGCAGTCCGATGATGCCTCAGTACGTACCGAGCATTTGTTTAAACACCCGCTGCAAAACACATGGACCCTCTGGTATTTGGAGAATGATCGTTCCAAATCGTGGGAGGACATGCAAAACGAAATCACCAGCTTCGACACAGTCGAGGACTTCTGGAGTCTATACAACCACATTAAGCCCCCATCTGAGATTAAGCTTGGCAGTGACTACTCGCTCTTCAAGAAGACCATACGGTAAGTCTCCAGTTATACTTATTTTAGAAGTGGTTTGCAGTATTAACCGATTTCCATACGACAGTCCTATGTGGGAAGATGCTGCCAATAAGCAGGGTGGTCGCTGGGTGATCACTCTGAATAAGAGCTCCAAAAATGACTTGGATAACCTGTGGCTCGATGTGGTAAGTATCCTATAGTATGCTATGTTTACTCGATAATTTTATATTTATTTATGATTCGTCACTTGCAGCTGCTGTGTTTGATTGGCGAAGCATTCGATCATTCCGATCAGATTTGTGGAGCTGTTGTTAACATTCGTGGCAAGAGCAATAAGATATGTGAGTAGTAATCACCCTACTGTCATTATGATCTGCTGTGACATGACACTTTTGTTTATTTTCAGCTATTTGGACCGCTAATGGTAACAACGAGGAAGCCGCTCTGGAAATTGGACACAAATTGCGTGAAGCTCTGCGTCTGGGACGCCAGAACCTGCTGCAGTATCAGCTGCACAAGGACACAATGGTCAAGCAGGGCTCCAGCGTCAAATCGATCTACACTTTGTAAATTTGTATGAGATAGATGCTCTCCCTCTCTCGTCAAGTTTCGCAACGTTTTATCTATTTGTGTTGCCTTTATTACTGGTTTTAACCGTTTAATCGTAATACTGTGAAGGAAAGAAGAGCCCGAACAAGAAATGAATTAAAAATACCCCCTTGTTATCGAAAAAAAAACGGAGCAAATTATCAATAGCCCCGCTTTTTTTGTAGTCAGTGTCATGGAATATGCGAAAATATATATAAAAAATAAGGTTTAAATTGAGAGTTTTATTTGTGCATGCAGTCACATCACATTGTTTAACATTTAACAAAAGTGTAAATATATAAAAAATACATATATGTATGTATGTAGTCTTAATAGGTTCACATTTAATTCTAGTGCGACATTATTTGCTCCACCTTACGTCGCAGATCATTGCGACCACACCCGGCAAGTGCCTGACAGAGCTGCAACAGCAGCTGTCTTGGATCGTTGCATTCGTCCTCCTCGAAGACCTGTAGCAACCGTAAAATGCGTGACTTCAAATCGTTCGGAAACTGTGTCTCGATATCATCCATAACACCCTCGGAAATGCGCAGCTTGCGGCCAAGATCTCGCCACGAGCGACCCAATTCCCTAGACAATCTATTGTAGATGGCAGTACGTTTTTCATCCGTAAACTGAGATGCGGTAACATAGTTCTGTTGTGAAGGCACAACAGGTCTTACAGGTTGTGGTTTTATGTGCATCTGTTGCTGCAACTCCTCAGCAAGTCGTAGTTCTTGGTATACATTGACGGGTGGTCGATACATTTCGACCTTCTGATAGCTGTTCAACGCTTCTTGTACCTTTGGATTGCGGTTGCCAAAGACTTGCAAAGGTTCAATGTTCTCCTCGTTAATCTCATCGTGGCGTTCCAGGCAATCTAGTAAATCTGCTATTGTATGTATGCGGTCCTTTTTCCTGGTAGTTCCGATTTCACTGGAAAACATTTCTTTCAAATCGTCTATTTCCGCATCATTGCCTCCTTCGATGATCAATTGCTTGAGCATGTCGTAACTCCAGTGCGGGTGCATTGTAGTGCCCATTTTTAAAATAAATGCACAGATAGTTAAATAATAATATTAATGCAACGAAGGTACGAACTATTTGATAGTTGAATGCAATCTATCGATATTGCCGACAATGCTCATCGATAGATGAGACTTACCGATGAGAGCAACATCAAAGTAATCGATTGGTGCTTCGGAAAGTATTTTTCAAATTGAAATGCACAGCCACACTGTAGTGTCGTCTCAGCCCTCGTTTGTGCAAGTGCGTCTCTGTCGCAAGTTTTATCAAAATGCCTTTGTTTTATTTGTAACTTATGCTGAGCGCAGATAAAGTGTATTGAAATATGTGAACTCACGCGTATAGCAAACACTTGAAGTTAAGGCTGTCATTTTTGCGCCGCTAAAATCATATTTATATGTGTATATTCCAAACTAAATCCAACGGCAATTCTCTCTTTGTGCATCAGCAGAAATATAATAATAGACAGAGGCACAAACACACAGACAGAAATTCGCATTCGCATCGAGTACACGAACTGACAGATATTGCAGAAGTTCATTGCCTCAAAAATGTACGTTAAAGTGCAATAGGTTTTTTATATTTTCCAATTTACGTATTTCATTTTGCAAAAAATAAAACCGAAGTAATCCCCAAGACCAAAACAATCTGCGCGAAGTCAATGAACGAAAAGTGTGAAGAAAAAAATCATCAATTAGAGCAGGCATAAATTGCTATAAATAAGCCTTAGCATCTGTTTACCAAGTTAATATAAACAAAATCCAGCAAGCAAAAAAACAGAAGAGAAACAAAATAACAAAGGCAAAAATCGTACAATTGTACTCGACACTCATTGACGACGGCCCATGGGCCGCTGCTGCTGCTGCGAAGGGTCAGCAAAGAGAAAGAAAGAAAACAAAACGTAAGGCCTGCTGCTGCTGCTGCTACGACGACGACGACGTAAGAGTGACCAGATTTCTCTAAGGCAACTAATGCATCCCTCTGCATGCAGCAGGGCATAGGGCAATCGCGACAACAACAACAAAAACAATAACAATAACACAAGAATGTCGTGCGAAAACGCAAAAACATCATCAGATATCGAGCCCGTGGATTGGAGCACCGGTGGCTCCGGTCAGCACTACGCAAATGTCAGGTAAGTGCAGGTGCAAGTGTCCTCAAGTTGCACACGCAAAAAGAAAAAAAAAAAAAAAACCTAATAAAAATACACAAAATTCTATTACTTGGCCGTTGTTGGCCCCGCCTTGCGCCCTCGTTTCGGCCAATGTCAAATAGTTTGGCATGGGACGAGAATAAAAAAAAAACAAAAACATATAAGCCACAATTTAAAATGTTAAAGCTGCAATATACGGGGCAAGCTATAAAGCCGTAAAGTCATTAAAATATAAATATAGAATATATCAACTGTATTAATCAGAGTTTATAAATCGTATAAACACAAGCTAATTGAAGCTGGACTTATTAATTATTTCGAATTTGTCATTAAGATAGCAAAACAGTAGCTAATACAACCCGCTGTCAGCTGGGAAACAATTCTATATCTTTCATCAAACAGACAGAGCTGCGGCTCATTAATGTTGTCACATTTGGCGCATGTTAATAATGGTAATTAAACACAGATACTATGAGTAGTACGAGTAGAGGTATAGCGTGTATAAATAAATAGATAATATCGGTATATATTAAAATATAGAGGGTGTTGCTGGATTTACTGCTTTAATCAGAATTGCAAATGCAAATTCTCTACACTTCACTCGAGTGTCGAGTAACTGACACTACTTGTCTAATTACTTATGATTTATAAAGTGAACAATGCCGACGAGACCCAGACCCGGACCAGACCGCAGGTCTCGAAAACATATTAAGCCCCTCATTCATTAGCTTCATTCACAGATCTCTCGCTCTGTTTCTCTTTGGCATTTTCACTACTTTGCACATTTCTTGCCATAATTATGGCGTCATCTTAATTTATACACCTGTCGCCAGGGTGCTAACCTGAGCTACGACATGTCCACACTTCTTCTGTGTACTGTGCCAGCCTTATCAGTGGCATACAATCTATCCGCAAATGTGGAAATCTCGTGCACTTCCACCGATTGTTGTTTTACTTTTAAATATTTACTTAACTTAGTTGCTGCTCACTTATTTGCCAAGCGGCTTTGCCAATTCGCTCGAATACATATTTATATGGTATACATATATCATATGTACATATGGTGAAATTGTAAAACGCAAAGCGATGCCTAATATATATGAACTGATAAGGCTCTACTAGAGTTACAGCTGTGCAGTACACACAAACAAAATATATATTTATATACTATAGTCGTGTGTGAAGCAGCTGGAAAAAAAGTTTGTATTGCTTTGAGATAATTTACGCGTGCAGAGCATGGATTAAGAATCTATAAGCGAATGCTAAATACCCTTTGATTTTGAAGATTTGTGTTTCTTTTTTTCGCATCTATTTTTGCTGCCTTGTCATTCCTTGTTTTCAGTTCGCGTTGACAATCAGAAATATGTGTTTTTTTTTATAGAGTCAGCTTTTTATATTTTAATATTCATGGCGCCTGACTTTTGTCATCTAAACATTCCCCCCAAACCTGTTGACACAATAACAAGTGCAAAACACGAAAAATATGAATCGACTGTAAGATACTGTGCATACACAATATAATGGGGGATTATTTCATGAAATTTTCGTTTATTTTCGCTATTTTGCACATTTTCACTCCGAAACTTTTAAGGCATACATTTTTATGAAATTCTCAAACTGCCTTAATGATTTTAATCAAAAAATGTGAAAAGAATTTTTTTAAAAATTTTGAAGTTTTTTATAGGGGGTAACATAGAAAAGATACAAAAATTGTAGATGTTTTAAAATCATTGTATTTTTATGTAGTATCAATCTTATGTCGAAATCATGAATAAAATGCTATTCCAAAGCAATATCCGATGATTCATAATAGAGTTATGAATGATGGAAGTCTAAAAATGTGAGAAAATACGTTCATATGATGTTTGTTTGTGCAACGAACCTTATAGAACCTTTTCCAACCATTCAAAATCCCCTGTAGAGTATAAAAAGCTTAAAAAGAATATGAAAATAAAGTGTAAAATAAATGAAAACGCAGTTAAAGACAGCAACAAAAAAACAAAAGACGAACTCAATTGGTCGATTCCCCAGTCTCGTCACACCATAATGCATTGGTATTTATAATATATATTATTAGTGAGACGTGAACTGTTTTTCATATCATGCGAATCTTTGGCATTTCGAGTGGTTCAATAGACGTAATACATTGCGTATACGTTACGTGCGTAACGCATGCTGCATACGGGGGTGTGGGGGGGCTAAACTATTAATTACACTTGTCACATATACAAGGAGGGGGGAGGGACACCTATTGCTTATATAGTACATAACTGATTTCAATAGAGATTGTCCGATAGCGCCTCCACTGCGCTCACTCATTGACTGATTACACGCAAGGCATATTGTATACTATATATACTATATATAGATATGGATATATGTATACATATTATGGACTCGACCACTCCAAGGCGTTGGCGGAAGTGCTGCCAACTTAGCAAGGGCAAATTCAACGTACGAACGAACCCAACGACGACAGCTCGACAGGGAAACTCGAAACCCCCAACTCGAAAAAGAGAACGAAAGTTGTTTAACTTTTGTTGTTGTTGTTGTTGTTGTTGTTGTGCAGCTTTGTTGAAATTTAGCACCTGTCGCAGAGTGGAAATGCGATAGTTAATGCATTTGTGCCGGGTCTTATAATACCTGAGAAATATGTATAATTATTAGTTCAACTTATTTGCAAAAAAAAAACCCTGAGCCGTGGAAAAGCTTCACCCGCTCCCCTCTTGGCTTACGTGGCTTCTTTGTCCGTGCTCGGGGTATGTAATTAGACAGAGCACTCTCCATATACCATATATGAGCACATACATATCATATATGTATGACTGTAATATTCAATCAAAGATTGTGCATAAATTAACTTGAGTGTGTTTGTATAATTATATACATAGTATACCATATATGCCAGACAGATCGGCGCAGTTATCTTAATTATATATATGCGCAAAACTATCGATTGTTTATCTATCATTATCGTATATAATGTGGCTATAAAAGGATTTATTTTCTTGC